>CM053622.1:575886564-575964321 GCA_028646595.1 Phalanger gymnotis
GATTGGTGGATTCTTTCAATTTCTATTTTACCCTCTGGCTCTAGAATATCAGGACAATTATCCTTGATAATTTCTTGAAAGATGATATCTAGGCTCTTTTTTTTGATTATGGCTTTCAGGTAGTTCTATTCTTAAGGTCAGTAGTTTTTCCAATGAGATATTTCACATTGTCTTCCATTTTTTCATTCCTTTGGTTATGTTTTATAATATCTTGATTTCTCATAAATTCGCTCGCTTCCACTTGTTCCAGTCTAATTTTTAAGGTAGTATTTTCTTCAGTGGTCTTTTGGACCTCCTTTTCCATTTGGCTAATTCTGCCCTTTAAGACATTCTTCTCCTCTTTGGCTTTTTGGAGCTCTTTTGCCATTTGAGTTAGTCTATTTTTTAAGGTCTTATTTTCTTCAGTATTTTTTTTGGGTCTCGTTTAGCAAGTCATTGACTTGTTTTTCATGTTTTCCTGCATCACTCTCATTTCTCTTCCCAATTTTTCCTCTACTCCTCTAACTTGTTTTTCCAAATCCTTTTTGAGCTCTTCCATGGCCTGAGACCAATTCATGTTTTTCTTGGAGACTTTCGATGTATGCCCTTTGAGTTTGTTGACTTCTGGCTGTATGTTTTGGTCTTCTTTGTCACCAAAGAAAGATTCCAAAGTCTAGTCTGAATTTGAGTCCATTTTTGCTACCTAGCCATGTTCCCAGCCAACTACTTGACCCTTGAGTTTTTCATTGGTCTATGACTGCTTGTAGAGAGTACTTTGTCCCAAGATTGAGGGGTTGCACTGTTGTTTTCAGAGCTATTTCTACACAGTCACCTCTGCTACAGCAGCACTACTCCTCCCCCAAGGACGGCCAACTTGGACGGCGACTCAGATCTTAAGCAGGCTCTGCCCTCCTGCTCTGATCTGCCACTTAATTCCTCCCACCAGGTGGGCCTGGGGCCACAAGCAACTGCAGCTGTAGTTCTAAAGCTGCACCTCCTCTGCTGCCCCCAGGGTGGTGGCCAAACCATGAACTCCTTTCACTCTGTCTTCCGCAGCTTTTCTCACTAACCTTCTCTGTTGTCTTTGGTGTTTGTGGGTTAAGAAGTCTGGTAACTGCCACAGCTCACTGATTCAGGGCACTAGGGCCTGTTCCACTCGGCTCCTGGTCTGGTTGTTCTGGGCACAGCCCACGCTGAGCTCTGCTCCACTCCCCTCCTAGGTCCAGGTGACAGACCTTACCCAGTGACCATCCAAGCTGTCCTGGGCTGGGCCCCTGCTTCCCTTTGCTATTTTGTGGGTCCTGCAGTTCTATAATTTGTTCAGAGCCATTTTTATAGGTTTTTGGAGGGAACTGGTGGGGAGTTCACACATGCCCCTGCTTGCCGTCTTGGCTCCACCCCCTTCAAGTCCTAAGTCATTTTTTTTAAAGTAGTTTTTGTCCTCTGTTCCCACCTTCACACTGAAGACACTGAGTATGGGCTGATTGTGTTTGAAAGATTTTGTCCAAATAATCATAAAATTTCGCTACCTCTTCACTAAAGAGGAGTACTACACAGAAAGAAATGGAAAGGCATATGCTCAGCATAAATACCTGCAATATAAGACCAATGATGAACCTTGAATAATATTAACAATAATAATAGCCACAAATAATGTTATAGGCATTGACAGGTTAGGATGTGTATAATTGGACAGACCTCTCAAATCAGTGAGATGGCAGACTGATTTCAGTACTTATATTCATCCTCTACAACAAGTCTTCAAGCAGAAATTTCAACTACACTCAGGGTGGTCGTTTTCCTTTTGATCAATATGGACAGTAGCAAGGCAAAATAACTAATTCTCTGCTTAAATTACATTTCTAATTTAGACAGTTGATAAAATCAACTCTTCAAACTCCTTTGTTTGCCTCTCCAAGGAGAACCTGAAGATATCCTTTCATTTAGCTGAAACTTCCTTTTGAACTTTGCTTTCATTTTTTGAAAGAAATTTAATATTAATATAGTTTATTTTCTGAAAGGATATAAATTCTTTGGACAATGAAGAAAGATTTCATAGAGTAACTACAGTTAAAGCTAACATTTATGAACAAATAATCTAAGAGCAAAAGGATCAGAAAGTTTCCATGACAGTTTTCAAGGAGAGTTTCCAAGGTAGCCAAAGAGCATAATAGCTCATCTTCAGCTGCAGAGCTTATGGATACCAACGTATTAGTCCTGATTTATAGGATGGCCCTCTGTCAGAAGTGTCAAACTGCCAGCCATGGGGCCTGCTTGCAAAAACTAGAAACATTTAATGAAATAAATAAAAATACCATACAACATACATAATCTTAATTTTTGGTTTTCCAAGTCAATATGCTGCCAGCAGGTATCCCTTTCTATCTGAGTCTCATACTGCTGTAACTGATATATTTATCATTTATTTACCTAGTAAATGCATCCTGGTGTCTATCAAGAAACCGATTAACACTCATCTATTATCTGTCAACCTAAGAAGGGCTGGTTCTCAAGAGAAGATTCTAATGAGAAGTCCAAGAACCTTGAGCAATAAGCCTCCAACTTGTCTACAGAAGTCCTTCCACCCCTACCACCTTCAGTTGAGCTGACGATCTATCTATCAAGAAGATGTTGTACCTGCTCCCCAACATGGAAACTCAAGTCTCTTGAGTAGATAAGAATTCAGTCTCTTTCAGGGGGTAGGGAGTGAGTTACCAATACTACACTTTCAGGCAAAGCAACTCTATCCCTGTCCAAGAGACATCGTAACTTCCAGGATCTTTTTATTCTTTTAGAAACAGATTTGAAGGTTATGTGGCATAATGAAAAGTGTTAAGTTTCGAGTCAGAAATTTCTGGGTTTGAATCCCACCATTTGATACTCAGCAACTGTGTGAACATGGTCATACTCTGAGCCTCAATTTTCTTGTCTATAGAATGTGAATAATAACTGAATCACTTACCTTTCAGCAATTGTGTGAGGTCCAAATCAGAAACTGCATAAAAATCTCTTTGTAAACATTAAAGTGCTATATAAATGTCAGTAGTTATTATTATTGTTATTCCCACTGTTCATATGAATATTCTATATTTATAAATCCCAAATGGCCACAGAGATAATCCTCCATGGGTTCACGAAGGAGAAAATAAAATTGAGATTCATTTAGCCACTGGCATTCTCTGTTTGATTCCCTGCCTTTGCAAAAATAAGAATAGAGAGTTGGGTATCTATAATGACTTTTGGGACTTGACTCCATTGATATTTGAAACCAATAGTTACCCCTCCCCAACCCAACCTTTTATACAAGCTATAATATGGCAAATGTCCTAACTTTCAAAATGGGTGAGGTATGAATATGTTTCGCCCTGTATGACCAGCAGTCATTTCTGGCTGATTCCAGTGTGCTTTGTCCTCAAGTAAACATCCTCTTCACCTTTTCTATTTTTTTTTGTTCTAACTTAACATAGGTTAAAAAGAAATTTAGAAAATAAACCTTGGTAAAATTGTGTTTAAAACAAATTATCTATTAATCACCTCATGACACTAATCATACCTATGTTTAGAACATGTTCCTATTTAAAGAAGTTCAGTAAATCTGGAGAGCTTCCATTCTTATGAACTGAGGATCATTTCAAATATAGTTAAATTTCCTTTGCTAACCAGATAGAACATAAGCTTCAACTGGGTCACTTGCTGCTTCTCAGCCTTAGCAAGGGCAAGTAGGCTTTACCTTTCTGGGTAACCAGGAAAGTTCATAAAGAGAGACGATATCACACCGAGACTTCATGCTACATTGGTTGGAAGGAGCTATCAAGTTCCCCTCATAAATCTAGTTCACAATCAGACACAAAATTATATTTTTGTGTTTCTTTCTTCAAGAATTGATCTTTCTGGATCACCATAGTATATTCTAGGGATGGGACATTGAAACTTGAGTAAAGGTATTAGCAGTAGTTGTGGATTATAGCACATGAGTGCGATTTTTCTCACTGGATACCATGTCAACTTTGATTCACTAAATCAACTGACCTATGACAAATCTTTTTGGACTTCCATACTGTCTGGAATAACATAGCAAATATGCTTCTGACAAATCTCTATGGAGTATGGTGGAATAAATATTGGATTAAGAATCAGAGGGTGTGGGTTTACATCCTAACTCTGACACTTACTACTTATATGATCCTATGTAATTGATTAACCTTCCTTGGTCTCAGTATGCTCACTTGAAAAATGAGAAGTTTGAACTAAATTAATAGTGTCAACTCAAATCAAAATGGGGGCCAATAAACCATACCAAATGATCCCTACTGGCTTCATATTGACATAGAAAACAACATATTAGCATTATTTATGTTCTATTTTTTTAAAAAGAAAATATTTCCCAGTTACAATTTAATCTGGATGACCATACTCTGGATTATTTTGGACCACAAAGCAGGTGGCCATAGGACATGTGTTTGACACCTCTGTACTAGATGACATCTCATGTCCCTTCCAGCTCTAATATCACCTTCTGAATTTGTGATCTACTCTCAGGATATAATCTACAAAGAGTAGCTTATATCTCCTAGCTTTTCACAATTCTGGTAGCCTCTTATACAACAGGTAGTAGCTAAGCTTCCTAGCACTGCTTTTTAAGGGGATTTGAGGTTTATAACTTGAAAATAACAATAACAACACTGGGGTATTTTGGCTAAAGAAAGCAAGTCCAAAAGTTAGAGAACTCTTTTAAAATTTGGATTATTTTAATAAGTCGCCTGAAAATGAGAACCAGTCGTCCAGCAGTGAGATTCAGGTATCACTCAAGCTCAGAGCAATAGTCTGACTGCCTTAAAATCCTTTACAAATAAATTCTATTAAAATTGTCATACAAGAAATCATAAGCCAGTTCCATCCACTGATCTATGAGATCAGATACTGTGAGATTAAGAACAAATCATTCCACTGTGGTAAGGATTATATGGCACAAAGTTTTTTTTTCTTTCTCTTCCAGATTTTTTATAGTGAAAAGGTAATCAAAGTGATTTTGAGACCATGTCTTACCCAGCTATGTTAAGTATTATGTTTACAAAAAGTACTTAGTTTAGCAGATATCTGCCTGATTCCTGGCTGCCATGATACTTATGGCAAGAAAATGATATTAAATGTCTTTCATTACATATCATGGTGTTTTCCAAATCAAGAGGAAGTTAGAAATGGACCTTGCTTTGGAAAAAGTAGAGTCATATTGAAAATACTGTACTATAGATTCATATTTTTTCTTGAAATGGCAACATTGGTAAAATCTTAACCAGAAATAATAATGTAAAGAATTCGGTCTGTCCACCAAATTCTGACATATAATATTTTTTGAAGAAATGCAATTTTATTAGTTTATATTCAAGTATCACAGAACTATATACCCAGAATTTCAGGGAGAAGAGGCACTTCAGTTGCTGTTTATTGCTGCTCATGTCTGAAAATATTTTCTTCTACAACACACCTGAGAGATGGGCATCAAGCCCTTGCTAAAAGACTTCCCATAATGGAGAACACATTCTTTCCTGATGTTGCCCATTCTACTTCTACATAACCATGGTTCTTGATATCAAGGCAAAAAAAATACCACCCACTGCTTCCAGCTTAATCCTCTGGAGACAAAAAGAAAAACGCTCTATGCCACAGACACATCAACCCTTCAAATACTTAAAGATAACTATCATTTCCCCTTAAATCTTTACTTCTCCAAATTAAACATTCTCCTTGTGTGTCATGAACTTGAGGTTCTTCTTCTTAGTTGCCTTTCCTTGGACACACTCCCCCTTATATTATCTATTTATTTTAGACTGGACATGAGATTTCATTGATATAAAAGACTCTTCATAAGGAAATGCCATCTGCCAATGCAGACTTGCAATTTATACTCTTAGACAGTTGCCTTCCTAAAATTGTTTTCTCAATATGGATATCCTCATGTAAACTTAGGGCAGAGTACAGGGCTATGAGGTTCTTATCTTTGAAAGGTATAACTTTCTCAATACAGTTCAGAATCAAATTAGGTTTTTTTTTTCTTGATAGATGATATGGACCTTGACGTCAGAGACTATTTCCTTTTTCTATTTGTGTCCCCAGTGTGTAGTACAATGGTTGGTAGAGAACTTACATGTTTAATTTATTGGCTTCTATATCATATTGTTAATTCATAATAAGCTTGCAGTTCACTAAGGGCCCCAGAACTTGTTCTGACCAACTGCTACCTAACCATAACGTTGTCATCTTGTATGTATGATATTGATTTTTGAACTTATATGTAAAACTGCACCTTTATCTGAACTAAATTTAATTTTATTCAGCTCAAATCAATGGTCTAGTCTATAAAAATAATCTTTTTTTCTATGCTGAATAACTCTGATTAAGTTGTCAGCTATCTAAGGTTAGCGTCACCTGCAAATTTGATAATCATGCCATCTGTTCCTTTTTTTTACCAAGACATTGATGAGAATATTAAACAGCAAAGGGTTAATCACAGATACTTTCAGAAATCCTCTAAGGATTTCTTTCCAAGTTGATATAAAATAACATAAAACAGTTCTAAACCTACCTAAATATACTATCATGTAGCCCACCTATTTCCATGTTTTTATATGCCTAGTAAAAGAGATTTTCTAAATGACTTTACCAAAATCTAGTGAAACTATGTCTACAGCATTGCAGTTTAGTAATCTTACCGAATAAAGCAAAAAAAAAAATTAGTCTGATATGATGTGTTCTTGCTAAAGCCACTGTCTTTTTCTAAATGTTCACTAGGCACCTCTTTAAGGAAATGATCTAAATAAAGTCAAATTCTCTATCCTACTGGTTACTGATTCCTTTCTTGTACTCCTTTTGAAAACTGGGACATTTTCCTTTCTTCAGTCCCATGGTGCCGCATTTTTCCCATCACAAAAGTTGATATTAGAGGTTCAGAAATTTGGATTGTATTTACCATTTGTCTAGTGGGGTAAGCTGTATAGTAGTCAAGCTGTTGTTTAGTGGTGGGAGAGAACTGAGACCTACTTTTTTGGTCTCAGTGCCACCTTGGTCCAGAATTGGCTAGTTATTTATTTGCTGAAGAATCTAATCATCTGGGTCAAGGGACTTGAACTTATCAATTACAATTAGGAGCTTCCTATTATGTCCTAACTTATACTGGACATCAACTCCCCATGACCTGTTTTTGGTCCTTTATTTCCCATCCAAGATCACTATCAGTGATAGAATAAGCAGAAGCAAAGTAAGAACAAAATCTTTGTTGTCATTTAGCAAGGCCAGATACGTCTTCCTCCTTTTCTCAGTACAGCTATAAAAACTGTTATTCTAAGCTTTCCCTGTTAGTACCATATCATTCTGTGCTTTAGCCACCAAACATTAGGTACAGACAATATATGATATAAATATGTTACAGGTAAATAAAAAGACACAATAGGATGAAATGACATCATAATGTATGAGAAACCTAAGTTATTTATGATATGTTTTGGATTCAGAATGTGAAGGTGCACTGAATTTTGAAGACCCTTTATTTTTTTTAATCCTTAACTTGGAGGGAAATCACAAAACAATCCCTTGATCTTTGACTGAATCGCCTTTAGTCAAAATTAAGACACAGAATATTAGCAGAAGGCATTATTTTAAACTTTTTATTCAATCAGTATTGCATAAATAACATCTTAATTCCAGAAAATTCTGATTGAATGGCATTAAAAATAATGACATTTGACTACATGTGAATGTACATAATTTTTCCTAATTCTCTGATTTTATAATTCATTTTAGCTCTATGTGCATACAAGTCTTTAAAAGCTTAATTTACTCAAATGCATTAAACTGTGCCAGGAAAACCAAAAACTTTTTTTTCTCGAGAAATAAAATAAGATTAAAATGCATCCTAAATTTTATATGGAAAAGATCCCTGGGCTATGAATCAGAAAGCAGAAGTTCTAATTCTGGCTTTGCTATTTAATAGCTGTCTGATGAACTGTAAAACACAGCTCCTGGACTTATGTTTCACATGCCAAATGAGTGTTAGTTGAGATGATCTCTCAGAGATCATCTCCCATTCTCTGATTTTATATTGCGATTTTTGAAATAATAATGAAGATTCAGTAAGGATTGACTTTTTCTCCTCAGATGTGTTTTGCAATAATAACATATGTTTGTGCACAACAGAGTATTGATTTAGGTGCCTTTGAAAAGAGAACTAGTGAAATTCTGGATCATACAATATGTTAAACCCACAAGTTCCCTTCACTGAACCGCAAGAAAGAGTAAAAGTATTAGTCAGGTGCTATATTTCCATTTCTAGAAGCAATGTAAATATAATTCAAGGTATTAAATTTTTCTTCTAAATTATTTCTAAGCTGCCAAATTTGGAGTAGATACAAGGTTAAGATGAAATAAATTCAACAATAAATGTTAGCTTATTAGTTTGATGTATCATTAGGAAAATGGTGAGTTTGAAACATACACAAAGAGGACTGCATATTTCCTCCAATTATGCATGTCTCGTATGGATGCACATTTTTGTGTAGTACCTAAGCACAGAACTGTAGAAGACACAGTATCAATCTTTTCTTGCAGAGAGAGGAAAGATCTGTTATTGGTTGAGAACCTCTAAACTTGGGGGGAAGGAATAATAGTAAATAGTTGAAGTATGTAAAGCATTGAGACTTCAGGAAGATTCCTGTCTTCTGTATTAATCTCTTCAAGCTAAAACAAAAGAAACCAATTATACCTTCTCCCATCATAAATCTCATTCTATACTTCACAGTCATAGTAATGACTGCCCATTTTTGAAATTAAAATTGTAGACACATTATTTCTTTCAATGTTTCAGTGATCTTAATATCACATCTTTCTAGTAGCTTTTATTTATAATGTGGCCTCCAGGAATGATATTTGAATTGCAATTTCCTCATTTAAGATCATCAACTTAGAACCAGAAGGGACATTGGAGGTCATATAGCACAAATTCCCATTTCACAGATAAGTAAACTGAGATATAAGAAGCTGTGACTGGCCCAGGGTCAAACAATTAGGAAGTAGCAGAGTCTGAATATTAAACCAGGAACTCTGCAAATTCAGCACTCATTGAACTGTACCACATTCCTTAAAATCATTAGACTAATATTGGGATTAAAATGTTTCCATAAGAGGGATATGTAAGCATTTAACCACAATACTATAAAGTGACAAATCTGAAATAGTCCGCTTTGCATTTAAGTATTAAGTTTACATATCGTAGAAATGTCCAGTATTAGCATGCCTAAGACTATGAGAAGACAATGATTTCGTATCATTGAAGGAAATTGAAAAACGCCCTTCAAAGAAAAATCTTAGATCAAACATTTAGTCAATGGAGTTGATGGGTGAATTGATATGAATACTTTTTTCTTTACTGATTGAAACAGCAAACATTACTGTGTTGGTAAGCAAAATGGGCTCATTAGCACTTAGTTCAACAAGTGCCCTTGAAGAGTTTGGCTTTTGTTTGCTTTGAGTAATTCAGTGTATTTCATTGAATCTTAGTAAGTGCTAAACCCCAGGCCCAAACCCCTATTAGCTGTAAAACCTGTGTCGGTGTGGACTGGCAACTAAGGTGGGGCCCAAGGTGGGGCTAACTCCAGGGGGGGCCTAGTTTACATGTCTGGGACAGCAGAGGCTTTTAGACCACGTGGGTTTAAGTCGGCCTCTTTGTGATGATTCCAGGTCAAGTAGGTGAGTTGAATGTGTGACTCACCTCTGATGCTGAAAAAGATATAAAACTAGGGCTTGGCCTCCTCTTCCTTGGAGCTCTTTGCCTCAGCAGTGGTGTCGAGCATGACTCTGGGCCAGCCCTTGTTCTGAGCTCCTGGGCTGAACCTAGATTTTGGTAACTATGAATTATATTGGGTCTATCTGTTGATATTTGTAATTTGTTTGTATTTTGCTCTGAAGTTCAGTGTGCTGGCTTTTTCCCCTGAACTAAGTGAATGATATTTGTGTGCTGAATTAAAGTAAGCTTGCCAACCCCTTCCCCCTGCTTTCCTTAGTTAAGCAGATCAAAAGAACCTGTGTTTTGGCAGCTTTCTGGGTGCTGGCTGTGGGTGGATCTTACACTCCCACAGAAGCTGCTAGCCGGATTGTGGAAACAATTACCCATCTTGAAAAAGTTCTACCTGACCCTTTATCATGTGCAACAGTGAAATCAACATCGTTAAATTGACTTGCCTCCATTTATGTCCTTTAAAAATAGAGGAAGAAGACTGAGGTTATTCCGGTGGCTTGTCTCTAGCAAGAACTATGAATCTGTCTCCCCTTACCTACTTGCATTTCAATCTTCAAAGTCATCTCCCATTCTACTCTTTAAATGGCAACCACCCAATGATGTGGTTTATTGATTTGCCTTTATTTTTATGCAGCATTTGACAGACTTATCAAGGGATCATCTCGTAACTAAATGCAATCAATGCCTATTAGTTAAAGGTTTCATTATTTTTATAACAGAAGACAAGGGCATAAAAGGTTTAACCATGCTCCCTCCCCACCTAGGGATTTCCCCCCACCTTTTCAAATGTCAGTGTTTCTACCAACTCTCCCATCACCTGACTGTACAGTACTTGGAAGAGGGCGAGAGCAAGATTACAGGTATGTTCATAAGGCTTATTTCTATTTTATTTTTCCTTTTTCAATTTATGCCTTGTTTGGCATCAGTTTTGAGGTACTATTGATAAAGAAACATGTGAGGACAACTAGCAGGGAACTGAGAAATATTTAGAAAAAAGAGTACAAGATAACTGTATTTTTAAATTTTTGGTTCTTTGGCTGCAACAAACAAAAGGGTGTGAATATATGAGTGTGTGTGTGTGTGTGTGTGTGTATGTGTATGTTTGATTCTGTATAGGATTCTGATGTTTTTTAATTAAAGAAATTTTAACAAAAGAGAGCATTGAGCCTTTAAGCAAAGGGATTTTTAGCATTAGTACAATTAATAAGAAGAGCTCCTACTAGTTATTCTTTCAGGAATAATCTGGATAAAAGGGCTTTTTACTATCAAGCCTACTCACACTGCTAAGCCTTGTGTACTCTAAGACTTGACATACTCTTTCCTCAAATATCCTATTCAAGTGTATAAGCAGTTGAGGATACTTAATGGCTAACATTTATATTGTGCTTTAATATTTAAAAACCATTTTATAGATGTTATCTCATTTGATCTCTACAACAATCATGTGAAGAAGATACTCTTGTTATCCTCATCTTAATGAGGCTTAGTGTGATCTGACCAGTATTCCAGAGTTAGTAAACTTTGGAGGCAGAAAAGAATTCAAGACTTCTTGACTTCCAGTGCTCTATGAGTTAGTCCATCCAGCTGCCTGGGTTTACATGTTAATGGGACAGGTGAAATAAAGGCATAGTAGCAGTGTGGAAAGAGACTAAGATTCTGGTTCAGGAAAACATGGATTCAAGTCCCACCTCCAAGACATACTCTCTCTATGAACCAGAGGAAGTCACTCTCTAACGCTCTATGTAATAGAGCAGGTGCTGATCTGTATTTATAGGGGGATTTTCCTTATTGATAGCCCTCTATAACAATAAAATCACGACATTGTCAATTTTTGAAACAAAGGAAAAGAAACTAGGGAGTCTATTAAAGTTTTCTGACTAAAATATTATGGCTATATCATTTAGGATTATAATTTTCCTGATATTGTTTCTATCTATCTGTTTCTCTCTTTCTGTGTCTCTTCCTTCTCTCCTTCCCTTAAATCTCATTGCATCTTCTTACCCACGCACTGCAGTATATTTGTCTTAGAGGATATATCATGCATGTAAAAGTACATCAAGTATTGTAATATTCTGAAACTCCAAATTATCTGTTGTTTCATTGATGTGGGTCTGCTCTTGGCTACAATTGCAACCTAAGCATACTTGCCACTCACTGCCCTCCTCCCCCCATGAAACTCTTATCCATGTGCATCCCTAAGTTCAATTCAGGAAGTCTCAGTTTATCGAAGGCATTCATGCAGTTATCTAGATATTTCAAGGACAAAAATAGAGAACATGGATTTTTTATTGTTTTTTGCTTAATTTTACTATCAATGCCAGTATACTATATATGCCAAAGCACTATAAAATATACAGCACTGTTATTAGAAGGAACAGATATTAACAGGGAAAACTAGGTACAGTGACAGAGCGAAATGACTTACTTGCCAGATGACCAAATTTTCCAAGAGAAAGTAGGCAAATAATATTTCAGTATAACTTGAAAAGTGAAAAGCTAGTTATTCTCTGGGAATAAAAAACTTCTTCCCTGGGTGTACCTCTTCTTTGAAATAGGATTCTCCAAAGTGATAGAAGCATATCTTTCCAGTCATACTTATCTGAGGCATGAATGAAATCCACTTCTAACCCTGACACCTTGGAATTGGAGTACCTTCTGCATCAAAGTTACTATAATCTTCAGATGACTGGCAGGACTATTAACAAGTCAGAAAGAGAATCAGCACTTTTTTCCCAAAGGAGTAGCAAAGGGACTAGTGCTAGGCTTTTAGATAGCTGAGTATTTAAGTTACAGTTAGAGGGCAGAGATTGTTTCACATTTGTCTTTATAACTCAGTGCCTGGCACATAGTAGGCATTTAACAAATACCTGCTGACTGGTTGATTGATCATTCCAGAGTGCTGCTGTTAGTTCATGGGCACATGGCACATATGACTTGATCCATAGGGGTAAATTTCACATTATAAGTTAGTTTGTGGTAAATTAGCTCACTTCTGAGAGTCTAAAAGGACAAAGTATTTCACTTAGCACAGAATGATGGATTGACTTCTGTGACAAAAGGAAAGATACTGTGACATGGCTAGAAGCCTACTTTGGAGTGTGCCTATGGCTTTAAAGATGGATTAGCCTCGAACACCCTTCTCACTATTTATTCTAAGGCACCTCCCTAACCTATAGGATCTCATTCCCATCATCTTGGTGGTGATCAGCACTACCCCCATTTCAATCCATCAACCAATCAATACACATTAACTATGTGGCAGACACTGATCTACTGAGGAAAACCCCCTTTCCCATGAGTCTGTCAAGATGAGTCCCCAGGTCACTGACATTTTATAATAAATGGAACCTGCAGAATTCTACCTAAACCTAACAAAAAAGACAGTCCGTGGGTTTCTCAAAGGGCAATTCTAGCATTAGAGGAATGCTGTAAACCTTGGCTGAGCTGCTGCAACACTTCAAAGTAAGGGGAATTTCCAAGGTCAAAGTTTCTACTGTCATGCCAGTGGGATTCCCACTGTACACAATGACAGACTTTTTGCCATTTTAAGTGCTTTGCCACATACCCTGTCATTAGGGTCAATGGTAACAGACTTGCAAAGGAGAGAACATTGCTGATGTTGAGTATTTCAAATTTGACCTTCAACTCCCATCTTGTGTTTTTGTTATTCATCTGGGAGTTTAAGATTCAGTTAGGAAAAGAAAAACACCTTACTTGTATGGAAAGCATTTTTAAAATATTACTGAAACAATAAATGAAAAGTAAATTATAGGGTTAGTATGGGAATATTACCTGGGGAAGATGAACTTTTTATATGGTTTTAAGATAAGAAAGAACCCAAGAATGCTAGGGAATCTATTTCTTTTTTGCCTTAGTCACATATATGCAATCATCTATGAGTATTTATATTCTTTGCATGTTCTTCTTTTGGCCAGATCTCCAAAGGCAAGATAAAGCAGAGAGCTGAATAATGCAGATAATGAAGGCAAAAATGTGATTTTTCAAGTGAAAGATCTGTTTTTTTTCCTGATTGATAGTAGAGAGATGCTGTTCATATCTGGTTGCTTCTCCACCCTTCCATGGACATTTCAAATTAGAGCTGACTTCTGCTTCTATGATCCTAGCCACATCCTGATAATTTGTACCTGATTAAGTGTCAATTTGTCTGCTGCTGGAGGAACTATGAAACCAGGAGAGTTGCACTGTCAGAATTGTAAAAGTTCTAGACCATATGGTTACTGAGATTATTTCTTTCTCATCAATTAAAAAAAATGCTTTATCAGAATGGGTGTTCATAGGAGTCTTATTAAGAGTAAAAGTAACTTTTGATTGCATTAAAGTAAACTTAGGATTATCGATTGTTAGAAGAGGCTTCCTGTGTTACAATACCTGGAATATCTTCAAAGAAACCAGATTTCTTTTCTTATTTTAAATAGAATTCCAAAATTAAATTTGATGAAAGACTCAGTTTTATCTCCACCTCTTGGACTGCCCAAATGATAACAATGCCATCTCAGTTATAATTACAAAGGACTCTGATTCAATTTAATTTTAATTATTTAAAATTTGTACACACTCCAGGAAAACCTCATTAAGCTTCCTGAGCCAGCTTGTTTTCATGAGAGACCAGGGAGTCAACATTTACAATATTCACATTAGAGCATTCATTCATTCACACTCTCTAACAGTTCTGATTAATCAGTAATTACATTCATTTGGATCCTACAGCAGTGACAAATCTTGTTTTTTCTTTCCTTTCAAATTATTTACCAAGTTGAAATTTGAGATATTTGAATATGGGGTTTTGAAATTATAGTACAGTTTAAATTACTGAGACCACCAGATAATCATAGTTATTTCAGAGAATAGGCAAATGGCAAGAAAACTGTACATTTTGAGAATTTAAGAGACACAGAGTGTCTTGAAGCCATTTCAGGGATACCATAATGCATGGAATACTGGGTTTGTAGTCAGGGAAATCTGAGTTCCAATCCTGCCTCAGTCACTTACTAGCTGTGTGACCCTGGGCAAGTCATTTAATCTCTCTTAGCTCCACTATCTTTATCTCAAAATGCGGATAATATTAACACCTATTTCAGAGGATTATTTTGAAGATCAAGTGAGATGCTGTATATAAAGCACTATGTAAATGTTATCTATCATTGTCATCACCACAATCATCACAATCACTGTCATTATTTCATTTGCAAGATCTTACTACTCTAAATATGTTCAGAATGATGACACTGATGCCCTGAAGGGTACTTAAAAGTTTCATTTAGATGCATTAGACCTTTCAAAATATGTACTTTTTACAATGTCTTACCTTCATCTGAAAACAATTATCCATACACGACTTGCTTTCTAGCTCTAACTTCTGTGGTCTTTTCCTAAAGCACTCTGGTTTATAGAGTCTACCTAGATTATATTTAATTTTAAAAAAGAAACCAACAATTTAATGTCATGTCACCACTAGTTTTGTCTTATCATATGAACCACAGGAAAATGGACTCTAGTAAGTATAGAATTATTATTTAAAAGCATATAAGGATGACTTTTAAATATGAAAGAAGTCAATCCTGTATCACAACCCTGATGAATGGATTCATTATGCAAATTAGAATAGAAGAATTTTAAGACATGTCTATTATTTTGCAGAAGAGGAAACTGAGTTACAGAGCAGGTGAATGATTTACCCAAGATCTTACAACCACTGAGTCAGCACTAAAACTTAAACATTTATGATTTTTCCTATACTGTGCTCTCCCTGGTATCTGTGTGCCACCATTGTAGCATTATCAGATAGTTATGTTTTACCAGATACATTTTGAAAGTATTATAAGGATTTATACTTTGATTTGTCAAATATTTAGTGAGAAGCACATTTAAATTTGAGCTTCTTCCTCTTGGTTTCTCGGGGTTTAGTAGGGAAGGACAATATTAAAAGAACGCCAAAATGTGGGCAGCAGCAGATTTTAAGCAGTCAGACCACAAAAATCATGCTTTGCCAAAACAACCACAATTAAATGAACACAATTGACACAATCACTACATCTCTAAATAGAAATTATAACAGATTTGCCATTTTGTTTTTTCTCCATCTAATTTTTCCTGGAAAAGAAGAGCCCTTTGAAGGAGAATTTGCTCAAGTGAAAGGGCAAAGGTTTGCTTGCATTAGTATTCCAGTGGTAATTTGGGTATTGTGTACTGCATTATTATTTTATTGGGAAGTTTGTAAGAATTTAAAGGGAGCGAAATTAGCTATAAGGGAGTTATTTTTAAAAGTCTGAGTGGAGTTTTTAAAATCCTCTTGAAAATTAACATATTGTACACTCCAGTCAGCCTAATCTGCCTTTTGTCCTTCATACACCCTACACTCAATTTGGTCTTTATTACTTTGCCCTTGATATTCAACAGACCTATAAGATGTCCTCTCAATTTATCTAAATTCTATTCATCCTTCAAGGACCACTTCAAACTCCATATCCTCTGTGAATCTTGTTCCTCTTCATCCATCATTGTTCAACATTATCAAGAGCCTGCTATTTGTACAGCTCATCAAAGATACCACGTGGGTGGCAACATAGTATGTAGGATGGCTATTTTGGTAGTCAGAGGACTCGAGTTTGAATCCCAGCATTGCCACTTGCTACCTTTGTGGTTGTGGGCATGTCATTCTCCATCGCTTTATGTCTGCTATAAAATGATGACCTCTGAGGATCCTTCCAAATTTAAATATAACATAGTAAGTATAGCAACATATGCCATAATGGCAAGAGATAATGGCAAGAAAAGGAAATATACTTTTATCAATATTTTGCAAAAAAAATCCCTTTTGAGACTATATATCCTAAATTTTAGCTTGGAAAATATGGTTGTTGTGCTGTCCCAATAGGAATGACATATAACAAAACAGAAAAACAAAAAGCCCATAACTCTCTATAGGTTAGGCGCCAAATGAATGGCTCAAACACTGTTTTGCCAGAATACCAAAGAGGGAGCAATTGTCTTCTCTGACTATACGATCAACAAATATTTAATAAGCACTTACTATATGCAAGGCACCGTGCTCTTAAATAGCCTGTGTTCTAATTGAGGATACAACATGTGTACAAATAGGTACATGCAAGATTCATACTTAGAAGATGGGATATAATAGGGTAGATTCTAATAGCTGGGGGTGGAGGAGCATTCAAGTGAGTATTTAAAGTACTTTGCTTGTTTCTAGTATGTTCATTTTGTTTTCCCAAATTTTATGTAATATTATATAATAAGATTACATTTCTGCTCCAACATGTTTACACATGCGTGTGATTGAGGATGTACAATCGACAGGGATCTTAGAGTTCACTATCTCAAAACTAATTTTACAGTGGAGGAAACTGAGGACCAAAGAGATTAAATAATTTGCTTAAGGTCACACAGGTGAACCAAGATTAGAACACAAGTCCCCTGACTCCAAAATTTGTGCTCTTTCTATTATTTCACGATGGCTTAATAAAGTCTGTCAAAAGGTCATAGGAATTTAGAGTTGGAAAGAACTTTGAGGATCACATTGTCTAGCCCAATCAACTCTTCCTTTTATAAATAATGAAAGGTGGCCTCAAGTGTCAAAATGACTTTCCTGTGTGAGGAGTAAAGAAATATAGTCCATCAGGAAATCAAAATATCTTTTTGCAGATGATTTGATGGTGTTCCTAAAGAACCCTAAAAGTCAACTAAAATTAATAGAAAATTCGCCAAATAAGAACTTCACCAAAGCTGAGTTGAAGAAAAAAATTTATAAAAATCATGAGCATTTCGGTACAATACCTACAAAACCCACCAAGAAGAAAGAAAAAGAAATTTCATTTAAAATAAATTTTAAAAATGTATAAAATACTTGGAAAGCTTGCTTATCAAGATACACAGAAGAACTATAAAAATATAAAGACAAACCTAAGTAATTTGAAAACTAACTGCTCATGGGTATGAGATATCAATATGATAAAAATGACGATAACGGCCAAATTAATTTACATTTTCCCTGCCATAGCAATAAAACAAAGGATTACATCACAGAACTAGAAAAATAATAACAAAATTCATATAAGGGAAAAACACAAAAATATCAAGAGAAATACTGTAAAGTAGGACTGAAGGAAAAAGAACCTAGCAGTACCAGTTCTCAAACTGCTATAAAACAGTAATTCTCAAAACAATTTTGTACTGGGTAAAAAAACAGAAAGATCCACTTTCCTTTTTAAAAAGCATTTCTCAGAATAGGCCATGAAGAAACAAAGCTATCACTCTTTGCATCTGATATGATGATATAGTTTGAGAATCCTAGAAAATCAAGTAAAAAAACTACTTGAAATAATAAACAACTTTAGCAAAGTTGAAGGACATAAAATAAACCCACACAAATCATTGGCATTTCTATGCCAATAAACAAACACAAACTAACAAAGCCCAACATCAAGAGATAGGAAGAGAAATTCCATTTAAAATTAATGTAGATATGAAATATTTGGGAGTCTACCTGCCAAGACAAATACAGGATCTATGTGAACACAATTATAAAACACTTTTCAGACAAATTCAGATCTAAATAATTGGAGAAACATCAGTTGCTTGTGGGTAGGCTGATCTAATATAATAAAATCACAACTCTACCTAAATTAATTTACTTATTCAGTGCCATACCAATCAAACTACCAAAAGCTTATTTTACAGAGCTAGAAAAAATAATAAAATTCATCTGGAAGAACAAAAGGCCCATAATATCAAGGGAAATAATGAAAAGAAATGTAAGGAAAGGTGGCCCAGCCATACCAGATCTTAAATTGTATTATAAAGCAGCAATCATCAAAACTACTTGGTATTGGCTAAGAAACAGAGTGGTGGATCAGTGGAATAGGTTAGATACACATGACATAGTAGTCAGTAGACTACCATCAGTAACCAGCAGATTATCAAACAACAGTTTGATAAATCCAAGGACTCTAGCTTGAAAAAATCTGCTGGGAAAACTGGAAAATAGTATGTTGTAAAATAGGCACAGACCGCCATCTTATACCATATACTAAAATAAAGTCAAAATGGGTACATGATTTAGATATAAAAGGTGATACCATAAGCAAACTGAGAGAGCAAGGAATAGTTTACCTGTCAGATTTATGGAGAACAGAATTTATGACCAAACAAGAGATAGAGAGCATTATGAAATGCAAAATGGATAATTTTGATTATATTAAATTGAAAAGGTTTTGTACAAACAAAGCCAATGCAACCAAGATTAGGAAGGAAAAAGAAAACTGGGAAACAATTTTTACAAGCAGTGTCTCGGATAAAGGCCGCATTTCTAAAATATATAGAGAACTGAATCAAATTTCTAAGACTACAACTCATTCTCCAATTGATAAGAGGTCAATGGATAAGAAAAGGAAGTTTTCAGATGAAATTAAAGCTATCTATAGTTATATGAAAAAATGCTCTAAATCACTATTGATTAGAGAAATGCAAATCAAAAAAACTCTTAGGCACCACATCACAGATATCAGATTAGCTAACATGACAAAATAGGAAAATTATAAATACTGGAGAAGATGTGCAAAAATTGGAACACTAATGCATTGTTGGTGGAGTTCTGAACTGATCTGATCATTCTGGAAAACAATTTGGAATTATGCCCAAAGGAGTACAAAACTTTGCCCATGCGTACTCCCAAAGAGATCACAAAAATGGGAAAAGGACTCGCGTGTACAAAAATATTTATAGCAGCTGCCATCTTCCATTTGTCTCATTTTTAAAGATGGTTTTTGCTTGCTCCCTTTTCCCCTGCTATGTCCAGTAGAATGTAAACCTTTTTAGGACACAGTTTGTTTGTTCATTCACTTGTTCATCAGTTATTTATTTACTTATTTGTTTATTCATTTCCCTATATATATTTTTAAATATTCAGTTAACCACCAAAAATACATCTGAATGTATTACTGTGTATAGGACAATCTGCCAGGGCTTGTGAAAGAAACAGAGAATAGGGTAATTATTTTTTCTTCAGGATATGTATCTATATATACCTGTGTGCATGTGACAAAAGTAATCTTATCTAATTTTAATATATATATATATATATGTATGTACAATACATGTATATATATATGTATACATATACATAAAATGAACATACTTTATACTAAATCCATTTTGTGAGGGAGTAAGAAAATTTTCTTCTGATTAAGTCTGGAGTATGAAGTATGACATATAAAATTATAATTCAAAACACATGATGCACATATTTCATTGTACTTGCTCATTTTCTGAAACATTAGGCTGGACATAATTTTCTATTTTATTATGTTAAAAATATTTGTATTGAAGAGAATAATGAGATTTATACCCAGGATAACTTTCAGAACATGGTCTATAACATTTTTTGTGAAGTGTTGAAGAACATTTTGAACAACAAACTCAGAGAAGATGCATCTAGACTATGGCCTCTCCTGTCAGCATTAGGTTCATTTTCTTTGCTTCAGTTTTTTTTTTAATTTTTTTTATTTTTTTAAACCACAGAAAGAAAAAAGCAAAAATCAACTTGTAAAAATTCTGTGGAGATATGACTCTTTATCATTGTGGCAGACTGAAGCCCTGCCCATTGAGTCACAGATGCCTCGGCTGTGAGCAGCCACACTCCTCTAATGGTGTTCTCAGGGCATTCTAGAGGCTCAGTGAGACTTTGGATCAATTTATATTATTCTAACTGCTAAGGAGGAGGAGGGGAAATGGAAGGGTGATCAAAAAAGGGGTGCTAGTACTAGAAGAGAAGCCTTTGGGCATCTATGCCTGAGGAAATCTTTCACATGGAGCACTTGAAAGAGAATAAGCATTTATTAAGCACCTGCTGTGTGCCAAGCACTATGCTAAGTGTTTTAAAAATATTATCTCCTTTAATCCTGTTATCACTGATAAGAGGAAAAGAGAGATGGAGCAGTGGGATAGGAAGCAAGGAGTAGGGCCACACTGTTAAATAACTAGGATGTACAGGCTTTCATTGTTAAACTTGTTGTAGGCCTCTCCTCAGATATTGCTATAGCTAAGATAGTACAATATTCTGAAAGTTTGTATAGGCTCATGTGGGGGAAGTCAAAGGTCATTGTTTTTTACTGTGTAAATAAAATATACCTATATTGATATACTGAAAGCGTGTTTGATTTAATGACCACCCAGTGGAAGGGTGCCAAACCCTGCTTTTCACTAGGGTCAACTGGATGAAGGGCAGATGAGCCAGAGAGTAGCTATGAGGGGCAAGCCAATGTATATTTATGCTTTTTATGTCAGAAAGGATATTCTGACAAAAGATTTGTAGTTTGTTTTGATATATTTAGAAAAAATATGCTATAAAATTATTAAAATAAATTTCAAGATTTGGGAAATGATAAAACTTTAAAAGTCAGATGATTATATTCCACCCCACCTTTTAGTATTGTCAAGATCTTGGTAATTCATGATCTGATATTTTTTCCCTAATTTATATTGAAATAAAATTAGCCAAAAACTTTTAGTAGTGAAATGTAAACACACATCAAATTCTTTCCTCTACATAGTTCTCTGAGAATATAGCTAATGTGTTGCTAAACTTACTTTTTAACTAATTAAACTTTTTCCCTTTAATTAAGCAATACTTGACATTTTATTTTTTAGACATCACATTTCATTACAATCAGAATAACTTTCCTAATATTTTACACAACATAGGTGCATGACAGCAGAAGGGTCTTCCGAAATTATTTTCACCAGATGAAACTTTTCATTAGAAGGTGATTATGAAAATGAGAACATGATAGTGAACTGGAAAACTTCCAGGGATAAATTGGTCAAAATTAAAAACAAGTGTTCATTCTCAAAAAGTCTGTCTCTAATCTGGAGTTAATGATAGTCATATTAATAATACTATACAACTGAAAAGTACAACAGTACCTTACCCATAACTCTCCAAAACATCAATGAGAAACCTAATGTACAGATTCAAATTGGTGGCAAAAAGAAATATTATTTTAGAAAGTATTATGAATATTTAACCAAAACAAATCATTTGTCACCTATAAAGTGATATATCTGTGTTTTAAAATCAGGCTTCTTTTTTTTAAAGCAGCATTTTCCCAAGTTAGAATCATAGAACTTAAAAGTAGGAGGGATCTTAGTTATTATCTAATCCAGCCTTCAAATTTTACTCATGATTATTAGCAGAAAAATTCAAGGATGGAATCTGGAACTCTGGTCAAAATGAACCTAGGATACATACAGCTATGGACCTCCAACCACGGAATTTCAGTTTTAAGATCGGGCTAAACCAATGGTGGGGATTTTTTTTCCTATCAAGGGCTACTGACACAAAATAGAGGTGAGAACTAAGAGTGTTATAGAGAAAACAACTTTATTTTTCTTAGCAAGAAATAGGAATATGTACAACATAATACTGAAATAATCTTCAGTTCCATATTATGCCCATTTGGACAGGAGAATAGAAGCACAATATAAGGAAAAGAAATGCAAGGGAAGACAATGAGGGAGAAATGAGAACAGGAAGAGAATGTGTAGAATGGGAAGTAGGTGGGGGTTGGAGAATAGAAGAAAGAAGTGGAGGGAAGAGGCAGAACTGCTCCCCTCCACAAAAGAAAGACAAAGACAACCTCAGGAGTCTAGAAGCAAACATTTCTATAGCGCATAGTGGGGAAAAAGGAGGAAAAGACAAGAGGAAAGGGCAGAATTTTTATGTAACTATTTATCTCACATCTGGCTATTGCCTTGAGTTGGCAATAAGTTTTATAGAGTTATACTATTTGTTGTCTTTTGAAATGCTTATCAGCTGACTGGCTATGACTCATTGATGTATAACTACTCCAAATCTTGGGCACTGTTTTTTTTTTCTAAATGGGCTAGCAACATAACCCCACCAGTGGAAAATTATTGCCAAGGCTAGCATCAATGTCTATGAACAGAATATTATCAGCTGGTAAAAATGAGATCCTGAGAGCTTCACTTTAAAACTTCCTGTTTAGATGGCAAATGCCAGCAGGCCAATAGCTTCATGGGGATAAATGGAAACTCTTTGGAAAGCAGAATGTTTTATACAACATCAGATGTAGTCACAGCATGGGTTGGTTTTACTTAATTGTTTTTCTCAGTCACAATGGAGAGCTCAAGGAGTGGAATAAAACTGATGTAAAAACAAAAAAAAAACAATAAATAAAACCTCATCTTGTAAAAAATTTAATTGCAAAATCACTAGAAATGCATAAACATTTAATTTTAAACTTTTACTTATGGGGGTCACATGGTAACATGCACAGCCATTAAATAATCAGGAAATCAGTATATTTAATCTTTTTTTATTTTTATATCAATTTTCTGGGGCTGACCTCTATTTTATTCTATTTTTTCCCATGTCTAAGCTGCCTACAGGGTAAATTTCAAAGTAAGTTCCAATTTCTTGTTTCTTTGCTTATACTTTGGTTTTAGTTACTAAGGAAACTCCATCTTTGCCATGCTACACTATAATATTTTAATTCTCCCTCCTCTTAATTCTTAAGTAATCTATTTAAACTACAAAACCAAATGCTATGAGAACTTTCAAAAACACACATAGCTTGCAACCCAATAAAAAGTGCACATATAATACCATCTAAAATACCCTATTAATTGATATCAGAAATTCAAATGCAAGGATCCTCATGCATATCTGAGAGATGCAGCATTTCACTGGGACTCAAGAATAGCTTTTATAACTATAATCTCCATCTTTCTATAAAGGAAAATAACAAAGAACAGAAAATGTCTATTGCAAATCTGATGTTTGTAGGGGAATATCAGAGTTTGGAAGAAAATGTATTGAAATTTAATTGTGCACATACTTCTCAAAGGCTCTCATAAAGGACCATTTCATAGACTGGTTTCACATTAAAATATACAGGATTTTCAGATATGTTATAAAGAGAAATGCAATGTCAAAGCAAACAGTTTTCTTTTAATATTTAAAGACTAACTGTGCTGTCTTAATATGTTAATCTATCTATAAAACATAACATTCAACAAAATATTAATTAAAATTGGACCTTTTTATTCTTTCTCAAATACACTACTGATACCAGAAGATATGTCAAATCCACACAGGCTCAGCTGAAATAAAGGACATCAAGGCAAGAGACTGGGTCCTTTTCCTAGTTATACCAAAGACTGATTTCTGGGACCCCAAAGAAGCATTTCTTCTCTTCAAGTGATACCTTCTCTGATCTTCCCCTCTTTTTCTCCCTCCTTTCTCCTCCTCCCACAATGAGAGGCTTTCAGTAAGACAATATAGATATTTGATGAATGATGAAGACCACTTACTTTTTAATAATGTTAGCTGAAAATCCTACAAAGTGACCAATTTTGTCAATCCCAACTACTCTGCAATTAAAAAGTGCTCATTTCTCCCCAAATTCACACTATCTTTTCAAAAGGGTAGCCCTCTGTTAATTTCTTTTTTAAAAGGATCTTTGTTTCTATGATAACTATGGAGACCAAGGTGAGAGTAGATGTAGAATGCCTGGCTATACTCATCCACCTGCACATCAAAGATAATTTCTTCACACTCCTGTGTGAGTTTTCCAGGCACATCTACTTATTTATCTTGGAGAAGGAGCCTGAAAATTGTTTAACTAGTTGTTTGCTCCTCTTATTTAACTTTTTTTGTGCAGTCTCATTGAAATACATTGATTATTTTTTACAAGATACCTTAGTTCTATCCAAAAAGATTAGTGTTTTCAGGGTGCCTTGAAGCCCAGTCAATAAAATAAAAAAGAAGGAAAAAAAGAAAGCAGCTTTATCTTCCTTCTTCTCAATGAAAGATTTAAAATATAGGTTTATATACATTTAATTTGCATTCTGAGATCAGCAAAAAAGAGAAGAGAGACAATGGGTGGTAATAAAAAGAGTACATGAGAAAACATGGAAACAGAAAAGCAAGTAAGAAAGTGCAATAAAAATCAATTATTGTATATTAATGGATATTAAGCAGGTAAAGGTGATTTTCTGTTTTGAATTCATTGAGATGAACAAGAACGTATCACCCTATAATGCAACAGGGAGGTTTAGGGTGGGAATTAGGAAGAACACCCTGACTATAAGGGTCTGGGGATTTTAAACTGTGTTACCAAGATTAATCAATGAGTTTTTATTAGGTACCTTATGATGTATAAGATTATTCCTTGGGGATACAACAAAGTATAAAGACCCCATCATTTGCCGCACAGAACTTATACTATAGTTGAGAAGGCAAGACACACATATTATCAAAAGATGGCATTGAATATAAAGGCTACTGTTTCCTACTCAGAGTAAGAGCTCACTGTGAGCTGGGTATGGCCAGGGAAATCTTAATGGACAAGACTTTAACTGAACCATAAAGATTGTCAGCAGAAATATATTTCCTTGGATAGTTTTAAAAATATAATTTTGATATCTTTCCAGAATGACTTGAATATAATTTAATCAGAGCCAAATTCAAATGTATTTGATATTTCAAGTTCATTTTAAGTCCTATGATTTTAGTGATATAAAAAAATTACATCTGAAAGATGTAGGACCAGAAAAAAACAGGAGCCAGTAGCAAAAGCAAAGGATAACTCATAGATGAGTCACAAGTTTCATTGGTATCCATGCAATGTCAGGAGATGTAGAGAAACCCCCCCACCCACCCAAGTGCTGCCATTGGGTGGAATCCCAATGGCAATTTAATAGGGGAGAATGGACAAGATCTGCACAGGTGTGGCAGCAAGCACTCTAGCATACCCAGCATGGCCTGCTAGCACAGGTTCTTTGATCTGCTTTTAAAACAAAGCAACTTTAAAGGGGTAAACAATGTCCTTTAATTACATTCACTTGTTCAAGAGATAAGTCAGCACCCTGAATGTCAGATAAAATACAAATAGAGAAAATACAAGCAGAGAAATTACCACAAAGATCAACAGACAGGGCTTTTAACTCTTAACTGCCTGTAACAAACAAATATTGCTATACACTTTACATATACCACTGTATGGAGAGAGCCTTTACATCTGAGCAGTCAGGGGGTCTGAACATACGGCTACTCAGAGTCTCAACCAGGGAATTGCAAGGTCCTTGTCATAAGTGAATCCCCAAAGCAAAATACCACCTCACAGCTTATATACCCTTTCGGCTAATAGGCTCAGAGGAGAAGGCTTCACAACTCTCATGACTCAGTGCCTAATCAGCTTAGTACCAAAAGGTATGAAAACCTTCCTACAAGCAAGCCTATCCTAAGCAAGCGTCCCTTAATGGGCTCCACTTGAGGCCTATTAATGGGTGGGGAAGGCCTTATACACTATTAACCTTACAAGAGGATGGGCCCAAATGGATGGGTCTCATTGTTGGGGGGAAGAGCAACTTAGATGAGATCACAAATCCATCAAAGTATGGAAACAGACAAATAAGATGGAATAGTAAAGCTGCAAAAGGATAGAATGAAATTGAAAAAATATAAAGGAAGAGATTAGGCATTCCAGTTTTCTTGATATCCCCACTGCATTTTAATACATTCTAAATGCATGCCTTTTTCATATAATTTCTGCTTTCCATAATATCTTCACTTCCTCTAGTCATATCCTATTCACCCACTTCAAGGTTCAATTTAAATCCTATTTCTTCTATGAAGCATTTTGAACTAACCTAGCCCATAGGAATTACCATTTTTTGGTACTTCACAAATTAGTATTGCTCATAATACATTTTATATGTTTACATATTGCCTTTCCAATAAGAAGGCAGCCACTTGTGTGAAGGACTTAATATGTTGATATGATACAGATATATTCATGTATGTGTGTGTGTGTGTGTGTGTGTAAGAGAGAGAGAGAGAGAGAAAGAGAGAGAGAGAGAGGGAGAGAGAGAAAGAGAGAGAGAGAGAGAGAGAGAGAGAGAGAATGAGAGAATGAAAGAGATTATGAGAGAGAGGATGAGAATGATGGGGGGAATAAGTGCAAAGAAGAAACAGAAAAAATGGGGGAATGTGTTTCATAGTTCAGGTTTATGTGTTAAATTTGGAATGGTTGGAGGAAACCTCTGAAATTGGAATGGAGGAAAAGAGGGTGGGTGAATACAAGTGGTGAAGTAGAGAAGACATTCATATAAGATGGCCTCTATATTCTCAGTCAATAGGTCTATTATCAGTTATTTTTCACTAAAAAGTAATCAATATTTGTGGTTTTTTATTCCAAATTTTGCTTTTTTTCAAGGCTTTTAGGGTTGTAATCAGTTTGTTAGTACCACTATAACTTAATCAAACATGACTAAACCACTGGCTATATCAAGAATTACATGAAAAGGAATTACCATATACTATAACCTCACACTTATAAGTCTTTTCTATCCTATGTTTAAATTGTTTTCATTCTACTTATCATACCAGATAGGGGTGTCAAAATGAACAGGATGCAAGTTTAGTTTGAATATTTCCACAAACACCTGAATTAATAACTGTCATTCAGAAACTAGATTGCCATAATTATGTTTTACAAGTTGACATCAACATTAGAACAGAGACATGGTCATAAATGATCCCAAACAATACATATTAACTTTGTATCTAAATATAATTAACACATAATTATTATAGTTAATTTTACTGCCGAAATGAGCAAAGAAGGAGGGATGAGACTGATGGGGTTAGAACTGGGGCCATTCCTTACATTATTTATTATATTACAACTACCACACATCTTCATACCCAAGGGCCATCACAATAGCCAGATGCCAGGCTGCCAGAAAGTATCTCTTCCAGCAATGGCACCTGTCCTTCTAGAGTGATTTTCCTACTGCAACTTACAGCTTTGGAAACATCTCCAAATTTTCCATCTGGTCAGGCGGCTGTTGAGTTTTGCCCTATTCCCTTAGAGAATATTTACTTATGACTTTTAATGACAAGACATATGAATGTTCTGTCTGTGAAGAGCCTGTAAAGCCTTTGTAAAAAAAAAAAAACAAATATAGCGATCATAGGCCTTCTGCAGTTATGCTCAACCCTACCTTTCCAAATTTTTCTCCCATTATTTTTCAACATGAATTAACTCTTCTAATTAAGATTACCTCTTTATTGTACTTCGTATGTAACACTCACATTCTCCCCTCTACGCGCGCGCACACACACACACACACACACACACACACACACCATGATTAAGTATTTGTAATCACCTGAAGTGTCCTGCCCCTTTTCCTCTTCAAAACCTAAGCATTCCTCAAGACTCACCTGAAGGACCACTTCCTCTTTGAAACACAAACTACTTGAACCCACCTTAATGTCACCCTTTTCTGGACATATTTAAAATGCAGCAATAATATATTGTTTTGCTTCTGTGTGCAGAGCACTATGTTAGGGAAGATGAAAGTTCAGACAAGACATGGCTTTCTGACTCCTGGAGTTCATAGAGTACAGGGGTGGGGAACCTGTGGCCTCCAAGCCACATATAACCTTCTAAGTCCTTGGGTGTGGCCTTTTGACTGAGCCTAAATTTTACAGAACAAATCTTTTTGTTAAGAGGATTTGTTTTATGAAGTTTGGATTCAGATAAAAGGCTGCACTTGAGCATCTAGAGGGCCACATTGTGGCCTCCAGGCCTTAGGTTCCCTTTGCCTGGTCTAGTACAAGGCTAAGCCATAAATAGTCATAATACATAGCATTAGATTGGTTTACTAGAAAAGCAAAACAAGGTGCTATGTGAGGTCTAAAGCACAAAGTCATTATTCATCATGGGAAAATCAGAAAAACTTCGAATTTTTGATAGTATTAGAGTTGGGCTTTTAAAGGATGGATAGGAAAACAACAAAGAAAAGGAGAAAGACCATTCCAGGCATGGAGGGAAACATAAAAAAGACATGGAGTAAGGCACAAAACATTTTCAGAGAAGAGATACAGATCAGTTTGGCTAAAGCATAGGATATATGGAGGAGATAGTTATGAGATTAGTCTGGAAAAGTAAGATTAAAGATAAGATTGTGCCAGATTGTGAAGGACCTTGAAGGCTGGACAAATAAGTTTGAATTCTATCTTATTGAAATTTGTGGCAACTGAATATTTTTTTTTGCAGGGGGGAAGGCAGGGCAATTGGGGTTAAGTGACTTGCCCAACGTCACACAGCAAGTAAATGTGTCAAGTGTCTGAGGCCGGATTTGAACTCAAGTATTCCTGACTCCAGGGCCTGTACTCTACTCACTGTACCACCTAGCTGCCCCTGACTGTGCCACCTTGCTGCCCCCACTGAATAGTTTTGAGCAAAGAATTGATGTGACCAGACCTACACAGAGAAATATCATTCTTTTAACATTATGAAGGATGGAATTGAGATAATAAGGATTAAAGGTAAGAAGATTCATTAGAAATCTGCTATGATTGTCAAGTTGAGTATTAGTAAAAACAATAGGATAGTAAATCTAGCAATAGAGAGATGAGAGTGGATTTGAAAGATGTTGCAGTTCTGAGAACAACAGAACTGGGCAACAAATTGAATATGAAAGCCAATGGAAAGAGAGAGAATGAAGATAACCACAAGTTTACAAACATGGGAGCTTAGATAAATGGTGGTACTACAGAGATGTAAAGAGGGGCTGAATTTGGGTAAAACATAACAAACTGGTTTTGGAAAATTTTTGATTCTTAGGTGTAACTGGGGCACCTAGGCAAAGATGACTTATTAGAAGCTAAAAATATGAAGGCTAAACTCAAAACAGTGGCTAGAGGTATGAATCTGGGATAATTTGCATATAATCCATAAGTGAAATGATGGGATTAAAAGAAATTGTTTTGGGGATGAGAGAAAGAAGAGGTATCACCCATCAACCTGGAAGAGATGATTTTAAAAAACAGAAACAGTAAATGCTGAAAAGAATTAAATGAATATAGACACTCATTTACTGTTAGAGCTATGAACAGATGCAATAATTCAAAAAACCCCAATAAGTCAGTCATGCTTTTAAAAAAATAAGTCATTAAACTGATCATAGCCTTTCATACAAAGATTATATCTTCTAGTATATACTCTATAATCAATTGATCCATTAATAAGTATTTACTAAGCCCTTATTATGTGATAGGCACTGTTACAGTGTTAGAGATACAAAAAGGAGGGTAGGGGAACTAATCAGAAATCTATCAGAGTGAGGTCACCAAAAAAAAAAAAGAAATCTATCAGAATAGTTCAGGCTAGAAATAATAATAATATGAACTAGGATAGCGACCATGTGAATAGAGGGAAGGGAATAGCTATGAGATAATAGGAAGGTAAAATTGATAGGATTTGGCAATTGATTCAACAGATTTCATTAGGGAAAGTGAAGAGTTTAGGGATAACTCCAAAGTTGGCATTCTGGAGACTAGAATGATGCTTGTGTCCTTAGTAGAAATAATGGTTTAATATCGAAGAAAGCCAAACTTTGATTTGATTATGTTGAGTTTGAGATATAGACAGAAAATGGAAATGAAGAGGCAGTGCATTATAGGCATGAGGAACGGTCCGAATGAATGGTAGCAGGAACTACCGTTAACATTCATTTGCAGAATGACTAGTAGACCAATTTGACTGTGTCAGGGAACAGCATGACACTGAATAGATTCTGTACAAATGCTGAATGAATGCAAAAGGACACTCAGCAATATTTTAGAAACCTGAAGAAAATCTGACCAAAGTGGTCCGGACGTACGTGAACTAGTTCTTATTCAGCATAGGCATGTTTTTTTTCTCTTTTTAAATTTACTGAAATAGCTTTAATCATGAAAAGGAAGATGAAAACCAGCAAATGCCTCTAAGTCATTCCAATATGTCAACTTTAAGGGATAAAATTAAGGCAGATTTTAAAAGAATTTAAGGGAAAATAACTTTATTATACTAAAAATCATAGTATTGATGAGGATTTTATGAGAGGTTAAATTGAATGATTCATTATTAATCAGCTATCACTAACAAAAAAGAGGGCATGTTTCAAATTCCCTTGAAAATATAGCAGGTTTGAACATTTGACAGGTAATAGATTTTTTGCAGATAAAGTTTTATCTGGGCAATTAGGTTTTTAAAAATAAAATCTGACAATTGACTTTTAAAATTTATGACACTATAAAGGTTTAGGAATATTTGGGAAAGCAGTTTCTTTCTTAGACCAATGATTCAGCTTTTGGTGGCATATACATAGAGCTGAAGAGGAAGGAGCAAAACCTGACTACACAGCCAGTGGTTTGCTATTTCTTTCTCCAGCTCATTTTACAGATGAGAAAACTGAGGCAAGCAGAGTTACGTGACTTGTTCAGGGTCACACAGATAGAAAGTATCTGGGAGTGGATTTTAACTCATAAAGATGACTCCTCCTGACTCCAGGCCCAGTACTCTATCCACTGTGCCACCTAGGTTCTCCCATAACTCATATACATATATTCATATATTTGTATATTCATATTTTATATATTTATATCTATGTACACACATATATACGTACATACCTTGAATTCAATTTGATTTAATAGGCATTTTTTAAGTCTTTACCATATACAAGGTACTGTAGTAGGGCACTTGGGATACTAATGAAAAGACTTCCTGCCCTCAAGGAGCTTGCAGTCTCCTGGAGGGGAAAAAAACCCTTATCCATCAATGTTATCAATAGATAAATCAATAGAAAATATATACAAAGTAAACATCAGGTAATTTTTTGAGAAGTGGAGAGGGTGATAAGTGCTAACAACTAAAAGGATGGGAAAAAGCCACCTGAGGAAAGTTGTATTTGAGAGGACCCTTAAAGGAAGCTAAGTTTTCAGGGACTGAGGTGGGTGAGCATTACAGACATGAGGAAAGATCTTTGCAAAAGTACAGAGGTAGGAGGTAGACAGTTATGCAGGGATGGGGATGGGGAAGGCAGCAAGTCGTTTAGTTGGACAGGGAGGAAAAGTAATGTATAGTGAAGGTTTTTAGATTCCAGAGTGAGGAAGGTATTTAGAACTCTAGTTTTCTTTCTAGCCACTCAGGATCCACAGTTATCAATTACAATTATAGAGAATAACTTGGTAAAGGAATCCCTTTTTCATTTATCTGACAACAAAGATGCTGAGGAAAGGGATAGAGAAAAGATGCTTACATCATCAGTCACTCTACCAAACTCAAACTTTTCCTTAAGTTGAGTTCTGATTACTAGCTATAAAACAATGAATAAAATGTCATCAGGGAACCATGTCTGATATAAACAAATTTACAATGTTTTATTACACTTAGCACTCATCGGTCTGCCCCCCGGAAACAAAAGTAATTACAACTGGAAGATAAAACCTTAAGTACACTGATATTTTAAGTATAGTGCTCCTTTTCATTGCACTATCGCCCCTGAGAAGAAAGCTTTCTAAAACGCACCAGAAACTATATAAACCACACACACACATAAGCATCAAAAAGAATGTTAAATAGAAAAGCCGATCTGCTACAGAACACATAATTCCACTTTTCCGTGGTCATACTACCAAAAAGCAGTTAAGAAAAGCTGTTAAACTTTTTTTTTTTTACTGCATTAAAGCCGTTTCAAATAACAGATAGACTCACAGAACTATTACAAATGTTGTAAAATCCCATGAAAGCCTGGTAAATAAGGAAGTTTTAAATTACTGCTCACATAAAACTAAGTGATACAGTTCATCATTGCTCCAGTTGGGTAACGTGTTGCATAAAGAACACTGAAAAGAAAAAAAAAACACAAACAAACAAATGACATCAATCCAAAATCTAGATTGTTTTTAAAATACCATTTATTTGTTTGAATACCTTCAAATCTGTTTCAGTGACCCTAGACTCTTTTTTGAAAAAAAATGTTTATTCCATTATTTCCTAATTACATGTAAAATATTTAACATTTTTTCTCTCCCTCCCTTTCCTCTTCTTGAAAAGGCAAGTAATTTGATATCAATTACATATGTGAGTTCATGAAAAGCATTTCCATATTATCCATGATGAAAAAGGAAACACAGACCAAAATAAAAAGAAAACAGAGAATTTTTTAAAAAGTATGCTTCTTTCTCATTCGGAGTTCATCAGTTCTCTAGCGGTAGATAGCATTTTTCATGGTGGGTCCTTTGGAATTGTCTTAGATCGTTGTCTTGATTGGAGTAGACATGTCTTTCACAATTGGTCATCTTTAGAATATCATTTTAACTTGTTACAATGTTCCACTGGTTCTACTTTCTTCATTTTGCGTGAGTTCATACAAGTCTTCCCATTTTTTTTTCTGAAGCTCTCTGCTCATCATTTATCAAACAATTGTTTTCCATTGTAATCATATCACAACTTGTTTAGCCACTCACCAACTGATGTGCATCCCCTCAATTTCCAATTCTTTGCTAACACAAAAAAGAGCTATTATGAATATTTTTATACAAATAGGTGCTCTTCCCTTTTTTTAATCTCTTTGGGATACTGATCCAGTAGTGGTATGGCTGGGTCAAAGAGTATGCATAGTTCTTTAGCCTTTTGGGCATAGTTCCAAATTCTACAGAATAGTTAAAATAGTTCACAACTCTAACAACAATGCATTAGAGTCTAAATTTTTCCACATCCCCTCAAGCATTTGTCATTTTCTTTTTCTGTCATGTTAGTCAATCTTTTATGTGTAAGATGGTACATCAGAGTTCTTTTATTTTGCATTTCTCCAATCAGTAGAGATTTAGAGTATTTTTATTTGACTACTGATAGCATTGATTTCTTCTTCTGAAACCTGCCTGTTAATTTAACCATTTTAAACTAAGGAATGGCTCTTATTTTCATAAATTTGACATAGTCCACTATATATTCTAGAAAAGAAGCCTTTATCAGAGAAACTTGGCTGTAATTTTTTCACAGTTTTCTGTTTCCCTTCTATCTTTGGCTGTATTAGTTTTGTTTGTTCAAATGCTCTGTGTGTGTGTGTGTTTGTATGTATGTGTGTCTCTCCATTTCAAGTGTGTTTCTCATAAATAACGTATTGTTGGAATCTGGTTTCTAATCCATTCTGCTATCTGCTTCCATTTTATGGGTGAGTTTATCCCATTCACATTCAGTTATGATTGGTAATTGTGCATTTCTCTCCATCCTATTTTCTTCTGTTTATCTGTCTCTTTTCCTTTTTATCCCATCCTTCTTCTAACATCTGTTTTGCTTCTGATTACTACTTTCTTTTATCTGCCATCTCTTTCATCACTATCACCTTCCCTTATCCTCTTCCCATTCAATTCTCCTATTGGGTTAGATTTCTATTACCAATTGAGTATGTGTGTATGTATATATGTATACATATTTATACATACATACACAGGTATACATGCACATATGTGTGTATATCTATATGTATCTATATCTATATAGTGTCTGTGTGTATAATTTTCACTTAGGCAAGTGGAATATTTTTTTTGAGAGAATTTAGTATATGCGGTCTCCCTAAATCAGGCAATTCTGAACTTTATCTTGAGTTATATAGTTATGGTTGTGTATTCTAGGACAGAGTCAGCTATAATTCTTGAATCTAATGAGATACATTGACTTCTCATTCAACAACAAAGTTACTTTTAAGAAGTATAATAGTTTTGTAAATGGTGGCATTCATCCAATCCTCTTGCTTGAAGTTTCTGTTGTTACATATCTCAATTACCAAAATATTTGCTGCTTGTCACCTACCAACATGAAGCAAGAAAAAAGTCTCCTATGTATCCATACTATTATATTAAAATCTGCCAAAATGAAAAAAGCAAAAACTGATATGGAAAGAGAGTTGCGTGACTGAGAGTATTATGTATATAGAGAATTCAGTAAAATTCAATTCAATTCAAGAAATATTTTTAAAATACCTATTTGTCATTTTCTAGTAATATAAATATTAAAAGAGACACAAAGGATGAATTAGGAGTAAGTATACATTAGAATTACTTAGAGATGAATATAAGCTAATTAATGAATTGAGGATTCACTAGGAGGAAGGGAGGAAGAAAGGGAGAGACAGAGACAAAGAGAGAGACAGACAGAGAGAGAGACAGAGAGAGAGAGAGAGAGAGAGAGAGAGAGAGAGAGAGAGAGAGAGAGAGGGGATGAGAATATGAGTTTCTGTCCTCAAGGAATTCACATTCTCCTGACATAATAAAGTAATGGAAGAAAAAAACTTGTCATAGAAGTTATCTAATTGAATTTAAAAGATGAAGGCTGGATATAACACATGATTTGCCCAAGCTCATACAGGTAGAACAGCCAGGATTCAAATTCGTGGTATTTGGATTCAAATCCATTCTTCATTCCTCCACTTTTTGTGACTTTTTCTTTTTTTGGCACCTGAACAGTTAAATTGTCACAGAAAGAAATTGTAGGATTTAGTTGAACACCTGTGTGGTCTGGTAGAAAGAACACTGAGACACAAGTGATCAGTTCTAGTTCAAGTTCTGCCATTAACTATGTGAGAATACACCAACTTCTCTAACCCTCAGTAATTCCCTCAACTATCAAATGAAAGGTGTGGATCCTAGACTCTATAGGTCTCTATATTTTTATCTACAGCTCTATATTTTTATTTGAATAACCAGAAAGGCACGTTGTTTTCAAATCTGGAACAATTGTTCAGTGTTATACAATTGCATTCTGATGAAAAAGTCAAATAGTGTGTTTTTCAATGAATTGAATCCAGTACCTTTTCACTCTGCTTTGAGAAAATACAACTCTATAATAGCACACTATTATGTTTTGAATTCCTCTCATTCTTTTCTAAAGAAAAGTATTAGTTCCACTTACCTCTTATGTCAAATGTACAAAAAGAAAGTTAAACAACAGGTGCATGTAGGGGTGTGTGTTTTCCCCCAAGGATTTTATCAGAACAATTAAAAGTGAATATAAGCTAATTAATGAATAGGGGATTCACCACCTAAAAAAAACTAAGAGACAAAACCTTGCTATTCTCATGTATTGAAATGGCGAAGAAAAATCAAAATCGTATTATCAAATCACTGTAACTACATAAATGTTATTCATCTTAGAATAGTTTATATTTTTGAAATAGTCTTGCCTTCAACTTGCTCCTTGTGATTTCATTAAGGGTCCCTCTTGTCTGCTTTTCATTTCACTTCCTTGACATCTAGACATCTAACCTTTCTTTTACTCTTTTTTATATAATTCCAAAATTTTAGGGAATTTAAGTTTTAAAAATCACAGGAAGAAATGTAGCATGATAGCTTCAGACACGCTAAATATGTAAACCAGATACTATTATTCTTACTTGCCCAAGAATCAATGTATATCCAAGTAGGAAAATTATAGCAGCCTCTAAAATGTACCAACAGAGTTGGGAAAAATCACACAAAGAAGGGGATAGTGAGTGTTTTACATTCAGTGTTATGGAATATGAATATATACTTTTCATTTAGCAAATTGTTATAGATCCCAAAAGACCCTCTGTTAACTATGCCATGTTTCAGAGAAGGCTCAGCAAAATTTCCATAGTGGGATTCCTGGCAGTTGGGAAATAAGAAATGTCAGAACGAGGATAGTCATTCTCCAGGGAGAAGCACCTTTGCTTTTCTGTGATGTATTCTGGAACCAGCTCTAGATTCTCCATGGGAAGTTATTATTAGCTATTATTTAACAATTGCAAGTTTTGCTTTTTAGTTATTTTTCATAGCTAGCACTTACTATCTATAACATTTTCTTGGCACCCCTAAACCATATTTATTAGCACTTAGAATTTGCTCTTGTCACGCAGTGAAGAGTTTTTCAAACAACGAATGACATTTTTCAAGCTTTAAAGCCAAAATGAGAGAATATAGAAAAACTAAAAATGAAATAGAAGAGTGGAAATAGCATAGCTTTCTGCTTCTTCCTAAGATGGACCTTCAAAGTGTAGCTTAATTTTTTGTTTGAAATATTATGAATTCCAAAATCACTGGACCCATTAATATCCTAGAAATTCCTAACCTCTCATCCCAGCTCTAATCTCAAGGACTCAAAGACTACTGGACATTTTGACCAGCATTTCTCAATGTCATTTCAATATGTTTATAAATGAACTCATGCATACTTGCTTTCAATGTCTCTAGCTCTATCAAGAACACCATAAACAAGTGTCCAAAATGCTAAAAGCCTAGTAAGGGGTCAGAGACATCTTCAACTTCATTTATTTGTTTAATTTCATGTATTCAGAGAGGCACTTGTTTTGACAAATTTGTGCTTTTGATCCCAGGGCCTAGCACACAGAAACCTAATAAATTTGTTAATTCTTGAATTTCCTCCATTAGAAAAGATTTTTATGTCTATTCCTTTCTTTTGCTTTCAATCTAATCTAGTGATCTTCCACCTCAAACCTACAGATACTTCAGTAACATCTTAAGTGATTTCCTTGACTCCAAACTGTCCTTCTAAGCAACTATGTTGTACAATGGATAGAGCACTGGAGCCAGGAAAATGTTAATTCAAATCTGACTTCAGACACTTAGTAGCTATCTGACCCTGGAAAAGTTATTTAACCTCTGTTTGACTCAGTTTCTTCAAATGTAAAATTTACTAAGCATGGAGGAAGGGACCACATTGATGAAATCATTGATACATTGTATTATTAAATATCAGTTGCACAAAAATCTATAGAGACTTTGCATTGTTATTACATTAGATCCCAACTCATAGTATCACATATCAAGAGCTGGAAAAGCTCTCAGGGACCACCTAGCACACTCCCTTCATTTTATACATCGAAAAACTCAGATTTAGGGCAGTTGACTGATTTGCCTAACATGAGACAAGTGGTCAGCTTCAAAGTTGGGATTTGAACCAAGACCCTTTGGCTCCAGTGCCAGTGCTATAGCAATTATCCCACATTAACTCCTTTGTTTACCTTTCTAGATTTTTCATAATATGGTATAAATCTAAATATTGCAACTTATTTCTTCTTATCTCTCTTATCATATCACCTTAGTTCCTCCATGACTTAAAGGAACCCATTTCATTTCCAACCCTATGCCATCATGCTTTTAGCTCCCATTTCAGGAACCCAAGAAGGAAAAGTTGAGCAATGCACATGAGTGATCCAGAAAATTAGGGTCAGGAGGATGAGGAAAGGAGTCTAGGCATTCCCAGTTTACCAGTCTGCAATTAAAAACATAGAAATCAGGATCTGGATTATTTTTATTGGGAAAACAGAAATATATGTAAGAGACAATGATGGTTCATATAAGGAGGGACCAAGCAAAATATCATGGCTCAGTTTTACAGGTAGATTCAGAAAGGTAGATTTCTAGTAGAGAATAAAGTACCTGAGGACCCAAGGACCATAAATATCTAGCCATCCCAAGCATCATTTCATTTTACACCTAATGCAGACCCCCAATTTAACCTCACCCCACCTATTTCTTAGAAGGACTGACATTTCTTTCACTAGGTTGGTCCAAATTTTCCTTGCAAGATCCAACACAATTCTGATCTCCACAAATCCTTCCTTATTTTACCTGGCCCGCAAAGATCTTCTCTTTCTCTGAATTCTTACAATGCTTATAGTTCATACGACCCAATTTTTTTTACTTAATTTGCTGTCATAGATGTTCGCTGTTGGTGATGCTATTAGTTTTCTGTCTTAAACTTCTCTATTCCCCACTGTGTTGAATATATCATATGGACACAATACAAATTTCAACATTTTGTAGCTTATCTTCCTAATCAGAGTCATGAAGCTCTTACTCATTTTTCACATCTCTGCCTATACAATCTTCCTAATGCACTTTTCAATGATATTATTTTACTAAAAAATTCTAGAGAGCTTCCCATTATCTAGAGAGTAACTTATAAATTCCTTATCTTAGTATTCAAGGAAAAGGAATGCCTCTACAATCTGACTCTCACCTACTTTTTTAGCCTTCTCTCATATTTTCACCTTCAACATGCTGACATATACTTCAATCAAGCTGGACAGCTATCTACCATGCTTGACTTATCCTTTCCTGTTTCCATGTCTTTACTCAGGCTTATCCAGCATCCTTTCTCAATTTCTGTCTTAAAAAAAAACTCCTATTTTCAAGGCTGAATTCAGGTATTCCCTTACCTTGATAAGTGTTATCCCTCCTCAAAAACTCAGAGTTCTTTGCCTGGTTCTCCCATTTGTATTCTAATGTTTTACACTGTACCTGTCATTTGTATATTTGGTGAAGAAATGAGTGGGTCTTATTTCATCTTTGTGTCTCTAGAGACAGATGTGGTGGCTTGAACATAGCAGATACTTAATATTTTTTGAAAAAAAATTAGTTGTATTCAAATGCAAATAAAAGGAAAATTCCAAAGCCAAATTATGCAAGATTTTTTGGCTTATCTAGTTTTTCAAATTATCTGGACTGTCCCATTTTCAAGGAAATATGTTTTAGCTCCTAGGTCCCCATGTACACCTCTAAAAACTTACTGACAAAATATTTGTGAGGGAAAGAGAACCACTTATAAGAGATGATAATATGGGAGCACACATATTCACATTTGGAAACACTTCAGCAATGGTTGAATCCTATTCATATCAGTGCTATCAGTGCATTTATAAGCAGGATGGAAACAACAGATTCCATAAAGGATTCTGTTCCAATGTCATTCAGTTAACCAGTGATTTGCTAAGAGGTCTCTCATCAACAAGAACTAGATAAACAGAGGCAATATGCACATAAGCAATGAAAGCTCTTTGTGTATTTAACTAACAGTTTGCTAACTGGAAAATAATGTCTGTGAATCAAACTAAAAGGCCAATTAAGGAGGTGCCTAGATATAAAACAATGCATTCTTCATCAGTCTGAATTCTAGATTTGAAAACATGAATTCTAAAACTGGTTTATTGCTGTTTTATGCTTATTCCATTGGATAATAAATGTGAATTGTAATGCTGTACAAAAAAAATCACAGACAACAAGCATGGATTCCCTAAACCGATGTTATGTGGCAATATAAAATATTCAGAATTAAATGGTAAAGGACATATTCAGGACACTCTTTAAGTTCCTTCTCTACTTCCCCTCCAGCCCGCATAGAAAATGGGCCAGCAAATTGCAACACTCAGCCAAATTGTGAGATAAGCAAAGTTGTTTCTTCAGTGCTCCTTCCTCCCACAGGCCTTCTTTTAAAAAGAATAAAAGCATGCATTTATATAACACTTTGTATACACTCTCTCACCTGATTTTCATAATAGCCCTGTGAGGTGGGCAGTACAGGTGTTATTATCATTTAATAGTTAGGTGAACTGAGACTCAATGAGGTCGAGTGGCTTGCACTATTAGTGCCACTACTCAGTCTCTGGCTAGAATCCCAAACTCTGTCTGCATTAAATAACTTTTACACTACTCACACACTGGTCTCCAGTAGCCCATAATTCCACATTAAGCACTCCCCACACCAAACACCTGAGCGGATGGTATATGGGATCTAACTAGGTCTTTCCTTCCGGTCTCCTTATCAAAAGACAATTATCCAGTGTCTCATTCTATCAAGTCCCTACTTTCCACTCAAAATGTATTAATCCGAGCTAAATTGTTTATGGCTGCACAATGCTTATTGCTTTGATTTACTATGAGTGTTATTATCTTTCCTCTTTTACATTCGAGGAAATTAAGGCTTATAGATTTTAGTAAATTAACCACGGTCATATAACTAGTCATCTTCAGAGATCAGATTTGAGTCCGCATTTTCTTTACTCCAAATCCAACAATCTATTCCCCAGTTTTACACTTCTACCCCTACAAGTTGTTCAATATGTAAGAAGAGGAAAGATTATCCCAATTTAGATAGGTAACTTTCCTTTCTCGAAGGATCATCCAAACGACCACGATTTGTTTACAAGATACTTTCCTTTGAGTAAGTCATTTGCATATTCAACCACAGAAACCTATGACTATTAATTTCTACCAACTTTGTCATTTATATGTACATGAAAGACTATCTAAGCTACTCTAATTCTGTGAGAACCAATCACACATTCAATACTTGCTGTAAAGAGAATTGGTAGAACAATATTGAGTAAAAAGCAGACAAACGATTATCTGAAGAATACAAAGTGAATACTTCACCAAAAAAAAAAACAATGAGACCTTCAGTTGTGAGTTCCTTCTTTCCTCCAACACTATCTTCCAAATGATCTTAATTATATTCTATTTTTGCAGGAGATGTGACTGTCCTTTCAAACTAACCTCTCTACCTGTGCTACTCATTCCATTCCATCTCATCTCCTCTGAGAGCTTTCCCCTTCAATTTCATTTTTTTCTTCTCTCATCTTCAAATCATCCTTATCCATTATTTCCTTTCCTACTACTTACAAATATTCCCACATTGTCACCATTAAAAAAAATTCTTTCCCCTACGAAGAATTTTCTACACTCATGGCCTCTAACTTCTTACCTCATACTTACTTCTCAAGCCCCTAGAATACAATCCAAACTTGCCTCCACATCAGATTGCCTGCTCCATTAAAAACTCATCCACCTCATCCACGAAGTTTACCTTGTGATGTAGCTAGGTAATGCGGTGAATACAGCACTGGTCCTGGAGTCAGGAAGATCTTCGTTCAAATCTTGTCTCAGACAGTTAATAACTCTCTGACCCTCACTGTATGCTCTAGCATTCTTATCTACAAAATGGGGATGATAATAATAGTACCTCCCTCATCAGGCAGTTGTGAAGAGAATCAAATGAAATACTATCTGCAAAGCATTTTGCAAACCATAAATTGCCACATAAATGCTAGTTATTATTATTATCTCTGGCCCCCTCCCAGTTACTTGTAAACTATCTTCTCCACCCACCAATTACTTCATATTAATCAAAACTGCAGTATCCAAGGTTATCAATGATCTCTTATTCTTTTTAAAATTAAGTTATCTTTTTAAATTTTGAATTTAACAATTGATAAAATTCTTTATTTAATTTTTTAAAATTTATTTTCTATTTTTAGTTTACAACACTCAGTCCCACAAGTTTTTGAGTTCCAAATTTTCTCCCCCTCCCTCTACCCCCCCCAAAGATGTCATGTAATCCAATATAGGTTCTACATATACCTTCACATTAAACTTATTTACACAATAGTCAAGTTGTAAAGAATTATAACCAATGGAATGAACCATGGATCCCTTCATTCTTAAACTCAATTTCCTTTTTCTCAGGCATTACTCTGCTTAACCTCTCTGCAACAACTGACACAGTTGACATCTCTTTCCAGATTTTGCTGATCCTGCTATCTCCTGATTCTACTCCTATTTGTCTGGTACCTCCTCAGTCTCCTTTGCTAGGTCATCATTCTTCTCCTATCCTCTGTATGTAGGTGTACCCCAGGACTCTAGGCTGGTCATCTTCTTTCTTCTGTTCCCTACATTCACTTTTTGTGGCATATTCCATATGATCTATCATTCCCCACAGTGATGATTCTTAGGTCTATAGATCAAAATTTCACTTTGCTCCAATACTCCAATCCCAGATTACTGATTATAAAACCTCTCTCAAAGAATGCCTCATAGGCATCTCAAACTCAACATGTGCAAAACGAGTATATATATGTATATATATATACACACACATGTATACATATATGTGTAGATTCAAATATATATATATATATATATATATATATATATATATATATATCATTGTATGTGTGTGTGAACTTCTCATCTTCCTAACTCCAGTTCTATTTCTGGAAGGGTACTTTCCAAGTTTTCATCTACCTATCTTTACAACCTAAGAATCATCCCCAACTTCTCTCTCTGCCTCTCTTACCTTTAACATCTAATCAATTCCTAAGGCTTGTCAATTTTATCTCCACTGTAAACAGTATCCTCAAAATTTTGAGGCAGTTTTCAATTGTAATAGTTTAAAATTGCTCTAAGACTTAAGGGCCACCCTATATATTTTGTATCTTCATTTCTCCACTTAAACAGGCCCTCATAAATTATTGCCTCACTTATTTCAATGGGTCTTCCAACATCCACTCTGTCTTGTCATCAATCCATAAAACTTCCACATATAGATATTTCTAAAATACAAATCTAACCATGCCATTCTCCTGCTCAAGAAGCTCCTCTGGATCTCACTTGTGTCTAAGATAAAATAAAAACTTCTCTGTTTCTATTTTTAAACCCTTCACAACCTGACTCCAACCTACTTTTCTAGACATTGCCTATTACTCTTCTTCATATCTGCTACACTCCAGCTAAACTGGCCATGCCATCTCAAAGGCTTGAGGATTAAATAGACTTCCTTCTTGATTCTGACTCAAAGAATCCCTAGTTTCCTTCAAGTTTAGTTGCTTCAGGAAGTCTGTCTTGGTTGCTAATACATTCTCCAAATCTCCGAAAATTACTTTTTATTTACTTTGTATTTTATTTTCTATGCACATGTTGTGTCTCCAAAGTAGAAGATAAAATGTTTGAAGGGAAACTCAGTTTATTTTTCATCTCTCTGTCCCTAGTACTCATCTCAGTGTCTGGCACAAAGTAAGAGTTAATGAATGAATGCTTGTAAAATTTAAATGTTGAACTTAAAGCCAAATAATATAAATATCTTTTTTGTTCATATAACTCATTTAGGTATTTCCTACTGGTCTAAAGTCATTAGAACAATTCAAGTTGAGTAAAGAAGAATGCATCATCCTTTTATATGGTAAAATACATTGGATTTAGATTCAAAGAACCTAGGATTGATTCCTAGGTCCATTTGCTGTATGTGCATGACATTAAACAAGCCACTTAACTTCACTGGGCCTTAGCTTCTTCATTTGAAAGTGAGGATGATTGACTAGATGGCCTACGCAAATTTTTTTATCAGAATCTATAACTATATGATCCTAGAATCCATTAAGCAAAGAAACAAAAACAAAACAAAGGGGGATTATAAGTAGGGCTATAATCATTGCACAAATATGAGGAAATTTTTAATCTCCATAGAAGAGACTTTCGGATATATATACACACACATGTGTATACGTGTATACATATATTGATATATGTACAGATATGTGCGTATATTCATTTAAATTTCCCAACATCCAAGTATCTTTGTGTAAGACACAGACTACAATATTGTAATGTCAGAAACAGAAGGAATCTTAAAACTCATTAGGTTCCCATCTTACAGATGAGGAAACTGAAGCTCAGAAATGTTAAGTAACTTGTCTTAGGTATTAAAGGAGAATGTAAAAGGCCAGGTCAAAACCCCTAGTCTCCCGACTCTGAAGGTTTTTACTTTTCCATGACAATAAACTGTTTCAATGTAATTCCAAGGGAAGACCTGGGATTTACTTTATTTTTGTGAACATCTATTTCCTCCAAGTGTCAGCATTTTTAACTGGGAAATAAAGATAACACCATTATATTGAAGATAAACTAGATGGCACTTATTTTGACCTTTTTCCAGTGAGATGTAAAGAATCAACTATACACAAACATCACAGGGCTTTGAAAGAATCTTGCCTTGCATGTGGACAAAACATCCTACAGTTTTAGTGACAGCTTCCTCCCCTGCACTCCCCACAAATAAGCTTGTTAGTATACACTAAATAAAGAAAAATGTTATTAGCTAAATTTCACAAGGAGTGAAGTTTAAGTCAAATATTTTAAACATTTTTCTTTCTCTGTTCACTTCTATGAACATTTGATAGAGATGCTGAAGTAGGTTTAATATGCTCTGCCACATAGAAGAGAAATGTAGTATATTCCTTTTTAATGTCCGTTCTAAGACGATGAGTCAATGGTCTTATCGCTTATATATAATTCAAATACCAAGTCCAGATTTCTACTTAAGACCTAAATAAACCATTATTTAATCATTTAACTCAAATAGCCAATTATGTAGAGTTTTGGTTACAATTATATTCCCGAAGATTAATCCTTTTTCCCCCATTGTGGTAGAAAACAAAACACACCATTAGTTTTCTTAACTACTACAGACTAAATGACAGTTTAAATTGCTGTGTTCATCCTTAGTTTTTGAAGAAGACCATGGCATCAGGAAAATTGGGGTTTATTGACTAGATTCCTTCCTTCCTTCCTTCCTTCCTTCCTTCCTTCCTTCCTTCCTTCCTTCCTTCCTTCCTTCCTTCCTTCCTTCCTTCCTTCCTTCCTTCCTTCCTCCAGCCAGGTAGGTAACTCAGCTTCACCTTTCCCTCTCCTTCTCCTCTCCAAAGGGAGGTAAATTTGGATGCCCCTGAAGCTCCCCAGTTAACTTGGGATTTACTGGCTAGATTCCTTCCTTCCTTCCTTCCTTCCTTCCTTCCTTCCTTCCTTCCTTCCTTCCTTCCTTCCTTCCTTCCTTCCTTCCTTCCTTCCTTCCTTCCTTCCTTCCTCTCTTTCTTTCTCTTTCTCTTTCTTTCTTTCTTTCTTTCTTTCTTTCTTTCTTTCTTTCTTTCTTTCTTTCTTTCTTTCTTTCCTTCTTTCTTTCTTTGTCTCTTCTTCCCTTTCTTTCTCTCTTTCTCTCTTCCTTTCTTTCTTGCTTGCTTTCTTTTTCTGACCCATTTCACTCTGAAGCCCATAGATTGGACCACAAAAAGTCTTTGCCCAAGCTCCACTTAATGTTTATATTTTGGGCCATCCTGGCTTAGAATGAATGTCAATGGTAACTGTTTCTCTTTGGAACAGCAACCATGAGGATCTTCCCCTCTCAGTTTGACTTTTTTTCCTCTTTCTCCTCATTAAAGGCGCCATCCCTTGACTAATTTCTTTAAAAGGACTGTTCACTGAACGGATGTTACCTCACTCAAAATGACAATTTAAATATTATGGGAGTTAAGAACATCCTAAGAGCAGTCCAAGAGTGAGAGTCCTTCAGAGCCAGTGTGATATGCTCCATAACATACTGGACTTAAAGTCAAGAAAATTTGGGTTCAAATTCTACCTTTGTCTACTTTTTAGCTATGTAACCTTGTGACCTCTTTGAGCCTCAGGTTCCTTACACACAAAATGGGCATATTACTAACTACAATACCAACTTTACAGTGTGGCTGTGATATTCAAGCAAAATAATGTATTAAATTGCTTTACAATCCTTAAAAGTTTATTAAAAAGTCAGCTTTATAATGGTAAGAAAAACTAGGCCTACATTTATGGAGACATGATGAATCAAATTATTTTTAAAAGCATAATCATGCAAATTTTGCTCGAGAAATTAAAATTAGCCAGATAAATGTAGAAGAAGAATAAAAAGTATTATTTGAAAAACAGCTTAATCCTTCATCTCCTTAACTTACATTTCTTTGGGGTATATACTATTTGATCCAATGCACCAATATGAAAAAAAATAAATTGAGACTTTTTCTCAATATCATGAAAAGTAACCATTACAAAATAGAAAAACAAAGTGTGGAAAATATAAAGGTTAATACTTGAGTTTGATCCTATCTGAACATTACTTTAGCTGTTTTCTTACCATCATTTGAGGCAGCTGATCATTTTGTTTAAGGGAATTCAGTACAGGAAAGAAATGTTAATTCTCTCATACTAATTCATTTATACAAAGAGTACAGTATGTTAGAATTGCTGTGCCATGAAATGAGAGGTGTTCAGTATCAGACTGCAGTGATTCTAAGGGCAATTGCATCATGATGTACCATATAAGATAAGAGTTGAACATCTGATAAATTCTTGTCTTGCCTTGCTCACAACTTCATCCCATATAAAATGAATAGAGAGATTGATTCTGCTATGATATGATTCTGATAAGGGAATGGCAGGAGGGAATGAACCTTTCTACAGTACCCATTATGTGCCAACCACTGTACTAGGTTCTTTTTAACCAATATTTTCTCATTTGATCTTTACAACAATCCTACAAAGTAGGTGGTATTATTATCCCCATTTTACAGCTGAGGAAACTGGGGGTAAGTAGGAAGAAATGGTAGAATCATATAAAGAAATGGTAGAGTCACATAAAAGTACTGATAGGCTTCACAGGGGCTTTTTGAGTTCATATTTTTTAAATGACTCAGAAAATATGAAAGGATGGCAACACAAATTAGAGAAATTGTCCTGCAGGAATAGTCTTAGAAGATAAAAACTCAGAAAGTACTGAGAAATCTTCCCCTAAAATATGTGTGGGTGCATGTGTGAGCACAAGTGTATGGTTGTCCTTTGTTGTCAAAGAGGACCAAAATGACATCACTGTGTTAGAGTCAAGTTACAGTGTGTCTGACTATGGATGATCAGACCAATAAAAGCTCAGAAGTCTATACCATAGGTTGGGTACAAATAGTGCATATGAACAATTGTAACAATAATGCTGCTTGCCACTACTGTGGCTGTGTACAACCAACACAACTAGCACGCAGGAAGGCTGCTAGTACAGCAACTTTAAGGGGTTAACAATCTCACATCAAACATAAATATATCATTCATTTAGCTCAAGAGGAAAAGCTAGCACCCTGAACTTCAGAGAAAACAGAAATTACAAGCATATTATTATATAAACAGAGCAAATAACACAGAGAGATCAAAAGACAGGCCTTTTATCTGTCTGACCAAATCACAATAGTAACCAGAGGGAAAAAGGCACCAACATCTGGGTTTTCAAAGCTGGAAGGCTCAGACAGCTACTGCCCTAGAGTCTCTTCTGGCCAAATCACAGGGCACTCTTCCAGTGAGTGAAAGCCCCAAACAAAAGGCTAATCTCTGAGTTTATATACCCTTCTTAGGGCCAGAAGGCTTCACACCTAATCAGCAAAAGGGTGTGGGCCTGTAGCTTCCCACCTAGCAAGACTTAATCAAAGGCTCTTGATTATTTCAGCACTCTAAAAGAGAAAACAATAAAAAAAAGTCCCAGCCTTAATTACCATTACAACATTTGGGATGGATTCTCTAAATTTGCACATCTCCCATTTATTTTCAGCTATTGTGTTTTGCTCATAGAGCGCAGCACCTTCTCTGATGAGGGCACTTCATGCTGGGCAGTGCTGTGCCAGTGTCTCTCATGCTATGCAATCAATTCTAAAGTTCTTAAAAGAGATCTTGAGAGTGTCCTTGTATTGCTTTTTAAAAAAAAAGACTAAAAGATTATTTCCCCTAAAGTGCTAAGGAGGACAAACAAGAGTTTTTAAAGTTAGAATTGGTGCAAGAATGACAAACAATGGGTGAGTTGCTTGGGGTATATAATAGGAAGTAATGACAAAACAGAATTACATAATCTCAATTTTGCTCCCATATTAATTGTCCATAAGGATGATTGTCACATTAGAAAGAGTAAAACAAATAAAATTTGAGAAGAAATTTAAATCCAATAAAAATAGCGAGGCACTGTGGTATTCTGGAAGGAGAACTGGTCTCTAAGGAAGAACTGAATTCAAGTCCTACCTATTACACATATTGGTTGTGTGGACCTGGGCAAGTCACTTAACATCTTAGAGACCTAGGCAATTCTCTAATGAAATTAATATATTTGGAAGGCGTGATCAATATACTTAGCTTCAGAGTAAGAATTTTAAAAAATTGAACAGTTTCAAATTTAACAGACAATATAAGATGTAATCAGAATAATATGATTTCTTATACTAATGTTTAGAAATCAATCACGTAAATACAAGGGGGAAGTCTGGCCAAATAGCAATTCTTTTAAAAAGACAGGTGATTTAACAGATTGAAAGTTATTTAATAGTGAGTGATTTGAAGTCACCAAAAAATAAAAGATCATTATGAGTATTATGCTGCACTAGTAGAAGATTGTTGCCAATGATGATGATGAGGAAGATAACTATCTATTTTAGATGGTGCTTCTATAGTTTCCTTATGAGGTATATAATAGTAAAAAATATTATGATTTCTATTTTACATCTGAAGACAATTAGACTCAGAGATGTTAAGTGATATGCCAATTATGACCCAGATAGTAAGATGCAGATGTGGCACACTAATTGAAACAATAGAGGTAATAGTTTCACTATCCTCTGCACAAATCAGACAACACTTGGAATATTACTTTAAATCCTAAATGTCATATACTAAGAGAAGCATTGGTAAGCTGGAGTATGTTGAAAGTACTCAACATTATGAGGGTACTCATATGATAATCTCTTGAAGATACTGGGCATGTTATGCTTACAGTGCAGAATATTTCAGCTGGGGGTTGAGGGAGAATCAATAGTTATCTTCATATCTTTGAAAGGTTTTCATATGGAAGAGAAATTAGATTTTTCTATGGGACTCCAAAATAACAGAGCTAAAGCCAATGTGTAGAAGAAAGTCTCCGAATGTAGATTTTGGTTCAACATAAGGAAGGGCTTGCTAACAATCAGAGGTACTGGAAAATGAATAGGTTGCACCATGAATTGATTAATTTTCTAGCATTCAAGGTTTTAAAGTAGAGGGCAGATTAAAAATTTGTGAAGAAAGTTTTAGAGGATATTCATGTACTAGGCAGAGAAACAAATGAGAAGATTGTGATGACTTCCAAATATCAGATTCTATGTTTCTGTCTTAACGGCAATTTATTTATAGCCTATGTACTCTGCAAATGAGAAAACTAATCTTTTTCAGTGCTTCAAGATCAATCTGTACAAGAAAGTTCTCCTGAAATAAACCAATCACTCTTCTAGAATGTTTCAGTTCCTATACACTGGAGGTGGCGGGGGGTAAGGAATGGATGGGGGTGGACAAAAGAATGGGAAACAAAAAATAATCTATTGTTCAGCCTCATCTCTATTTCTCCATGGAAGGATGTTTCTAGCTGACCCTCTTCCAGAAATATCGGCCAACATGATGATAAAAGGTCATTTCACAACTTCGCACATTCCAGATGGCATCTCTTCAGAAATAATCACTCTCTCTGGCAATAACTGGAATAGAAGAGGCCTCTTGCTACTTACTACAGTTAATCTTTCATATCCTGCCAACAAACAATCAAGTTTTGATATTGTAACAAGGTATTTGCTTCCCGGGTTACCAGACCAACACAGATATACAATATGGCATATACAAGGGGGAGGCAAACTGTGGTTTAGTGAAGAGGGACTCAGGAAATCTGGTTTCTAGTCCTGACTTTGTCACTCTCTTTGGGACATGGGCTAAGCCATATAATCATGTAATTGTGTACAACTCATTGAAGATTTAAGAGAATTTTTTTTAGTTGCTCAACAACTAATATGGAGATAGTAGTGTTATCGTTGCCCACCTAGCAGAAATGTTTTAAGGATTCAATGAATAACAGACATTTATTATGCACTTGCTGTGTTCAAGGCAGTATACTGAGTAGAAATGGAGCTAGGTTCAAGTTCAGTCCCAGAAACATATTGGCTATAGAACTATAGATGAGTCACAATTTCTCAATACTACCAAAAAACTCCTTAAGAATATATATTGCAAAGGAAATGTTGATATGTATTATTACAGAAAATTCATACTCAAAAGCTTCCAACTCCCACGAAATCACAGGTTTAGTTAAAAAAGAGGAAATATGCTAGGCATTGAGACTATAAAGACAAAACCCCAACTTCAAGGAACTTGCATTCTGTATTTCCCAAAGAAGAAATATATATATATATATATATATATATATATATATATATATATATATATATATATATATAAAAGTGTTAAAGAACTTTGAAAAGTATAGAATATTTATAGAATTATTTACATATATCGTATAAGAAATGATAAAAATGCCACAAGGTATCACCAAAAGCCATTTCTCTTGTAGCTAATTTTTTGCATTAAATTTCTTTTATGTTTAGAAAGTTCCTGTTAGAGAAATCCTTAGAATATTATGAGTTATGACAAATATTCTTGGCACTGGGATCTTGGGCAGGCAAGAGAAAATTCTGTCAGTTGAGGTAAATAAAATCATCTATGTAATCATTCCCTAACTCTACCCCCAACCACTGCATCTGCACCTCTGCTATCACCAAGGCAAAGTAGGTCACATAGTTCTTTCACACGGACCCCTTCATATCTTATACTTTTTCAGTTGCCTTTGTGTCTCTTCTTCCCCTTTAAGGATGTCCTTATCACTACAAAAGGATGTTTTATCTCTACAAAAATGCCAATGAAGGAGAACACTAATGCTTTTCCCCAGGTTGCATAAACCTCTCAGAGTAGATATAAACCTGGTCTTCTACCATCTAAGCAAAATGCACTGTATCCTCATAAAAAATATTGAGACAGCATAATGGAACAGGAGTAGAAGATATTCACGTTCTACATTGGTTTAGGATACATTCACTTCAGAGATAAAAGGGATTGGGGGGGTTAGCACATATGATAAAATCCAAATTAGGTATTAACCATCCAAATAGAACCCTCAAATAAGTAGATTGGAGAATACATGATGTTTTTAGTAGAGAATCATTTACAATAAATTAAGGCCATATCAGTGGTTTAGTTAATAAGCAACTTGTGGAGAGTGGCATTGAAATTAGTATATATTCAACTCAATAACCTATGATTTTTGCATGTACAGGGCAGACTGACGAATTTTAACCCTGGAGAGAGGCAGAATGCTGAAACATCAAATAACAGCTTATGTTCATAAAATATTACTGCCTAAAATTAAAATGTGGACTAAGATATTTTAAAAGGGTTTCAATAAGAATTAAAACCAAAAAGGTTTTCCAAGAACTCTCAGTTAATCACAAAATGTTTATACACACATATGTATGTATGTATGCATATATAGTGTGTGTAAATATACACACACACACATACATACATATGCACATACACATATTAAAACTCTATTCCCTAGAGTCTTCTGTTTACTGGGTGCTTTTCTTTTATTCTAACATCAGGGTCACAACTCAGTAGCAGAAAGACCTGAAGCTGCATAAGATCAAAGCAGTAAAGCTAGAATGGATTTCAGAAGTTATTTATTCCTCACTTTAGAGATGAGTGAACTGAGGCCTGGGGAGGTTAAATGAATTGCACAGGATCATATGGGCAATAAGGTTAGATTTTGCTCTCTATTTTAATTAATGTGAGTATACTTCTTGATATACGAGACTACACTTTGCTGCTAGAGCAATTTGCAGGAGTAAAATTTGCTGTTGGTTGTTTACGTCAAGGAAAGGTTAACCTGCAATTATTACCTGTAGTACTTGGAAAGAGAGGCTGAAAAACGTGTGGTGCCACTGTCTGAATAAAATACAAAAAGGGGGGAGACATAATTATATTGATTAGTCACTTGGTTTATCCCAAAGACCCAGAATGTTTGAGGTATTACTCAGAATTTACAGAACACACAAAAGCTGTCTTCTTTTTAGTACATTACATTCAAAGATAACATGCTTATAATATGCAAATTTGTCACTTTTTAAAACTTTATTTTTGTGTGTTCTTACTGATTTTTGTTATTGCTTTTGTTAAATCTTTTTCAGTTGTAAAGCTTTGAAAATTATTTTAGTTTGGGAAGGGGTGTGTATTTGGATACAAGAAAGTTGCATAAAATCCTTTGCTAAGGGCATTAGTAATTTTTCCTAAAGATATTTAGTGGTCAAGGTGAGGGGCTGGGGAAAGGAGGGATCAGAGAAAGAACAAGAGTGCAGTTGGATTAGGGGGCTATATGGAATATGGAGGAGTTTTAAAAGAGTAAATAAATGGGTGAAATTATTTCCCAATGGCTTGATAAACTGAAGATGGTATGTTCTGTCCAAGATTTTCTTGTGTCTGCTTTATATATGTTATATATGGACATATATGTATAAATACACATACCCAAATATGTGTTTTGCACATAACTATGAATGTGCATGTTATCTCCCCCATTAGAATTCAAGTCCTTTGAAGGCATGGAGTGCTTTATTTGAAGTCTCTGTATCCTTAGCACCTAGAACATTACCTGGAATATAGCAGTCACATTAAAAAAAAGTTTTATTTGAATGAGCGATGGGTCACAAGTATAACTTTACACTATATTACTCTCCTTTAAGCATTCTATATTCCCAGGAAACTGCCTTACTATATAGTCCCTAGATGTGAAATTCTATCATCTGCCATCACTTGCACAGATCATTGCCCATAGCTGGCATGCTCACTGGTCATATATCTCCCTTGCAGAATCTTAATATCTTTTCAAGGCTCAGGTAACATCTTCTCAGTGAAGCCTCCTTTCCTATTCCCTCTCAAGTGCTACTGCAGTTTTCTCTCCTTGAATTACTTTGTCTTTACTTACTTGTACACATGCTGTATCACCCAAAGAGAATACAATAAGTGGTGATTATTAAATGTTTGTTGAATTAAATTGAAAATCCTATGAAGAATGCCACTATGAATATTATAAGTCATATTAAGTGATACCTGGAGCATTATGAGAATATCATTTTAAAAAAGCATTATGGTCCTAAGTTATGTGTGCATGCAATTTTATTTGAAATATATTTTATTTTTGTTAAATATTTCCCAGCTACATGTAAAATTTTACATTCTTTTTTTTTAAAATGAATTCCAAATTCTCTCCCTCCCTCCTACCTCTACCCCATTCCTTGAGAAGGCAAACAAAATATTGATTATACATGTGAAGTCATGCTAAACATTTACATATTAGCCATGTCGCAAAAGAAAACACATCCAAAAATATCCAAGAAAAACTAAGAAACAAGTATATTTTTATTTGTACCCATAGTTCATCAGTTCTCTCTCTCTGGAGATGGATAGTATTTTTCATCTTGGGTCTTTTGGAATTGTCTTGGATCATTGTCTCGATCACAGTAACAAAGTTTTTCACAGCTGATCAACCTTACAATATCGCTCTTACTGTGTATGATATTCTCCTGATTCTGCTCATTTCAATTTCATCAGTTATATAAGTCTTCCTAGGTTTTTCTGAAACCATCCTGCTCATTTCTTGCAGCACAATAATATTCCTTCAAAATAATTTACCACAACTTGTTCAGTCATTCCCCAGTTGATGGGCATCCCCATAATTTCCAATTCTTTGACATCACACAAAGAGCTGATATAAATATTTTTGTACACATAGACCTTTTCTTCTTTTTTTTTGATCTCTTTGAGATAGAGACCTAGTAGTGGTATTGCTGTATCAAAGAGTGTGCACAGTTTTGTAGCCCTTTAGGGATATGCCTATGCAATTCTTAACAGAAACAAAGTTTTATTATGATTAGAGGAGAGTTTTTGCCTTTAATTTTTTTTGCTCTCTCTTAACAGTGGCCTGGAACTAGGTTAATTGCTGGATTTTCCCAAAAAGGGGGAGGGGCAAAAGGGAAGGAAGTAGAGTCTACAAAATATATGACAGCTGATTCATCTTTAGCTCCTCCAAAATTCTAGGATACAATATTAAAAGTACGGTTTGTAGATACTTGAAAAAAGGGAAACAGTGATCACTGAGAGTCAGGATTAGTTTACCAAAAAAGTTCATGACATGACATACTAAACACATTTCACTTTTTGCAGTGTTATAAGACTAAAAGAGCACAGGAATGCCATTGATAAAAAAATTCCTGAATTTCAACAACGAATTTAATAAAAATCCTCATGATATCCACACAAAAAAGATGAAAAAAGTGAGCTAGACAATAGTATAGGATTTAGGAACTGCTTGACCTGACCTAAAAAAAAATTAATAGTTTGAGGTCAATCTGGAGGGGATTCTTAGCATAAGGTCCTTCACTTGGGTCTATTCTGGATTACATTTCCTCCAATGACTTGGATGAAGGATTGTTTGGAATGTTTACCAAATTTACAAGGGATATAAAGCTGAGAAGGGTAGCTTGTTGAATGGCAAAATCAAGATCTCAAAATATCTTAATATGTTAGAATGGTGGGTCAAAGCTAATAATAAGAAATGTTATGAGCAAATTTCAAATATCAATACTACATACAAGTTCAAATTATCAATGGCACAAGTATGAAGGTATGGATACTAGGTAAGTATAGATAGATAACAGTCCATTAGGAAAAGCACTGGCAGTGTGGACTGCAAACCAAGATAAAATAACGCTTTGACATGGCAGCCAAAATCCTTAATGTTAATGTAAGCTGCACTGAGATGGATTTGGGTGTCCAGAATGAGGGAGGTGATAGTCCCACTCTATAAAACCAAATGATGTCATATCTGAAGTACTGTATTAAGTATCTAGCACATTTAAGAAACACATTAACAAACTGGGTCTATATCTATATTTCGGCTATATCTGGGGTATATACTGGAAAAAATCCAGAAGAGAATAACTAAGATTACTAGAGGAAATAGAAAACATGATAAATGAAAATCTTTTTGAAGGAGGTAGTGCTCCACAAATTGGAGCTAAGAAAAGACTGAGGACATGAAAGCCATTTTCAATTATTTGAAAAGCTATCATTTAGAAGAATTATTAGAGTTGTTTGGTCCCACCTATCACCACAATTACAAAAGAATGGTAACTGATGGTGGGGCAAGAAGGCATTTGTTGTTGCTAAAATAATAACAAGAAGCATGGATTGCCTCTCATTTTAATACTCACAATAAATAGTAAGTAAAAGAAGATATTCCCCAGCTTCTTAATTGGTGTTTATATTGGACCTTTACACTGTAGTGATAGGGCTGAGTGTTTCAGAAGGAAGAGCAAGAGACTAAAGTGTTATGTTTTGTTGTTGTTGACAGGGCAGTGTGGCTCCGCAGGCTCTAGTAACTTAGGCAGGTTTTTTGTGTGTCTGACTGTGTTTACCTGGTCTTGGTATCTTCCAGGGAAAAGTCATACACTGTTATCCAATAATTTGATTGAATTCTTGAGCATAGTGTACATTCAGAGTTTGATCAACAAATTTGTCTCAAGCTCAGCAATAATGAATTCGTTAACCAGCTTCTGAGCTCATCTCTATTCTACTCACATGCCTGTGTTAGAGGTCCTGGGACTTGGAGAGCAAAAGGTAGAACAGTTAATAAGGGGTAGGAGTTGCAGAGAGACACATATGAGCTCATTAAAAGCCAAAATTCCCTAACAATGAAGGTTGCCTCAAATTGCAATGGGATACATCTCATGGCAATGGGGAACCCAAACAAAATTCTGATGCTCATTTTTTCAGGATACTTTAGGAGGAATTCCTGTTCTAAATGACTAGAAGATCTCTGAGGTCCCTTGCAATGCTGAGGTTGTGACTGAATGTGGCATATGTTTGACTTTTGATACTGTTAAATATTTGGGGTTGAGTTAAACCTTTGTTTCTTCCTAAAATTAACATTTCCAAGAACAGAAATGGTCCTTCACATGAAAGAATGGATCTGACTGCTCCAGAACATGGCAGTTCTGGTATTATTGGTGGACATTCTGGAAGAGTTGAATTCAGTCATAATGGAGCCCTGGAGAATATCAAAGGAGGAGAAGTTATGTATCTCACACTCCTCAATACATTATTATTTCATAATACCTTGATAGCTTCTCTCCCTCTTTCCTCTCCTTTCATGCCCTTACTTAGGTTAGGGCCAGAACACCCACCTGTCTCTTCATCTTGAAAACCTGCAAGAGCTCCAATGGCTTCTAGGCACCAGGAAAGGAGAGGAAATTGCTCACTTTAGGAACTGCACTGATGGTAATAAATCCCATTACTAATAAATTAAGAACCTCCTTAAAAGCTGAAAATGGGAGAAAGAAAGGAGGGAGAGAGAAAGAACTCTAGATTCATTGAAAAGAAGATTCCCTAACAATTGTAGCTGTGAAAAGCAGAGTGGTGTGCCTTGGAATGTAATGAGTTCCTCATCATCAGAGATTTTCAAATGGAAACTAGATGGTCACTTATTAGGGTTGGAAATTTGTTTCAGGAAGGGGTTGGGCTAGATGACTTCTTATGTGTCTTACAGCTCTAAGATTCTATGATTCTAGGAGCCATCTCTGGTGCTAAGATATGGAAGTTGTCACAGTTTGAGCTAATGGCTCCTGTGAGTCTCAATGGTCTACTCTTTAATTGTGTAATTACAAACAGTTAAAAATGCATGATATGTAGTGGAGAGAAAATAGCTGGTGCTCTGGGAGCCATTATAGATTATGGTTTATGAAAATTTAAAACTCTGCAATATTTATGTGAAGCTGGCTATAGCTGGTTAATGTGGAAGAGATATACCCTAATTTCAAGGATATCTTTACAATCACTTTCCCCAAAGCCAAGAAATGTTCCCTGAAACACCACTGGGCCAGTATTGGAATGGGGGTCATTATGATGTCATGGTGTAGAGACAGAACTAAACATTCTGAATTCTTTCCTTCCAGATCCCATTTTATGACTTCATGACTCTAAACCTACATCTTCTAGCAAATTACATCTAGCAAATTAGAAATTTACATCTTCTAGCAAATTAGAAATTAGATCTAGAAGCCTGTAAAGTTTTAATTCACTTGTTAGTCACATTCCTTTGACAATGAATACAATGACACATGTACAGATGACCATGGGTATTTGCGAAATTATAATCACTCATATTAGGCTAATCCATTGGGTATAGATTGTGATTTCACATTAAACTGCCATAGTTGTCATGCAGAGAGTGCTATATTTGAGGTGCAATAATTGAACACCTGAGTTCCAATCACCCCAGCAGACTAGCAATGAGATCAAATACAAGTCACAAAACGTTAACAAACTGAAGTATCCCCAAAAGAGAATAATTACAATTAATAAGAGGAAATGAAAACTATGATAAATGTGGAACTACTTGAAGGAAGTAGAGATATGTAGGCTGGAAAAAGAAAGTCACTTAACCATCCTTAGACTCAGTTTCTTGATCTGTAAAATGTACATCAGTGTTTGTATAAAATAAGGATCCTAAATGTAGCATTCACATCAAACGGTTGTTGTGGGAATCAAATGTGATAAGATATCAAATAACTATATGCACCTTAACATTTTGTATAAGTGTCAGTTATCAGTTTTATTTGGGAGCCAATCCTGTTATTTCATGAGCGGAGATCTTGTCTTATGGTACAATTTATATGCTTTGTGAGGTTGTAATTTGTCCAGGGTAATACATCCAGTTTGTGTTACAGAAAGAGTCTGAGTGAGAGAATTCCTAATGCTGAAACCAGTTCTGTATCCACTATGGCACACTGCCTGTAAATATCATCATCGTTGTCTCCATCATCAACACTACTCCTCCTTATTCAACTGCTATTACTACAGGGTTTCCATGTTAGTTAAATACAATTCAGGAATGATCCAACACCGCCATTTTAGCAATGGACCAGAGATCCACATGAACATACTGGGATTGGGAAATGAAGGAGTAACAAAGGAATGTAAGTACGTAAGAGACCTTAGGTGTCTTGACATTACTTTGTTACAAATGTAGCACATTGACCATCCATCTGTTAGTCTCCCCACTTGCTACATGAACCAGCTTATTTCCTTTTCCATTCATAAATCTTTTTGATGATATCATTTATCCCTCTTCCTCAATATAAATCTTCATTGGTAATAAGGGCAAGTCACAAACTCCCTAGGCCTGTTTCCCCATCTGCGAAATGAGAGGGATTTCTTAAAGTCTCTTCTCGTTCTGACATTTTATGTCTATGGTTAACACCACTCTATTTGCATTTTTAACAAGTGAAAATATTATCACATGTATATTATTATATTGAAATGAGAACATACTAATCTAATTTTCACAGACATAGTAGTATTAATAAATCATTACTAATGAGGTAGAAAGAGATTAGAGTTGGGGGATAAGAAATGAGTAGATTTTGAGATGACCATCTAAAGAATCCAAATGCATCATCTCTAATGTATGTTTTCATTAATAATGACTCTAGCATTATGATGTTATCATTTGAATAGGCTAAAAAAATCTGTAGAATACCTCTTTAAAAGTATGTGGTAAAAAAACAATTAAAAAGTAAATCGAGGAGAAGAACCCCTGACTATCCCATTTGTAAAAATGGCTCATCTCTGCTCTCCTTTATCTCTGATTTCAATTACAAGTTCTGAATGAACAAACTGCTATTTTATCTTATGTGTGGCCCCATTCTGTTTTCCTCCTGATACAAAAAGAGATTCCTCAAACTTTCTCACCAATTTACTTCTATTTATTTCAACAGTTAATCAACTGGGAGGGCTGATTGTCTAACAGGAGCTGTACTTGTGTGTTCCATTATAAAATCCAAGCTACAGCTAAAGAAGACTACAAATTCAATGACAAAGTAAAGCAAAGACAAAATGGAACAGGAGGAAAATGGCTTGTTTGTTTTTTATCAGTCCTGAGAATTAAAGGCAGAATATATTGATGAAGAGAGAAAAGTGGCCCTCTGATAAAGTGAGATGATATATCAGTGTTTTCCATGGTCATCAATTAATAGACGTGACTGTATGTAAACACTGATAAATGGTGGGAATGTGTGATTCCTTAATGACCTAATCTGTATTCTAGAAGAATGTGAGTTGAGCCACACATTTTCCTTGGACATTTTACCCCCAAAACGTTTAGGCTCCAGAATGTGTTAACTATTTATTTTGACAGTAAAGTATGATACACATCTCAGTTATTAATTGCTTGTAAGACATTTACAATGGAAATAACACTTTCTAACACAGCTAGAACTGAAACTCATTATTTTCTAAATTAATCAGAGTAAGAAATGGAAGATGATTAGGTCATAGAATGGAGATGTATGCATGAATAATGGAGATGAGGAAGAACACTTATGATTTGAGGTTCTTACTTATGAATGATATCCATAAAATCAACAAAATTACTTACTGAATGCCTACTAGGTTCCAGGCACTGTGCTAAGTACTGAGAATGAAAAGACAAAAACCACTTCAGCCTTTGATCATGTACATCATGACATGTACACAGGTAAGGGTAGTAGGGTGTAATGGGAGCAAAATCCCAAACAAAATTGTCTGGGAAAATTTGATGAATAAGAGATGACTTTCAGCTGCAAGTGGGGCTATGGGAGATCAGAGAAGCCTTCTTAGAGGATGTGCCAAGGCTCAGAAGGAAGAGAAGAGATATCATGATAAATGGAAGGAAGGAAGGAAGGAAAGAAGGAAGGAAGGAAGGAAGGAAGGAAGGAAGGAAGGAAGGAAGGAAGGAAGGAAGGAAGGAAGGAAGGAAGGAAGGAAGGAAGAAAAGAAAAGAAGAAGGGAGGAAGGAAGGAATGCATTCCAGGCATGAGCGCCACCTTGCATGTATATACAGAAATGTGAAATACTATATAATAGTGATAGAAATAAGGACTGAATCTGTAACACCACTGGTAAAGGGAACTCCTTCGTGTTCCTTTACTATGCAGGTCGATGCTTTCCCTGCAACTCACAATCCTAGAAAATTGACTAGAGCACTGAGAGTTTAAGTGTCTTTCTCAGGGTAATACAAGCAGGATACATGAAAAGAGAGACTGGTTAAGAGGCTGTTTCTCTATCCATTATGCCATGCCTACTTATCATACTGTAATAGGTTGAAACTGGTGAACAACTGGTCATCAAATCTGACTAGAATTCACAATGCAAGAATAGTAGTATATCAGAAAAAGAAAGTTGAAGCCAGGTTACAGAGAGGCTTAAATGGCAGGCAAAGGAGTTTGGATTTTACAACTGTTGGCAATAGGAAGCCACTGAAGGTTTTTGAGCAGAAGAGTAGTGTGATGAACCCAGTACATTTATAAGATTATGAACTTCTTTTCCCTATAGAACTTAATTCCCTACCATCATTGCCCCATCTTCATCTCTGTATACCTACCATCAAACCCCTGTCTACCGATTTCTTCTAATGACAGTTCTTCCCCTTCCACCATTTATTGTTTTTGGTCAGTCATTTCAATTGTGTCTGGCTCTTCTTGACCTCATTTGGCATTTTCTTGGCAAAGATACTGGAGTGGTTTGTTACTTCCTTGTCCAGAAAGAAACTAAGTCAAACAGGGCTAAGTGACTTGCAAGGACACACAGCTAGGAAGTGTCTGAGGCAAGATTTGAACTCAGAAAAATGAGCCTGCGTGACACCAAGCCCAGCACTCTATCCACTGTACCACCTAGCTGACCTTTTACTATTTGGTCTACCTTAAAATGGCAAACTTTTTGCAGATTGTTCGAGTTAGCTTCATGCTGAAAAATTAACTACTTGGCACTTAGAGCCACAGTTATCCACAAAGAGGAATATTGTCAATAGTAAGTAGTTTTGAAAAGTCTACATGGCTTAGGATAACAGGTACTGGAAAATTCTATCCAATGGATAAAATCGCCAATAACAAGTCACTTTTCCAGATTATTTCCCAGACCTTCTGCCTTTTGTGACATCACCATGGTGAACAGAAATTCTCATGGAGATGTTCACATATGCCAGTCCAGCATACACATCATGCACCCAAAGCTAAGTAATCAAGACTTAGAAAGAGCTGTGCTCAGATCCAGCCTTAAAGATACCTCACTAATTTGTACCAGCTAAACTTATGCTTGATTTCCAGTCCCTAAAGCAGATCATCCAACATCAGCATGAGACATTGGACAAGCAAAAGTACAAAATGATGTATGTAACATGGTTGTGAATTCTGTTTACAATGAATTGTCTTTGTGGGATTTTCCTTCATTATGTCCCTCAAAATTTCACAGCAAATAAGTTCAGGGCCAGTTTTAGGGATGTACACATACAGTCTTAGATAATAACATATTAAATACACTGATTTTAGTTACTGGGGTAACGTTTCTCTATACAGAAATGTTCAATTTTGTCATTCCTCTCCCCAAGTGATCTTCATATGCATATATACTGCATTTCTAAATAGGCCAACTTAAATGTGTGTTATTGTTACCTTAACTTATTTGTATTATAACTTGCAATACTTGATAGAAAGCTACTATTTCCTAATGGAACTAAAAAGCTATAAAACATTAGAATGTGTGACTTGGAGGGGAAAAATCTTTTCTCATGGTTTTGTAATACAGTACAATGACATCTAATGATATGGCCAAGCCACTTCTAATGTACAGAATTTACATCTCATAGAAACACATTATAATGCTCTATGCTTTCTTTTTCCTTCTTTAAGGGTAAAGAAAACAATCTGGCGATTATTGGAATGAAAGTTCTGTCATATAGCATTAAACACACCCATGCAACCCCACCACTATACCACTACAAAAGAAAAAGAAAAAGAAAGGCTCAGGGTTGATAGACTGATAAACCCTAGAGCTTTGAGCCTAACGGGCAGCTGAAATTTCCCACTTCAGACACACTAGTATGGTGTTTCAATCTGGTTTGTATAACCCAAATTTTCCATATCCTTCACTGGCAGATCCATTCGCTGGCCAACCCTAGGACATCAGCTTGGTTTACTAACATCTTCCATCTCAGCTTCTTGACCTTTGTCTGCTTTATTTCATGGCAGTTAGATCTGGCTAGAAACTTGATCCAGTTTATCATTCTATACTGTTTGTTGTCACTACTGTTGTAGATTCCACATTGTTGCTATTGAATCGTTTCCGTCATGTCTGACTCTTAATGTCCCCATTGGGAGTTTTCTTGGCAAAGATATTGGAGTGGTTTGCCATTTCCTTCTCCAGTTCACTTGCAGTTCAGTTAAGATGAGGAACTGAGGCAAACATGGTTAAGTGTCTTGCTCAGGGTCACACAGCTAGTAAGTGTCTGAGGCTGGATTTGAAGTCAGATCTTCCTGACTCCTGGCCTGGCCCTCTATATACTGCAATGTTACTCCCCTTCCCCAGAGCTACAATTAGGAATTCTGTCATATGAAATAGAGTAGATGCTTATAGAAGAAAAGACAGGCTATCCTGATTGATCACAGTCAGTGGTACAACAGAAGCTTCCCACCTCCCCAATAAAGTCCAGACACAGGTGCCAAGGTACGGCCAGCAACCATCTTACCCCCAAATCCCAGGGTACAGATGGGGAAAGGTAAACTCCAGAAGAGAAATGAGATGATTGGGGAAATGCTTCATGTCAAAGATAGCAGGTCTGCAGAGCATGATAAGGAGAAAGCCTGTCCCCTTAATGTCTGTACATTGGTATAAAGCACCAACAACTCTACCCCAGTTATGTTTTTGTCTCCTGTCAAGTTTCTTCTCTAACAAATGAGTTTCCCATTTTTTGACTATGTTTTTAAGTGCTTCATTGAAATAAGGCTTTCATCTGAGTGCTATCCTGCCTATCTAACTTGGGATCTGGGTCATCACACAGGGTGATCACATGATTGGGCTATAACATATATGCCCCTAGATATCTCACTTCTAGGTGTCATGGTGAAATGGAAAGTATGCTTCAGTTAAGATCGAAGAACTTGAGCTCAAATCCTAGTAAGTCACATAATTTTTATGGCTTTCTCTGCAAAGTGAGAAGAATTGGACTAGAAGATTTTAAAGTTTCTTTTCACATAGAAATGTCATCATCCAGGTGGGGCAACTGGCTGTCAGCTGAATCAGTCCACCTCACACTGCTTAATTAATTTAATAAGGTAAGAATAACTTTATTGAACCAATTCAAGACATTAAACTAGATTTGAAAAGTTCTCAATCAATTGGGAAGAAATAGAAATCATAAAATGAAATGAAATGATACTACACAGGAAGTATATTGGGATTTACTAAAGAGACTCAGTCATGCCTTGTGGGTCTTGAATAAAATAGCAAGCCAACTGAGAACCTGGACATTCCCATACCTTGTCAGTTCAGGAGTGGAAACCATTTCTAAATAAGAGACTGAGAGGAAATTTCTTGGGGATAGGGACAAGAGCTTCTATTTCCTCCCTACTTCTCCTTATCAAAATATGATTTTGTGAACTTCAAAGGTTGGAGGATTTTGGATTTTTCACCAGAACTAATGCAGTATGTGCTGAACAGCTGTGGGCAGTGTCTACGCTGGAAACAGAAGAAAAACTAACCCCCCTGATGAAAAGCAGCCTCACGACTTTACAAGAAGCCTAGCAGAAGAATAGGATACTGAAGAGAAATTTTATGAGTGTTCTTCAAAGGGACTTACAGTAAGTAGGAGTTGGGAGCTGCATGGGCTCCATAAACTTAAGCCATCTTTTCACTGGCCTCTATATGTATTTGTGGGTGTGAGTGCCCCAGAATTTGGGGGAATATTTTTGTATCATCTGTTTTTACTATACCACTCAATTCTAACAGCTAATTAAATATTGCTTGCTAATTGATATTAACTGATAATCACTAGAAGAAGTGGTGGCTTGAGAGCAGTAATAGTGAAACTACTCCTCAGGATCCTCTAGAACCCTCAGGGAGAATGAGCAGCTGCATTCTGGGAACTTAACATGGTGCCATGAATGCAGGTTTAGGAGAGTGGCCCCAGAGCCTCTGCTAAAATTCTAAAGCTTTGAGGCCTTAATTCAGGAATCCCAGGGAACCTTTGACAACCTCGTCTAGAGTAAAAGCATGAATTGAAAACCCAGAAGACTCTATCAGTGTTTAATCAATCACCTCTGCAACTTTGCCGGATCATTGCAAAAAGCCCTCTGAGGGCTTTTTTTTTTTGAGGAAATATCATCTCACAAAGATGCCTATGTACTAAATGGTTTAGTCATTGCCTTTTACTTCAGGAAAAAAAAAAACAAAACATTAGAGACAGAGTGCAAATATTTGAGAAAATATATGCAGGCAGGTGATCAAAAAAGTTTTTGAAGCATAGCGATATCAAATAAAGGAAACTCAAAGTCATACATGCATCTATACTGCCCACTGAGATTTAGAACATTTGAGTCCTGTTATACATGTACACGTATATATGATTATTTATATCTGAGTTTGAAAATAAAATTTCAACCTGGAAACCAGAACCAAGTAGCTGATATGCTACCCAAAGAACTAGAATCCAAATGGCCTTGGGAGAGAAAAACTCTCTAAATCCTCTTCTGAAATAAGAATCTCATGGTCACTCATATACACCTTAACCGATTGCTTTTATCTGCCCACAAAAGCTATAGGACCCATATATCCAGGCTAAACTCATGACCCTACCCACCAAACTCTACTTCTGTTCCCAAGAGAAAGAATTCTTAGACAGGCTTCTCTGTCAGCAAGGTCTTTGTGGTGACAGGCAAGTAGCTACATTTCAATTATACCATAACAGGCAAGCAGCTAGAAAAAATTGGAATAATTTAGTCCAAGATTGTTTGAACACTTTTGAAATAGACCCTTTTGGCAATCTTGTAAATAATGCTTTTAATTGCATAAGCGGATTTATTTTGCTTGACAATGCTTATTTTTGTGGGGTATTTTGGTCATTATCTTAATTATTAGAGGGAAAAGTATGAGAAAGACTAGGGATAGTTATCCAGATTTAGGAGTCAACCACATAGAGATGATTGTTTAGTCCCTTTAGATTACCAGTTTCTTGCACTATTAATCGTATAGTAGAAGAATCCCTAGCTTGGGAGTCAGAAATCTTGACTATGAAAACTTGTATCTGCAGCTTACTACCTGTATGTCCTTGAGCATAATATTTCTGAGGTGAAATATCTTCAGTTGTAAAATGAAATGGCTAGATTAGATGCTTCCTGTGTCCCTATTTCTAAAGCCTATGCTCCTTTAAAATAAAAATGACTTACTATTTTTTTACATCATCTGTCATATATGTACAGCAAAACTTGCATGTGGGACATGGGAGATATAACAACTTGTAAGAGTTGTAAACTCTGTGGAGAGTGTATGGGTACCAAGGAAAGCCTGGGTCATGCTAAGTGTTTTAAGTATGAATTCATTTATCAGATTCATTTTTAATAATAGGTTTTGATAGGCATAAGTGAGCAGAGTAACATCGATCTAAAACTAACAAGACAGAATAGAGGCCACTTATTTCCTGTGAGTCTTATATAAGTCACTTAAACCCTCTGAGCCTCAGTTTCTTCATCTAAAAAAGAGTGGACAAGACTAAATTATCTCTAGCATTCCTTTGAGCTCTAAAACTACAATCTCCTGGTTGTGTGAATGCCGGAAACAAAATAGGGCCATCATGTGAGTAAGAATCTGTTGAGGTGTTACAAAGACAACTTCCTCGGATAATTGTTCTAATTTAAACTGGCAGTATATTAGAAGACAATTATTAAAGAAAATGTGTTGAGAAACACAGGGTAACCAATATCACTTCACAGGGGACTTGTCACAGACCATGTTCTTCACAGTTCATTGTTAAAAGAACATTTGTTTTCTGCACTTATTTGAACTATGCTACCTTATGTAGGTACCTTGTCACTAACTCCCAATGGAAAAACTCCATGGCAATAAGCAATACCACTTTTTTATACATCTTTAGGCATTGTTCCCATAGTTCTCTGTCAAAGATTTGTTCTGGAAACTATATATGTTAATTTCCCAAACTGTTTAATCAAAATGTTTGCTCAAGAAAGCACTAGAGTGAGTTAAAGCTATCCCTAAATGATGCTGTTTGTGTCTACCAAAATATCCCCATAAACACTTCAAATGAAATTATTTCAATTTGTAATGTGGTTTTAATCAGCTGCATCAATCTTCATTTTGGCAACATCTGCAATCTTGCATAATATTGTACAATGTGAGCAAATAGCATTAAAAATTAATTGCATTAGGTTTAAGGGCAACACTTTACAATAAGTGGACAGTTATTGTTGCTAAATTACAGAAGGCTCTCTGCTGCATTAGATATTACATCTGTATTAGGAGCAAGTGACTTTATCATGATTAATGATACTACAAAGAATTCCAAGGGAATTAAGATGATTAGCCATTTATTCTATCATTGACACTTTCCCCCGTTTCAAGCAAAACTTTGTAACTAAGTTCTGGCTGTCTAAGTTACACTTAAAAATAAATATGTTTCTTAAAATAAGGTAAATTGTTTTGACGTGTGAGCATGAAAAGAAAATCCACTCAATTGAACTCCCCCTTTCAGGAAAGTGACAACAAATGAAGTGCACAATGGTCCAGTTACATTTAAACAATACAACAGGGTAATTAAAAGACTTAAGCATAATTAAAATCTTCATAATACTTCTTTTGTAAAACAATCTAGGCAATACAGACTATGGTAAGCAGGAAATTATGCAATTTTCATTAAATTTTGTATCTGCTTAAGAGATTATGAAGAATAAAAAAGATAAACTGAGGGTTATAAAATTTACCTTGGCTATATATTTTGCTTTCAAATACTTCCAAGTAGGAAACTAAGAGGTACAGTTGAATCATTATAGGGACTTTGAATACATAATTATATGTCCGACAGTTTTCAATGAAACAAACTTTCACTGAAACTGAACTAGCTTTTTTTACTATTTCAGTTTTGAAGTGTATCAGCTTGTAAGACAGGTACAATCCTGTGGAAGTCAAGACTTTGCCAGTTGGGACACTTGCTATTCTTAACCTTGAGAGTTATTATGACATTACTAAATAACAAAAGTATTAGGAAAGAAAGCATCTCCTGAAGAATAGCTTCTGACTAGGAGCTAACAAACCTGGTTTCAAAGAATAACTATGCTATTGACTCACTCTAACTTGGCTACTTTACTGTAACCTTCTGTATTTCTTATTTTGGCTTTGGTTTTCCCTTGCCTTAGCTCTGTTTAGAATGATGGACTCTCAGGGTTATATCAAAAACCTGCAGGCCTATTTAACTTTTTACTCCATAGTGTCTGGAATTCTGAATTTTGATGTTTTATCCATCAGTTTTTTTTCCGTACTCATGAAAGCAAGGCCAGGAAACATGCTAATAAATTTCATTCTAGCCTCCAATTTCAAGTTGGCATTTTGTAGTCCTCTTTCCCAGAGTACCTTGAAATTACAATCCAGTTGTCAAGGAAGAATTGTCAGAGGGGCCACTGACTACCATTTCTGAAACCAATCTTGGAGAGGTCCATTATCTCTACCTCGCATTGAGGCAAGAGTCTTGGTATCTATACCATTGTTTCAGATGATCAGAGCTTCCATACTAAACATATTTTGAATGGGACTCGGCTGACTGTATCTTGGTCAGCTCATAAATACTGAGGGCTAGTTCCTCACTCACTACAATTCCAAGTGATGAGACGTTCTAAACTTGAGGCAGTGACCAAAAAATTCCCAATATTATGAACGTTGAGAAACCTGACATTGTCAGCTTACCCCTAGATATATGTTCTTAGACCTCTCATCCCTATCACTGAATGGCTACTCCTCATTCCTCTTGGTCCCAAATGTGTTTTCTGTTCTGGTTTGTCACTGAGCTGAATGAGTACATCCATCAGGCCCAACAGATTACCCAGAAAAGGATGCCCTGAGAGTAAATCCCAGAGCAATCCATACTTAAACATTTCTATTACATCTGGGGATGGGTAATTAGGAATCAGTAAAGGTAGCACAATTAGGAAAGACAGCTCTAAAATGAATTGGAGCAGAGCTTCTATTATCACTTACTCTTCTAATTCTAAGGCCTGCTATTTATGAGTACTAAAACATCACAAACATCACGTCTGGAATGAATGAGAAACCTGGTAATGTCCATATGGAAGCTAGATGATAATACAAGGGTCAAACAACTGAGAAACAAAAATCACAAGTATGGCAGCTTCATTGCTTCTCACAGCCTCAACTGGCCTCTCTTCACTTGCTCCACTCAATCTCATCAAGTGCTGTTGGACTATCACCTCCATACTGGTTTTATCCAACTTGTACTGACTCCTTTCCATTATCTGAATCCCCTAAAATTTTCAGCAGAAAAGCTTATGCTTGCCTGTCAATAATCTGGCCTGTCCACAAGATTCCATGTTCTATCTCCGTGGACCACAATGTCTGATTCTCTCCCTTTTACTAGGAAAGGTTGGCAGAGCATATAACTGATAGATATAGTGCAAAAGGTGCTAAAATAATTCATGTCTCACTTTGCTCTATTAGGCTTTTATTTCTCTTTTGATCAAAATGTAAATAATAATGATCATTTTAGCAGTTCAAATACATGTGATTCTGTATCTCAGAAATATAAACAAAATTCTCTCTCAAGACAATTATTTACAATAAATTCCTTGGCATAGGTTTGCAATTAGAATCACATTCTCTCATTTATCTTATTCTTAATATTATTTTGGACATATAAAGATGCCAAAAAACAAATGACAAAGATAAAGTACAAATACAAAAACAAAGATAAAGTAAAGTATTAATTACGGTCAAGAAAGTAAAACTCGAAGCCTACAATAGATCACTGAGAAAATAACTTCCATAATTAAAATTGCAATAATTATTAATAATGTCTAGCATTTATATAGTACTTTAAGATTTACAGAATGCTTTGCAAATGCTATCTTCTTTTATCTTCACAACAACCTCGAGAGGTAGGTGCTATTATTACTCTCATTTAACATATAAGGAAGCAGAAGAAAATGGAGATTAAGTGACTTAGCCAGGGCCTCAAATGTACTAAGTGTCAAAAGGATAGATTTGAACACAATTATTCCTGACGCCAGGTCTAGTTCTCTGTTCACTGTGTCACATACTTGCCTATCATATAACTAGGAGCTCCTTTTGATAGAATATTACATTTTATACAATTTCATACATTTTATACAATAAGAAACTCAAATTTTATACATTTTTATACATTTTATACATTTTATACAATAAGAAACTCAAACTCTCAGGTTAAATGAGTTTTCCGAGGTCACATGAGCAAATCAAGCATTTGAACCCAGGTTCTCTAATGAAAAACTAGGTTTTTCTGCACAGCACCAAGCTTTTATGTCTTCACATCTGTAATGTTAATCAGGGCAGGCTTTCTTGCTGTTCTTCTCTTAAGTGTCTTTAGTGAGTCTGGCCTTTGTTTGAACGGGGCAGTTAAAGTGGGATCTTTTTTGTCTCAGAATGTTTCTCAGCACTAAGACAATCTAGAGTCATTGAACTGTATATGATGTGGTGCTGGTGGTTGGAGCTTCCCCATACTCTGCTGTTAATGATTTCTCACACCTTAAATGGTGAACCTGGAGCCCTTAGGGCCCTGTACACCATATATGCACTGGAAGGTTAGCTTTTCACTTTTGAGAGTACACTCATTGAAAGAATGTGAGTGAAGAGACTCTGGGCAAGTTGTTGAAGCCGCCCCACCTTGCTTTGTAACCCAAATGTTGGTGCCTCTCTGGTATCTATGAATTGTTGTTTGAATCAGACAAGGTCTGTCTCTTGATGTTTGTAATTTTTGTTTGTACTTGCCCTGAAGTTCAGGGGGATGATTTTTTCCCCCTGAACTAAGTGAATGATATATGTATGTTTAATTAAACTGAGATTGTTAACCACTTTAAGTTGCTTTCCTTAGAAAAACAGATCAAAAAACCTTTGTTGGCAGCCCTTCTGCATGCTTGTCTTACATAGCCACAGGAGCCGCTAGCAACATTGTTACAACATCACATTGTAGGAGTATTTCAGTCTACACTTGCCTAGTAAGACCAAGTAGAAATGATTGAAAACAGTCTATGTTGCTCTCGACCCATGAAGCAAGTCCCCATCAGTGACATGGTATGTCACAGTGATGAAAAAGCAGTATCAGTCATTAAGATCTATACCAGATAACTACTTGGGAAACTGCAACTTTCATCTTGATTTTTTTCAAGGAGAAAGTGAATACTATAAATTAGAGATGAGCAATCTTCATGTCAATCTCTGGCACAATTTGAGACCTGGAGTAGGTCAGAAGAATATGGTAATAACTAGGTCCTATTATGAATTCACTAAGAATGTCATGATAGACTAATCTCATTTAGTTGTTTTGTTAATAGCTCTTAGGCTGATAGATTGAAAGTCCTCCACTGAAACAGAGTATAAGGATTTTAGTTTCCTAGCATCACTTACATTATCAGTATGTATAAGATGGATGAATGTTGGCTGGAAGAGTTTTCAGGATTTCTGACTGATGAAGCCTCTTAATCTAAAGTCAGATTTAGGGATCTTTGTGACTAATCGAATCATTTTATTCTCTCCTCTCTCAGAGAATTAGTCACCCACTTGGACAAAACTAAGCCCATCCTCTTGACCCCCTTACCTTTAGAAGATCATCTCCTCTAGGACTTAGCTCCATTGGTCAACTCCTTTCTTTCATCTTCAGTCTTTCCTTTTTTACTGTCTTCCTCTCCTATATCTACAAGTATGCTTGGATTTCACATATACTTTAAGAGCAATTGCCAAAAAAAAAAAAACCAAAAGCTCACTTAAATCCAATTTTCCTTAACATTTTCTCTCTCTCTTCTTCCCTTCTTGACATTGCTACTGCATTTGACAATGTAGATTGTCTTTTTCTTCTAGATACTTCCTCCATCTGGTTTTTATAAACACTGATTTGTCCCAGTCTTTTTTTTAACCAGAAATAGACATCCCTCTTGGTCTATTTTCTAGGATCAGCATCAATGCACCACCTCTTATGTGTGTACCCCAGACTTGATCTGTAATGTCATTAACTTCAATAGACTCAATCATCATCTGTTTCATATTAGTCCTAAATCTCCTTGGCCAGCCTTGCTTTCTCTTCTGAGCTTTAGTCGCACAACTTCAACTGCCTGTTAGACATCTCTACCTGGATATCTCATATGCATCTAAAAGTCATGTCCGAATCAGAATCCCTTGCCTTTCCTCTTAAGACTACCTCTACTCATACTTTCTTTATTATTCCAGTCTCCCACATTCATGATGCGGGAGGCATACTCAACACTTTATTCTTACTTACCACCCCGTCTCCATTAATTGTCAAGACTTGTTGATTCTACCTCTTCAGTATCTCTTACATCCCTCCCTTCACTCACTCTGCAACCATCTTTTCTTCTATTAATTGATTTTTAGTTTTCAGCATTCACTTCCACAAGATTTTGAGTTCCAAATTTTCACCCCATCTCTCCCCTCCCCCACCCCAAGACAGCATGCATTCTGATTATTACTTCCCCCAATCTACTTTCCCTTCGATCAGCCCCCCCCCCCTTATCCACTTCCCTTCTATTTCCCTGTAGGGCAAGATAGATTTCTATACCCCATTACCTGTATATCTTATTGCCCAGTTGCATCTAAAAACAATTTTTAACATTCATTTTTAAAGCTTAGAGTTCCATATTCTCTCCCTCCCCACTCACCCTCATTGAGACAATTCAACATAGGTTGTACATGTGTAGTCATGCAAAACACTTGCATAGCAGTCATGTTGTGAAAGACTAAGTATATTTCCCTCCATCCTATCCCTCCTCCCATTTAATCTGTTCTCTCTTTTGAGCCTAAATAAGTATGTTTAAAATATTTGCAGAATAAATACAAGATGAATTTTTAGAAAGAGGAGACACAGTGTTTGCTTCTGATTACCCCATCCTCCTATTTGCCCTCTCTTCCATCGTTTCCACCCCTCTCTTATCCCCTCCCCCCGTACTTTTCTGTACGGTAAATAGATTTTCAAAATCAACTGCGTGTGGATTTTATTCCCTCCTTAGGCCAAATCTGATGAGAGTAAGGTTCACTCATTCCCTACCCCCCACCTCTTCTCTTCCATTATAAGTTTTTTCTTGCCTCTTTTATGTGAGATAATTTACCAAATTCCTCCAGTACATTCCTCTCTTAACCTTTCATTTTATTTTTTAGATATCATCCCTTCATATTCAACTCACCTTGTGCCCTCTGTCATATATATTCCTTTCAACTTCCCTAATACTGACAAAGGGCTCATGAGTTACAAATATCATTTTTCCATATAGGAATATAAACAGTTTGACTTTAATAAGTCCCTTATGAGTTCTCTTTCCTGTTTGCCTTTTCATGCTTCTCTTGAGTCTTGTATTTGAAACTCAAAATTTTCTATTCAGCTCTGGTCTTTTCATCAAAAATGCTTGAAAGTCCTCTATTTCACTGAATGTCCACTTTTCCCCTGAGGGTTTATACTCAGTTTTTCTGATTCTTGGTTTTAATCCTAGCTCCTCTGACCTCTGGAATATCATATTCTAAGCCCTCTGATCCCTTAATATAGAAATTACTAAATCTTGTGTTATCCTGATTGTATTTCCACAATGCTTGAGTTGTTTCTTTCTGGCTACTTGCAATATTTTCTTTTTAACCTAGGAACTCTGGAATTTGGCAACAATATTCCTAGGAGTTTTCATTTTGGAATCTCTTTCAGGAGGTGATTTGGCGGGTCCTGTCAATTTCTATTTTCCCCTCTGGTTCCATAATATCAGGGAAGTTTTCCTTGATAATTTCTTGAAAGATGATGTCTAGGTTCTTTTTTTTTGATCTATGGCTTTCAGGTAGTCCAATAATTTTTAAATGATCTCTCCTGTATCTATTTTCTAGATCAGTTGTTTTTCCAATGAGATATTTCACATTGTCTTCTATTTTTTCATCCTTTTGGTTTTGTTTTATAATTTCTTGGTTTCTCATAAAGTCATTAGATTCCATTTGCTCCATTCTAACTTTTAAAGAATTATTTTCTTCAGTGAGTTTTTGGACCTCCTTTCCCATTTGGCCAATTCTGCTTTTTAAAGCATTCTTCTCCTCATTGACTTTTTGGACCTCTTCTGCCATTTGGGTTAGTTTATTTTTAAAGTGTTGTTTTCTTCCGCATTTTTGGGTCTCTTTTAGCAAGGCTCATTTTTCTTGCATCATTCTCATTTCTCTTCCCAACTTTTCCTCCACTTCTCTTACATGATTTCAAAATCCTTTTTGAGCTCTTCCATGGCCTGTGACCAATTCATATTGTTCTTGTAAGCTCTGGATTCTATAACAATCTTAATCTAAGCCCTCATCAGCTTTCACCTTGATTACTATAATAGCTTCCTGACTGGTCTCCCTGAATGCAGCCTCTCCCCTCTCTAATTCAGTCTTTAAACAGCTGTCACATTTGTGCAGAGTAGATCTGACTATGACCTTCCCCTGCTCAAGAGTCTACAATGCCTCTCCATGCCTTTGAGATACAAACTTCTTTGACTTTTAAAGCCTTCTTCTGTATAATATAAATATATAATCATTAATAAATTAATGTTGCCTTGGTGAGAGAGTGCAATGGTGTACCCTAGGGATTAATTCTTGGCCTTGAACTGTTCAACACATTTATCAGTACTTTATCACATTCCGAATAATAAAAATTGGGGCATGGAGTTAATAGAAGATAAACATATCTAGAAGGGAGAGTCAGGATCTAAAAAGATATTGCTGGGTTTGAATTATCAGTTAATGTAGTAAAATCAAATTTAATAGCAACAAATGTAGAGGACATAGTTTGGATTTGAAGTATCCATGACTCAAGGGGTAGAGAAGCTAAATATAACTCAATGAAAAAGAAATCTGTGCTTTTTGATGGACTGAATAATCAACATGCCTCAACAATGCGTAATGCCATTCCTCCCCAAAAAGTCCCGATGTATATTTAAGCTCTATTTAAAATGGCATCGTGTTCAGAATGAGGAATTCCTTTTGTTCTGTCCTGGTCACATCATACCTGGTATATTGTATTTAGTTATGGGAACCACATTTTAGGAAGGAAATCAACAAAATAGAGTACATCTAAACATGGGTTAACAGAATGATGAAAGGATTCAACAGTATGCCAATGCAGATGAGGATTGGTTGAAGGAACTGAGGATTTGTAGTCTTAAAAAGAATGAAATTGGCAAACAGAACAAGAGAACTGTATTCAAGTTAAAAGATGTTTCCTGTCCTTTTGAGTCTCATATGGCAGAAGTAGTAGAATGGAAAAGAAAAGTTTCAGAGGCATATTTCAGCTTGATGTAAGAAAAGCTATTTAAAAGTTAATGTTGTCCCAAATTGTAAAAAGAGCTGCCTTGATAATTAATCATTTACCTATTACTACAAGACCTGACTAAATGATTACTTGTTAGATACTTGAGGAGAGTATTCCTAATAGGATACTAGCCTGGATCTTCTCTGAAATAACTTCCACATATTCTATGAATCCTCTGTCATGAGTTTTTCCTATAATTCCCATTGGCCTTTGATGCCTTTGACTATCACACTATTAAATTCAACACAGTTAATGTTTATATACTGAGCATCTTGGAGGGAAAAAGCACTTTACTAGGCACTAGGGCCAATATCAAACTGTGCAAAGTCCCTGACTTCAGGGGCTTTACATATTGAAGGGAGAGACAAGCTGGACAAAGCATGAATCAAATCTATATCAATAAATAAAATCAACTCATATTAATAAAAATAATTGCTAATCTAAGCAACACAATTTTCCTTATAATTATGTAAAACTGCTTCAGTCCTACCTCTTATGATTCCTAATTTCCTTTAAAACTCAGCTCAAGCAATACCTTCTACAAGAAGCATTTCCTGAACCTTACTGCTGTTAGTGGTTTCCTTGCCATGGTAACTGCCTTTTCTTTATTATGGAATAATTTTGTATATACTTACCTATATACATGTTGTCTCCCTCAACAAAATATTAGGGGAGGAAAGAGAGAAATTTTTTGGTGCCATCAGCAGCTAACACAGTGCCTAGTACATAGTAGGCATTTACTGGATGCTTGTGGATTGATTTTTCCTCAAGAAGAATTGATTTATGCCTGTTTCTCACCTTCTGGGAGCTTGCTAACTGATTTTTTTTTATTATACTTACTTGTAATTTTCTCTTCCTTCAATTACACTTCCATTGAATTTATCAGAATAAGTTACTTTAATCTTCATAAATTCTATCATCATATTTTATCACATCTTTTTCAGCTTCCTCATAAACTTATGAAATTGTTTCTTTTCTACTTCCTTTCCTCTATTACCTCTCTACTGCACATTGGCCATTCAACTGAAAACTTACACACTCAACAGAATTTGCCCCTAAGAAACCTAAACAAGATCAGACAAAATTAACATCATCCTTCTGAAATGCCACAGTACTTATTCATTTAGTTAAAAGTGATTCATACATCTTCTTTTCCCATCACCCTCTTACTTGACCTCAGGAATATCCTAGGCTCTCTGCGTCAGAGTTTAACTTCCACGGTAGTTATGAAAATTACTCTCTGCACAAGGGCAGAATAATCTAATATTTAACAAGGAAGAAGAATGCTGTAGATATGTGCAAAATGGAAGTGAAAAGTATAATTTCTTCTTCACTGACACGGGTGAATTTTTCTGCCCCCATATCACTTCTGTGGTTGAATTATTCTATATATGAATGAAGAAAAAAGGGAATATGATGTACATGCCTCTCTAAAAATTCTCAGTTTTTGAACTGTTTTTTCCCATTTTAGTGTGCATGAATGCATTTTTATTCTGTTGTTTTCCCAATAAGGAACCTAGTGATACCCAGAAATTTGACAAAGCAATCACTGTCTTAATTTCCAGTCTATTCCTTCATTTCGAGTTAACACATTAAACCAGTGGGACAGGTAGATTAAGACATTTCAAATTCTGGACATTTTTTAGGCAGTCGTTTAATCCTACCACACTAGTACTGCAGATTATTTAGCACTATGAGCCTCTAGAAGCATAACAGTGCCATAGGGCCATATTTTCCACTCTGATTCAAATTTTCCTTTGCTAAATTTCTTTTTGGATCAGGACTTATGCTCATTTACAAGGCTATACTAATCTATCCTTCCCTGTAGCGTCCTTTCACTTGTCCCATTATTGAGCATCACAGGTACCTTTTTTTATCTTCACTAGTCCTTCATAAATTCTCAAAGATTATTGACACTGGTTCTGGTAAGAGTTTTAGCACATGCATGAATTTCATCAGGGCCTGATGATTTCCATGCATTGCAATTATTTAAATATTTCTTAACCCGTTTCCTCCAGATGTGAACTCACCCACTTCCTTGTTAACTATTACTGTGTTAGAACTCTTTTATTAGTAACCTTTGTAGTGAAAGCTGAAACACAGAGCTATTAAGGATTTCATAGTGTTCCTGTTGGATTCCTTGTTCTCTCCATATTAAGTAGCAGATTCATTCTTCTGATGCTCTTCTCTTCTGTCTTATGGACACATATAAGGACTTCTGTTTCACCTCATTATCTAGTTAAGAATCCATTATGTACTCTTGCATTTCTAGCTCTCCTTTTGCTTTTTCTTTTGATTAACCCTTGACTAACCCCACCCAACCCCAAATATAATTATCCCTTTATTTTCTCACTAAAACATATTTGTGAACTTGCTTTTTTTTCCTTATAGACATTAGAAATTACGGGAATGTTTCATTCCATTGGTTATCATTCTTCTTTACAACTGGACTATTATGTAAATAAGTTCAATGGGAAGGTATATGTAGAACCTAAATGGGATTATATGCTGTCCTGGGGGGAAGGAGGGAGGTGAGGGAGGGAGAGAAAATTTGGAACCCAAAAACTTGTGAAACTGAGTGTTGTAAACTAAAAATAAAAAAAAAAAAAGAAACCGGAGCTAGATGTATAAAAAAAGAAATTATTGGAGGCTTCGAATTTGCTCTTCACATAGCAATAAATAAACAAAAAATCGCTTCTTAGCTCTATGTTTTTGGAAGAAAATTAAAAATCAAACACTACATTCTTGTTTCTTTCTAGTCTTAGAATTGTGAATGCTAAAGACTTAAGGTAATTCATGGGCTAAATACATGTTTTCAACCAAATCTTTCCTGTTGAATTCATGGCCATGATTTTTCACATAGTTCCTCTTTTTTCACCTTTGAATGTTTGCCTCTTCTTCCCAAATCATGTCTATTCTTATGTTGACAGAATCAAACATTCAGTTCTCATATAGAATTGGTCATATTATCCCAGACCTGGAACTGGAAGAGAATTCCGAGGCCCTCTAGTCCAAACCCCCCATTTTAAAGATGGGGAAACTGAGGCCCAAATAGGGTGACTTGCCTCAGGCCACACAGGTACTAGGTAAGTATGAGGTGGGATTTGACCTCATGAACACTGGATCCAGAATCAACATTGCTTCCATTGTAACAATAGGGAAGAAGGGGGGGCGGAGCCAAGATGGCGACTGGAAAGCAGTAACTGGCGTGAGCTCCCCTCCAAGTCCCTCCAAAAACCTATGAAAAAATGGCTCTGAACCAATTCTAGAACTACAGAACCCACAAAGCGGCAGAGGGAAGCAGGACTCCAGCCCAGGTCTGCCTGGATGGTCTCCGGGTAAGGTCTGTCCCGAACAGAACTC
>CM053622.1:575964821-575975455 GCA_028646595.1 Phalanger gymnotis
CACTCCCAATCCAAAATAATTTAGACAATCTCTAAGGTCCCTTCCATCTCTATATCCTATAATTCCCTTTTCATCTTGTCCTTTCCCAGCCACGTATTATCAAGGATGGGAAGCCTAACATTTTTTATGACAAGAGAATGAAATGTAAAACATAGTTAAATATTCAAGACTCTTTCGAATTAGTGTTATCTCTTATAAAGAGGGCAACTCTGAGATTTTGCTTCCCTCTCCTACATAAATTAGCCTTCTATGCTTTGAGTAATGTAACTCCCAAAATGACAGGACCTATTCTTTCACACCTTGTCTGAAAGCATTAGCAGTCTAGACTGTGATATCATGCCCAAATTACTATCTTCACATATACAATGGCATAGTCTTGCAGAATTAGGAAATTGTTCAAACAAAAAAAAAACATCTGATGAAGCAAAATCAATCAGCATCAGTGAGGTACCAGGCTCCACATCAGAGCTGTAACTTAAGGACTACATCAAATGCAAATGAATGGTACTAGAAAGATGGTCCTAAGTAGCCAGAGAAACAGAGGTGTGGGTAAGAAAAGATCTGCCCTGGTAAGAAATGATCTCAAATGAAATAAGAGATTTAATAACAATATATACAGATATAAACTTGTAGTTCAAATGACCCATTTCATTGGGAACACATGCTTCTTCCCTTCTCCCTCAAATTAGTCACCTCATAGACTCTGACACCTTGTGATGTGATCTATCCATATTGCACATAAAGTATACCTTGAAAACTGCTGCTGCAGGCCACGCATTTGAACTCTACTTCGCTCAGACTCCAATGTCACCTCGCGTAAACGTTTTTCACTTTGAAGTCTTAAGTGTCTCTCTTCCTCCAATTCATGTATCAGCTTCTCATGCTGGAATAGCATAAAACAAAGGGTTTTAGATGATGAAGAATTTCTTGAGACATATGGCAAGGTGAGACAATATATGTCATTAAACAACAATCACACATCAAATGTATCAGTGATTAAAGTGACGTTTGTAAATGGTTTAGAACTGTAGGACTTTTAGATCCGTCTAAAAGTGGATCTAGATGGACAGATGCTGCTCTGGCAGTACCACATAAAATATGAAAAGAACTTCTACTTAATTTGACCTGTGAAGGATCCATTGAACCATATGGACAAGTATTACAGAGGATAAGTACATTCATTGATGTGTTATGATGTATACTAGGGGAGGGAGTACTGAACCAAATGTTTGAGAACATGAAAAAAGTGTTGACTCAGCAAACTAAAATCCGTAGAGCAAAATTTGCCAATGATTTCATAGTATTGCTACATGGATTAGCATGGGATATTATTGGCAAAAAATTATCGAACATGCTCTAGACCTCTTATACTCGCTCAGCATTTCAACATTTAAAAAGGAAAATTACTCATTATAACATATAGACCAGTTACTTCAGATGGCTAGTCTACAATGCTAATGATGTATGAGTCCTAGATTAAATCCATCTAAGGTCCATTAAGGTTAATACAGAGAAAATAATGAATTACATAAGCACACATTATACAAGTAAGTCTAGCTTTCTGTCTCCTCCTGCAGGATGCCAAGAGTTACAAGAGGAATCAGGAAAAACGTGAATGATTCAACATAAATCTATTCATTCATAAAATAAAAAATCAGCACACTGTTTTTCTGTTTTGAATGATGAGTTAGTGATGTCACCTTCCTTTATGAAGGGCAGTGAATTGCTATCATCTTAAGTTTTAGTAAGTGAAGCAGTCCTATTTCCCGTTATGTACAGCAAAGATGTAACACCTAACTATGATGAGCTGACATTTGAAATGTCAGAGAAAAAAGGGAAAAACATAGAGGTCAGAAAACTAGTAGCCTATACATTAGGTTATCTATGATGGGGCAACTCATATCAAATAGATCCACAGACTACCAGGATGCCAGGTCAATATGCAAATTCTCTGCCTTCTACATTCTAGAAAAATGCTGTCCTAAGAGCTAGCTAAGTAATACAAGAATATCTTGATATCAGAAAGAACATTGGGCTTAAAGTCACAAATCTTATTTCTGATATTGGTTGTGTGACCCTAGCTAATTTGCTTAATCTACCTATGCTTCAGTTTCTTCATCTGTAAAAAGATGATACTATTTGCACTATCTCAAAAGATTATTGTCAAAAAAGGCACTTGAAGACCTTAAATCCGTATACATAGTGTCCCAAACGACTTAGTATAGTTTTAAGCTACTAAGGCATATGAAAGCTATTAAAACTTGAAATAGCACTGACTTTTGCAACATCCTGTATATTATTATTGTATTCTAAGATGACCCCCTGCCTTTTGAACATAATACTCAGGCATTTCTACTGCTGCTCCTTGCTCACAGCATTCTTCCTGCTTGGCAAGAACCTCTCTTATCCAAATTCTTCAAGAAAAAGCACAAATCCTACTTCTTTCATGAGTCCTCCCTTATATCATAGTTGAAAAGGATTTCTCTATCCTTTGTATTCTACTAACGCTTCCTGTTTATAATACTCTTCAGTGACACCTAATTTACTGCTTTAAGTATCTTTTTTTAAGTTTATGTTTTAGATTACAAGCTTTTGACAGCCAATGTTTCATATTTCCCTCTATCACTTAGGCTACTCTGCACCAAGCCTTTTATATAGTGAATGTTCAAAATATATTTGTGGGTGTGACTCAGTTCTGGGGATAATCTTTCCCTAACCCAGACTTCCCACCCAGACCCTCATCCTTCAAATGCAGCAGCATCTTTTCACACTCACTACTTTCATCATAAATAGAGTAAGGGGGTCACATTTACATCCTGTTACTTACAAGTTTGGGTTTAATAAAAAAAAGTTGGAAAAGAAAGCTGTAAAAAAGAAATATGGAAATTTAAGAAATCTAATAGCTAATATATGGATTTCAATTTTCAGTGCTGCCCTTGTCCATTCCCATTAGTTAGGATTATAGAGTCTTTGATACACACACAGACATGCTCAATGGCATTTGCTTACAAATAATTTTTAGTGGTCTTTATATGGCTATAGCAGGACAGGTAGCAAAAGGCAGGCAATCAGCCAAGTCAAATACAAATCCTATGAATGCTGGAGAATCCAGCACAAGAAGTATTGACATTTCTTTTGATAGTAAAAGAGAGCATATAGATCTACTCAGTAAGTACAATGCAAAGACACTTCCAACCTGATTCACATTTTAAATTTCTAATACGCTCCCATAGGGAAAGTACTTTCTGTTCAATTATTTAATGATAATTCAAAATACAAAAGTATTGTAAACAAACTACATCAGGGCACACTTTGAGGATTATAGGATTTGTTGAGACCATAAAAGCCAAGGCAATTTCCTAAGGCAGGTTCCTTGAAAACTTTAGCAGATTTGCTGTCATCATTGCAGTTGGCTTATAATCCATGCAATTGTCTACATTTTCCTTCCATCTTCTAGGTTCTTTTTTTCAAAATAAAAGCCATGACTTAAAACCCCAAGTGAAGTACTAATTCTTTCACCAAAATGGTGCTAGCCAAAAGGGCAGAGAAATTCTGAATAATTGCAATGACTTATTTTGTTCCTAGAGAACAGATGATAAAACATATTTCTCTATTCTTAGTAGACAGGGAGACTGTGGATGTGCAATGTCGTATATACTGTCAGATATTGTCAATTTGTTTGAATGCTTTTCTTTACTAATAGGGAGAATTGGAAGTGGTGGTGTATTAAAATATTCTTGTATTAGAAAACAAAATGTACAGTCAATCAGCAATGATAAGGCATTTAATATATGCCAGGGAACTTACTGGGTACTGTAGAGTCAAAGAAGGCAGAGAAAGAGTCCTTACCCTAAAAATCTTACATGCCAACTGGTGAGACAACATGAATACATATGGGCATATACAAAAACTTTGTGAAACATGTGGAAATAAAACCTTTTTAAACGTGGTGTTTTCAGAAGTCATATCATGATATTAAATTATGTTCCTATACCATCTAGTATGTAATTTGTGAGAGAACACATATATGGGTTTATATACATGTGTGTATGTATATGCATGTATGTATGTATATATATATGTATATACATATATACACTTGAGTATTGATGTACTGTATTAGTTTATAAACATAATGCTCTAAAGAGTAAAGTAAAACATGTCATAGAGACCTGGGCTGCATATTTCAAAAGGTTATATTCCAAGCCCTGGGCTATAAGAGATAGTCAGAAGCCATCTATTATAGCCTTAAAATGATTCATTTAAATATCACATCTACAATATCCCCACTATATTTGCCAAGATAACAAGTTAGCATCCTCCTTCAATTGTCTTTCCCCTCTTGGATTCCTATATCACTAGGCTATATGTATTGACATTATCCAATGGGCTGTTTCCATGAGGTGACAGGAAAGTAATGTATGCAGGAAGAACTCATCATTATCTTAAGGTTAACTTACCATTATACTCTTTCTAAGCATTTGTTTCCACTTTGGTTTACAAATGCTTGTTTGGGATATTTTCTGGTTAAAAATCCTCTACCATTGGATATTTCCCATTCTATGCTGATGTTTAAAAATACAGATTTTATTGGTGCCTTTTGCCTAGTGTCAGTAATTTCCTGGTATTCATTTTCATGCCAAATAATTTTCCTTAAGTGAAGATCTGACCATTTTACTATCACATTCAACCAACTCCTGTGGCTTCCTGTTATCTCTAGTATCAAATATAACCTACTTTATTTAGCTCTATAAAGACCTATACAGTCTGACCTTAACCTATTTTTTCCAGCCTCATTGGATATTACTCTTTTTACAATACTTCAAATCCAACCAAACTGGCATTTTCTTTGTTCCTCACATGTACAACTCTAACTCCCATCTCTGTCTCTTTGTATTGGCTGATCCACATCTCTGGAATGCATTCCATTCTTATCTCTGCTTCACTAGATCCCCCTTTTCCTTTAAGATTCTGCTCAGGAACCATGTTCTTCATGAACACTGAACTACTAGTACCCTCCTTCAAAATTCCCTTTTTTGAAATACTTGTATATATTTATTCTTAATAATTAGCAAATAAAAATTAATTAAATATTTACTAAGAACCAAGTACTATGCAAAGAACTAGAAACAGAAAGAAAAGCAGAAGGCAATCACTCCTAACAAGGCATTCTCAATCTAAAGGGAGACACAAGACATAAACAAACTATTCAGGGAATAAATTGGAATGATCCACAGAAGGCTGTAGAGTTAAGAGGGGTGAATGTGATTGTGTATACACACATACACATACATATATCTATTTACTTGTCTCCTGCATAAGAAGGTAAGCCAATTCAGAGCAGGGATTGTCATTATTCTTTGTACTTTTATCCCTGCACCTAGTAGGTGCTTTAGGAAAAAAAAAACTTGACTAATTGATTTGATTGATTTAATTTAATTAATTGATCAATTTATTAATCCAGACCAAAACCTCTCCTATAAAAACAGCAAAAACAATTAAGGAACCCTGCCTGCAAGTGTATATAATATTTTATCCACAGTCCTATACCTCTCTAGTAAGAGGAAGTGTGATTGACAGTTCTCCAGTGCCTTAATTTTTCACTGATATTCTGCATGTCATGTAAATGACCTGTGATTTCACTGGTGAGGTTATCCATCTGCTGTAGATTATAAACTATCAGTACTTTAGCATAGCTGCCTGCAACCTTTTTGATTTTGTAAATAATCAGCAAAAAAAAGTTGACCATATCCCCATATTTGTATATTTATTTATAAATTATATACATGTAATATTTTTCTTTTAAATAGTATTTTATTTTTTCCAATTTAGCATTCATATTTTTATAAAATTTTAAGTTCCAATTTTTCTCCCTCCTCTCTAAAATAGTAAGCAACTTTATATAGGCTATATATGTGCAATCTACATGTAATATTTTGTAACAATACTGTATCATAGTGATGGGGTGCTTGTGCTTGGACCCTAATTCTAACAGCCTCTGCTTGGGTACCTGTACCAGAATCCGAATTCCAAAACACATCTAGTTCTCAAAACATATTCCCTCCCAGGCTCTCTCTCTCTAGTTAAAGGGCAGCATGCCCCAACTAACTTATCTCTGCTTCTTCCTTTGTAAGCAGCTTTGCACAACTATAGATTGATTTCCAGATGCTGATAACTGACTGTGCACTGAGTCATAACCATATTTACTATTTACTGACCTTTCTAACATGCATCCCAGACATAGTATTTTGTATAACAAAACACTAGATGAGAAACTATTCCCCTTTAGCCCAGACCAACACTGAACTTAGTGACATTTCACAGTAAAGACCACACTCCTAGTAAACTCCCTGTGGGCTATTTCCTAGAGGATTCTGGGTAATATGCCTGCATAGTAGATACTATATGTGCATGTTCCTTTAAGAACTAACCACTCCCTAATCTCACCCCCAAACACCAAACTGACACGTTTCCTCCTTTAATCTTCTATAAAATCTCCCCCTATGTCCCTCTATGGTTGCAGGTTCCCTAAGAAGTCTTGCCCATTGAAAAGCATAATAAATCTTTGCCTCCCTGACTCAAAGAATGCTTGGGTCTGCAAATTCATTCCAGGCAGCCTCGTCCTGGGAACTTTGGTTTGGGATCCCTGCATCCCTGGGTTTCTTCTCTCCCTCTACAAGAGAGCTTAACATAAATTTTTAAAAGTGAGTTAAAGATAAAATAATATTTGCTTCTCAAGTCAATAGGGAATCAAGAATATTTATTGAATAAGAGAATGACATAATTAGACTGAGCTTGAGGAAAATCATAGGGGCAGCTGTGTGGAGAATGGATCAGAGAGCATAGAAATTTGAGAAAGGCAGTTCAATTAGAAGGCTATTGCCATAGTCTATGTGAAAGATTGTGAGGCCCTGAACTAAGGTGGTGGCTGCATGAGTAGCGAGTAGAGACAAGGAGAGCAAAGGGAGACATGTAGAGCTAAAAATAATTTGGGTCAACTGATCAGATATGTAGGATAAGAGAGAATGAGAAACAGGTAAAGGTGACATTGAAGGTATGAACATGAGTGACTAGAACAATGGTGGTGCTTCAACAGTAGTAGGAAACTCCATCTATGTGTGTTTGTCCCGTGCTATTCTGTCCTATTCAAAAACAAAAGAAGTCAAACAGGGCTCTTTCTAACTGGACACAGACCCAAAGAGTGAAACTCCATAAACAAAAAAAAAATCATTTGAATAGGAGAAGAACTTTCCAAGGTGCTGCTGTATATATTCAGTGTTGGTTAGGTTGCCCTTAGAGGCAATATATGTTTAATGACTATTGACTGCTTCCAAACTGCCTACAAACAATTCCAAGTCTCTTCCATCATCAAAAACTTCTCACTTGATCTGCCTATTCCTGTTATTTACCATTCCATATCACTCTACCCTTTGTCATTAAACTCTTTGAAAAGGTCATATTCAACCAAGATTTCCATTTTCTTCCCTCTCACTAATTCCTCATTCTCTATGGTGGGGCTTCTGATTTCATCATTTGACCAAAACTGATTTCTCCAACATTATTAACAATCTCTAAATTGCCAAATCTAATTGCTTTTCTCAACCTTCCTCCTTCTTGACCTGTCTGCACTCTATTCTTATTAATAATCTCCTCTCTAGGTTTTTGTGGCACAACTCTCTCCTAGATGTCCTCCTAACTCTGTGATTGCTATTTCTCAGTTATCTTTGCTAGCTCTCCATTCATGTCCTGTCAGCCCTGGGTGTTCCCCAGGGCTCTGTTCCAAATCCTCTTATCATCCTCCTTCATGCTATAGCATTTAATGATCTCATCAGCTTTGGTGGATTTGATGATCATTTCTATGATCGATGATTTATTTTCTATGATAATTCTATGCTAATGATTCTCAAATCAGTTTATTCAGCTAACCCCTCTCCTAATCTCCAAAATTCATCTCCAGCCATCTCTTAGACAATCCATGTTGGATGTCCTCTACGTATTTAAACTCAACGTATCCAGAACTAACTTTCCCGTCAAACCATTCCCTCTTCCTAACTTCCCTATTAAGTTCAAGGGCACCACTATCCTTGCATAGTAGGTGTTATCCTCGTTCTTTTGCAAACTGCTCTCCCCTGCCCACATCCAATCTGTTCCCAAAGAGACCTTTGTAATGTCTCTTTTATATGTCCCCTTCACTCCCTTAACACTGCCACCACCCTTGCACAGGCCTTTATCACCTTTATAGTCTGGACTACTGCAATAGTCTTTCAGTTGGTCTTCTTGTCTTAAGTATTTTTCCCTTTCTAGTCCATTTTAACCACAGCTTTCAAACGGATTTTCTTAAAACATAGGTTTGACCAAGTCAGCCCTTTCTCCCATTCAATAAACTCCAGGCTCCCTAACAGTATCAAATATAAAATCCTGTTTTGCATCCAAAGCGCATCACAACCGGACCTCCTCCTATCTTTAGAATTCTTAAAACTCACTTACTACCATAGATTCTGTGATCCAACAACACTGGCCTTGCTTTTCCTCACACACAATAACCCATCTCTTGACAGGCATTTTCACTGGTTATTCTTCAAACCTGGAATGATCTTCCTCTTCAACTCCACCCATGGCTTCCCTGGCCTCTTTCAAGTCCCAGCTAAAATTTAACCTTCTACAGGATCTTTCATGATCCTACTTAATATCAATTCCTTCTTTCATTATCTTCACTTTATTTTGTTGTATACCTTGTTGGTACATAGTTATTTACACATCGTCTCCCTCTTAGATTATGAGTTCCTTGACAGGCAGGGACTTTTTTTTTTTTTACCTTTCTTTACCTCCCCAGCACTTAGCAAAATGTCTGGCACATAAAAGGTACTTAATAAATGCTTGCTGACCTTCTAGTTGTTGGTCAATTGGCTGTTGCTATAAGCCTCTCTGAACTTAGCTAAGCTATCCTTCATATAACAAACAAATAATAAATAAGTTTCTTTCTGGATCCATGCTCTTATTTTTCTTAAATGTAAGAGATAGAAAGGATTTTGGAGATAATCAAGTTCCTCTTCTTATTTTGAATACAAGGAAACTGAGGCTCAGATTGGTAAAAAAGATTTTGTTTATGGTCACAAAGGGTATGAATGGAAGAAATCAAGTTTGAACTCAGGTCTCCTGACTCCAGATCTAATGACAGTTCTACTATAACTCCTGAAAGAATTTACCTAAGTCATTACAAAATAAGTCAGATTCTTACATGCTTCAACATCTCCAGGGTAGTAGATTCTATAACCTCTACGTCAACATGTATTCTTTATGCCTAGGGACCTTCTCCCATTTTTGTCTTTCGTTTTCTCCAAGTTAAATCCCTTGTATTACTTCATAAATTTATTTCTTATTGTTCTCTTCTTAGCAGGAACATAAAACAGTGTGTGCCCTTCCTTTTCCCAGCATTACCCAGAGTTCTGGTTGAGAAGAACACTGGGGGACTGAAATAATCCAGCCCATAGTTATATATTTATTTTCAGTGGTTTTAAAGGTAAGAGAGCAAACTTCTTATAAGGTTTCCTTAAGCAAACATATTATTAGAATTTGTCTTTACTAATTATTGAACATTGAATAAAATACTGCATATCCATAATTTAAAGAAGCAAACAAATTGTCATTTTACTAGTTTGGATTTCATAGAACATACTTTAATGCAAGAATAGCCAGGCTAATTTAATCATAAGTGTGGCCTATATCACATGTATCACCATGTAGGCATTCAAAAGGCCATTATTTTTTTTTTATTTCTACCACCATTTGACTTTATTTAAATGGATAGCTTTGCATACTCTGCACCAAAGTCTAATTGAAAGCCTTCAAAACATTAGTATATTATTTTGCAATGCAATGGATGTAATGACTCACCTCCAGCCCAGGTTCTAATTTATTGGATTGTTCTGAAAGTATCAGCGTGAGATGGCATTGAGCAAGCCAATTAAAAAGTGACCAAGCAACTTAGTCAGTGCATGGTTTCCCCCTTGTAAAAGCCAGCCTCTGTCTCAAGTGCCCAAAGATAAAGAGAACTGCACATCATAATGTTAACAATATTGCATGTCTGTTTTGCAAATACAGTAGATGTGACAGTTAGATTTGTGTTCTGACATATTACTTTGATGTGTCTTATAGCTGATTTTAGGACTTGAGATATATATTCAAAAAAAAAATGAGAAGAGGAATTCCCCAAATGGTTCTGACACAAAATCACAAAAGTTTCCAAATGTTAAGCCGATAAGTGGATATGATTATTTGTTCTGGTATTGCCACTATAAATCTCATTGGATAACAATTTATAACCAATAAAATGTAGGGAATGAATATGTGAATATTCCAAATGTGGGGGAGGCCCTTAAAGACAGCAATAAATAAGCAAGTGTCATGAGAGAAGGCTACATATGATTAAAGAACATTTCCATACACTAGCACAGAATACAAAGATTTGTGGAGAATATATAGATTCCCCAAAACTATCATATAAGTATATGTAATAGGGAATGTCTGAGAAGTTGAACAGATCTATATTATAATGGATTTAATGATATGGAAATAAAGCAAACCAGTAGGATATGATTACTATTCTAGTACTTTTCTATCTCTGTTCATTCAAA
>CM053622.1:575975555-576039435 GCA_028646595.1 Phalanger gymnotis
TCAACAGTAACTTTAGATTGCAACTTTTCATAATTGTTTATCTGCTCCAAAGAACTATATATTTTATACCAATTTTATAGCAAATCAGTATAAAATGAATCTAAATTAATCTAAGCTATTACTGCTAATTATAGCCTCATCTAAATTTTTTATTCAGATTTCAATATTTTACCCCTCATGAAGGCTACCTACATTAATCTTCCCATTACTTATGAGAGCTTGAACTATACTGGAAACAAGGAGTCATGTAGAAACTTCTGGAGTTGCTAATAATAAGTCAACGTTGTAGGCAGAAGCAGAGGAATACAAATCAGAATAAAGACTGGAGAATACGGACAACTATGTGTGTCTCAGCAGTACCGATAACATCAAACACAAGGGGCAAAGCTTTTATCAAAACAAAAAAAAATGTAACATACTTAAAAATGGAGGAAAAAAGAGAGAGGAAAGAAAGAGGAAAGCAATGGTTGAGAAAAATAAACTGGTAAAGATAGAGAGGTACAGAAAATCGAATAACTAAACAGATGGACAAACTGATGCTCTTCAATGCATAAACAGACCTTGAAAATGAATGCTAGATTACAGGAAAAGTTACACTGGTGAATTACTTTCTCTGATATAGTGATTTTCTTTATGCAAAGATTATGTATATATTTATTACTTAGTAGAAGAAGACAGATATGAGCTTTATGGGATAAATACTTTTAGAGCAGATTGTGCAGAAAAGCATGACGGAATTGAGGCTTGGCAAGTCAGGATTGATATGGATTGTAAAGGCATGTTCAGAATAAACATAATAGGCTATCTGGGTTCCAAACAAGAAAGAAACAAAGGAAGAGGGAATGCATTGTTTGTTAGTAGCCAATGACTAGGGTAATTTATTTACCAGAGAAAAAGAAAAGCAATATTGTGGTACCTTAGAGACTCAGGAATATAAATTTAGAACTCAAAAACCAGGAGTGGTAGTATACAACACTTCACAGTAGGGAAAGGCAAAGAGGGGTGATATACTCTACCAAATCTACATTTTTCACGAATTGAAGATTTCCATCATTTTCCTTATTACTTTTTATTAAGTGCCTACTTTGCATTGTGGAAAAAACACAAGGAATCAAGAGGCATGGCTCTCAGCAAACAATAATTAGCTGAGTGACCTTGGACAGATACAACAACACCACAACAACATATTGCATTTACATGACCTTTTAAGGTCTGTAAATACTTTACAATGATTGTCCCATTTGAAATATTTTCAATTTCTATCTCTTGTTTCTTTTATATCATAAAGACTTCCAAATCACTCCTTTTTCTCACTGTCAGAGAACTGTCTTGTTTGACAAATAATACTTTGTCTCTTTATTTATTTTAGCTTTATCTGCTTTAAGGCAACTCTTCTCACCCTCAAACCACACATCCCATTTGTCATCCACTTTCCAAGCTTTGAAGTTTTGCTTAGCTTATCAATTCTTTTTTTTCCTCCTTTTACCTAGCTATGTAATTCTTACCCTCTTTTTTCCCTCATTAAGTAGTATAGTGAACTTCCTCTTCTTTTTTTGCCTTTCAACGTGTTTTCTTTGTTAGTTTTATTTTAATTTCATTTCCTGTGCCTTCAAAAATATTTCTTTCATTCTGCATTATTTTTCTTCCCTTTCTACCTATTCTAGACTTTCAAAATTTGCTACATAGGACTTATAATTATTTATAATATCTCTCGTCCCAGTATCATCATGAAATTTAAGATTTTAAGTTCCTTATTTTAGTTTCTTCTTCTTCTAAAGAGTTTCTATGTTTTTTCCTTGAGGATTTCATACCTGTATCTCCATTTTCTGTCATATCTCTCTCTTAGAAATGCCAGTTGCTACAGGGGATAGAGAAAATAGAAAATAGAAGTGTTGTCCCATGTTAGGAATTTTCACTTGTATATGACTGTCTATTTCATTACTATCCACTTGGCCTTTCCTGTAACTGTTTTTTTCTCCCAGTTTCCATGAAATTTCCTCTCTGGGTTCAGGCCTTCACATGCTAGTAGGAGTTCTACTGAAATTAGACTTTCTCCCCCTTGCTTTCCATTTATTTGTCAATTCACCCATTCTCCTATAATTGTTGTTTCTAAGAAATCATAGATGTCATTTTCTCTTCATTGTTAAACTTTCACTTGATTAGGGTCACATATTCCCCTCCATCTTCTTCCTCCTCTCTCATGCACTCACCAATTCTATAGTTTATTCTCACAAAAATACTATAAGCAGTGCATTATGAAATTTAGTCCATGATTTTTCAGGCATGTTCCTACACCATCACTCCTATTTAATTTCTGCTTTCACCCTTATCTCTTTGTGTACTCATTTCTCATGTAACCAAGAGATTTCTTAATGGTCTCTGTTATGTCATTGCTTTGTTAAATACATAAATAGCTTTCTCTTTATGATTTTTTCCCCTTTTCTGGGTGTAGAAGGAATGAGTAACTTATCTCATTGTTGTCACTTGGATTATTAACCTTAACTACTCTGTGTCTTAAGAGTTTGTAGCATGTTTTGACTTTTTCTGGAGTTTTTTTATTTATTAATCTTTTCATTTGGTTCTTTGCTTCTGTATTCAGAAAATCTGAACAGTATTCTTGTATTATTTCTTATATAATGGTTGTGCTCTTCTGAGAGCCCTATGATCCTTAAGTTGTGTCTATATATCTTGTCCTCAAGATCATTATGTTTTGCTTCTTTAGAGATTGTATTTTCTTTTAACACCAGTATTTTCTTGTTTCTCTTCTTCCAAACTGCCCTTCAGGTTTATGTATTTTCATTCCCAATCAATTTTCTCTTTTGTTTCTTGCGTGAAGTTTGCCACTGTGGATTCAAGTTGCTGTTTTTCTATTCTGCTGATTATTTCTAATGTGCAGATCATAAATTCTGCTTTTACCAATCTTATTTTTCTCTTAAATCACTTAGAAATATCCTACTGAGGTTCCATTCTCTCTTGGAAATCCACAAGGCCATCTCCCTCCTGAAGTGTGGATTCATTTCCATTGGTCTTGCAATACATATTTAGAGGTGTCTGAACTCATTTAGATTTTCTGAAGACCATATTGCCTTCTATTATTGATGTCTTCACTGTTGGCTAATCTGCTTATATTTAAAATCTTTAATAGAATTCTCTTCTTCCTGAGATCTTTGGCAATTCATTACATTTGCTTATTTTTGCTTAATATTGCTTAATTTCTGACTCATTCCAATTTGATGGCAATTTCCCTGGAGGCTGTACCTCAGAGCTGTCTCAGCCTCCTACCATCCCCAAGAATTCACTTTTCACTGGCCGCAGTCTCTGTCTAATGTGACATCTGGACAACAAAATGGCCACAGCAATGTGCCACTTCCCTTTACTTTGGGGCTGGTGGAATTCCTCTTCCCCCTCCACATGCACATATTGATGCTGTATCTCAGTTGTCTCCATTCATTAGGTCTCAAATCCATAGTGTCAGGCAAAATAAACAAAATTTAAAAATTTAGACAAGTACATCCATAATAAAAATTATGGCTACCATTTGTGTAGCACTTTAACATTAAAAAATAACTTTACATATATATGCTATCTAACTATCTTCCTCTGTGAGGTAGATATTGTTTTTCCCATATCACACATGAAGAAATAGAGGCTGAGAGGTAAAGTGACTTGTCCAAGGTGACACAGCTAAAATATATCTAAGTTAGAATCTGAAAACAAATCCTCCTATCTCTAAGTTAAGTGCCTTTCAAACTATGCCCTAAGTGACACAATATTATCTTGATAATCTCTATACTTAGGCTTGACTAGAAAAGCTGGAGATGAGGCACTTTCAAGGAAATGTGGAAGTTTTTCGGAAAATAGAAATTTGTTTTAGAATATCACTAATTTCCATTACTTACTTATGTTCCACTCTGATTCGGTACTTTTGAGGAGGTCTATTCATAGGATTCACTGGACCCCTGATTCTTTGTCATCAACAAGATTCTACAGAAAATGATCTTCCAAATACTAACACCACTGCCTCCTGAAGAAACTGATGGTATGAATACTTTCCACTTAGTGATTGCCTTGACTGCATTTACACCGCCAAAAGGAAGTGGAAATCTTAGTAATTAAGCAGATATTGTAATATGATCAATGTAGGCAGCTAAATGGTTTAATTTCACACCAAGCCTTCTCCTCAACTCTAACCTTTCCAATGAACTATCTGAGTAATAAAAAGAGCTCTCCATTTTACTTACCAAGTGTGGTTATAGCCTCATTTGATGAGCCAGGGGGCACTTTTACAAGAAATCAATGACTCATCCCTTTCCAGTGGTCACAGATTCTTCTCTGTTGTCATGTTAATTGATCACAATTAACAGTAGCTATTAATTATTCTATCCCCTAGAGGATGTTTGGAAGTCAATTTAATTAAGTATCTTCCCACTTGATTGAAATCTTACCCATAGGGTTTTCCCCAATTGAGAGGAGATTTTAAACTGAGAAAAGGGGCTGACTTTCCATTTCTGTTTTACTTTGAGTGTTTTCCATATCCCTGATTCTTAGGAGTACCCCACTGCAAGAGCACTTTCTAACTCCAGCGGCAGTCCTCCTTTTCCTTCTTTTGCACTCTTTTTTTTTTCTTCTTCTTCTTCCTTATCCACCAAATGGCAGAGATTTGGGGGATATTTGTATGGGTTAAGAAATGAGAGGGAGTCTACTTCTTTTCCTATATTAACTCTCATCCTGAAATACTTTATTTCCCCCTTTCTTCTCTTCTACATTCAAACACAATCTGGAGATAATCTCTATCTCTATCTATCTACATATGCAGATAGATAGATAGATAGATAGATAGATAGATAGATAGATAGATAGATAGATAGATAGATAGATATAGATATACATATAGATATATTCTCCAGCATATCTGGAGATGGTTGTTATGCAAAAAACAAAAGGTATCAATAAACCGATTTTAAAAAACCACAACAAACCAATTTGAATTAGACTCAGGGTGTGGTACATGGGTTTTAGCCATGAACACTCATATTTTTGCAGAACGTTTATATCCAATTAAATTATCCAAATTACTTTGCATCCCACTACTGGTTTGGATAAGATGTGATACCAACACATTAAGTCCTATTCGGTGACTTTGAGGGTGATCATAATTCAAAGAAGTGAACTTCTGTTATAATTCTCTATCATTTCATTTCTTCCCTCCCTCTCTTTCTCTCCTTTATCCTCATGCATTTGGAGTTGATGACCATCCACTTTAAGTGAAAACTCACCAACTCACTTTCTCCTATTAAAACCCACCTAAAATCATATTTGGAGGGTTTAATGATTTCTTTAAAAAGTGACCAAGATATCATTAAGTAGAACAATATAGCTTGCTATTTTCTGTTTGTTTAGTGGTTTTTCTGGCACATCTGAATCTTTGTGATCTCATTCAGGTTTTTTTTCAGCAAAGATCCTTGGAGTAGTTTGCCATTACCTTCTTCAGATCATTTTACAGATAAGAAACTGAGGAAAAAAGGGTTAAGTGACTTGCCCAGGGTCACATAGCTAGTGTCTGAGGCCAGATTTGAACTCAGGAAGATGATTCTTCTTGATTCTAGTCCTAGAACTCTATCATTGTGCTTTCTCTTTACCCATCAACTAAGAATTCACAGAATAATAAAGGGAAATGCTTATGCAAATTAAGAATTTTTTCTCATGATTAGGATTCCTGTATCTCTATCCTTCTTTACTGAATATGTGTAATTATATGTATTGGAAATTAGAGGATTTGCTATGGTAATTATCCACTCTTCTAAAATAGAAGAATAATTATCATGTCAACAACAGACTATACAGAGTACTGGAGCTGAAATTCTAAACCTGTTAGAAAGATGGTTTCTGGACCTTAGTAATTAATATTAATTTCTCTCAAAAGCTTCATAATTATGGGTAAAACATACCAAAATGTCATCATGATCCCTATTTAATTTAGGAGTGTCCTATTTGAACATCTATTTAAATCATGACTATGATAATATCTGGATTATTTTACCATATTTAACTGAAGCTTATATACTTTTACAACAAAGGCTTAATTAAAAATCTGCTATTTCAAGCTCATTTATGTATTCTAATAATTTTACTTATCCTCATTAGTACATGTGAACTCTCACCTCTTAATAGTCTATGAATTATAAGAAACATTTTTAAAATTGATGTTAAGTTGATCACAGGAGTTAACTGGAACCTTAGTATTTTTTCAGACAAGACTCAAAGTTGGAGGAAGTGTAAAGTACTATATGAAATATTTTTTTAAATTTTGATGGATAGGGCAGAAAATAAATCACTTTAGGAGAAATAGAGGTTTTGAATGAAAACACTACATATTCTAGATAAGTGTCAGAAGTATCATCAAACATACATGAAGGCATCTTTTAAAATGTCAAGGCCATCACTCCCTCTAAAAAGGAAGCAAGGGGAAAAGTAAGTTAAGGCAATTAAATTTCAGGAAATAGCAAATGAGGAACAAAATATGGCTTCAGACTACAGATAATTCATATGAAAATAGTCAAATGCTAGTGTGGCAAATAAGAGTCAGCATCAGAGTCATGAAGCCCGGACTGGGGTTCAAGTTCTGTCTCTGATACACACAAGCAGTATGACTCTACCTAGTAAGGTCTCTTAACTTTTCTGAGACTGAGTTTATCATGCGCTAAATGGAGAAGTTAGAAAAAATGAATTGCCTCCATTGACTGTGTCAGCTCTAAAATGATTATTTTGTGATACTAAGATCACAAAAATGGAAGAGATAATGAAGGTAAAAAATACAAAATGCTAGATATTCCTCTGATCTTGTAGGATAGATACAAAGGAGAAAGGGAATTAAGGCAGTTAAATTTCAGGAAATAGTGAATGAGGAAAAATATATATAGTCCCATACTATAGATAATCCATATGCAGTCAAATGCTAACTGTAATTAAGGAATGTGATGCTAACAATGGTAACCCACAATTTCTAAGTGCCTTTTAAATAATTTCAGTTTGCTGAATTCTAGGAACTGTGTTTCCAGGTATTTACTATTGCTCTCATTCTCTTGTTCTCTTGCATTTCTGACTAATGTTTAAGTCTTAACTCATTTGCAACTTGATTAATCTACTTCGAAGACTTTAAAATTTTGTAATAATTAACCTCCCCCCCCCCACAAAAAAAAAGGTAGAGACAGGATCAGATGTTCTCAGGAGATTCTAATCAATTTATGAATCTTCACTGATACAGACACATATGTGTATGTTGTTGATATCATGATCACATTATATTTTCATAGGTCTTTTTTAAAGATAAGTACAATGAAAAAGGTGCTGAATTCAGAGTCAGAAGACCTTGGCTTGAATTCTGGATTTGCCACTTACTCCCTTATGTGACCTGGAACAAATCAGGTAATGTCCCTAGACATCAGTTTCCCCATCTGTACATTGATGGGGTTGATCTAGATCTGTGGTATGAAACTTGATTCTTGTAGGCTCTATACTGACAGAGAAAACCACAAATTATTACATATGTTGTATCATACTTTTATTTATTTTGTCAACATTTCTCAATCATATTTTAATCTGTGCTGGGGAGGCCCTGAATTTGACACTTTTACTCTATCTGAGCTTCTTAAATTTTTTCCACTCATGACACCTTCAGTGCTTGTTAAACTGTGGGTCACAACCCTATCACTAATAAGGTCATTTCCATTTCTAAATATATGATCCTATTAACCTCTCACCATCTCCATGAAGCTTCTCTTCACCGAAAGAGATGTTGAAACTTCCAAGTACAAAGTAAAGTGAGCAGACCCAGGAGAATAATTAATGCAATATTAACAATAATGTAAAAATGAACAAGTCTGAAAGACTTAGGAACCCTGATCAACACAATAACCAATTGAAATATCCTACCTATTTCCTGATTGAGAGGTGGACTCAGAGTATAAATTGAGACGTACTTGGGTAAGAGGATGTGGCTAATACATTTTTTGCTTAGCTATAAATGCATATAATACAGGAAAAAAGAAACTTCCAAGTAAACAAGTAGATAGCTACATTTGGCTTGGTGAAGGTCCTCCTTTTTAAAAATCTTGATAAATAAATGAGTTCCCTTTTCCAATTATATTAACTGAAAATTAAGCCACTCAGGAAAATCCATAAGGTTGGAAAATCCATTAGCGCTACTATGAATTTTTTTCATACTAACCTATGGTATTAAAGTCCCATCAAGTGTCCTTTTCCCCCACCTAATTTTTAGAGGCAATTTTGAAAAGTGTTTCTTCTGGGAGACAAAGCCAAGATGGAAAAGTAGAGAAAGTACTAATATGAGCTATTTCAACATTCCCCTCCAAACAACTCAAAAATAGTCAAATCAAATTCTGGAGTGGTACAGCCAACAAAAGTTCAGAGGCTAATAAAACATAGGAAGCAAGAAAAAGAGATCTGACATGGGGGAAGACGCTGACCTGGAACCCTCTGACCTGGAGCCATCTATTCATGTGGATAAAACACTAGTATTGGGACTGGGTGGTGGTAACAGAAGTAGCAACAACTTTGAAAGTTCTCAAACTTGAGACACTGGGAAGTGGTCAGAAAGAGGCTACAGAGAATTCTTGTGCTAGCACTCCACACAGTACCAAATGCTGTTTGGAAGTCCATTGCCAGTACCCATTTCTGGGCCATAGCTCACAGGCAGAAAGGAACATATTTGGTCAAGAGGGAATGGAAGCCCTGAGGGACAGTATCACTTTGTGCTCTAAAGAATCAGAAACCCTGAAGAAATCCTGGTCCCAAGGGAGCAAGAATCCCCAGGAACAGGATTGTTTGCAATCTCAAGGGATCTGGGACTCTTCCTGGGTAAAGACAAAGTACAGAACAGGAGGGCAGTGACCATACCTTTCCCAGGATCACACCACCTAGGAAATACCAAAAACTTCCAAATCCCTAGAACTAGCTCTGAAAGTAGAAGAATGAAAAAGCCTATAAGTTGAGACAGGAGCCTCCCTTGTTCCCCATGGAAACAGAGCCCAAAGCAAAAAGTTCCAAATCAAGACATAGGATGGAAAATGAGGAAATGACCAAAAAGAACATAAAAAGCTACCATGGTGACAAGAAAGATGAAGACGAACTCAGAAGAAGAGAATGAAGTCAAAATATCTTCAAGCAAAGCCTCAAAGGAAAAAAAAATGTCAATTGGACACAAGTCCTACAAGAATTTCTGGAAGAGCTAAAAATGATTCTTAAAATCAAATAAGAGTGATACAGGAAAAAATAGGTAAAGAAATTAAAGTAAAGGAAGAACATTATAAGGACAATTAACAACTTGGTAAAAGAGGTGCAAAAATTCAATGATGAAAATAACTCCTTAAAAAGCAGAATTGACTAAATGGAAAAAAGAGGTACAAAAGATAACTGAAGAAAATAATTTCTTAATAATTAGAATTGGGCAACTGGAAACTAATAACTCTGCAAGGTATGAAGAAAAAATAAAAAGCCAAAAGAATGAAAAAAGTAGAAGAAAATATGAAATATTTCATTTGAAAAACAACTGACCTGGAAATAGATTGAGGAAAGATAATTTAAGATTTATTGGATTACCTGAAAGCTATGATCAAATAAAAAGTCTATCTTTTTAGGATAGGAAAACTATATTGATATCTATAAACCAAATAGTTAAAGAGAAATTGAAAGAATCTACCTATCCCTACCTAAAAGAGATCTCAAAATAAAATCTCCCAAGAATAACATAGCCAAATTTTAGGTTTCCAGGGTCAAAGAGTAAATACTTCAAGTAGCCAGAAAGAAACCATTTAAATATCATAGAACCACATTCAGGATAAAAGATGTTTAGCAGCTAGCACATTAAAGGAACAGAAGTTTTGGAATATTATATTGTGGAGGATAAAAGAGCTGGGATTACAATCAAGAATAACCTACCCAGAAAACTGAGTACAATTCTTTAAGAGAAAAGTAGGTATTTAATGAAATAGAGGACTTTCAAGTATTCCTGATGAAAAGACCAGAGGTGAACAGAAATTCTGACTTTCAAATAAAAAATTCAAGAGAAGACTGAAAAAGTAAACATAAAACAGAAATCTTAATGGAATCAATAAGGCTGAACTGTTTACTTTATATAGGGGAAAATGATCCATGTATCTTCTAAGAACTTTACCATTATTAGGGCAGCCTGAAGAATTCTATACAGAAAGGGGGTTTAGGAATGAGTCTATTATGTGGAGATGATGTAAAAATAAATAGACGAGCAAGAAAGAGGGATGCCCTGAGAGAAAGGGAAGAGACAGAAAGAAAGGTGAAAGTTATGTAAGATAAAAATAGATAAGCTAGAAAGTCGGATACCCTGGGAGAAAGAGAAGAGAAAGAAAGAATGGTGAAAGTTATCTCACATAAAAAAGGTGTATACAGACAAGTTTTTACAGTGGAGGAATAAATGGGGAGCAGACCATGAATATCCCTCATTCACATCTAAATTGGCTCAAAGAAGGATACATATATATGAATATATATGAATATATATATGAATATATATGAATACATATTATATATACACACATATATATACATATATATATACACACACACACATATACGTATGTCTGTGTGTGCGTACGCACAGAGATACATGCACTCTCTCTCTGTCTCTGTGTCTGTCTGTCTCTCTCTCTCTCTTCCCCCCACTCCTTCCTTCTCTCTCTCCCTCCCTTGGTAATAGACATCTGTTTGACCCATCAGGGAAGTAAGAGGGTAAAGGGTGTAACAACTTTATTTGCAGTTGCTGTGGAGGTGTAAGGCCAATAACACTAGTACACAGGAGGGCTGCTAGCACAGGTATTTTGATCTGCTTTTCTAAGGAAAGCAACTATAAGGGGTTTACTATCTCGCTTGAATTAAACATACATATATCATTCACTTAGTTCAGGGGGAAAAGTCAGCACCTTGAACTTCAGAGAAAACACAAACAGAAATTATATAAACAGAGCAAATAACACAAATCAGCAGATATGGCTTCTGTCTGTCCATAGCAGTACATACCAGTAGTTACCAGAGAGAGAAGCACCAACATCTGGGTTTTCAAAGTTGGGAGGGCTCCTTAACAGCTACTCAGAGTCTTATCTGGCCAAATCACACAAACACTCTTCCAATGAGTGAGCCCTCCCAAAGGAAAATACTAACTTCAGCATATATATACACTGCTTCAGGGTCAGAGGGCTTCATAACTATGTGATTCAAACTCATGTTGCTTAGGCTTTCTTGTGACTTAAGCTTGATTGCCTTAATGCTGAGAAGCACTCCAAAAGAAAAAAAAAGCAGCAAAAAGTCCCACTTTGCTTGCCATTACAGAAGCATTTCAAAAGAAAAAACAGCAAAAAGTCACATTTTGCTTTCTATTACAAAGGGAAAGGGGGATGATAAAAGGGAGGGTGGAAAAAGAAGGCAGTGGTCAGAAGAAAAACATACTTGAGAAAAGAGACAGGATAAAAAGAGAGATAAGGATAAATAGAAGAAAACAATATGGAGGGAAATGTACAGTTAGTAATCATAACTGTTAATGTGAATGGGATAAACTCAAACATAAAACAGAATAGCTTAGAACTCAGAATCCACTAATATATTATTTACAAGAAACACACTAGAAACAGAGGCACACAAAGAATTAAATGAAGAGGTAGAAGAGAATCTAATATGTATCAGCTGAAGTGAAAAGGCATGAGTAGCAATCATGATCTCAGACAAAGCAAAAGCAAAAACATTGTTTTTGCTGTTGCTCAGTCATTTTTCAGTTGCACCTTACTTTCTGTGAGCCCATTTGTAGTTTTCTTGGCAAAGGTACTGAAGTGGTTTGCCATTTTCTTCTCCATCTCATTTTACAGATGAGGAAACTGAGGTAAACCAGGATAAGTGACTTGTCCAGGGTCACACAGCTAGTAACCGTATGAGGCTAGATTTGAAGTCAGGGAGATGATTTTCCTATTCCAGCACCAGCATTCTATCCACTTTAACCCACAGATGCCAAAAAGGCAAAAAGAGACCTAACTGAAAGGGACAAGCAGGCATTTTGCTAAAAGGAACCATAGACAATGAAGTAAATCAATACTAAACATCTATACAACAAATGGCATAGCATCCAAATTCTTAAGAGAATAGTTAAAATAATTACAATTGGAAATAGATAGTAACACTATCCTAGTAAGAACCTCAACTTTCCCCTATCAGAGTTAGATAAATCTAACCATAAAATAAATAAGAAATAAGTCAAAGAGAGGAAACAAGACTTAGAAAACACATGTGAGAGACCTCTGGAGAAAACTGAATTGGAAAAAAAAAGATTCTACCTTTATCTCAGCTGTAAATGGTACTTTCACAGAAAAGAATGACCAACTATCAGGGCATAACAATCTCACATCCAAATGCAAAAAATCAGAAATATTAAATGCACCCATTTCAGAACACAATGCAATGAAAATTACATTTAATATAGGGTCATGGAAGCATGGAACAAAAGTTAATTGGAAAGTAAGCAATTTAATCCTCAAGTATGAATGGATCAAAGAACTAGTCATAGAAACAATCCATAATTTTATTAAAGAGAATGACAACAATGAGACAACATTCTACAATTTGTGAGATTCATCCAAAGCAGTACTTAGAGGAAAATTTATATCTCTAAATTCATACATAAATAAAAGAAGGACCAGATTAATGAACTGGCAATGCAACTAAAAACTAGAAAAAGAACAAATAAAAAAATCTCCAATTAAACACCAAAATGGCAATCCTGAAAATAAAAGAAGCGAGTAATAAAGTTGAAAGTACAAAAAAGAAATCAAACTAATAAATACAAGTAGTAGCTGGTTTTTATGGAAAAAAATAAAAGAGACAAACCATTGATTAATTTGTTTTTGAAAAGAATAAAACCAAATTGCTGGTATCAAAAATGAAAAGGGTGAGTATACCACCAATGAAGATGAAATTAAATCAAGTATTACAAAGTGGTAAGTAATGAAACAATCTGGTACTGGCTAAGAAATAGAGTGGTGGGTCGGTAGAAGAGATCAGGTACACAATACACGTAGTAAATGACCATTGTAATCTAAGGTTTGACAAAACCAAACATCCAGTATTTGGGGGTAAGAACTCAAAACACTGATCAAAAAATTGTGGGGAAAACTAGAAAGCAGTTTGGCAGAAACTAGGCACAGACTAATATCTCACACCATATGCCAAGGTAAGGTTAAAATAGATAAATGATTTAGACATAAAGAGTAATATCATAAGTAAATTAAGGGAGCAGAGAAAAATGTACCTGTCAGATATACGGATAAGAGAAGAGTTTATGACCAAATAAGAAATAAAGCACATCACAAGATGTAAAATTGATAGTTTTGATTACATGAAATTAAAAGGCTTTTGCAAAAATAAAATGAATGCAGCCAAAATTAAAAGGAAAACAAAACTTGGGGGGGGGTAATTAAATCAAGTTTCTCTGATATATGCCTCTTTTCTTAAATATATGGGGAAATGAGTCAAATTTATAAAAAATGAGCCATTCCCCAACTGATAAATGGTCAAAGGATATGAATAGGCAGTTTTCAGAAGAAGAAAGCTAAGCTATCAGTCAGGAAAAATGCTTCAAATCATTTCTGATTAGAAAAATGCAAATGAAAACAACTCTGAGGTACTACCTCATACAGATCAGATTGGCTAACATGACAAAAAAAGTGGAAAATGACAAATTCTAGAAAAGATGTTGAAAAGTTTGGACACTAATATACTGTTGATGGAGTTGTGAACTTGTCCAATCATTCTGTAGAACACATTGGAACAATATCCAAATGGCTATAAAACCGTATATAGTCTTTGACCCTACTAGGTCTGTATCCGAAAGAGATCAAAGAAAGGGGGAAAGGATCTATTTTTTATAAAAAACAAATATTTACAGCAGCAATTTTTATGGTGGCAAAGAATTAGAAATCAAAGGGATTCCAATCAATTGGGTAATGGATGAAAAAGTTACGATATATGATTGTGATGGAATATTCTTTTGCTATAAGAAATGACAAGCTAGATAGTTTCAGAAAAACCTGGGAAGACTTTTATGAACTCATGCAATGTGAAATGAGCAGAATCAGGAGTATATTGTACACAGTAAGAGCAATACTGTAAGCATGATCCACTGTGAAAGACTTAGCTACTCTTATAAAGACAATAACCCAAGACAATTCCTAAGGACCATGATGGAAAATGCCATTCACCTCCAAAGGGAACTGATGAACTAAGAATGCAGATTGTTTTGAACTCTACTTTATTCTTTTCTTTTATTGGTATTTTGTTTTGCATCATGGCTGATATGGAAATATATTTTTCATGACTTCAAAAAAATAGAAAAGTGAGTTTTCTGCTAGTCTTTGAAGGGCAAGAAACATTGCCTTTTCATCAATCCTCATCAACAATAGTATAATGCCACCTGAGAAAATGTTTATATATATATATATATATAATATATATATATATATATATATATAATATCTATTAGGTCTCCTCTCTCAATTAGGGAGAAACTAAGGTTTAACAACTGAATAAAGTAATGGTAACTTATTGTTAATAATCATCCTTGAACACTCATACATAAAATTATAGGTATAACATGCATGCTCAATTAAAAGCCACAGTTAAAACTATAACAGATCTTGACATCAGCTAGATAGAAAAAGAAGAAAATAATATTGGCCAGTGTAAACAATATGGTGTTATATCATTAACAGTGATGGAACAAGCAGTAGATTTTGGCATTGGAAGAACAAAACTCAAATTCATATTGCTGTTACTAGCTGGATGTTCTAGGCCATTGTTATTTAACTCCTCTGGATATCAATTTTCTCTTCCGTAAAATGAGGCACTTAGATTACATATGTCTAAGGTTATTTCCAACTTTAACACTACATGATTCTACTCTGTCAATTGAAGAGATATGATACACAAGAAAGCTCCCCATTTAGAATTAGTGGACCTGGGTTATAAGCTCAGATCTGCTGTTAACTACCTGTGTGACCTTGGAAAGAACACCTTAACCTTACTTCTCTGAATTACAAATTTTCTCCCCATTTCTACCCCCCTACTCCAAGATGGCGTTTATTCTGGTTGCCCTTTTCCCCTGTCAGCCCTCCCTTCTGTCACCCCACTCCTCTCCCATCACCTTTTCCCTTCTTTTCTTGTAGGGCAAGATAAATTTCTATGCCCCATTGCCTGTGTATCTTATTTTCTAGTTGCATGAAAAAAAAAACCTTTTTACTTTTGAACATCTATTTTTTTAAAACTTTGAGTTCCAAATTCTTTCCCCTCTTCCCTTCCCACCCAGCCTCCCTAAGAAGTCCAGGAATTCAACATGGGCTACATGCTTATCACTATGTATAACCTTTCCACAATACTCATGTTGTGAAAGACCAACTATATCCTGCTTCTTCCTAACCTATCCTCCTTCACCGAATTTTCTCCCTTGATCCTGTCCCCCCTCGAAAGTGTTTGTTTTTGATTACCTTCATCCCCATCTGCCCTCCCTTCCATCATCCCCTCCTTTTCTATCCTCTTCCTCCTTCTTTCCCGTGGGGCAAGATACCCAATTGAGTATGCATGGTATTCCCTCCTCAGGCCAAATCCGATGAGGGCAAGATTCACTCATTACCCCTCACCTGTCTTCTCTTCTCTTCCTACAAAACTGCTTTTTCTTGCCACTTCCATGCGAGATAATGTACCCCATTCTATCTCTCCCTATCTCCCTCCCCCAATATATTCCTCTCTCATCCCTTATTCATCTTCAGCTCACCCTATGCCCTCTCTCTCTCTCTCTCTCTCTCTCTCTCTCTCTCTGTATATATAAACATATATACATACATACATACACATACATACATATACACATAAACACACGCACACACATATATGTATATATATGTGTGTGTATATATATACATATATATACATATATATATACATACACACGTATATACATACATGCATATTCCCTTCAGCTACCCTAATACTGAGGTCTCATGAATCATACACATCATCTTTCCATGTAGGAATGTAAACAAAACAGTTCAACTTTAGTAAGTCCCTTGCAATTTCTTTTTCTTGTTCTTTTTCTTGATTGCCTTTTCATGCTTCTCTTGATTCTTCTGTTTAAAAGTCAAATTTTCTATTCAGCTCTGGTCTTTTCACTGAGAAAGCTTGAAAGTCCTCTATTTTATTGAAAGTCCATATTTTGCCTTGGAGCATGATACTCAGTTTCGCTGGTGATTCTTGGTTTTAATTCTAGCTCCATTGACCTCCGGAATATTGTATTCCAAGCCCTTCAACCTCTTAATGTAGAATTAACCTTACTTCTCTGGGGCGAGCTCTTCTACTTGGTAAAATGAAGAGCTTGACTAGATAGATCATTTCTAAGGTCCCTTCTGGCTCTAAAATTCTCGGATTCTATTATCCTTAAGTATTTCAGCAGCTTCAAAGAAGTCAAGGGTTTTCATCTTAAAGGAATTTACAATCCAGTTGGATAGACAAGATTAATATCAATTAAACAATTAGAAGTGTGAACAATTCTTCCTTTTTTCCCCACTCTTTAAATGTTGACATCTCATTAAGAGGAATCTGTCTTAATGGCACAGTTCTCTAGAACATGATTTTTTTTTTTGCTTAATTTCATATTCTTACCAAGTTTTACTGGGTAAGAGAGATATTATTAAGAATCCTAGATGTCACAACTTTTGCTCATAATGACAAACATCCCCTGCATTTGTGGAAAATAATGAGTTCCAATAATCTCTGGAAAATAAGTCTTGGTTAAGAATGTTACTAGGAATAGGAATAAATCTCATGCCTGAAACACCCACTGTCAACTCCATGTTATAGTTTTATAATACTTTTTTTCTTTGCTCTACCATTGATGATGAATCTTTAGCTTCTTTGGTATTATGGAAAGATTCTTTTCCTGTTAGTGTTACATGAAATTTCCATTTTTGCTGCCAATGTTTATTAATATGGGGGATAATTTAATTTAAAAATTATATGTAAGATGCCAATCTATAACAACGTTATTAGATTATTTCAGAGGGTTTTTTTTAAATCTGCATATAGAAAAGCATCATATAGGCTTATTTTTGTATTGTTTTTGTATGTGATTTATAGTAAGTCACTTAATATCTCTGGTTCTCAATTTCCTCAATTATAAAATGAAGGATTTGCACTAGATTATGTTGAAAGTTTCTCCAGTCTCTAAATGTGTTATTCTATAATTCCACAACAAGTTTACATTGTTGGCCAGACAAAACTTTGTTGGTGATGACTTTAAGCTATATAATCCAAATATAAATATTCCAAAAATGTAATGTAACCAAATGAGGTAGAGATGAACAAAAACTTCAAGGATTTTTCATCATTTTAGATGATGAAGTTATTAAGCCTTACTATTAAAAAAAATAACAGCAGATAAAGAAAGGTACTTACTCTAAATTGTAAGAGAAAAGTGAAATTCTTCTCCAAAATAATCTTATATTTATTGCCTATCTTATTTTAAATAAGTTTTTTTTGCTAAATATTGCTAGCATGTATTTCTCTAAATCTGTGATGGGACAGAGATATGTAAGATTGGAAAAGTTTCAATCATATCATGCTTTGCCACTTCTCAATAATTTAATTTTAAGGATTGTTCATTTGGTTTGATTTTAAATATTCCAAATGTTGGACCATCCTTTTGTCTATTATTCATTGATTGCTGTTAAACTAAATGTTTCTCATTCCTTAATCAATACTCTTTTGCAAAAATAAACCCAGGCATTGACAAACAACTGCAGCATAATGCTGCTTTCCTGATAGTGGGCTTTGACAGCATGAAGAACTACTACCCCAAAGAATTAAAAAAAAAAACAGCATTGACTTCAGTGCTTATTACAATTTTTACAAGCTGCTTACAGCTGAATCATTCCACTGTAACAAGACTTTATTAAATTAGACAGCTATTGAATCGTGAGCTTTCTGAGAATAACAATTAATATGCCTTTGTCCTTTATTACTGTTTCCATCCATACTGCTGACATTCATTTTTAAAGTTTCTTCACTGATGAAGTTATTGAAAGGCAGTATCTAAATAAGTATCAGATGACAGAACATAAATAATAATGTTGTTCTCCATGAAGTTAGCTTTTCAGGTCATTTTTCTAAAATGAATTTCTTTTGCATCTTTTAGAAAATAACGCCAAAATGAGTTTGGGTGGAAGGTGAAATTGAGACTTTATTTCACACACTCTAAGCAGAAACTTCCTGGCCCCTTACAAATATTTCTCATGTCTTTCAATTATTTTCTCCCCGGATGTTTCTCTGTCTTAATGCCAATTCTCCCAAGAATCCGTGATGGATACAAAATAGAAGCAATAAGGAACATATGTAAGCCCCCCCCTCCCCAAATGAAGCATTCTCTGTCTCATTCTAATAGCCTTTCTTGAGAAGGTCAGTTTCCTAAAGCATAACCCTAATGCCATAACTGGAAGTCTTATTCTGGGAAAGCGTTTAAAGAATAGCATCAGATGAATTTCTAAGCACCTATAGCAAACAGCAAAACAAGCACTTTAAACTCATGCATCCTAAGTAAGTTGTGGCATATCCTTGTCTTTTCCATGTTTATAAGCAACAAATTACTCAATGATCAACAATCACAAATCATTTGAACCTTGCATATATTTATCTATGACAAACAGCAACAAAGCAATTTACAATTTTTATTTGCAGCAGCTGATGTTCCCTGCCAAGAGAGACGGTTTTGCATTTCTGTGAAGCAATTCAAGCAAACTCCAAAGTTTTTCAAAAGGTATTTACTGTGCCTGGGATGCTGTATACTACCTCTAGTTATGCAATAGCTCAAAATTGCCACCAAGTGGCAGGACTGTCACTAAAATTCACTCTTTACAGCTTGGGCTATTCTGTATATAGGTAATTCTCCTTTGGGAGAGGGGAGGATAAAAAAATCAACCTGCAAAATTTATTGATCACACACTATGTGCAAAGCACTGGGGTAGGTGCTACAGTTCTTACATTCTAACAATGAGTGTTAGTATTATTAGAAATGAGTTAGAGCTATTCCTTCTGTGTCGCTACAGGTGCCAATATTCTATGAGTTTTAAAATGCAAATTATTTCAATCACATAAAAATATCCCCCAAGAAAGAAGTAAACTATTAACACCCACTAAGAGTGTTACACATCTTGTAGAAAGCTTTCTCCCTGCCAAATAGCTGTTTAATTATGTGAAGCTGGAAGCCCAGCACACATAAAACTAGAATCTCCTGTAAAATCACTCATAGCATTCTAGAGACTAATAAATTGGAGGCTACTATATGGACCTTTTTTTACAGTCTTTCATGGAGACACAACTCCAGACAGAATGGTGGTAATATACAGCCCATAATAGGAATATAAACTATTTCCAGACAGACCACATGGATGAGAAACATTTGCATTTACAGCTACAAAGGTAGGTGTCTTTCTGTTGGCACTTCCTAACCTTCCAAGTATCAGAATACATTGTATTTTCCCTAGCAAAGGAAGGGAATCTATAAACACACTTGATAGTATGATTCCTTTAATGAAATATCTAACTTATTCAAATATACTGTTCAGGGTCTTATTCAGATTGATGCTAACCTTCTAGCGTGATTTATTTTGTCCCACAAAACATATATTCTCTTTGAAGCAGAGGCACCAAAGGGAGGAAAAAAAACCTTCTTATGGGTGTAGTTGAATCTTGGAATTTTTATCTGAAAACCATAAAGCTTTTAAAAATGAATTTGCAAATGTAATTGAGCTTCTAATAGCTTCTACTGGTAGTAATTAAAGAAATCTCATTTCCCTAAATTAAACATAATGAAATGTTTTTTAAGATCAAATAAAACTAAAAATGATACTGGAGCAGAGTTAATTTGTATTTGAATCTGGCATTCTAAAGTTTGCAGAATAAGCCTAAACTACTGGCAGAAAGCATTGACTTCTAGTAATAATGAGTTATGTGAAAATCATTTTCACTACATCATGTCAAATTTTATTGGTTGGCAACCAATTTGATAGTCAATATACTGGATGACTTCACATCTCAATGATCGTGTGAGTGAAAAAAATTCTTAAAAAGCAATTCCATTAGCTCTTTTAAAGGGTTTATATTTAATTAAATGTTGCCAGAATGCTCTCATTTTCATTTGTGGGTTTTAGGAGTCTAGCTAAGTGCTAAAATTGCCTTAAGTTTTTGTGCAAGTAAAAGTTGGAACTTTAAGGTATTTTCCATTCAATCATGGAATGTTGGAACTGGAAAGATGTCTTCAAAGGCCTTCTGGCTCAACCCTCTACCTGTAGGTAAGTGAGTACACAAACTTTTCAGGAGTTATACATCTACTTCTTTCTGAGAATTCTTCCTTGTCTGGGTAAATTTGAGCAGGGCATCTTAAATATAATAAAAATATCAACAACAAAAACAAAAATGTGAAAAACAAGAACTGTACAACGTCAGGCTTAGTGCACATTTTCTGAACTGTGCTAATGGTGCAAAACAGATTTGGAAAATATCTTTAAAAACTCACCTAATATTAACAAAATAGAGCCTGTCATCCTAAAATAAAGAAAGATTGACGTGACTTTACCAATTAAGAAGAGGATTGATATAGATTAAAATCCTATAGAAATTCTTTTGCAACAGGAAGATATCGTGTCCATGGGCAATAGACAAGGCTGATAATAGGTATGCAGAATTGGATATGTTAAATATAACTGAAAGAGATTATATATGTGTGTGTGCATATATATATTTATATATGCACATATATATATACATATAATTTATTTTAAACTTTCTTTTCTTTTTAAATTTTAAGTTCCAGATTCTCTCAAACCCCTCCCCAGCTCACTGAGAAAGCAAACAATATGATAGCAATTACGGATGTGAAATCATATAAAATATACTTCCATATTAACCATATCACACAAAAAAACCAAATAGTGAGAAAATTAAACTTCAATTTACACTCAGAGTTCATCAGTTCTCTCTCTGGAAGAGGATAGTACTTTTTCCTTATAAGTCCTTTAAAATTGTTACTAATCTTTGTAGCCAAGTCTTTCACAGTTGATGGATATAATATTGCTGTTACTGTGCACAATGATCTTTTGGTTCTCACTTTACTTTCCATCAGTTAATATGTCTTGCCATGTTTGTTTTTTTTTTGAGAGACCATCTCTTCATTGTTTCTCACAGCACACTAGTATTCCATTACAATCATATGCCACAACTTGTTGAGCCATCCCCCAACTGATAAATATACACTCAATTTCCAATTCTTTGCTAGCACAAAAAGCTGCTATGAATAGTTTTATACTCATAGATGCTTTTTATCTTTGAGGTTCAAACCAAGAAGTGGTATTGCTACATCAGAGGATATGCAGTTTTATAGCCCTTTGGGCATAGTTCCAGATTGTTCTCCAGAAGTTGGACCAGTTCACTACTCAAGCAACAATTCATTAATGTATCTATTTTTCTTCATCCCCTCCAGCAATTGAAGATGGAAATACTTAGACTGGCATTCTCATATGCCCTTATTGAATTTGATATCATAAATACCTCTAAGGAGACACAATATAGCAAAACAGATTAATTTTTAAAAACTGACATTGCTTTAATCATCATGAATAAATGCATTTACCCATAGTATTTTGCAGAAAGTTCACAGATATTGTAAGATAACTGTATGCGTGGCACCCACTGCCATGGTAAGAACCAGAGAAGGGACAATGTAGCTGTCAAAGGTTGTCTCCTAGTGACAGGCATCAAACACTGCCATGGTAGAGTAACATAAATTAACAAATATTATAATATCAATAATTCATATATAATCTACTCTATGCCAGGCAATCTGCACTTTACAAATACTATCTCATTTGTTCCTCACAATACCTTTGTGGGGTAGGTACTTTTATTATTCCCACTTTACAGTTGAGGAAACTGAGTTTATATGTGCAAGATCACACAACTAGTAAATGGCTCAGGCTAGATTTGAACCCAGTTCTCCCTAATTCCAGATCCACCACGATATCCACCATACCACATACCTGTCTCTCTCAATCTTTATAAATCTATTGAAGATCCCCAAAAAGGCTTTTGAATATTATATTAATATCTAGATATAATATTCAGCAGAAAACCTGAATACTATATTAAATACTTAAAGCCACCAAAAAAAAGATGGAAAGGGATATGGAAAAAAATGTCAGATATCAGGAAGTCTACTGTTTATTAATCAGACTACAAGGTTGGGGGTTTATATCCAAATATTTTTATCCAACTATAATAAGCAATTATATAATATTTTCATATAATAATAGAAAGAACAGTAAATATATATATATGAGTGTTTTTAAATATAAATTTATTTTTCATTTTCAGTTTACAACACTCATTTCGGCAACTTTTTGGGTTCCAAATTCTCTCTCCCTCCCTCTACTTCCCCCTTGCCCCCCAAGATGGTATGTAATCCAATGTAGGTTCTACATATACCATTGTATTGAACTTATTTACATAATAGTCCAGTTTTAAAGAAGAATTATAACCAATGGAATGAATCATGGGAAAGAAGAAATGAAACAAAAAAGATGGGGAAAAAGGGAGAGCAAATAGTTTGTCTCAATCTGCATTCAGACTGCATGATTCTTTCCCTGAATGTGCATAACTTTTTTTTCCATCATGAGTATTTTGGAGCTGTCTTTAAGTCTTGCATTGATGAGAGGAGTCAAGTCAATCAAAGTTAGTCCTTACAGATGCCATGCATCTGTAATCATGTATAATGATCTCCTGGTTCTGCTCCCCTCACTCACCATCAGTTCATATAAGTCTTTCCAGGTTATAATGAAGTCCATCTGCTCCTCATTTCTTATTGGACAATAGTATTCCATTACAATCATATACCACAATTTGCTTAGCCATTCCCCAATTGATAGGCATCCTATTGATTTCTAATTCTTTGCCACCACATAAAGAGCTACTATAAATATTTTTGTACATACTGGTCCATTTCCCACTTGTGTGATCTATTTGGGATATAGCCCCAGAAGTGGTATTGCTGGGTCAAAGGGTATACACATTTTTTGCCCTTTGGGCATAGTTCCATTCTCCAGAATGGCTGGATCAGTTCACAACTCCACCAACAATGTAGCAATGCTCCAATTTCCCTACATCCTCTCCAGAATTTATCATTTTCCTGTTTTGTCATGTTAACCAATCTGACAGGAGAGATGTGGTACCTAAGAGTTGTTTTTATTTGCATGTTTCTAATATATAGTGATTTAGAGTATTTTTCTAAGTGTGTTTAAGGTCATGGAGTAACTTTTGCCAGTATTCTCTCTATCTGAACCTTCCTAAAGGGTGAAGTTATAATGAACTGTTGAAAAATATGAAAATTAAGTGAATAATAATAAATATTTACATAGTACATAAGGTTTCTAAACTGCTTTACATTTAATATTTTATTAGATATATATTATTTATACATCCAGTACTCTATGAGATAAATATTATCATTATACTCATTTTACATATAAAGAAACTGATACTAAGAGAGGTTAAGTTACTTGTCTACAATTACTCAGCTAATGCTAATTAAAGGTGAGATTTGAATAAAGATCTTTCTGACTCCAAGATGAGCACCTTATACCATCCCACTTTGCCTCTCTTATCAGATTTATATTTAAAAAATCAGCATAGACTAGTGTTCATTAGCCTAATTAACATGTTCTTAATTTGATTTAGAATTTACTTCTAGTATTCAAGTGACTCCCCTGAATAAAATCCTTCCAAAGGTGGCAGGAAAACCATATATCACAAAGATAACAAATAAGGCTTTGTGTTCTTCATTTGTCATGAATGGGAATAGTTTCTTTTTGGAAAGGTGGACCTGTGGCACCACTAAATTTTGCCAAATATTAAATACAGATATATGTGTTTGTATACAGTCTATAAACATAAGTAGATTTCAGAACCTGCATAGCAGTTTCTGGTGACCTTACTAATTCAGAACCATAGACAGCACCAAATTACTTATACTACAAAAAAATGTCTATTCATTTTGTGAGACTCTGCAGGGACAGAGAATCCACAACTTGCCTTGTAATTAGTCACACAGACAGTAAAGGATTTCTTCTAAATGTCTGGCTGAAATAGCTCTCATCTTAATTTAAGTTCTCACCAATTTGTGATCTTGTGGACATAGAGAACTATGACTCATCATCAGAATTATTTGTACAAATTTTACATCTATTTGAAGGGAAGGCTTAACACCTTTTAGCCTAAGCTACCTTTCTGAAATATTATTTTCACATATTTAAAATTATATTCAATTCATAAGGTAAAATAGATCTGTATACAGCTTTTTAAAATAATCTTAACACATATCTTCAAGTGTGACTTCTTTGTTGATGGCTCCAAAATTAAAAATATTATCCCTGATCTAACATTCCAGTTGTATATCTTTAATCACCTGCTTTGATGTCCTGCAGTTTCTTTAAACTTGGGATGCCCCAAACTGAAGCTGTCATATTCTCCAGATTGCAACTCCTGTATTTCCTTATATCTGTCATCAAAGTTCAAATGCTTAGTCATATATTTCTCTTCTTCACTCATATTTAATGTCACTAAGTTATATTGATTATTTTTAATCCTATTCATATTCACCCCTTTGAATTCCCATCACTAATATCCTGGTGGCTTAGCCTATGCCCTAATCAAATTATGTCCAAGTTATTCCATTACCCTATTAACTGCCCTCCCTCCCTCTAGTTTATTTCTTGACAATCCATGACATATTCTGGCACTAGACAAAGCTTCCTAAAATGTCATTCTCATCATGCTGTTTTCTAGATCAAAAATTTTAAATCCCTCCCATATTTCCAAAGGCAGTATTTTTAAAACTTGGATGAAATTTTCTGCACCAAACAAATAAGCATTCTGTATTTTTATCCAATGCTGATATTTTTCCCTATAAAATAAAAAAGAATTAAAATGAAATTCTATGCATATAAAATATTAGTCAACTATTTTCAGTATGAAAATGGGCTCCATTTCTTCTATTTTGTTCCAAAATGTTCCTAACAACCTGAGGATATTATCCTATAAGACAACATCTGTCAGTATATTTTAAGCCACAAAGTGTGAAATAATGTGTGAGACCCTGTTACTTCAAACTTCTGATGTCCTTTGTTCTATGGTCAAATTAGTTTTGGAAGAACTGCCCTATAGGATATCACTTTACTTTGCTAGCCTATCATTTGAAGCCTTTTGTAATATAGTCTAAATAGCTTTTTAAACTTTATCTCTCAGCATTCTGCACCATGAATTCACAGGTCCAATCACAATGGTCTTTCTACCAATGGTTGTCCTACCTATGATTTGATTATTCTGATCTTCTTACCTTTACTGACATTTTAGATCTTCATAACACCTTCATATTCCTCTTCTACTATCAAAACCTTCACAGACTTCAAGGCCCCATCTTAGTTCTTGTCTCTTATATAAAATATTCCCTTACCACCGTGGTCCATGATGGTTTTCATTTCCTTTGAACTTCTAAATTATTTATTCTCTATTCCATTTAATTGGCATTTAAAATTATAATATCTACTCTCATAACACAATATCTATATGTATCATGTTTTTAATGTTACCACGTGCTCTCTGAAGGACTGTTTTTAAGTTTTTATCATGCATTGCAACATTATAACCCCTGTCAATGTATCAGATTAAGAAGCAAGTAACTTAGAGCAAACTGTCAAGGATTTGATCTTAACCAACTCCAGGTCACAGATTTCTCAGAGTGCTTTGCATACAGTGGTTACTCAATAAATACTTAATGAATTGAATTGAATCATAACCACCCATTTTTGAGAGCCTATATGCCCAAAGCCTAGAGATGATCATTTAACAAGAAAACAATCTGAGTAAACACACACATTTCACACAACTTCCCCAAAATCTATCTTGAAGGGAGAGAAAACTAAATCTAGGCTGATCATGGCTAAGAAACAAAAGGATAAATATCTAAATAATTCCCTGACCACATTTTTCTCACAGTACTGCTATATCACTGTCTTCCTCAGATATATTTTTTATTCCCAATAACATTCTTTGATGGGAACAGAATAATTAATGAGCTAGTCTCAAGATCAAATGCTCAACTCCAGCACTTTAGACTGATCATTGAATTATGATATGTTCACTGATTAAAACCAAGCAGAAGCATTGGGAAATTTCTGGTCCAAGAGCACTCATTCCTTTCCACACTCAAATTTAAGCTGTGCTGCTTTCTTTATTAAGCTAAGAACATTTTTATATCTGTTATAGTACCTAGTGCAATGCTATACTCACAGGAGAAACATGTAACAAATGCACTGAATGTGAAAAGATCTATAAAATTAAATTAAATTCAACGAATGTTTATAAAGCATCTACAATTTGCCAGGTGCTGTGCCAGGCAATGAGTATATAAAGACAAAAAAGAAACAGTCCTTGCCTTCAAAGTATTTACATTATGCAAGGGGATATATATGTACAAGAAAATATAAAGTAATACAATTAAATTTTCAAGGAAGTATGCTAATAATTGGGGAGTAGGAAGCCAAATTGGCTTTACATAGGAGTACTAAAATTCTATAGAGATTCCATTATGTGCAACAAGTTATACCTACATTACTCAAAATGTCCTCCAGCTAGACATCATGAATAAAAAGTTTTATTGACTTCTGAAACTCAATATGTCCAAAATTTAACTCACTATCTGCCTCTTCAAGTCCTCCCTTTTTCCTAATGTTCCTATTATTGTCAAGGTCACTGCCGTCCTCCCCTTCACCCAAGGCTTGTAACCTAGATTTCATCATTGGCACTTTGTTCTTCCTTGACTCTCTGCATATTGAATCAATGTCTAAGTCTTGTAAGTCCCATCTTCATAATATCTCTTATATAAACCCCCTTCTCTACTCTGGCACTACTACCACTTTGGTGTAGACACTTATTACCTCACACCTGGTCTATTACTTCACACCTGATCTAGTGCAATATACTGATGATTGGTTTCTCTGCCTCAAGTCTCTTTCCCCTCCAGTCCCTCCTTCAGTCAACTGTAAAAATGATCTTCATAAAGCATAAGTTTGACCAAATCATTGTCTCTACTCAATAAATTCCACTGGCTCCCTATTAACTGCAGGATCACACTTAACATCCTCTAGTTTCCTTTAAATCCCTTAACAACCTGGTTCTTCCCCACCTTTCAAGTCTCCCTATACTTCACTTATTTCCACATACTCTGCTATCCACTGACACTGACTTTGCTGTTCCTCACACACAGCACTCCATTTCCTGACTCCAGACATTTTAACTAGCTGTCCCCCATGCAAGGAATGGATAGCTGCCTTTCCATTCTATGGATTCCAAATGGATGCATCTTCATCTCCTGGCTTCTCTGGCTTTCTTCGAGACCTACATAAAAACCACCTTCTACCTGAAACCTTTCTTGATTCCTCTTAATGCCATCTCTGTGTGATTATAGCTGATTTACCCTGTATAGAGCTTGTTTCTACCTAGTCGTTTACATGTTGTCCCTCTCGTTAACTTTTTTTTTGCCTTCTTTGTATCCCTAAAACTTAGCGGAGTGCCTGATTCATAGTGGGCACTTAAAAATTCTTTTTGATTTGACTTGAACAAGTACTCATTAAGTGTAGATTATGTGCTTAGCCCTGAGAGAGATATCATAGGAGACAGAAGACTAGAAGACACAGTCTTTGAGGACACTTTGTCAAGAGATAAGAAAGCACCATAGTAGGTTTAAAGGATTTAATTATATTCCCCTATGTGCAAAACACAAAGCATGCTGGGAATGTAGGGGAAAGAGAACAATGGAAGTCTTGGCCCCTGATCTAAAATCACTTAGAATCTAATCATTAAAAAATGGTGGTTGTATTTTCTGGAATTAAATGCTTACTTGCGATTGTTTAATATTTCTGTTTTGCTAAAAAGTCTGTATTAATCCAATGCACAAAATATTTTCCAGTTGAGTAAAACATTACCAAGTTCCTTAACTAAATGACAATTATAAACTCTGGTTTGCTTGTTCTTCACATCTCAATGAAACAAAGGGTGATTATTATAAAAAATACAATAAAGATATTTTATGCCATTTGCCCAATGGTTCATGTCCTCCTAAACAAAATAGTTTATAGGTAGTAAAAGAGATAAGCACAGACCCATGTACCTAAGGCCTAAGAGAAATCAGGCAACAGAGGGAATTTGAAAATTCCTCTATCTCCCTTTTCTTTCCTCTTAGGGAGGTTTTCATTGGAACTTTCATTGTTTGGGAACGGGAAGGATATTTGTTACTAACACCCTTTCATCCTATGCCACAGGAAGACTTATAGGAAATGGGTAGAATAGGCAAATGATAGTTAACACTCCAAATTCTGATGGTTGTATTTTTTCAGGTTAACCATAAAGGAAGTCTCAGGTAATTATAAATTTTACTTTATTTTTAAGAATCTGTACATCAGCCAATGGGGATTTCATTATTTTCGTTTTACTTGTCAGTTATATATTATTGGAATTCATTGTATTTATGAAACATTTACTTTAATAAAACCATGCCAGTATGGGGTTTTTTTTCCTTTTCACATTAAGAGGAAGGATATTTTCCTTCATTCCATATTTACAGGAGCAATGTAATACATTACCCTGTCAATTCATTCTTGTCTTTTTGAGATAGTCTTTTTGAGACAGTCTCCCTGCTTCTGTTTCCTTACTGTTTGAATTAGCTGCATACAGAGTTATAAGGATAATCTTTCTGTATATTTTTAAATCATCATTGGTCAAGAAGCTATACTGACTCCCTATTAACTCCATATTAGTTACTCGTCAATTTGATTTGCCAACATTTTCTAAGTGCCTGCCTTGTATGAAACACTGATACTGGGAGATACAGGAGTATAAAATATAAATGAAGCCATTAACAACTTTAAGCACTGTTGAAGGAGCCACACTGTCACACATGAAGCAGATGCAGGGACACAAGGAAGTTTTTAAATAATTATTATTATTAAATTATTTAAATTGTTATTATTATTAAATAACATGGTGGACAGGATATGTTGTGAGGAAGATAGAAGACAGATGACAGACAAAGGAGGCTTTGTGAAGCAGGAAGGACTTTAACTGTACCATGAAGATTTAAGTAAGTGGGAGGAAGAAGAGAAAACATATCAGAAGAATTTTTAAAAACACAGAAAGGCAGGAGAGGGTATATATTCCATGGCTATGAAACACTGAGTAAATTAGCCTAACTGGGGCCTATTTTGGTAAACCCAACTATCACAATCTGTCTATTATTGACTAGAGAAGTCTTATGGAGTTATCTCAGGTTGTTACTGACTTGCTCAATATCACGAATCCAATTAAAAGTGATAAGTGGCATGTAAACCCATGAATTCCAAGTCCAGAATTCTATTTCAAGGTTTCACTGTCTCTATATTACTAAAAAAATGTTTACTTCAATATATAAATTATGTATAATATTCAAATGCCTCAATTCATTGTCTTTTAAATTTAGTAAATCTTTAACATCTTTTTTTACTATGATCCAAATCAGTTTTTTATCCTATTTATGACTCTTTGCTTGCAATCATTTTGAAAAATATCACTTCTTCTTAGCAGCATTCCTCTTTCTCCCCACTTCAAAAAAGATAAAAATCATTTCTTTTTGGAAATCTTCCTGAATTAGCATAATCCCCATTCTGATCACTCATTTACTCTATATCACATCGGCATCAGTTATTCAATACACTATGTATTTGTGTGAGCTTTGGTGGCCTGTTCCTTAGAACCTTTTCAAATCACTCCACATAAGAGTTAGCCAATTTCATATAATTTCTTTAAGCATCAATCATCTTCTAATGGCTTGATTTCTCTCATACCTAGTATATTTTTTATATCCAGGAGGAACATCATACATGCTTATTAAATAACTAGATTGGCTTAATTCAGCTTGTAAATAATTAAAATCAATGAATATAAAGATGTTGGTCAGCTACAGACCTAGCCTTCACCAAGTAGAAAGAAAAACATCATGTTCCTGATTTCAAGTGTTTTTAGTTTTATCTCAACATTTTATTCAGTGGTGTTGGTTTATGGTTCTAAACATCAACTGCTGCTTCCTTTGCCTGGTAAACACTTTATACTCTATAATGCAATCTCTTATTGTTTATGCTCAGGCCGTTTGGCTGAAAGTCAAAATACCAACCAAAGCCTTATAGGCTCCACCTAGTGCTAAAATGTTATCAGTGTTGACACACTGAAGTATCAGTATGCCACTTCACAGGACCTCCACAAGAGTCTATCTTAATGCAAACAAGTTTTTCAAGTGGGAATTTTAAGATGCAAACATCTTTTTTTTTAAATCTAGGACTGATACACAGACAAGGGAGTCAGTTTCTCAAAATTAATTGAATCCATGAGCCCAACCCTTCCTTGAAGAGTGTAATGTGTTTTAATTTACACCAGCACACTAGACAATGTGTAGGGCTATTGTGCTCCATTCAAGGAAAATGCATCATCCAAAGACAGAGTCTGCAAAATCCTGAGATTGCAGACGTGTCCTTTTTCCTTCCCCAAAAATCTCATTTTCGATGTAGTTGCACAAGCACAACAATGTTACACATGCATATGTATTGTTCTGGGCTTTCTAAAAATCTGCAACACAGCAATTAGAAGCAGAGCTTGTACTCCCTTCATATTCTTATCTTGGGTATGTTTGCATGGTTCACTTGAAGAAATTATAATAAAGCCATAAACAACTTTGAAAGCGGATTTTTTTATGCCTGTATCCGAAAGTTCCTCAGAGAGGACATTCTATGTTATAAGCAAAATGCCAAGGAGGAATATTTCATTAGCCTTAGATAACTCCTACCAAAGTCAGAGTCATGATGGCAAAGGAGTATGTTTTTTTTTAAAAAATATGGGGCATTTGATTACTCATGGCTTGAAACTGGCAAATAGCTTACCAGGTTGCAGCTGGGAGTTTTTCATGGAGAACTGTTTTAGAAACAAACAAACAAAAAACTACTGAAAACGCATTTGCAAGACTTATGGCAGGCATCTTCAAGTAAGGAGCCAAAATGAAAAACTGTAAGTAGCAACATCATATTTATCTTCTGAAAAGATACATAGTAATTAATTTTTTATTAAGTTAAATGGCTTACTAGTAACAACAAAACAAAAAAAAAAGACATCTATGTAACCATAATGACATATAAGCCTTCAATGAATTCTTCAGTTTCTTTAGATCCTTTACCTATTTATCAAGCCAGCCTTAGATTTGTAAAGGAAAAGCTAATAGAAACACAACCATGTCCTGTCATAAAGGGCTCTGCTTCATGATGTAAAAACACTTTAACATTCATTTTTTTAAATGTTGAGTTAAAAATTTTCTCTCCTTCCTTTCCCTCACCCCTTCATTGAGAAGGCAAGCATTTTTTTTTGCAGGGGGGAAGGCAGGGCAACGTGCCCAAGGTCACGCAGCTATTAAGTGTGTCAAGCGTCTGAGGGTGGATTTGAACTCAGGTCCTCCCGACTCCAGGGCTGGGGCTCACTGTGCCACCTAGCTGCCCTGAGAAGGAAAACAATTTGATATAGGTTATACATATTCAGTCATGCAAAACAGATTTCCATGTTACTCATGTTGTGAAAGAAAACAGACAAAAAAGAAGAAAAATGAAGCTTAAAAAAAGTATGCTCCAATCTGCGTTCAGACTCGATCCGTTCTTAACCTGGAGACAGATAGCATTTTTCATCATAAAGCCTTTGGAATTGTTTTGGATCATTATATTGCTAAGAATAGCTAAGTTATTCTCTTAATCACAGTACAATATTGCTGTTACTATGTACGATGGTCTCTTGGTTATGTTCACTTCACTTAGCATGGGTTCATGTAAATCTTCACAGGTCTTTCTGAGAGCACCCTATTCATCATTTCTTAGACAGTAGTATGTAATAATATAGTATTATTAGTATAGTGCAATGCTTCAGTATTATTAGCATAGTACAAAACTATAATTACTGTACTATATACAATACTATGGTATTATTAGTATAGTACAATAGTATTTCATCATAATCATATACTGCAACTTGTTCAGACATCCCTCAGTTTATGAGAATCCCCTCAATTTCCAATTCTTTGCCACCTCTAAAAGAGTTGCTACAAATATTTGTGTACATATAAATCCTTTTCCTTTTTTATCTCTTTGGAATATAAACCTAGTAATGGTATTGCTGGGTCAAAGGATATATATAGTTTTACAATCCTTTAGGTATACTTCCAAGTTGTTCTCCAGAATGGCTGGATCAGTCCACAACTCCACCAACAGTTCATTAGTGTCTCATCTTTTTCCCACATTCCCTCCAACATTTGTTAGAATAGCCATATTTTCTATCATATTAACCAATCTGATAGGTGTGGAGTGGTACCTTAGAGTTCTTTGAACTTGCATTTCTCTAAATGACAGTAATTTAGAACATTTTTTTCATATGACTATAGATAGCTTCAATGACTTCATCTGAAAACAACCTGTTCATACTTTTTGACCATTTATCAACTGAGAAATGATTCTTATTTTTATAAGTTTGATTGAATTCTTTGCAAAATTGAGGAATAAAGCCTTTATTGAGGAACTTTCTGTAAACATTTTTTCCACAGTTATGATTACTGTGTATGTCCCTCTGTCCTGTTTTCTCCCTCTTTATCTTACTTTATCTCTCCTTTCAGCCTGTCTATCCTCAAAAGTATTTTGCTTCTGACAACCAACTCCCCCCAATCTGCCCTCCTTTCAATCAGCACCCTCTTTTTCTTTTCCCCTTCCCCTTCTACTTTTCTGTATGATAAGGTAGATTTCTAAACCCAACTTAGTGTGTATGTTATTACCTCTTTGAGCAAATTCTGATAAGGGTAAGGTTCTCATGCCCCCCTCCTACCTCCATCATCATCCCCTCTATTGTAAAATCTCTTTTGCACTTATTTTATGTGAAATAATTTAGCCCATTCTACCTCTCCTTTTTTCCTTCTAGTGCATTCCTCTGTTTCACCCCCTTCATATTTGACTCACACCCATGCCCTCTATGCATACTCCTTCTAACTGCCCTAATAATGAGAAAGCTCTTAGGAGGTACAAGTATCATCTTTCCACATAGGAATATAAACAGTTTAACCTTATTGAATCCCTTAGAAATCATTTAATGTTCCCAAATTTTCATGCCCTATTATGTTAAACTTAGGAATCAAGAACCTCAATATAACTTGTGACTATTCTTAAAATACACTACTTAGCATAAACATATATGTACTACATTGTATGTGTGTGTGTATATATATGTATAATGCACATGCACAAGTACATATACATTGCATTCATACATGTATGTTTATATAGACACGTTTTACATATATACACAACACAGATATATGCATACACATATAATTATCCATACATATACACACAAATGTGTGTATGTGTGTGCATATGCCAAGTACACTTCAAGGGCAAAGCCCCCCCCAAAAAAATGTCAGACATTACTTTCCATCATGGGAAAAACAGGTATTATTATAGTTTTAGCTGGTGAACCAAAAAAAGACTAAAGGCAGGGGTCTGACTTCCATAAGAGAAGTGGTTAAAAAAAAGCATTGCCCATCATGTCATGTCACATCTTGGCTGTGTATAAAAATACTTTAAAATACTCTATTTGATATCTTTTAAAAAAATAAAAAGAGGTAAGATTAAACTGTAAGAAATGAGAAGTCGAAAGAAAACACCAACAACAGCACTTTGAACCCACTTGAGAGAAATTAAAGTGCTTTCACTTCAGATGAAAATATCTTAGCACTTTCCTGGCTGTATTGTGGTATTGTTTGATTGGTCCTACAGGTGCCATAGAGATAAGTCCTCCAGGAGCAGGATCATTTCTTGTGGTTCAGTTAGATTGTCTCTATTTGTAGAAGCATAGTGCAGGGGGCTCAATTCATCATTTATCTGAGGCTCAAACTCCCACTGACGTCATTTGTGGTTAAGATCTTCATAGGCCTAAGGCAAGCAATAAACTAGGCCCATAGGAAAGAAATAGAACTTTGCTCTGTTAAATATTTATTTTGCCTCAATTTCTCAACCCTGCTTAAAATATATATATATGTATGTATATATATATATTATTGCATAAATTTAATCTTGGTTTTGTCAATCAAAATAAGATGGCTACATCATTTGGCCTAGATTTGAGAAGGTAAAATAGTTTTGCAATGCAAATCCAAAATCCTTATTAGCTTATGAAGAAGGATATCTAATAAAGATCCTGAGATTTAATTTCTCTCTGCAAGCATACTTCACTTTAGAAAACATATACACCACTTCGGCCCTTTTGCCAAGAAAATCCAAAATGGGGCTACCGAGATTTGGACATGACTGAATGACAACAACAATAATAGGATACCTTCCGCCTAATCTGCTTTCCTACCTAGCACCTTGTTTTGTTCTCCAATATCTCTGCTCATTTAGTTCCTGATAATCTGGCTGATTTATACAATGTCTTGATTTATCCTCCAGTGCTCCAGAATCTGGTGCTTCTGGATTTCTATTTAGCCAGTTTGACTAGCTACTTTCCTAGAACTGATTCCAGTGTGCCTAATGATTGCTGATTACCTATTATTTCCTTATTTTGCCTTGACTTCTATTATCAAGGTACTCTTTTATTCCTATCAGCTAGTGTCTGGTCTACTGCTTCACTGTGATCTAGAAACTGCGTGGCTCCCAATTTATTTGTCTAATTCCTGGCTCACTGCTTTGTTTGACCTACAGTATCTTCCAGAACTTTGCTGTGTGCTCTGACCCACACAGTGCCTGTTTAACTTCATATTTCTAATTCCTTTTTTGATCTTCCCCATTTTTGTGCCTGGTACTTCTCATTGTCCCTTCATTCCCTGACATTTCTCCCAGTCTTCGCTGCCCACTTTGTTTGCAATCAGTTGCTTCCCAGCGTCTCGACATGACAATAAGTCAACACGCAAACTAAAAGTAAGCACTCTGAGGGCAGGGATCATTTCTTGCCCTTCTTTCATACACCTGATATCAATTACCACGGTAGTGAGCACATAGTAGACACAAAATAACAACAGTAATAACAACGGTAATGACAAAAGGTAGTATTTATATTAAACTTAAAAGGTTGCAAAACACTTTTTATGTGTTACCTCATTTCATCCTCAGGGCAATATAATAACCCAATTTTACAGATAAAAATAAATGGAAGCTCTGAGAAGTTAAGTAACTTGCCCCCTTGTCCAGTTAGTATCTGAGGCAGGATTTAAACAGAGCTTTCCTAGATTCTAAGACCTGAACTCCATCCATTGTACAATATAGCTGCTTATTAAACTCTCTCTGAATTCAACAGATACATAAAAAGAAGAGAAAATGAAGTGCTGTACCATATCCCAGGGCTAGAAGTTTGAGGCATCTTATCTGCATGCCCTACTTTAATGTTTTTGTGTGCTTCCTAAGCCATTTAAGAACAGAAAATATGTTAATAATTATTTACTGTCAAGTATTTAATATATTCCTATGTACCCAGTCTTGATCTTAGTAGAAAGGCGCCCACATACCATGATTTTTTTAAAAAAATAAAACTAATATGATTTTTGGCTGCATTGTGAGGCATAATGTTCAGGACTAAGGAGGTGACAATGCCATTCTACTCTTACTTAGAACACAACTGAGTGACATTTTTGGAAGAATACTAAATCTGACTAGGATATAGATGATGGAAACAAGAATGGTGAAGGACTTTAAAACCATTCTATACGAGGATCAGTTGAAAAAACTGGCATTGTTTAGCCCGAAGAAGTGAAAATGGATTGGGAGCATGACAGCCAGGTGAAAGCATGTGAAAGTCATATAACAGCACTTCAATTTCTTTCTGTTCCAAAAAAATGACAGGGAGCAATGGGTAGAAGGTGCAAAGCAGCAAATCTAGGCTGGATAAGAGGAAAATTTCTATTAACAAATAGAGTTTTCCATTAAATGGATTTCTTTGGGAGGTAGAGAGTCTCCTCTCTTACTGTGGCTCCTTCAGTAAAGATTGGAACACATCAAAAAGAGGACTCTTATTCATGAGCATATTGGATTAGATGGACTCTGAGAATCTATCATTTCAAGGATACGGGGAAGATCTTGTTTCCTCAAATAACTTATTCTCCGCGATTAGTAATTCATCCTCTTTAGCTTATGTCTTTTTGCCAGCTAAAATGAAAACATCCCCGGTACAGGTAACCCCTCAAGTTTTTATCAGTCATTTAATTGCTTGTGTGGAAGAATTTATAAGTTCTTTTGCTAAGAACAGGTTTTTTATTATAGATGAAGTGAGAATGGACAAAGAGATGAAGATTAAAGAGGTAGCATGAGGGCACTGTGCACCATGAAAAAAGGCTTTGAGCACTGCCCATCCAGTGTTGGAAAGCAACATACACCTAACCAGAAACTTCCTGAGGACCACCTTGGGTAACAAAGCCCAGAGGAACAGAACAAGTTTGTCGATCACATAGATAACAGTGTGATAGTGTTCCATGAGAAGGATCCGGAGAAACATAGTTTTGTAGGCAGAGACTGGAGCAAGGTGGAGTGTTGAAACTGTATGAGCCAAGTCAGACAGTGGAGGAGAAGGAAACTAATCATTAGAGATTTTAGGTAAAACCAAAGAGCACAAATTTGAATGGAAGGGTAACAGGTAAAACAGAGTATTTGGGGTGGAGTGGGATAACAACAGGGAGTGGGATTCAAAAAACAGGATAAGAGGAGCTAGATTTTATTCTTCTAAGTGTTGGTGGTTCAGCATGGCTTTTACACAGGGTGAGGAGAAGAAAAAGTAGAGCAGAGAATAGGAAGCTAAGTAGCTAGTTGTATTGTTACGCTAACCTGTGAAAATTATATGCGTGTTACTATTATAATGATTATTATTATTATTATTAATCTGAAAAGGTAAAATAGTTACTACAAAGGAAAGTACAGAAAATGAATACCGAGTGTACTAAAGACAAATGGTGGATTCTTTCTGTTTTTATCTCAGTCTGTCCTTGTAAGCATTTTATGGACAATTGGTCTACTTGTTCGATGCTTAATCCTCTAGTCAATCATGTTCCCTAAAAATGGTTGTTGTTGTTGCTGTTGTTTTTAATCAATGATCATACTGGAGCTTGGGAAATTTCCCAAGTTATTTTTCCCCAAGACCTTTATGTATGTATGGAAAGGAGAGACAGATGCCACAGAAAATCATTTTCATTAAATGGCTGGCATGAAAAGCTCTATTATGTCCTGTTTTTTACATTAACCTATGCTTAATAGCAAATTCACCACATTTCTGCCCAAATTTAACTCTTACTCAGGACTTCCCTATTTATGCTCATCGATGGAATCATCACTCGCCCAGTCACACAGTCTCAACATGCTGAACTTCTTGACCCAAGTCATTCTCTTATCAGATCAACAGCCAAATCCTATCATTCTTTTGTAATACCATTCAGATCCTTCACCATGGAGCAGTTGAAATATTAGTGCATCTGGGAGTCAGAAAACCGAGATTGAAATTCCAGCTTTGCAACTTGTTAGCTAAATGACCTTGAAAATGTCACTTTACTTTTCTGAGCCCCCATTTATTCATCTGTATAACAAAATTTGAAGTAAGGAAGACCTGGGTTCAAATGCTACCTTATATACAGTAGTTAGATGACTCTGAGCAAGTCACTTAAACCATTTTGTGTGTCAATTAAATCATCCACAACATATATGAGGTGAATTTTATGACCCAGAAGGGCCTTTTCAAATCTATAACCTATGATCCTATGACTAGACAACCTGGATCTCTCTATCAGAATACTGACATGTATCTTATTCCTGATTGTCTAAAGCGAGATTTGGGTATGTTTCTGTGCACATACACAAGCCTACCAAAAAGCAATTTGAATATAAAGCATATTTATACAAGCATAAAAGGAAATAAATGAGACTTACTCCTGCATCTAGTAGCAGGGTTAATAGGGCTATATTCCTCTTTCCTCTGCAAAGAATGAACTCCATGATCTTGATATAAATGAATCCACAAAACCAATAGGCAAAATCTCAGGTATGTGAATAGAGGTGAAGAACTTTGATGAATAATGTGTTCCTATGCTGTATCATAGCCTGCTTCTCCTAGTCTTGTCTTCTTTGCTGCAGGTCCTATGTGCCAAATTTGGGGGCTCTCTGCTTCAGTCCTGCTTCTGTCACTTCTGATGGCCACAATAATCCTGGATGTCTCTCTCCTTTCACGGTGTGGCTGCTTACCTCTTGCTCCTAATAATCATAGTTCTCCCCTAATTACAACCTGAGATGTATATTTGTGGCATCTTGAGAAAGTGCATCCTTGTTCTCATAAAATAAACACCCTACTTTGGGCCCAGGAGATTACAAGACAGTGAATCATTTTCTATAGGTGTCAGACCTCAGGCCTAAGGCATTACAGGAAAGTGAATTGTGTCTTTTCACTTCTATTGATAATGCACACTACATCAGTTTATTTTATTATTTTAAAATTTTAAGTCTAATATATTTATAAACTAACCTACAGGATAATGTTTGATTTCACAAAAAATGTTTTAAAAATCTTGTATGGATCTCTCAGAATGAATTTATATTTCCGTGAAGCCATAGCTTCTCTCTGAGGAATCCCAAGTGGAATTCTTGAAGATGATGATTGGAAATTGAGAATAAATAAAATACTTCTTACCCCACCTGCTGACAAAACATTTGAGTCACTAAGTTTACTAACACTCGGCCTGGGACTGAGATCCACAAAACTGCTATATCTGCTCTCATTCCAGAAAATAAGCAGTTTTTCTGTTATTGTTCATCTTAATCAGTTTCATCTTTAGAACTCTATGGACAATTTCAAGGTAAGGGAAGAGCTCACATCATATGTGCCATAAAATGGCATCCCATGCAGGATATTCTCAAATTCTACTTAAAGTTCTCCTCCCTTGAATTGAGAGGGGGGACAAACTGAACTAGAGATGCTGAAACGACTTTAAAACTTGAAATCTGGTTTTAGGGAACTGACATTTCTCCAGCCTATGATTTAAAACATGTTTTTCTTCTTTGTAATCTCTGACAGTCAACCTCACATATTTTTCTTTTGAGATGGTTTATGATCACTGACATCAGGCCACCATACATATTACAAGATTACCTGGGACAGTCTCTGAATTAAGCACTGCTACCCTGAATCATGAGCAAATGTCAAACTTCAGTATAAAACTATTATTATAACTATGCCACCCTTCAAGCCTTGGGGTTAGCTAGCTGTTGTCTGTGATGGGAATTCCCCTAATCTTCATAGTCTCCCAGAAATCCACTTGGGGCATAAAAAGAAAGGACAGACACAGAATGGAAGTAAATCTAAGTCCTTCCTTTACGACCACCAATGATTATAGTGACAAAAATCATTGCCACTGATGACAAGAAGGGACCTAAGAGTTAGTATTCACACCCTTGATCTGTTGCCCCTGGGGTTCTATAAATCAGTGAAGACGTCCTTGACCCTTAATTGACATTTAACAATTATAACTTCCAGAGTAAACTACTTCCATTGATAACTATCATAATATAAAGCATTTTGAAAATGTCTTATTGTTATTAGGGCCAGGTCTCTAAAGTGAAGCTTCTTTTAGAGCAAGTTGTAATACAAAAACAAAAGGACTGAGAGCTAAGAGACTAGAGTTGTAGAATCAACTCAGACAATAAATAAGTGACCTCAGAAATATCAATTAACAACTCCAGGCCTCAGTCTCTTCATCTGTAAAATGATGAGTTAGTATAATTAAATTCCAAGTTTTGACCCAAACATTTCACAGATTTATGAAATGGATTTGTCTCTTTACAAGGACACACAAATATATTATCAACTTCAAATACGGATGAAGAAAATATCCCCACTTCAATTTGGTTTTACCTCAATTAGACCCTGAACTCAGGTAAATTTTTTCTTTCCTTCTCTCTTTCTCATCTTTCTGTCTTTGTTAATGTGCATGAGCCGCACTGGATTAGTAACATCTTTCTTTATATTCTTTCTGGGGGATGAGCTGTCATAATATTAGACAAATGGACATTCCGGGTAGCAACAAACCTACTTCAAAATCACATCTTATTTATCACTTGAGGGGAAGATCAATTGGACAACATTTTAAGACTGATCTTAAATGGAGAAAGGTTCTCATCCATTGATCTAACCTTGATTCAATTATCTAGACCAGTGGCATAAATATATATTATAGGCCTCTTAGGAGGCTGCCTACTTGGCAATATCATAGGAATCAATTAATTATTGACATGTTATTATCTTCCAGCATCAAGAATGGGGGAAGGAAAAATAATGGGTCTCTCTTCTACTTGATTTAAACCAAAACGATAGGTCTCAGGAAAATTGTTTAAAGACATGTAACTTGTACACTGCATTCCATGTTCCACCTCCACCCCTCTTCACAGGCTGCCTCCCATTCTTGAAATGTTCTCTCTCTTCACCTCTGCCACTTGGAATCCTTACATCTCCAGATACCTAGTTAAAGTGCCACTTCCTATATAAGCACTTTTATGATCACCCCTAATTGTTAGGGTCCTAAGTCTTTCCATTATGCACATCATCCCCCCTTACTCTCTGCCACCTAGTAAAATATAATCTCCTTCAGGAAAGGAGGATTTCCTTCTTGGTCACTGTATTCCCAGCCTCTTGCATAGTACCTGGCCCATGGTAGGCACTTAATATATGCTTATTGAATGGAACTGAGGAGATGACTTTCTGACACTAATAGGGACTGACATGTACTTAAAAAAAAAGGAAAGCAACCTCAATATATCATCCAATATGGCAAAAAAAAAGGCAGTGGCAGGGAGACACAGGGTAAAATGGAAAATGAGTAATTTTGGCCTCTAATCTGCAGAGGGAATTAACCCACATTCCACAAAAATTCTAGGATGAAGCAATCAGAGCCAAACTAGCAAGAACAATGGAGGGAAACTGGATATTATATTTGTACTATAACCTTCAATGCCATCTCCTCTTTAGGAGCGTTGTTAAGTTATAAAATCATAAGATCATGGATCTAGAAATGGAAGGGGTCTTAAACACTATCTAGCCCAACCCCCTCAAATTAAACATGAGAAAATTAAGGCCCAGAGAGGTTACGTTACTTGTTCAAGGCCACAAAAGTAGTTGATATTAGAGGTGGGATTTGAACTTATGTCCTATGATTCCAGAGCCAGCATTTCCCACTGTTAAGAGGAAATAGCTTTTTCTTCCCTTCCCTTCCCTTCCCTTCCCTTCCCTTCCCTTCCCTTCCCTTCCCTTCCCTTTCCTTTCCTTTCCTTTCCTTTCCTTTCCTTTCCTTTCCTTTCCTTTCCTTTCCCTTTCTTTTGTTTTCTTTTCCTTTCCTTTCTTGGGTTTTTTTTTTTCTCTGAGAGATTAGGCAGTTTCAAGTTCCTGTCTATACAACAGAGCTTATGACGGTTATCAATTTGTAATCACCCTACATTCTATTTTCAGGAACCTTTGTGAATCTATATTTTTAGGATTGTTTTCAAGAATTACATTCTTAAACTACAGGAGTCATCTTAGATTGATTTGCATGTTTGTACTCAGATAGAAAATTAACTCGAATCCACATTCCTGGAAGTTCCCAGTAAATGCCCTCTCCCTAGCAAGTCTGTTTTTTTATTATTTTGAGTGTGTGATCATCAAACCACAATGTCCTATGTTCTACTAGTTAAAGATTCTGAGTTCTGTTGGCTGAAAAGAATCCCAAAATCCCTTCCCAGAGTAGTGTTCATAATAGGACACCAAATGAAATTGTGCCAAGGATCTGAAATCCTGAATAGGGAAAATGGGATTTCTTTAATGAGCTCCCAAGTAACATAGGAACTCCTTGGACAGGGGCTCTACCTATGGAAAGCAGTTTATAGAAGAGATAGAAAACAAGTCCATATGATTTTTCACATGGGTTTTTCTGTCTGTGGAAATGAGTACTATGGTTAAAGAAACACGATCACTGCATCTTCCTCCATCATGCCATTATGCACTTTAACCCAGGAATTTCATCACTAGGAATCTCAGCATCCTACAATAACCACTTGATCTTGGTCCTTGCACGTCATCTGTACCTTCTGCCCCTCTGGTTGAAGTGCAAAGTGATAAATTCCAAAACCTCCATTTTAAGAGGAGGCCCAAGCCAGCCATCCCTTAATTTCCCACCTGCTTGTGCTCTTTTGAATTTCTTTCAACTTCTCCATCATGGCCCCTTGCTGGATACCTTCTCTGCTCTTCCTTTTTTGTAATACATTGTCTTTACCCTTTACATTGACAGCTCTGTTAGAGCATTTGTATTTGTATTTCTACCCCCAGTACTTAGTACAGTTACAGTGCTGGGCTCTTATTAGGCACTTAATAAATATTTATTGGCTAACTGGACAGCTACTCTAATATCTAATTTTCAGGTTCCTTTTGGGGTAGTTTCACTATATGAGACTATACAGATCACACCATCAACATAAAAAGGTACATAAACCTTGATTCCACAAACAAGATAGCAAAAAATTTCTGAGTCATTATTTATTAAAGGAAACAATAGTTAATATTTGGTATCAATTTCTTTCTCAGTGGGTAAGAAACGAAAAACATTCTCATTCAGACATTGAAATAGAGTAGGTACTTAGTGATACAGTTTTGCTGATATCTAAGTAGGTTTATTTATGTTACTAACTGGACTTTGGAGAAAGCTTACTTCTTCTTGCAGGTCTGTAAATATCCCATGCATGCAATGCTCCTCAAACCTTAAAAGGGATGGAAAGGTAAACTCAGTGAAGATTTACTAAAACCGACAATTAAAATTGTCTTCCTTCTCATCAACTGAGAAGGAAACCGGCACAGAAAATTAACTGTGATTACCTTTTATAAGTAGCAACTCAGCACTTTTTTGCTCTCATGTTTGTGAGATACTCATTTCCACAGATAGGAAAAGCCTCTTCTGAAAATTGCTTTACAAATTTCTAGGCTTGCATAGGTCTTCCACAAAATGCTGGGATGAGGGTATGGATGAAGTCATGTACTTACCACAAGTAAGGCTTAGGCTTTGAATTCCTTTTCTAGGAACAAGTTTGGACCTGAAATCAGCCTGATGTCCCTTGTGAATGATGACATGGGATCATGAGATGGCTAACTGAGGTTAAGGCTTTGGCATATGGCCCAGGACCACAATATAACTCAAACCTACATTTATATTCACACCAAACCCTAAACAACTGGGGTGCGCAACAATAACCAATCAAGGGGTGGATGTAACAATTGTTATACACTTTAAACCCTAAGACACAGATGTGACCTTTTCATAAAATCTACCAAGACACCACAATCTTTCTTGACCTTGGCCTGGCAAAGATCATCACAAAAAAAAGAAAAAAATCAAAGACTGACACACCAAACACTCTATACATTTAATGCTGCTTCCCTGAACTCTGATACTAGTCTGAATTTAGAATCTGCAATAGAGGTTGCCACAGTAAATCTCCCTTTCACTAATCAGGATGGAAATCTTTTCTTTTCCAATTAGGTCCAATGGCACAGGCTAAGCTGTACATCTGTTTGTCTTTCAAGAGAGCTCACCCATGGAGTCATGGTGCTTTATTGGTATGTCTGCTGGATTGTTTATCGTATATCTTTTCCTCTCGGCACATTTTTGCTATTTTCTTTGGATGTGTGGTTATTTGAAGTTTCTGTTTTGTGACAATATTAACCCAGTACTGCTGCTGTAAGCATTCACCCTCCCTTTGCTGCCTTGAGGGAGCTCTGATGAGGCTTTATCAGGATTGCTGAGCTCAACCCTTTTACATTAAAGTGGCCACTACTCACTATTATTAGTGTGTGTATGTGTGTGTGTGTGTGCATGTGCACGCGCGCACATGCGCATGTGTGAGCCTGTGCACATCATTCCAGTTAACCACTGGAGTGCTACCCAAGGCAATGGAAATCTGTTTCCAGCCAGCAAATAGGATTTGCTTCATAGCAAATTTGAGTAACTAATCTGACATGAAATGAACCTGGTTGGGTTGGAAGCAAACAGCATATTCCTTGGTTTTGCTGTCATGGGTGATCGGCCTGTAGGGTTTTTACCTGAGACTACTTTTGATTTTTCCACCTTAGGGCATTTGATTAAAAAAACACTAACCAAAACCAAGGAATGCTGTAGTCTCCACATATAATATAAGGAACCTGTAGTTACCTTAACCTGCCTCTTTGGCTCATGCTTTCCTTCCGGTGGTTTGGCCTTGTTTAATTTCCCTGTGAATCAAGCTACTCCTATTTCTTCCTATCCCACAGATGGAGGGAATTGTTACCAAAATAGGACAGGTCCCTTAAAAGTATAGAAACTAGCGGAAGATGCTGAAGTTGGACTTGTTCTCTATGGGAAATGAGAAACTGCTTAACAATTGGGTTGTACTTTCTTCTCTCCTCAAGCAGAAATCTGACCCAGATGGTAATTATGTTTTGTGGGAAAACTGATAATTATTAATTTTTTCAGTTGGTAACATTTTCTTTGTAACCCAGAAATGCAGTCATTATGTACTGTTATATATTACTTATCTAAACCATTTCTTATCCCCCTTCTAAGGTGTGTTTCATCAATCATCATCTTAACAATAATGATCATAACGGATATTGATACAGCATTTTAAGGTTTGCAATGCTCTCTCTGTGTCTGTTGATATTGAGTCATTTTTCAGTCATGTTGGACTCTTTGTGACCCCATTTAGGGTTTTCTTGGAGAAGATTCTGAAGTAGTTTGCCATTTCCTTCTCCAGCTCATTTTACAAATGAGGAACTGAGGCAAACAGGGTTAAGTGATTTGCCCAGGGTCATAAGCTAGTAAATGTCTGAGGCTGGATTTGAACTTAGGAAGATGAGTCTTTCTGACTCCAGGCCTGGCATTCTATCTCCTTCACCAATAAGCTGACTCCTTTCTCTATACGTACACATACATATATACATACATATGCATATGTACATACGTATATATGTGTGGAACATTAAAACTGCATACTTTAATGTAGTACATTAAAAAGTAAAATGCCATATATGTGACGTCATATATATATGATTGATATTGAAAGTTCATGCATATATATCATACATATATATATACATATATATGACACTTTAAGGTTTACAATGCACTACACACCCATATATGGATGGGTGGGTGGATGGATGTGCACATACACCACACATATGTGTATGTACATGTGTGTCTGTGTCTGTATAGAGAGAGACATAGACAGAGACAGAAACAGACAGACAGAGACAGAGGGAGAATTATTTGATCTTTGCAAAAATACTCTGAGCAGGTAGTATTTTTGACCCCTTTCTACAGATGGGGAAACCTAGAGGAAACTAGATGGTTCAATGGATAGAGTGCTGGGCCTGAAGTTAGTAAGATCTGAGTTCAAGTCTAGGTTCAGATACTTAGTATCTGTGTGACTCTGGGCAAATCAGCAAAGTTCGTCTGTCTCAGTTTCCTCAGCTGTAACTTTGGGTTAATAATACCACCTAATTCCTAATGTTGTTGTAAACATCAAATGAGATCATATTTGTAAAGCATTTAATACAATGCCTAGAATATAGTAAAAGCTTAATAAATGCTCATTTCCTTCCTTTTTTACTTCTTTCCTGAATCCTGAAGTAATTAAATCACTTGCTCAGGTCACGTGTAAGAGGCAAGATTCAATCTCGGTTCTTCCTGTCTGCCTCATGAAGACAGGGGCTATGTTTTTGATAAACTTTGCATCTCTACCAGTGTCTAGCCATGCTCTATAAAAAACAGATGTTTAATAAAGGGTTGCCAAAATAAAGTAATAAGAAAAGGCTGTAAATGTATGTAGTCATAAGACATTAACTCGAATCTCAAACTCAAAGTTTATTGGATGTGTGACACTGGACAAGTAACTTAACCTCTTTCAGTCTCAGTTTCCTCATCTGTCAAAGAGGATGATGATGTTCACACTGGCTACCCCAAAGGACTGTTGTGAATGAAAATGTTTTATAGCTTTGGAAATATATTATTGAAAGTTGCTGTTTGGTATGTGTGATTTTTTTTTGTAAGAAGGACAATGGCAAAAACAAAAGTAACTATCACCCAGAGTCTCTGGCAGCTCCATCCAATTATCTGGTAATGATACAGATTTGTAGGAAGATGTCTCTGCACTTAGGGCTGAAAAATGGAAATGGACAAGGAAAACTTAGGCAAAACTATGAAGCAGATGGAATTCCTTGAACCATTTTGTCTGTTATCATCTCTTTTTTTCTACAGCATCTCTAACCATACACTAGGCCACAGGGCCCTTATGTTGCACCTTAATTGCAGGAGGCCCTACTAAAGAACTAGAGTCAGTTCTATCCTTCCAAGCATGCTCTGAAACAGCATCTTTTTTTCTCACTTACAGACAATTACTTGCATTGTCGCACTCATTTTCAATGATGAAAATAGGGAAAATAACAAACTAATTTGCTATCAGTGTTAAATAAGTATAAATGGTTAATATCTTTCAAGGGACATATACGTTTTAACAGTCAGGCTCATAGAGATAAAATGTATTCTTTCAAAGAAATTTGTTATTGATATTGGAAGTTTTATAAACCCTGAAAGGTAGATGGAAGACTCGGGTATTTATGTGTGGCCTGGTTTGCCTATTTCTACTGCAAAGTTAAATTTAATGAATGTGGTTTGTTTTGTATTACCATTTAGGCTTCACCATTACTTAATCAAAATTAGATTATTAAATACTTGATTAAAGATGTACAACCTCCTTTCTTACCCAAATATCATTCTCAACAGGGTATATACTTATGGTCTATAGAATCAGGTACTGTATTTTGAGAATGACTAACATTTTAATTTCCACAGGATTAATTCATTCTTACATTCATAAAAATCAGCAGCTCACCTCAAAGAAAGTTTTACTCCTGCATCTAAAGACAGAATCTTCCCTCTTCTGTGTCACAAATATAACATCTGAAATAAACTGTGCAAAGGATAAACTGAGTTTTGATTATGAGTATTATTTTAAATGAATATAGCTCCCTCTTCTGGTAGAAAGGCTGAATCAACAACATGAACCACAGAGAAGGGAGAGCAGGGGTATAGTACACAGAAACAAAGAATATCTGAAATGAAAGGAACCTCAAAAACTATCTAATACAATAGCCCCAGCTTGTGATCAATTAGTCTTTGTTAGAAGATGTCTAATGACGAGGATACCCAGTATCTTCCATGTCAGTCCAATCCACATTTAAATGGTTCTAAATGCTAGAAAGGTGATACTTACATCAGGTCCAGGTCTGCTTCTCTAATTGCCACAAAGATTGGCTTACTGCATTCCATCCATAGTCCCAATTCATCTATAATCTTTGCTACTTGTGGTACAACCAACTCATTGCAACTAATTTAATTTGATGTGAGTCACGCATTTTGCTATCTGGTTGGGTGACCATATTGAACACTTGAAAACAGAAGCTGGAAGAAAATATTGCTCTGAAAGAGGGGCAGAATAGACAGCTCAATAGAAAGGAACTTACTAGAATCTATATCTAAAAGAAGGCATATGGGGTGAAAATATTTGAAATCTTTCTTTAGACCACAAGGAAAAGTCTTTTGATCTCTGTGGGGGAATATACATATACATATACACACATATAAACACATGTGTGTATATATATACACATATATAACATATATATGTGTATATATATACATATATACACATATATATACTTTCGAAATGCTGCTGGTAATGTAGTTCCTTTATGGGGTAAATAGGTAAATAGAGTTTGGAAACATAAGATGCAGAGATAACTAATAGGCTTCTTGCTCTGGAATTTGTTCAAATAAACATCATTAATTTATTCCATTTTCTAACATTTTTAATCCTTTAAGACTTATGGAGGAAAGCTTCCCATCAACATGAAAAAGAAAATTTCTTGGTCTGAAATGAAGGGAAGATCCCTAGATACATAAGAACTCACTAATATATTCTCCAAATGCCAAAAACCTAAAAAAGAGTGGCACTTCAATATCTAAATTAAAAATAAATTTTAGTATGAACTTCAAGTCAGGAAACATTAATGATGCAGGGATGATGTACAGCCTGTGCCATTTCTTAATTAAGCACAAATAGTTAGCTTCATTACTGCAGAGACATAAGAAATGGTTAGAGACTAGAAGAGCCATTTAGACTCTCGAGTTTCATCTTTTAACACTTCATTTATTGCTAAATAACATCCATTCCTGAATGACCCCAATGCTTCTACATTGCCCATCTTGCCACTTGCTGGAGGCTACTGTACAGATTTATCACTTCTAGATAAAAGTGTCTCTAGCTGAAGTCTGTGCATTGTGCTGCCATGCATGAGATTTAAGATCAAGGAGGACTGCAGACAGTATACTCCCTAGTGGAGAACCAGAATGGCCCAGATGTCACAGGCTTGATCTCTGCTGGCTGACCATACTGTGTGGATGAACTCTAAGATTATTAAAGGGGACATGGGGGAGGGAATTATCAGGAACAACTTGGGTTGAAGCCATACTGTCTGTCCTTCCATATGGAGGAAAGTGCTTGGATGGTAGAGCTGGAAAAAAGGGAGAGAATGAGTGTAGGGAAATTAAGAATTCTTTCTCTCCTCAAATGATATATTTGTCTAAGCAATGGAAATAAGAGAGGGGGGAGAGAGGAGACAGTGGAAGAGGAAAGAAACATGTATATCTGAAGATGATTTTACTTGAGTGATGCTAAGGTTCACTAGGGCACATATAGGATATTTTCAGAGAAACAAGATCTTCTTCAGGAGATTTCCAGTGATTCTACTGAGATTCAGAACACTTCCAAAATTGCCTTGATTTTTCCTGCTCTGAACTAGACCAAGAATTGCTTTTTTGAGGCAAAATAAAACACAGTCAGTTAAACATTTCCAAGCTCAAGTAACTGATTCTTGCATCACAAAAGCTTTTGTTAGAGATTTACAAAACTCCAACAGATTTGAGGGTCCCTAGGATACACATACACATAATAGTGAGCATGCACGTGTTCATGTGCTCACTCACATACACACACATGCACAAACAGATGGGAAGCTGGAACCTAAATGATAAACAATTGAGTTAAGAGTAACAACTGAGTGATTTACTGCCAGGCCCATCCTTTATTTCAGGGAAACGTCTACACTTCCACATACCCAAGCCTCTTTGTAAAGCACTAATGCTGTGACCATGTTGAAGCCCATTAATATAACTTGCTTTCCCATTATTAGCACCATCTGAGCCTGTTGAAAATCTTAACTAGGAGTTTAATTTCTCCATAGAGGGCTTTAAATTAATTAGGGGGTTGCATGCTAACAAAGAGTCTGATATGTTCATAAATCAATCTAGTGGAGAAGGATTACTGAGGGTGTAAGTCTATTCTCTGAGGACCTCACATCCAGTTCTCATGGTGTGCCCCTAACAAAAGGGTGCAGGTGTGAAATAGGCCTCCACTCCAAGGAAGCCACAATAATCGTTTTGCATCACTTAAGCCACAGCAGGTAACACAGCAAATCAAAGTCTTTGGCCTCTGTAAGTGAAACTCATGTAAACGTGAAAGGCCATATCTTATCATGTGAGCCTTCATAAGCAAATTGCTGAGACAGTATGATTTATTTTCAACCAAGTCAAAGAATTTTTTTAAATGATGAGAATGATTTATTTTTGTTAAGATATTGAAGTAACAGATGGAAATGTTTTTAATCAAATATACAGAAATATCTTTGTAAGAACGTTTGAAACTGTCCATGAATTTGAATTAAATGTACTAATTTCCAGGTTTACTCATTCTTATGATCTTCTGGGTCCACAGGGTCTACACAACTGTGCCATCCAAAATAATATTAAGATTTTTTAAATTAGTGGGATAAATGATACCAACACCCTGAACTCATGACCATTTTCATTCTTTACAGCTTAAAAAAATCAATTCATCTTCTGACTAAAAATTTGGTTGGCCTTAGTTAAATTTGAGACAATTTCTTTAACCATCCTTTTAAAATAAAGAAAAGATTTTGTAAAAGCATGCTTTACTGTGCAATACTAATTCAAGAATGACAGTCAAAACATTTCATAAACATAAAAAGGACATATCTATCAAAATTTCAGTGAATGTGTATAAGAATTGGCTAAAAAATAAGGAAGTAAAAATATGCGTTTTTCTCTAAACATTGTTCCTGATACAAACAGTAGGTATTTTTCCCCTGAATATATCACATTTGTGTGCCTACACAAATTAAGGCTTCAACAGCCAACATTTGATCACTAGCACATACTTCATGCCCTATCCTCTCTGACACGGTAGGCGACAAAAGTAGTGAGCTTTTCTGAAAGCCCCCTTGGACAGCATATTGAGAGAAGGGAGCATGCCAGTGTGGATTCAATGTGTATGGGTGGCAAGTTTCAGGCAGTTTTTAGGTCTAGCTACTCAGAAGACTTTCTGTTCCATCTAGGTCCTCCAAAACTCACTGTCACCACCCCTCATCTTTTAAATTGGATACATGCTTTCATGAAAACTTTCATGATGTATTGCCAAGACCCATGTGCACCAGCCCGTGCCATACCAAAACAATTGTTTACCATCATGAAGACAGTCTCTCAAAGTGGAACTAGAAGTGCATCTATTAAAAAGTTGTTATCTTCTTCATGACTATCCCAACTCTGCTACTTACTAGTTGCATGACCCTGGTTAAGCCACTTAAGCTCCCAGAATCTCAGTGTCTCAATCGACAATGCAAAAGAACAATGGTTTATGGGATCGCTTCATAGATAAGAATACCAAAACTCACAAAAGTGAAGCAACTCACCTAAAGTTTCCACATTAGGAAGAAGTAGGGATGGAAATCAAACCTGGCTACTCAGACTCCAAGTCTAGAGCTCTTTCCATTATCGAAAGTTATGTATACTACCTACTTCATGACAACATTGTGTGTAATGTACTTTGTAAACCTATAAGTGTTATATCAAAGCCTGTTATGGTGATTTTTTTACTGAATGCCCTAGAATTCAGTCCACATAATTATATTTGTTTCGATGACTAGGCACTTAAATTGCATTTGCGTGTATAAATGTTATAAATATGTAAAGGTAATAATATTAAATGTGAATTTTAGCACATGCAGTCCTCTCATGTTTTAGGCTTCATTTTGTCTTTTAAGAGGATGAGAGAAATTAAAAAAACTAAAGAAAAATAACCCAGTATAATGGGGGAAAGGGCAAAAAAGGAAAGGAAAAAAGTAGTTGAGGTAGAAACAGAACAAGAAGTTTTTATCTACTTAAGGTGTCTCTGTTACAATTAGTTGCTAAGGGCAACCTGACTTTGAAGTTTGAATTTTCATATTAAATATCTGTTTAAGAAATAGTTCATTAGAGGTGTCTTAAGCCTATATATGCTTCTGATAACAAAATACTTTTGAAATCTCATTACTTATAATATGCATAGAAGTTGCTTAATATATAGCTATTTCACTCAAAGCCATTTCTCTTCCGGAGTTCCATTTTTATGTTGCAGATATTGAGGGTGCCACTATCCTTCTAGCCCACTGGATTTGTAACACCATAGTCATTTTGAAGTCTTCATTTGCCCAATACACACACACACACAAACACGAACACACACACACACACACACACACATACATACACAATTAGATGTCAAGTCAGATTGATTCAGTTGACAAGACAGATTCTTCCTCCATACATCTAACTTCCATCCCCTTCTCTCCACTCAAATGGCCCTAAGCACAAAGTTTGCTTGTTCAAAAAAGTCCCTGTTACTTCTAAGATAACATATAATTGTTTCTATTTGTCATTTACAGCTCTTTACATTTGAAACCTGTCTACCTTTCCAGGTCTCTTGCATGTTATTCTTCTTCCCACCCACTGTGTTCCAACCAAACCTGCCTACTTGCTATCCTTCATTCATTACATTCCAATTCTCATCTTTAAGCCTTAGCAAAGGCTGTCCCCCAGGCCTGGACTGCTCTCCCTTTTTACCTCCACCTTTTAAGCTCCCTACCTCTATTTGAAGCTCCGAAAAAATGCTACCTTAGGTATGAGAATTTTCCTGATTTCCTGTAATTGATGGAATTCTTCCTCCAAATTAATGTGAATTTATTTTGTGCCAGAATCAGCACAGTATCTGGCACACAGTAGGCATTTAATAAATATTGACTGATTTTTTAATATATTCTATATTTATTTACAGTGTACAGTGGATAGAATGTCAGGCCTGGGGTCAGGAAGACCTGTGTTCAAATACAGCCTCATACACTTATGAACCATGTGACCCAGGGCAACTCACTTAACCCTGATTACAAGCCTGTTTCCTCACCATAAAGGGAGCTGGAGAAGGACACGGCAAATCACTGTAGTATCTTTGCCAAGAAAACCCCAAACGGGGTCATGAAGAGTCAGACACAACTGAAATGACTGAATTATAACAACAATATATTTACATGGGTAAGTATTACTTCTTTTAGAAATGAAGCTCCTTGGGGGTAATGACAAATTCATTTTTATCTTTGTATCCCTAGCACCTACATAGCTGGTACAAAGCTGGTATTAATTAAATGTTTTTGACACATTTGAACTAAGCATTCCTCACCCTCCCATGGTCCTCAGAGACTACCAGGTCTTTGAGTAGCTAAGGTCTAGCTAGAACAGAGAGCTGTTGTAGCAGAACAGTAGGAGAGAAGACTGAAAAGTTAGGCAGGGGCTGATTTTCTAGAAACTCGAATGCAACGATAAGGAAGCTTCACGCATTGGAGAGCGCTTAACATTTTTTCCAACAGGAAAGGGACACAACATGAACAGAGTTTTAGAAAGATAAACTTAGGAGCAACAAAATAGATACCTCAGCCCAAAGAGAACCTAGAGGCAAGGGAACAGAGCAGCTGACTATTCAGGAAATCAAGGATAATAATATAGCATTTGCACAGCCTTTTAAAGTTTGTTAAGCATTTTGCATGTATTATTTCATTTATATTTTCATTTATATATTTATATCATTTGTGTTTATATATTTATATCATTCATTTATTTAAGGATAGCCTTTACTCTGGGAAGTATATGCTATAATCTCTATTTTAACACCATGGGAACTGAGGCTGAGAGAGATTAAGTAATTTATTTGGGATCACACAACTAGGAAGTACCTGAAGCAGGATTTGAAGTCAGGTCTTCCAGACTCCAAATCCAATATTCTAATCACTTACCACTAAGTTGCCTATGTATATTGTTTGTCCTTTACTCTCAAGGAGGACCAATGACATTAGGAAGATTATTTGCAAGTGAATTAAATTTAAGTGGGACAGGGTGTGCAAAGTCACCAGCCTCACTCTCCTCCAGAGCCATCTGGGTCCAGTGGCAAGACAGAGATCAAGATGACTGGAGATGGCCTTCCATGGAGATGGAAAAGGCAACCTTGGCCTTTTTTTGGTCTATGTATGAAGTGGTGAGGGAAGAAGCCATGTGGTATAGTGACTAGTGAGCTAACCTCTGACACACACTGGAATAAGACCCTGGGCAAGGCATGTAACCTCTCAGTCCTTCTCCTCTTTTGGAACACCCACTTCTAACTCTCTACAACTATAAGTCATAAAAATGCCAATCTACATTTGGAAAGGAAATTTCTATTAGAGAGATCCATACATCAATGAAATCAGTTATGTGGTTAAAATGATGTAGCAGCAGGAATATATTAAAAAATGAATGAATGTGAGGGATGTTATGAAGGGCTCATTACAATGTGACAAGGCACTAGAGATACAGTGGATGGTGCACTGGACCTAAAATCAAGAAGACCCAAGTGTATATCTGGCCTCAGATACCAGCTGGGTGAGCCCAAGCAAGTCACTTTAACTCGCTCCATTTTAGTTTCTTCAACTATAAAATGGGATAATCACAGCATCTACCTCTCAGAGTTGTGAAAATTGTGAGATAATATTTGTAAAGCAACTATTATAATGCCCGGCACATAGTAGATGCTATAGTGTCTGCTGTTCCTTGTTCCTCTCACAATGTAGTGACTGACTGTGGAGAGCAAGAAGGGCTATCAGGTAGTCAAAAAGATACACCTGAGGTTTGGAGTGCACACTTTAGGATCAAAACATTGAGAGATATAAGGGACATTGGAGAGAATCCAACACTTTCATTTTATAGATGAAGAAACTAAGGTCCAGAGAGAGGATAAAACCTGCCCAAGATTACACATGGAATAGTAAAGCCAGATTTCCAAACCTGCTATTTTTGACCACCAATGAATATATACAAATAAATAGAAGGATTGTACCACATTCCCTGACAGATAGTTTCCATTGAGATGTTAAAGCAAGCAGGAACCTATAAGAGAAGTATTCCATCATGGAGAACTGGGTAGGGACAGCTCTGCTGCAACCCAGCTTAAAAGGTACTCAACCCCAGCAAGATCTCCAGACAAAAGTAGTAAAAAGCTACATGGAGTCAGAAATGGGAAGTAACTCAGTTGACTATGAAGAGGTTTTCAAACAGCTGCTTTAGTAAGATAGATAATAATTCCTCTGCTTAGAATGATGTACTCTCCATTCCCACCATTTGAATCCATGAACGTCCTTCTCTTACTTGAAGGCCTAGATCAAATTACAGCTATAAGAAGATTTCTCTAAATACCACAATAGTAGATGTTCTCTCCTTCCTCTGAATCTTCAAACATATTATGCTCCTCTTAAAAGTTATCATGTATGGCTTTACTGTACAGCAACACGTCAATAAGCATTTCTTACATGTTTTACACTCTATGGAACTGTATAATTAGGAATATAATTAGAATAAAAGAAACTTGGCACTGAAAGGGACCTCAGAAAACAATTCATATGACTCCTACTTGAAGCACAGACTACATCCATAATGCTTCTAACAACTGGTTATTCATTTAAATAAGTCAGCTCCACATTTCCAAACAGCTCAACTCACTAGGAAGTTTTCCTTATTTTAAGCAGTAATTCTTCTTTCTCCACTGGTACTAGTTCTAACCATTCCAGTTCAAACACTAGCTAATCCCACTTCTACAAGATAGCCCTGCAAACCTCTGAAGAACGCTGACAGTGCAATCAGTTGCCCTTCCCCTAAGTTTTCTTTTACACAGGCTAAAATATCTCAGTTTCTGCTGCTTATCTTTTCATGGCATGGTTTCCAGTTCTATTATTATCCTTGTCAACCTATTCTGAATACACCATGGTTTGCCAGTCTTCCTCCTATATATTGTTGACTAGGAGTAAATGTGATTATTGTAAATATTATCTGACTAGGGCAGAGTACAATGAGACCATCAATCTCTCATTATGCATGTGATGATTGCTTAGGGTAATGCTTAAACCAACCTATCTTTAAAATAAAGTGGTTAATCACGGAGAATAATAAAGTCAAATCAATTTTTTTTAATTCAAAAGGTAAAAGATTACATTCTATCTGGCACATTCTACCACTAAACCCAGCAGCTGCAGGAAGAGTTTAATACCAATAATACATTTAAAAAATAAAACATCTTAAAATAGGAAGATAATATCTAAAGTAGTTCATACAGTCTTTCTAGGCATAAAACAGTAATGAGAGCCTGGATAAGCACCAGGAACCTCAAAATCCACCAAATAGATAATGGTATTTCTAATGCTACCATTGGATTCCAACATAGAAATTAAAATACCCAAGATATCATAGGCCACTTGCACACAATTATTTAAATTTACTACGTAAATATTAGGACTCATCTCATACTGCAATACGTTCAGTGTTCCTTAGCCCATCAGCCAAAACCTAGTCTCCCTGAAAAACTCATCAGAAGGATGGCACCAATTTTTGGCCCCTTGAGAAGGCTCTGTTGATGAGCTATCCTTTTCTTTAATTGAGGTTTGATGAATATTCCCCTTCACTTTCATTCAAAACTAAGAATTCCATCCAAGTAGGCTAAAAGGTCCTCTTTTTTCAGAAGATTCCTTATCACCCTTGTTATAGACAATTTCACCTCCATTATATCATTAAAAGCAAATGCACCTTCCAAAAATTCCATCCCTTGATCCCTCAAATTCTTTCCAGAAAGGAGATATCTGAACCTGGCAATTAGGGAGATTTGAAATGTTTTCCTAAGTTGTACAGAACTCTTTGAGGGGTTAGAAATCTCGAGGCCTAGGTGACTTTGGACAGAGGATGGAATAAGGAAGGGAGAGAGAAGATTAAATGACACTATATCCAATAGTAGTCCATCTTGATCAGGAAAGTCTTCATGAAAGCCATATCCAAGATACTTAGACTTAAAATATAACCTTGAGCTATCCATTCAATAGCGACACATAGCAACAGTAGCCCAGTAACATACAAATAATTCTTCAAAATACAGTGTATATAGTGACTGCTTCAAACACTTACAGATAACACAAGGCTCAGCTCTTTTGTATTCTGTTATTTCAATTCAGAGCTTGATAGTTTTTCTTATGCTTACAGAATGTATACATGGAATGGTTAATGTCAAATTAGGATGTTCATCCACATCTTCATTTTCAAAGTTTGAATGAGCCCTTCTCTTCCAACTTTTTATTTATTTATTTATTTATTTTGGTAATCTAGACCTGTAATATTATTTGTTTGGGGAATTTTCAGTGTAGAAACTCACTCAACCTATGGATTTCTACCACTCTTCTACATCTCATCACTTTAGAGAGTTGCCCAGGGCATCAATATGAAATATGTGTAAAACGAAGAATTTAATACAAGGTTTTTCTAGTCCTAAGGTCAGTCTTCTATTTAATATGCTATACCACTCCTTCTGCAATAATTCTTATAGGTCTCTTAACTTAGTTTTATTTTACAGATGAAGTAGCTGAGACCCACAGAGTAAAGTATACTGACTTCTCCAAGGTCATGTAACATAGCTAGTGAGTAGCCTAGAATCTAGATTTTAACTCTTCCTGTTAGGTGGGTTTTTTTCTATTATATTAGAAACATACCTTAACTGACTAAATTGATGGCTGAATGGCAAACTTCAAACAACAATTGACTGTGAAGCATGTGAGCATTTACTAATTTCTGGGGCATGGGTTATCCATGTGGTTTTCTTTCCAAATGCTTTCAGGGGTGGGGAACCTGAGGCCTCAAGGCCATATGTAGCCTTCTAAGGTCTTGGAAGCCACTTTTTGACTGAGTCCAAGCTTTATAGAACAATTTTTTATTAGGGAGATTTGTTCTGCAAGGGCCAAACTTGAGGACCTAGAGGGCCACATATGGCCTCAAGGCTGCAGATTCTCTATCCCTAGGCCTTAGCTTATAGTGATCTAACTGTTCATTTGTACCTTTTTCAGAGAGGAGACTAGAGGATACTCAATTCTGTTCATTTTTCTTTCATTTTGTTACTCTTAAGTGACCAGAGTTGAGAGGTGGGATGGAGACAAAGGAAGGGGAAACCATAACTCTTGGCACAGTGAGCATTTAGCTTGTGTTGCATTTAGGTTCATTTAGCTAGGCATTCTCAAACTTTCCTTAATTTGGATCATCGTGAATTAATTTTATTAAAAATGACATCTTTTAGGAAATTCAAGAAAAGAACTTCTTTAGTATAAAATCCTCTTCACACAATTACATTATTTTAAATTCTAATTTCACTGACCTCCAATAAAGCCCTACTTTCTTGCTTTACCAAGGAGTGTGGACATATATCTGAGTTCTTGAATGCCAACTATACTGGGGAACACAGTATACTACTAAGCTGGAAGGATTTCACATAAAGAAGTCTAGTAATGAAATGTGCATCTGTCACTCTGGAACCAGTCCAACTAAGTTTAGAAAGGCTCATTACCAGAAAGTTGGACAATGGGTGATGGATTTCTCCTTTAAAAGCAACTTTTAAAGAGTGTCTACCAAGTCTTAGAGGGGTTGTGATATGCTTCAGTGGAAGGAAAATTCATATCAACCATGTCATAGATCCTTAAATTACCCATGTATCACTGTGGTCTAGTGGAAAGTGACCTAGATTGGAAGTTAAAAGACTTGGGTTAGAATCTTGGCTTGACCACTTACTGTGTGACCTTGTGCAAGACATTTAACTAATTTCTTTAGACTTCAGTAACCTCATCTATAAAATGAGAGACTCAGTCTAGAGGATCTTTAAATTCCTTTTGAGCTTTAGATCCTAGGAAGTATTCATTCAACTAATCACATAATCAAATGAAAATTGAATCTGGTTATGAAAGTTAAAAATTTTAATGGAAAATATTCATATAAAATCAGAATGCTACTCGTTCCTGATATGTGTGACTTTGTAAAGTAATGAGATTGACTTCATAAGTCAAGTACAAATGGCAGGTTCATTTCCTTACTACATTCATATCTGTTCAAGCCTTAGTCTGACTGAATTCTTTTAGTGTGTGTGTGTGTGTGTGTGTGTGTGTGTGTGTAATGTTCCAAGACACTGGAGGAAAGATAGTCTGGAACTGAACTCTCTCTCTCTCTCACTCTTCACCATTACTTCAATTGTCATCCACAAACAGAGATGATTCCCAAGTCAAACTCTCATCTTATACCATGAACCCCATTTCCACACTTCCTGCTACTTGATGGACATCTTCACCTGCATATCCCACCAGTAGCTTGACCTTATGATATTCATATTTGAAATAATAATTTCTCCTAAATTTACTCTTCTTCCCAACTTTATCACCCTTGTTAATAGCACCACCATCCTCTCAGTTACCCGGGTTTGAAACTAAACAGTCCACTTTAACTATCAATTCGCTCCCTCCTCCCCGACACACACACATACAATTAGTTGCCAAGATTCTGATTCCATATCTTCTATACCTACCCCTTCTTTCTAATTATACAATCACTTTTTTCATTTTGGCCCTCACCTCCTGAGATGAGCATATTAAAATGACTTCCTAAAGAATCTCTCTGCCTTAAGTTTTTTTGATCCTCAATGCACACTTCATACAGCTTGCCTAAAACAGATATGACCTTGCTACTTCACTACTCAAAATCTTTCAGTACTTTATTAAGATCACAGGTTTGGAACCAGAAGGAGGCCGTCTAGTCCAATCTTTCATACTAGAGATAAAAAAAACTGAGGTTTCCAATTGTCTACAGAACAAAATATGTATTCTGTAGCCTAGTACTTGAGACCCTCTACAATGTAGCTTCAACTTATCTATTCATCCTTATTTCCCACTATTCCTCTTCACGCACTCTGGATTACTTGTTGCTCCCAAGTTTGTACTGTACTCTCTCTCCTCTACAAACTCATGCCAGTTGCCCTCCATGCCTTAGATATGATCCCTCTTCATCTCAGCATGCCCCAATCCCATTCTTCTTTCAAGTCACAACACTAGGTGTCATTTCCTCCATGAAGCCATCCTTGCAATCTCAGCACTCCCTCATGAGTACTTCTCACTTGCCATTAATTACACTCATATCTAGACTCTGAGTCTATTCATCCTAGTGAGTGCTATCTTTTCCCATTTGCAAATTCTTGGGTCTGTGAACCAGTCCAATTAGTTATACAATCTGTCAGGGCCCTCTCCTCATTGTTCCTCAAATGGTGACATTGCTTTCATAGAGTACACCAGAATCAAAAGCTTCAGAAGAATGTCTGAAGGTTCAAAATACCTATATAACATGTCCATTTCTGCTAATTCATGTCCCCCTCTTTCCACTGCCCCTCTCATCCAGTCACAAACCCTCTCTCTAGGGGCTTTCAAGTTACTAGGGTACATATTTGTCACACCCCATGCTCTCACCACATGTATACAAATTCCCTTCTCCTCTCTCTTCTTCTTCAACTCCCCATCCCTCCAACAATTCATATATATTACTAGAGCAGACAGCTGTGTAAACATTACATCGAAGCCACACAGCTGTCTATTAGCAGGTTTCTCAGACTTAACACTCTGACCCTATCAGCTGACAGGTATCTTCCCTTCCTCAAATTGTATTAAGGTGCTTGTTTGGATCTTTCCTTTGCCTAAATCAATCTCCTTTGTATTTGTTTGTATGTTTACATGTTGTATGTATGTATATATATACAATCTCCCACTATAAGGTTCCTAATGTCTGGTTCTGAATTATTTTTTGCATTTCCACCGTCTACTATTAAATGTTTATTTAGTTGAACTGCCTTTTTTTTTTAAAAAAAATATTTCATAACCATATAGAACTCTGGAAACACATGTGACCTTCTTAACTGGAAAGACAGGCAAATTCAAACCAGCAATTTCATATGGTATGAGGAACTCCTGGTATGGGTTGGCAACTCATTGGTAACTTGCATCTGGACTCTGAGTCTAATCATTCCTACTCCATGCTCTCTTTTCCCATTTGTAAACTATCTTCCCTTAGAACTAGCCTAGTTCTACAATATGTGTCAGATCCCTCTCCTCATTATTCCTCAAATTCTGATCCTTTAAAGAGGTGTCTGAAGCACAAAGAGGTTAAATGACTCACTCACTGTCACCCAGCTAGTGCTGGTGAGAAGCAAGACCTGAACAAAAGTCTTACTGACAATGAGGTCAGTCCTCTATCCATTATACCACATCTCATTATTAGCAACATTGTCATAGGACCCAAAATAAAGATGACGATTCGCGAATCCATGGTACCTTTAAATGAAAAGTATATATTTTTAAAGGTACATTTTATTTCCCTAAATTCTTGCTTTAATTTAAATGGGCTGGTTTTCTTTTTTATTTTTTGTTTTCTGTAAGGTAACCCAAGCACTTTGATTGCTTCTATGAGGGATTCTATTAGTGGGATATTAAATTGGTCCAAAGTAGAAGTGCACCCTTTATTGTCAGAAAGATCTTTTTGTTTGTTTCTTTGTTTAAATACCAAGAAACAGTAGCACAGAAACATACCTAAATACTATTTGAGGAAAAATAACACTTATAAGTCTTATATTTTCCCTTGGTCCATGGTGCTGATTACACCAATCTCTTTAATAACACCACTGAAATCAAAGGTTCAGTCACTATCTCTGCCCCTTTCATCAATATATCTATTTTTCTTTGGACTAGACCTTTGAATTCATTAGTGTAGAGAAATCCCACAAAGGAAACACTCTCTATCAATGCTGAGCAGCTTATACTGTTACAGGCTTGCCTAGGGCACTGAGATGTTAAGTGACCTGGTGGGTCACATAGATAATATGTGTCAGAGACAGGACTCAAGTGCATTTATTCCTCAATCCAAGGCCAATTCTCTATCTAATCTGCCTCTACCACATCAGTGTGAGAAGGAAAAACAAAAACAAACCTTTTTTCCCTTTTATGACAGATTAAGGTAACAACCACAATAGTAATAGGAACAGCCGCAGAGGCAGTGGCGGTACTATTGGTCATAACGACAACAATAAGAGCAGCTAGCATTTGTAAAGGGCTTTACAAATATTTATCTCATTTGATTCTCATGTGAACCTTGAGAATTAATGCCCTTATTACCTCCATTTTACAGATCAGAGAACTGGAACAAACAGGGGCTGAGTGACTTCCCAGGGTCACACGTATAGTAAGTAGCAAAGAATGGCTTTTAAATCAGGTCTTCCTGACTCCAGATCCAATGCTCCATTCACCATATGAAGTATTGTGGAATAAGTACTGAATCTGGAGTCAGAAACCTGCCTTCAAAGTTGGGTTTTTCTAGTCACATCATCTCTGGTCCTCTAATAACTCATCTATAACATAAAATGGGCTGAACTAGATCTCATAAATCCCTAAGGTCCTTTCCAGCTCTAATTCTAAAATCCCATGATCATTCAGGATTGCTACTTTATATAGCAGGACTGACTATGCTGAAATGCCTGAACCCATCAAGCAAATATTCATATTTTAACATTATATCAGTATCATACCATGAGAGCCACTGAATGCTATAGAACTTAATAGTACAAATGCTTTATTGAGATCCCTGTCAAATAGATATATAATCCTCTCCTTTATATAATCACAGAAAACATATACTTCCCAAGAATCAACCATTTATCAACATGGTCAGCTGTATTCAATTTAACACAGAAGTCATGATTAGCTTTGATAGAACAATCATCATATAAGTTTCATACTTGCATATCTTAATTTTCCCTCTATTTATTAGAAGGAAATCTATAGAAACCCAACTTAAACTTCTTGCATTCCAAAGAACACTTTACTTTTTTCTCATTCACTTCACAACATGAAACCTCTTGCCAGAGTCCTGTACATTTTCAGTGGAGTAAAAAGAAATTAGACATTTTCTCTCTATTCTTTACATTTCTTTCTCTACTCCTTCTAATAACCAACGTCATGCCACAATTCTCTCAAAGCTTCTCTTGACTTTCACTTTTTGATTCTAATTTAAATATTTTTGCCAATTGCATTTTCTCCCTCTTCTTCAAGTTAATAAAACCTTACATTTGTATAATTGTTTCATAATTTCTAAAGCATTTTCTGATCTATTACTTTATTCTCACTAGAATCTCATACAGTTTTATGAAGAAAGTAAAACTAACATTATTACCCCTATTTTACATGTTAGAAAATTGAGGCCCAGTGATGTTAAGTGACTTGCATAAAGTCACAGAGATCTTTAAGATCAAAGTTGTTATAAAATATGACTCTCGTAACTTAATGCGTCATACTGCCTTGATTCTCTGAATGTTTGATTTATTGAAAAGAAAATACTCTTTTATTTGAAAATGTAGCTCTACAATTGAGACTCTTCCTACTATTTCTTCTATACTACTTCTCTACATTCAGAGGAAGAAAGGGGAAAGATACGTAATTATAAATAATCTTCATATGTAAGAAGTGATCTTCAGCAATTGGGTAGGTAGTAAGCAATTCTCTATTTTTATTGGACATGTCAAAAGGAATTGGATTTAAACAGAACAAATTAAGGTAACGTTATCCAACTGATCATATCATAACTAAAAGTATAAAAAATGTTGCAAACAACAAAAACCGAAACCCTTTTTTCCCTTTTATACTAGATTAAGGTAACAACAACCATGACAGGAGGAGGAGTAGCAGCAGCAGCAGTACTATTGATCATAACAACAACAAGAATAGCCAGCATTTATAAAGCACTTCACAAATATTTACGTCATTTGATAATGAAATATCTCATTTGATCTAAAGATAAATACAAGTTTTTCATAGCTGCCTATATGGAGGTATCAGCTATTCCTCAGCCCTTCACTATCCACTGCCATACATACCTCCCTACTGTTGTAGATCCCCCACTCCCACTTGGCTCTCTGCAACCCAGGGTCTTAAGCCCCATTGAGTTTCCACCTCCAACCTGGTACACAATGGTCATGATGTCCACATAGCCACACCTAGAGTGAAGTGAGAACAGCAAACACCTGGCTAGGACTCTGTGGGAATTGTGCACTTCTCTCCTTCCCCTTGGGGACAGACCCTGATCTACACTTGGATGGGGGAGGGGTATGTGTGTGTGACAGGGAGAGAGGGAGGGAAGGAGGGAGGAAGGGAGAAAGAGAGAGAGAGAGAGAGAGAGAGAGAGAGAGAGAGAGAGAGAGAGAGAGAGAGAGAGAGAGAGAGAGAG
>CM053622.1:576039935-576073434 GCA_028646595.1 Phalanger gymnotis
TCCACTACACCACTATGCCTCTATGTCTCCCTTAGCAGGGACAAAAAACATTCTGATTAACTGGCAGCTATGGTTATTTCTTGAAATCGGAAGGGAAAAAAAGAGTGGTGAGCAAGTTTTTCTTGATTTTGTTTTCAAACATGAGGGTATGTGGGGAGGTAGCAAGCAAACACTATTAGAATTCTTTCTAGTAACTCTCGTTTCTCTTTTTTTTTTGGAGGGGGGAAGGCAGGGCAATTGGGGTTGGGTGACTTGTCCAGGGTCACACAGCTGGTGAGTGTGTCGGGTGTCTGAGGCCGGATTTGGGCTCGGGTTCTTCTGGCTCCAGGGCTGGTGCTCTGCTCGCTGCACCACCTAGCTGCCCCAATAGCTCATATTTCAATAACACTTTAAGGATAGTGGAGACAAACATGATCTATCTCGTAACTTTGCCTGGAGGGAGCCCCTATGTGTGCTTTCTTCCTTACAGCAAACCTATCAGGTTGGTGGTCCAAGTCTATACAATGAAAAGGGTACTTAATCAGAGTCAAAGGTCCCGGGCTCAAATTCTGACTCTGCTACCTATATGACCTTGAGATAAATCACGTAATCTCTCCGGGCTTCACCTATAAGAAGGAGGGGCTGGATTAAATGGCCTCTGAAGATCTTTCCAGTTCTAAATCTATGATCCCCATTTTACAGAAGAGGTATCTGAAACACAGAAAAGTGAAATGATTTACACAGAATCAGGGAATGCCAGAACTGAGACTTGAATCCATGTCTCTTGGTTCCATCTTCAGTGATTTCTATTCCACTGCATGGCGTCTTATCCGTTGCCACCAGGAAACAGTAAAAGGAAGCTAAATAATGAAGTGTAATGAAGAGAATTTCTTACATTTGGGAGGGAGGGAAGGGAAAGGATTCTTTCTGTTTTTTATTGAAAGCCAACCAACAAAACCCATGAGTGAATTTGCAATTAATATGTGAACCAGTAAATTAAACTCCAAGGCAGTTTGTTCTGATGTTTCTTTTTTTCTCCATTTGCCAATAAAAGAGTATTTCATACAGTAAAAAAAAAAAAAAAAAAAAAAAAAAAAAAGAAACAGGAACATTAGTTGAATCTTGCCTATGTCCAACATTCTGTTTTCTCCAAATGCTTTTCCTGGAACTCTTTCCCTGTCTCTGTTTCTCTCAGTGTCTCTGTGTTTATCTCACTCAATGTCTGTGCACGTCTGCCTCTCTGTATGTCTCTTTCTATATTATGTGTCGGTGGTGTTTTGAAGAATCTTTCCTTCTATACTAATATTCTGGCACTTTTGGTTTAACATGGAGGAATGGATTGAAGTTGCTGAGTAGAAAAAGGCACCTGCTGTCATATTTTCAGGTTTGTAGGTTTTGCCATCTTTATGTCCCCTCCATCAGTGAAACCAAGCGTTCCTTTTTTTTTTTAAATGACACCTTTGTATTTGAGTCTAATCATTTCCTTTCATTTGGGTCCACTGGTCCTTCTAAGATTCTTCTATTTTTAAGAGTTATGTATAAGACTGGTTTATTAGCTATGCCTTTTTCATGCAAATCCAAAATTCTTCAGCACTGTTTTGTGAAAAAAAAGTAAGATACTTGACTCTTGTGCTACCAAAGGTAAATGACAGAAAAATATCTAATCCTTTTTTAACACCTTATTTCACATTCTGGAAAGTGTCAATTGCCACTTAGCTTTGTTAAGATGTTTTAGTAGAAACTGGAATGTATATTACAATGTGGGGGAGTGACTTTTAATTACAAGGCTTAAGGTTGTTTCAGGAGGGACAGGTACAAGAGTTATTTGTTTTTCTTTGTAGTAGTAGAAAAGGAATAAAAACTTTCACATGGTAGAACAAAAGTGATCATGACAAGATCAACCTTTTGTCAATGAAAATATGAAAATCTCTCCTTTCTCCCCACAGAAGACCCTTTAAATAGGGTTCCTATCTCCATTCAATATTATACCTAAATGGAGTTATACAAAGGTTTATCAAATCCTTCAAGATGGAGAAATCCCCATTTAAGCATTACTTAAATATAAAAACCTTTCTTCCTGTGATTCAGGAATTTTCAAGCACCAGTCACTTGCCTAAAAACAAAGACCATATTTTTTGTCCATGTTTCCTTGTGGTGTGTGTAAGCCAAGGATGTTGGCAACATATAAAATCCTCCAAATGCCAATATTAGAAGGATTTGTGCATGGGGGTGGTGGGGGGAAGCTTTCTCCAAGGAGAAAACAGCTTTTGGATTGGAATATACTCAGTTCGTGATGTGTGGAGACCTCAAAGTTAAGGGCACTATGTAGCCATCTGTTGCATGAGTGTCAAAAGCCAGGCCTGTCTGGAGACAAATCAATTTTATGTTACCACTTTAAATGAGCCCTGCCAGCTCATCCACCCATCCTCTGAATGAAACTACTGTGTACTCAAGTCTTGTGCCAGGCAGATGGTTACCCTCAGTTAAGATGCCCCCAATGGAAGAACAGAAATGTCACTCTGTTTAAGTGTGACAAATAAGGTTTTCTACTATCAATCTCCATTTGTGAAGAATTGTTTCTATACATTTTAGATCTGATTACCTCGAAATACAGGAGATGAACAATTCTTATGTAAAAAGTTGGCTTATGTGTGCATGTGTGCCTCACTTTAAGTAAGCTGTACATAGTGAGCTCTCATTTCTATGTAATCTAAGCAACTTGAAACTACTAATCTCTGCCATATATTTTATGGTCGATTTATATATTTCTCCATTATTTTGTAAGAAAGAGACAAATGGTAACTAAACAACTTGATGTAAAAAGAAAATAATCACAGATTATTATTCCTTTAATTGGCATTCAAAATGTTCTAAAATGAGAATTCTTAACATGGGATCTGTGAATGGTTTAAAATGATTTAAAATTATATTTTGATAAACGTATTTTAATACAATTGGTTATCTTTGTAATGTTATGTGTTTTATGTATGTAAATAATTTTGGTTTTTGTGAAGGCATCCTTAGGTTTTAGAAGACTTCTAAAGGGGACTATGACATAAAAAGGGTTAAAAATATTTGCCCTATAATCTTCCATCAGCCTACCTTTCCATCTTCAGCTGCTATTACTGGACTCTAGCCCCTTTCTACTCCAGGCAAAACACATTGTCAAGCTTCCTGAAAATTGTGCTATGCTTTCCCAACTCTTTGTCCTCTATACCTAGAAAACCCTCCCTCCCTCTCTTTACCCAATGAATTTCTGCTCATTCTTTATATACCAACTTAGATGCCACTTCCTTGTTGGCACCTTCCCTGACTGCTCTTCCTTCTCCATTGACAATTATATTCCTTGAAAAAACATAATACTTTTTGAGGCACCTCTCTATAACAGTGATCATACAATAGGAGGTATTACAGATATCTGTTTTTATTTCCACCTGCTATACTACAAGTTGTATGACACCAGGCACCATGCCATAGACTGAGCTTTATATCTCCTTCAGTTCCTAGGAGATGACTCTGTATATATTAGGACCTTTAATAATTATCTCTTGGATGAATAAGCAAATTAATAATATTGTTAAATATTCAGTCAATGGCTTTCATCTTATAGAAACCTAGATTTTTAGATGTGGAGGAAACTTAAGAGTTCCTCTAGGCCCACTTTTTATATTTATAACCTTTGACAAAAATAACTGATGATGTTAACCAGGATGACCCTGAGGCACTGCAAGAGCTAAAGAACCTTTTAAATCAATGAAAGATTAAATTATGCTTGCATAGTTTTAGTTTTATTAATGGAAGTTATATGTCTTTTATGTGTGGTGATATTAATACAATCATATTCAAATAGCCAGAACATTAAATTATTCTAGACCAATAGGAGTTTAATATATAGGAAAGCCTATAATTATAAAAAATATATGGCAAAAGGATAATTTTTAGCAAAGCATTTGCCTTAGAATATCTTTCACTGGTAAAGTCTATTAGTTAAATTTTATTTCATTTTAGGGGGAGATGTAAAGTTATTCAAAGACATTAAGTCATGATCTCTCACACACTTTCAAGCCACTATTTACCACATAAAGTATAGTACTCTTACATATTTTTTGAAGACCAAAAATATTTCCTCAGGCTCTCTTCTAGCTACTATAGGTGTGTTATTCTTCTATCTTACAAAACAGTGCTATGGAAAGGGATTTGGAAGAACAAATGACAGCCTTTCCCACCAGCAAATCCTAGGATCCTTTAAAAACAGTTGGACACTAGGAAGCTAAACAGAATATTTGCCCAAAATAAAAAGAGAAAGGTGTGTTTAATGGATGTTTGTAAGCACATGGACTCTGAGGGAAAGATCAGCATAGAGATGAAAGGTCTAGGTCAGCATATGGATGAAAATCTATCAAAGTATGTCTTCTATTGAGCTTGTGATTTCAATATCCCCAAAGATGGACACATAATTGTTTCAATTATTTTTATTTGTTAAAAGAAATGGTTCTATGGTAGGATAGGGGTGACTATCAGAAAATGACTATTGCAGAAAACCACAGACATCAGTAAAACTAATAAAAATATTTTAACACAAACACATTTGTAAAAGGGGGATGATATTAGATAACAGATCAATATCTGTCCAGGCCCAGGCTCAGTATACTTTGAGAAAAGGCCACCAGAAAAGAAGCCAGAGAAGAAAAGAGAGGAATCACTTTGTCTCTTTACACACTAGAGAAGAGACACAAACCTGAGGCCTTTAACATATATAGCAAAGGAAACAAATAACCCTTCAAACTAGATCAGAGTTCTGTTCTAGCCATTTCATGGTTTTATGTCAGATAACTGAGTCCCACCCCACTTACCTTCTCCCCATATTATCTTGCCCACTCTCTGTTCTTCTCAGGCTGACTTTTGTATCATCCCCTTTGTCTGTGTTTCCCATACCCCTCCTTGCCTTTTTCAGTGTACTACAGCCAGGCTAGAGCAGCAGATTTCACCAAATACCAAATAGAATTATGGCATCACAGAATTAAAACTTGAAGACAAATTAGAGATTATCTAATTCAACCTTTCTATATTTTACAAATTAGGAAATTAAGGCTTACAGAAGTTGTCCTAAATCACATGCCAGTGACAGAGCTAAAAAGTCCTCCATTTGTGAATAAAGTACAAGGTTCCTGAAACATTTCATTCTTTCAAAGACCTCCTGGAATCCCATCTCTGCTTCATAAAGCTTCCATTGACTTTAGAAGGAAGAAGGTAATGTTTGGTTTTCTCTCAGCCAAATTCATTTCGACCCCATCTTTTCTCTATATTTGTAGTTTATTTATTCCACTACATTTCTGCACACCTCAGGAACTTCATTAATTTTGTTATTACCTTTGCTGCTTGAACCTTATCAAAGATACTACCACACGATATAATCCTAGGTAGATATTTATAGATCATTCACATATCACATTTTACTTTCACAGCCAATTTTGAAAGGGCTATGGAAAGACACAATAATATAATATTGGAATTACATTAGAAAAGTGGCTATAGGAGAGGATTCTGGGAAGATGGCAGAGTGGGTCAGAAAATTCCAAGCTCTCCAGAATTCCCCAACAAACAAGACAAAATAGCGCCTCAGGGAGAATGTGGAGTGGTAAAAAATAAAGAAGAGTTCGGGCAGAACAGTGGTCCTCATGGGACAACTAGAGAAGATTGGAAGAAAAATCTCAGGACTGAGGTTTGGTTCCTGTGAAGTCTTAATACCTCCAGGCTAGTTCCACTGAAACAATAAGCAGAAAGCCCTGGGGCTAGCTGGCTTGGGAGGTAGCCTCTGTCCCAGCAACACCAATTTTCACCTCCCAAGAAGAATGGGGAGTTGGATGTCTGAGCTGGGGAAGATTGAAGGAACCTCTGCTGATAAGGGACACTAGGCCCAGCAGTGCTGCCCAGATGCACCCCTGAGTGAGAAGGAACCAGCACAAGCCCTGTGAGTGCAGAAGCAGTAGGGTGGGGACACCACTGTCTGTGGACACTTACAAGAGTTCTCAGTTTCAGTGCTAGGCTATGTGGGGGGGGGGGAGGACTGAAAGAGGACCTAAGGTCAGAGGCACCATCCCCCACACACAAGGAATAGAGGTGAACAGAAGTTGCTACAAATTAAAACAAAAAATGAGTAGGTAAAGGAGAAAGAACCCAACCATAGAAAGTTACTATGGAAATAGAGAAGACTGGGGTTCATCTTTAGAGGAGGATATCAAAACAAACAAAAAACTCTCCTACCACAAAGAGTAACATCAAATGGTCACTTGCCCAAAAAGAATTCATAGAAGAACTTTTAAAAGACCTTAAAAATCAAATGAGATTGAGGAAAATTTTAAAAAAGAACAATAAAAACCCCAAGATTATGAAAATAAAGTTAACAAAATGGAAAAGGAGATCCAGAATCTTAAGAAAGAAAACAACTCTTTGAAAATTGGAATTGGGCAAGGGGAAGCCAGCAAAATTATAAGAGACTATGAAATGACAAAACAAAATATAAAAAATGAAAAATATAGAAGAGAATGTGAAATATTTCATAAGAAAAACAACTGAGCTGGAGAATAGATCAAGCAGAGAAAACATAAGAATAATTGGACTACCTGAAAGCTACACTAAAAAAAGAATCTTGATACAATAATACTAGAAATAATTAAAGAAAATTGTCCTGAAATGTTAGAACAAGAGGGGAAGGTAGAAATAAAAAAAAAAATATACTGATCACCACCTGAAAGAAATCCTACAAGAAAAACCTACAGGAATATCATAGCTAAATTCTGAAACCACCAGCTCAAGGAGAAAATATTATAACAAACAAGCAAACAAAAAAGAAACAATTCAAATATGGCAGAGTCACAATTAGAATCACACAAGAAGTAGCAGTGGCTACACTAAAAGACTGCAGGTCTTTCAACATCATGTATTGAAGAGCAAAAGAACTAAGGTTGCTGCTGAAAATATCATACCCAGCAAAACTGAGCAAAGTAGTGAATGTAAAAAAAGGATATTCAATGAATTGCCAGACTTTCAGGATTTTGTTCCAAAAAGACCTGAACTTAATAGAAAAGTTGACATAATAGATCCAAGAGAAATATAAGGTAAACATCAAAGACTAATTACAAGAGATTCAATAAGGGTAGACTGTTTACTTTTTACATGAGGAAATGTAAACTGTATGTCTATGATTGTAATTAGTAATTGGGTAGTTTGAAAGAAAGACTGGGGTAGAGCTGAGTATGATGTGATTCTAAAAAGTAATATCACTTAGGAAAAGGTTAAAAGAGTGATTATCTTATACAAGTGAAGGGCAAGAGGAAGAATGAACACTGAGAAATTAGATGGGGAGGAGAGCTAGTAGGTGGAAACCTACTCACATCAGGAATGGGTTAAAGAGGGAAGAATGTGTGTGTGTGTGTGTGTGTGTGTGTGTGTGTGTGTGTGTGTGCGCGCGTGAGGGATTTTTAGAGGGAACTCCACTCATATCGGATCTCAGTTAAAGAGAGAAAAATATATACATTTCAAAGGGAATAAATGTCCTTTAAATTTATAAAGAAATAAGAGGGTGAGGAAATAGAATGGGTGGAGGAGGGCAGAATTGTATTTAGATTCACGGTAATGGGATAAATAGGGAACCCCATATATATATGGGGTTCCCTATTGAAAGGTTGAAAGGTTACAAAAGTCTAAATTCAGATAGAAACAAGAAGACAAGATAAAAGGGTCAGGGTGTGGTGGGGGGAATAAGGAAGGGATCCTTGGAGGCAGGGTAGGTTAAGTAACAGGATGCAAGGTAGAAGGTAGAAGTAAAGCAGAGGAGTTAGGAGAGATAGGAAAAAAGAGATACAAATATAAAATGAAGATCAAGAGAAGAATTTATTGGAAGAAAAAAACAGGGATAGTAATCATGATCCCGATGAAGTTAAAACTAAAATATAAAAGGATACAAAAAAAATGAAGCTAATCTCTGAGAAACTGTTATATGTAATCTTGGTTCTAAAGAACAAATAATGAAACATACCTCCCTCTTCTCAGTAGGGAGTCAGGAAATCAGGCAGAAAGTCGTAGACATCATCTGACACCAGGAACTGTTATTCCTTATTTTTTTGCTTAACTGTTTATCTTTGTTGCAAGAGAAGGTTCATGCTCATGCACAGAACAGGGTAGAAGATAACTCAGAAAGGTTGTAATGTAAAAACAAGACATCAATAAAACTTTTTAAAAATTATTTTACTTCTGCTGTTTCAGACAAAATCGCTGTATTTCAGTGGAAAGAGCACTGAACTTGGGTTCAAAGAGCATCGAATTGAGTTTGAATCATTATTATTTTACAGATGAATAAATGAGGCTTAAAGGAGTTGAGTGATATGATTTAGCATGATATAGTGCCTAGAGATCTGCTCTTGAAGTCAGAAAGGCCTGAATTTAAATTCTACCTCAGACACTTATTAGCTGTGTTATCTTGGGCAAGTCACTCAATTTATTTGGGACTCAATTTACCTATCTATACAATGGAGAGGTTGGATTAGATAACTTAAAAAGTCCCTTCATGCTTTAATTTTTATGATCCTATGATTCATTCCAGCTCTAGACATAGGATCCTATAAAATGTAGGTGGAGTTTTCTTTGCTGCTAGAAGGAATGTCACTATGGTTGCTACTATTATTCAAGTGGTAGTCACAGAGAGAAGTCAGTAATGTTTGAAACCCCCAAAGACAGAGACACACCTCCATTTTTTTAAATGTCAAAGAAATCAATAAAGTTATATAGTGTTTGTCATACTTGATTTTATTTCATAGACATCTTTTTATCTATCCCATGCAAAAAGACACATTTTAATTAACTGAATAGTGATTCTAATTCATGTCATTGTTACTGTTTTATAATTTTACTAAATTTAAGACCAAAAGAGATGTCAGGGTGCATGCGATCTAATGCTCCAACTTTACAAATTATAAACAAAAATCTGAAACACAGACACATTCACAGAGGTGCAGAGTGTGTCCCAGTTCCTTTGGGGATATTTTTTTTTTTATTTGACACTGGTAAATGTATTTTTTTCCTCCTTTGTATTAAGTAGACCGATCTAGTAGTAGGGGTGGTAAAAAGAGAGGAAAAAACTATCAATATCATCCATACAATAGTATCAGCTTTCCACTTTGCCTATATAGTCAGAAGTCTAACAAGAATGATCTCATGTTAAGCCTTCTCTTGGCTCAGTGAATTTCTTTTCTTGAGAAAGAAATTCTGTGGGAATCAGTGCTCTTTTCCCATACAGATACGTATTATTACCTACAGCAGTACCTATGGCATGAAGACTACTAGGGAAGCTTTCTCTGCCAAGATATCTTCATACAACACAATTATTTCATAGGTTTGTTGAATTTTAGATCTGGAAGGGACAAGAGAGAGGATATAATTTGACTCCTATTTTAGAGATGAGGAAACTGAAGTTCAAAGCCATAGTGGTGATGCAACTCCATAGAAATTTTGGCTTTTATTATAATTTGTGGAACTTTGTCTATCTCCATATTGGCTAGAAAGACCAAAAGATGTCTTATATAGAACAAATTGGTTTTTATCCGCATTTCTTATGTTTGTAAAAATCAAAAAGAAAACTGTGGCTAACACATTTAGAGTATTATCATGTCTGTTTTCACTTATCGTTGTTTCAACTCTTCTTCAAGGCATTCCTTATTTGATACAATATACCTGTTCTTGAAAAGAGTTGTGTAAATCATTTATTTTATGTGTGTTTTTGTAAATCAAATGCCATAAACATAGCCTATGAGACACTGTCCCAGACAACATTGTCTCACACTAACTTTGTAGCCAACACCCCCAGTTTGAGTCCATGAAATCATACTGTAACATTTGGCAATCATGTAAGGACAGAAGTGTAAGTCTAGTGATGATCAGAGCTAGGATTCAGTTCATAGTGGCAAGATTCTCATGAAGGTCAGTTAGCTTACAGCTATGCTGGTTACTTTTTGTACAAAAACATTGCTCCTATGAATCTGACTGCTACACGTAACATGTCTCCCAAAGTCAAGTTTTTATGTAACCAATTATTCGGGGATATACAAGTATATCAAAAGCACTGATAATCTCATGCATAAGCCTTTAGTAATATGAAAAGCTCTTGCAAATAACCATCTTTCCATTTATCCTTTAAAAAATAAAAGTCCCAGTGTCCATATTCTTTCCTAACTGTGGGGGTATGATCAGAATGTATTTGACTTAGTTTCTGCTTAGGTAAAAATCCTTTAGGAAAATAGAAGGAAAACTACCCAATCTATTTATTTGAGAGAATTATGTTCTTATTTGAATTCTCTGTGCAACGCAGTAGTATAATGGAAAAGAGCATTAGATGGGGAGTCAAAAGACCCAGGTTTTAATTTTGTAACTTCTGCATATAATTGTTTAACTTAGGGCAAGCAACTTCCACTTTCTCAGTTTTAATTTCTTCATTTCTAAAATGAAGTCATTATACAAGAGAGTTTCAAAAGCCCTTGTCCTTCTCCCATCCCCACCCCAGCTCCCAATACTATGAACCTGTGATCTCTAACATGTTGTTTACGCAAAAATGGCAAAAGGAAATCTAAATTTTAATAACTATTAATTTCACATGTCAGGGACCTTTAGGAGCACCCTGAAAGCTTGATGAATGGGAAAGCCAAGATTAAAAAGAAAACATCATCATTCCAATTTCCACCATGAGCCAAAAGAAGAACAGTAAGTCTGTAATCTATAACTGATGCAAGACCATGGCTGAATGAGTGGTTACAAGCCATTCTCTTCTCACACTAAGGCCTACTGGGGAGCCAGACACGCCAGAGGGTACAACAATGCTTAGCGCCAATTGCACCTGTCAAATGTGCAGATGGAAGAACCGGTGGCAACTGTTTCAAAGTAATGCTTAAATTAATTAGCCTTTCCTAAGCACATCATTTAATTACTAGTCCCCTCTGATATCCAGTCTGTGTGGAGATTTGAGAGAAACTTCAGGCTGGAGTTAGATTAGCACGATTTTCTCCAAACTTTTTTTCTAACAAATAATGCTAGTGTTGTCCTAAAACTTTAAAATACCAAAAATTACACTTTTATTACATGCTTTAGGGAAAGCTATTAACTTCAGCGATGTATAAAAGTCAGTAGGTTTATAGTGCTTTCTAAATTGTTGACCTTTACACAATTTTTCTCAGCAATAACCAATAGTCAGCATGAAACAAAACGGGGTTGACATATACACCCCACTGACTTCAAGACCTGTAGCTTTAATAATGTTGTGTTGTGCTGATTAAGAAATAAAAGAAAGGATTAGCATGGAGGCTGTTTTTAAAAATCCATGTGTCAGAACACAAGACTAATAACTTGAAAAAGGAACCCAGAAAATGAAATTCATCTCAATTGCCTGCCTTTTACCCATAGCTAAAGGCCACTTTTCCACATCTTCATCCTTCTTGACCTTTCTGTTGCTTCTAACACAGTAACTAATCTATTTCACTTTTGTCCCCTGCCCATTATACAATTGTAAGCACTCGTCCTATCTTAGTTTTTATCCCATTTTTTGAGAGGTAGTTATTCTCTTTTTTGCCAGATGTCATGAGCATGTTTCATGGTAGATGCAGCTCTATAGATTTCAGGGCCAAAAGCAAGGTGGCATGGTGGGGAACCATGAGAATAGCGGGTAGGGCTAATTAGGAGGGAGGGTTACCAGCTGCTCTAGCTCCACAAGGGTAATCAGAATTGGCTGAACCAAAGTCATAGTCAAGTGACTGAACCCAAAGCCTAGCCAAAAGATTGAATTGGAAGCTGTAACCAAGCAGAGAAAATGAACCTTTGAACGAAATGATGTTCCAACTGTTCTGAGTGCAACACTACAAGAAACTATGTTCTATCTATTTTTATCACCATAGGAGACAATACAGGTATTGCCATACAAATATTGCAGGCCATAGTAGATAAAATGATGGAATTGTAGTCAGGAAGGACTAGGCTCAAATTTCATTTCTGACACTTACTAGCTGTGTGACCATAGGCATGTATGGAGCCTCAAGTGTTCATCTATAAAATTGGAATAATCATATCTAGAGCACCTACCTATTTTTTGTTAGGATCAAAGGCAAAAAAGTACTTTATAAGCTCTAGGACATGGCAATGTCATTATTATAATCACATGATGGGTATAGAATCATTACTTGTTGGTTAAACAGACAAATAAATTAATGTGTCCTATGGTTTCCTTGACCTTCTTTGCTTCTTCTCTGAAACTTATATTTTTCAATAGCTTAATTCCAATTAACTGATCAAGGTAACTTTATCTGGGTCAAAACAAACTATTTCTGCATGTGTTTATTGCAGAGAATGTGTTTCTCTCATATGTTCACATTCAAAGCAGCGAAAAAATGAATGAGGCGCTCACCTTTATTCTTTCTTATTTGAGTCGCTGCAACGTACTAAACTTTTTCCTTCAAAATCCTTCCAAATGGATCCTACAGAACCAAAAAACTAAATAAAGCCTCTCTCTGTAATTTGGTTATCTGGGTTTGAATTACTACAACAGCATTGTCTTTCTTAGTTTCGAAATCTGTTCAAAATATTCCTTCTAATTCCTTGTTCTCTTTAATTTACTAAAGAACATCTTAAAAGGATAGGCTTGATGCTATTGAACAACTCAGACCTCAGAACCAAAACCATCTAGTGTTTGTCTGACATTTCCTTCTTCCATCTGTCTTTTTTTATTTTTAGATTAAAATCTCACTAGAGAAATATGGTCCTCCCAGAGAATTTATGGAATGCAATAGAATTTTCTTAATAAAGAAGCCTGCCATCTTTCACTACTAATGCTTCATTACAAGTATGTACTCTCTACACTTAGATAAAAAAGGAGATTCATTTCATAAAAAAGTAAATCATTGCTTCGGTCAAGTCTCTAGCCACCTCACAAGAAGCATCACACACCTGTGGCAGCAGTCCTTATACAGAAACTAATCAGAGTCTTCTGTTTTCAATTGTCAGTGTCCCAGAAATTTCATTCTGGCTGTATTTTGATGATGAAGGCCCCAAGATACTAGCTGTGAGCTATATCAGGCCATCTGTCCAGAGGAAAAAAAAACAGATTTCTGATTTTTATTGAAATGAATTAGTGATATCTAGTGAATGGGAACTTGGCAAAATGAAAACATATCAAATGTAATTTAATTCATTTGACATTTAATAAATACTCTGGGTAAGTCACTATTAAAGTAGATCATAAAATAAAAATACTCTCCAAAAATATCCTCCCTGGTGTAGAATAAGTCACAAATTCTAGAGATAAATTCTATTGCCAAAACTTTTCTTTTTTTTTTATTTGAAGATATTGTTTCAGGAGCCAAAAAGAATCAACTAACGTATTACTTCGTAGCTACAAAGTTCTCAACTAACTATCAAATTTAATCCTTATGGCCACTCTGCCAGGCATATAGGATAATTCTACAGAGGTTAAATGATTAGCTCAAGGTTAAACAGCTAGTAAGTGCCATAGCCAGAACTTGAAGCTAGGTCTTTTTCCATGATATGACTGTCCCTTGAGTGAAATGATTTCTTACTACAAATGACTGAATATCAAGGGAATTTACTTTTTAAATATTGTGTCTTTCATTCAACAAATGTTTTGAAATCTACTATGTATAACAGCACTGAGCTATGAGCTAAGTGCTGAGTGGGTCACAAATATGATTAAGATCTACTAACTCTCAGAGCTTCTCATAAGCTTATTTGAATAATGCAAATGGAATAACTAATACTGAAAAACCTACATGTGCCTAGCACCCTATCAATGCCATAAGTTATTTTGATATTTGTATAATCTACAACATTTGGTTAAATTTAATATGATGTCTGCAGAACTCTCACTTATGACCCATGGTAATAGCTAATATACTTCTCCCCCACCCCCTCACAATTGTGGGAGCTATTTAAACTGACTTATCCATGAGCATTCTTTTACCCGGTACCACTTAGGACCAAGATATATATTTATCATGAAACTAGTGAGGAAAAGTGATGTGATCAAACCAACCTGTTTACATAGAAAGTGAACCTGTGGCTATAGTCTCATGACCACAATATTCTCCCAACCATGCATTTACACACACTACTGAATGCTGGGAATGAAAAATAAAATCCTAAACTTCCTCCAAGGCTCAACTTAGGTGCTACCTACTACCAAAAACATTTATGTCCTCAGATTCTCTTGCATGTAGTAATCTGTGGAAAAGGTATATCCCTACCTTACAGAATTTAGCATCTTGAATCCAGGAAGTATTTTTCTTCTTGCCTTTTTATCCCCATATTTAACACAATGCTTGGCACTTAGTAGATACTTAATTAATACTGATTGAATTAAGCTGAATTGGGGCAAAAAGAGAGGTGTCATTACTTCTTCCTAGAAAACAGGAACAACTCAAAGCCAGGAAGAGCTCCAGTTTTACTTCTGACACAAACCATGTGACTCTAGGCAAATCGCTTAATCTATCGGTGTTCAAGGCAAATCTCTAAACCTATAAATAACAGAGAATGGGCCTATGGCGTTGCTAGAAACACTTTTCCCAATTAGTTCTCTCTTTATCAATGAACTCGGAGCCAGTCTCCATCCCTGTTGCTCTTCAATCATTTCAGCCATGTCCAATGCTTTGTGACTCCATTTGTGGTTTTCTTGGCTTGGTGGTTTGCCATTTCCTCCATCAACTCATTTTACAGATGAGGAAACTGAGGCACACAAGGGTACATTATTTGCCCAAGGTCACACAGCTAGTAAGTGTCTGAGGCCAGCTTTAACCTCAGGAAAATGAGTCTTCCTCACCTCAGGCCCAGCATTCTATCCATTGTGCCATCAAGCTGTCCAAAAGACTCAGATGTATAAGTCAACAATTTCCTGCGTCTTCAGAAGAACTTATAGAATATAAAAGCAATAGATTTTTCTCCCTTTTTTCCTCCTTTCAGAATTTCTCATTTCTTTGGACTTTTTTTTACTCATTTATACACTTGTTTTCTTATTTTTGTTATGATTGAGACACTTTTATATTCTACAGAATTTTTTTAAGATTGACATTCTGACATCCTAATTAATTCTCATTTAATATCACATCAAAGAGTATATGTATTTATAAACTAGCTACTTTCTAAAAAAATTATATTCCATTTTTAGCCTTTTAAAAACATTTTTATGTAAAAAGTATTTTATTATATAACTATTTGTTTTCTACCTCTATTTCTTCACATTTTCAGTACACATTCTCTTTCCTACCTATATCTTGTATAAGATTATAGATTTAGAACTGAAAAGGACATCAGAAATAATCTTATTCAATCCTTTCATTTTATAGATGAGAAAATGAAACCAAGAGAAGGTAAATGACTTTCCAAAGTAATAATTAGCAAATAATTAGCAAAAGTAAGCTTTTTCTTGGAGGGGGGACACAAGGCAATCAGGGTTAAGTGACTTGCCCAAGGTCACACAGCTAGTAAGTGTCAAGTGTCGGATTTGAACTCATGTCCTCCTGACTCCAGGGCTGGTGCTCTATTCACTGCTCCACCTAGCTGCCCCCAAAAGTAAAATTTTAGTTAATGCTTCCAACTCATATATCCAGCACCATTTTCATACTGTCTCATACTTAGCATAATCTTTTTTTCTTAGTGTTAGTACTATGCACCTCCCACATAGGAAGTTAATAATAAATGCTAATTTTCTTCATTCCTTCCTAATGCTGACTTTGTCACCTCGATATAATATGTATAATACGATATATGCTCAAATGCGCATTTTAGGGTGCACAACTATCAATCTGAAAAACATTTATTTTTACTTGATATTCTCACTTGATTTCATCATCAGATAAAAGGCTAACACTATAAGTTTCATGAGGTATAGCCTCTTCTAAAAATATCCATATTTAATTTAGAGAGATTGAGGGAAAAGGAAAATCCTCTGTCTTCTTTAAACAAAATCAAATCTTTTTCAAAGACAGGTGAATTACAATTAGCACCTAGCTTGAATGTTGGCTGAAAAGCAACAAAACAGGTCAATGATGGGAACCTCAGAGGGAGAAGTGAAAGTACCTGATAAGAAAACAGAGATCCTAATGTCAAATAGATGATTCATGAATTGAAATCAGACTGTGAAATAGATTAATGTACATTACGCTAGATGAGATCCTACGAGGAGGAGAAAAATTACAAAGAAACAAAAAGCACCAAAATATGTCATGGTGTAGGATATTCTCAAGGTGGTGAGAAAAGGGAATTTACAGAAGATGGAAAAAGTAATTTGTAATGAAACAACAGCAGATGTTTTCTTAAGATAATAAGAGCACAACAGCCAGGCAGAAAGAAAAAAAATAAATTCTTTCAAAAGATCATTGTAAACTTTCTATTTATACGTAAGTACATCTAAGCATTCTTGAAAATTATCATCTCTTTTAAGGACATGGTGTGAAGAAACAAAAACAAAGGCATCATTTATGTATTGAAAGGGGGAAGGGAAAATGAACCCAGTGGATTAAACAAAGAGATAACAGAAAGGCTGTTTAATGAAAGTAGTCCAACTGCCTAGGGAAAAGTGGTGGCTAGAAATGTGAACAGTAGTGTTCGGGGAAAAAAGATTTTGGCCTGGAAAGGTATTTCAGTCAACATATGCTATGGAAGATGAAGATGGTCTCTAAGACACACTTGAGTATCTTTCTAAATAGATTTGATTGTTCAGGCTATAATGTGGACAATGAACTCTTTCCAAAAATTTCATGTCATTTCTTTGTTTTTCAAACACTCACTTTGATGACTGGTGGCTTCAAGTTCTAATTTTTTTCCTCAATATTCCAAAGAGAAAGGGTAGAGAAGCCCACATAGTATAGCAGATAGGCACTGTGGTTTAGTGGATAAAGCTTTGAACTTGGCATCAAGAAGATATGGGCTGGAATATCACTTTGGATACTGACTAGCTGTGTTACCCCAAGAAAGTCACTTAAGCTCCATTTCTTCATCTGTAGTTACCTTATAGAATGCCATGAAGATCAAAGTATATTTAAAGTGCTTTGCAAGGCTTAAGGAATAATATAAATGTGAAATACAATTTGATTGAAAGTAGGGCAGCCATCATGGTGAAGGAGGAAATTAAAAAAAGGAATGTCTATAACACTAATCATACTTTTCCTGGCTTCCTGGTTCCTTTCAGATTCAATCTCTTTATTTAACTAGATGCCCTACATATCACATTACTCCTACTTTTATCTACCCAGTTACTTCTTCTCATTCTACCAATTCTATCTCAGTGGCAGTAATCTGGGGCTCCCATACTGCTGACTTAAAACACTTTACCAAGAATTTCATATTAAAAGACCCAGTTAGAGTAAAAGTAGCCATGAAAATACTGCCACCCATTATTGTGGATGTTCATTCCCTATCTGCCACATATAGAAGATGGAAACCATGAATATGAAATCAAGGAAAAATCTATTTTCTACAGAGAAGTCATGGATTACAGTAGTCTCAGTAGAATTGGAATCAAAGACCATGTATTAGAAAAGGAAGAATGCTATATTATACCAAACCACCTCAGAAATCATAAGAGCTACAGAAACCATTTACTGTGATACCTTAATTTATAAAAGAGGAAACTAAAGTCCAAAAGCAGTAACATATTTAAGGTCATACAACTATTTCGTGGCAAAACTAAGATTATACGCCAGTTCTCCTAAATCATGTTCAGTAGTCTGTCAACCTGACAGATTCAATAATCACTTATGGATTAACTACTCTAGTAAGGCCTTAGGTGCAAAAGGGCTATAAAGATAAATAATACATGATCTTTGTCATCAAGAGACTGGAAATTTAGTACAGGAGATAAAATGTATAGAGAAAATAAAACAAAATGGACTGAGCATTCAGAGAAAGAAATCAGAAAAGGTTTCATGGAATAAGTGACATGAATGGATCTTTAAAGAATAGATAGAATTTTCAGGAAGAAAGAGGTAGGAATAGAGAGAATTCATTCAATGTAGCAGGATATGAAATAGAGACAAGGCAGCATGAGCATAGGGTTTAGTAGAGTGTTGATCAAGGAGACCTTTGATCAACTGAGTCCTCCTAATCTGCTGGAGATAGTTGTAGGGCACGGGCTTTCATCAGAGGAAGATGCTTGCCATGGAGCCATACTTGTACTCTGGCCACTTGCTGAAAGACATGGCTGTTATAGAAAAGGACATGATGTTTCCTCAGTTTACATAAAAACTCCCAGGCTGGTTTCTGTGGACCTTGATGATTAGGAATATTAATCAGGGGCATTTCCTTAAAGAGGAGTTAAAACAGGATAGATTCATTCACAAATTTCTTCCCTTCGGTAGTTCATTATAGTGAAGCTCTACCACTCAGTTCTTTCCCTTTGGGATGTTTCACTCTTCAGATTTCCAAGAAGGCAGAGACAAAGTTTCTTTCCTCCTTCCCCCAACACAGCTACAAGCGCATGGCAGCCAGAACTTGGAACTAGGTAAAGCTAAGTTCCTGGCTACCATTTTCTTTCTGCCTTTGTTTTCTTCTCTAAGAACAGTTCAGATACTGTTGATTCTGAAATATGGATTTTTCCAGTTTTGGCAGCTACTTTGTGAACTTGCACATTCTTCATTTGGAAATGTAGTCATCAGCCAACCAGAGCGTGGAGAGTTTCTCAAAGTAGGAAATGACCACCACTAGCTCATCTTGTTGCTAAAGGCCTAAAGAAAGCTATGCCCAGGCGGGTCAGAGGTTGAGACCTTGTGAGCTGCTCAGTGAGCACAGATCCAAGGTGAATGCTAATGACGTTATTTTTCTCCAGTCTCTCAAAATTGTTTTTATCTTCCAGGGGAAGTAAAAAGTCTAGGCACTATTTTAGGTGTTCTATATTTTCATATTTATCATGACATTGCCAAATACTTTCTGTTTGGGGCAGTTTATATGAGTGGAGGGAATAAAGAGCTGTCTAAAATCTGCAGTTTATAAATAAAAAGCTGTCTAGAATTTTCATTGTACTTTTACACCTTTCTTAAAAGAGATCCTGCTATCAACATTTCACTGAGACTCTAGACATGAGCCATCATAAGTTTAGGGTTAGAGATTTCCTTAGAACTTTACAATGGGATGGGGACAATGAGTGAGATATAAAAAGAAATCCCTCTTCGGCATCAGCCCCCACTCTCCCCAGAATCAGTCTTGGTCTGTGTAAGTGTCCGTGGGAAGAAGACTCTTGAGCTGTGGGTCAAACAAGAATGACAAATAGTTCACTTTGCTGGAATATGGCATACATGAAAGGGATTCGCCATCATATAGGCTTCATATGGATGGAGGAGGTCCGTGAAAATCAGACTAAGGAGTTTTAACTATAGCAATTATGCACTATACTTTCTTGGATTTCTATTGTGGCTAAAGGACAGAGAGAGAGGGAGGGAGAGGGAGGGGGGTAGAGAGAGAGAGAGAGAGACAGAGACAGAGAGAGGCGGGGGGTGGTGGGAAGGAATGGGAGTGGGAGAGGGAGAGAGAGAGCAATATCATCCTTATGGGAGTCCCATTGCCTCTAGCTCTTATTATTTTGAAAACTTATTGTCCAAAAGAGAGGGAAGCATGTAGAAAACGTCATGTCAGATCTTGGCTTCTTTTTGTTTGAACCACTGAAAAGTTGGTGAACTCTAACCTAGGCACTACAAACTACAGTAAAACAATCAAGCCTAAATAGTCTTGGTCCCCTAAAGTCCATAATACTGTTCTTAATAATAAAGTCCATAAAAAGTTAGCTTACTGTGAGTACACCCTTCCTGAGCATTTTTTGTGGCTTGTCTAGATTTATAAGTTTGATGGGGACAATGCAATTCCAATTTACCATCACTTCAGGAAAGCACACACACACACACACACACACACACACACACACACACACACACACCATATTTGCTATGTGCCAAAGCAAACAAGATAAATGTCTCAATACCATCAAACTTGAAGTCATTATAATGCTAGAATTGAGAACTACAGGGCACCTTGGAGATCACCTGATCCAAAGTCTCTCATTTTTAAAAATTAGGACCTGAGGTGCAAACAACTTGTGACTTGCCCAAAAAGTGAATCCATACTGTTTTTAGGAAGATTATTAAAATAACAGCTATTAATTTGACTTCTCATGGATAGTAAAGAAAATGTGGAAAAGGATGGGGAAGGCACAGTTTCTAGGGCTAGTAATTATAATGAGCTCCAAATTCACTTCTCAGAAAAGAAACAACTTTTTTAAGATTTTCACAGCACATACTACCCACATAGTAAATAAATCTCAAGATAAATAGAAGCTATCCTTATTTGAGGGATTTATTCACTTAGGTTTTGATTCCAGTCTTTTCCACAAAGACAGGGAGAAAGAAATTCTCCAAAGCCCTTTGTGCCCTAGACCTAGATTGTCTCCCCAGTAACTAGATAGGAAAGAAAAAGAACGGACTTGTAGTGGATAATAGCGAAACTGAGATTTGTAGCTAACGCCACCCTTGAGCACAGTTCACAAAAGCATCATGTGTTTTCTCTCATCTTTGCCTTTTTCTAAGTTCTCATTTTCTAAAAGAAAAAAAAAATTTAGCAGGTATCTATACACAACAGGGTCTGATCATTTGAAGTCTGAAAAAATAGGTTGATTGTCATAGATGGGAATTCCATTAAAGAAGGAGAATCTATCTATTTTGAAGAACTGCTCAATCAAGAAGAAACCTACCTAGAAGAGACCAGGGGCAGAAACAAATTCAAAATGTCAATGGCAGAATAATAAGCAGTGTCCTTGCTAGCCTAAGAGAAAAGAAGCCGCGTTCAAATAGTCTCTCACAAACAAAATAGAGAGGTCCCTTGAAAATGTCTTCAGGACAATACAATAAGCCTGTTGTGTGTGAAAACTTGCTTAGTTACAAAAACAAAAACAACTTCACAAAAGGAAAAGGAAAGAAAGGAAGGAAAATTCACAACCAGAATAAATACAAGATTGATAAGAGAGTTTCAAGTGAATAGCAATGCTGATTAAACCAGACCAAGGAAAACAAGATAGCTGTTATATCTAGAACACTAGCTGCCAAGCAGATGCATACTGCATTGTCTATTGTTGGAAAAATTGAATTAAACTGAATTGGCATTGTCCTGTTTGGCACTGTGATTGCAAGAGATCCTCATGTTACTTTTAATATTAAAATGGTTTATATAAGAAGAAAGCGATCTTCCGGTTAAAAGTCTGTGTGTGTGTGTGTGTGTGTGTGTGTGTGTGTGTGTGTGTGTGTGTGTACCTCATAAGCAAAGAGAATTTTCTGTACACTATCTAGTTTTTACAGGAAAAAAAAGGAAATTCTCTATAATAATGGTAATTTCAATTATTTAGTAAAGATAAATATTTTCTTAAAGGGTCTCCATTCAATCACTTCCTGACAACAGTATTTCCATCATGTGAATCCAACAGCAGCAAATAAATGCTGCACTCTGATTAAAAAACAAACCACTACTCTAGACATCCACCAAAAAAGACTATACAGGTGGGTAAAAGCTTTCATTATACAATATTCATCACCGAAGAAGAGGAAGGTCATAGGTGAAAAGAAACAGCTTCCATATAACTATCACATTTTTTGAAATGTTAAACCAATTTAATTCAAGCCTTTGCTATGCATTCTCTATATGCAAGGCACTGTGCTAGATGATGAAGAAAAAAGTCACAGAGGAAGGGCAGACATGGACAGGTTTCATATTTTTGTATTTGTATGATTGGTATTACTGAATAGAATATTCATATTAGTGAGATCACAGATACAATGGAGGAATGGTGTCCATGTCTTCACAGAGCTTAATAATATCAAATGGGGAAGTCATGATATAAACAAATATAACAGACATAGTAGTCTATATAGGATTCTTGAATCCAATTAAATACAAACAAGTAGAATATAAGGTAGAATTCAATGGAGCTAAAGGAGAGATTCAAAGTGCCATGACAAGGGGAAAAAAATTAGTATGGAGAATCGACAGATCTCCAAAGGGAGAGGGAATAGTTGGAGATACTAAAGTAGAAAAAGCCTTGAGCTGAACATTGCAAGATGAGGAAGAATTCCACAAACAGAACTGAGGAGGTAGTGGATTGAAGGCAAAAGTGATGACTTGTATTTAGTATCTAATGAATGCAAGACACAGTCCTACTAGATTCTTTAAGAGATTCAATTTAAAAAGTGAATAATTACTATTTTGGTTCATCTATTTGCTAGTAATTTTTTAAAAAAAATACTATTATGTTCATTTCATTACTGATACTTGCTTTTCTAAATACTTGTCTATTTATTAATTTATTGAATTCTTACAGTTAGTCACCAGATATTTATTTAGCTTTATGTCTGAGGTATAGTGGTAGGCACAAGAAGAGATACAAAAAGAAGTAAGACAATAAGCTCGACCCTCAAAGAGAACATTATCTATTATGTGCAAAATAAAAATACCACAATACTGATTAAGTTATCAATGTGTAGGAAAAGAGCAACCTAATTTCCACAATAGTACAGAGAAAGGAGAAATCTCTTCAAGTTGAGGCTACTATTACAAAAGTGTAGATGAAGGTTAGATGAATACATTTCAAGCCCAAGATAAAGAGTGAATGCAGAAAGCAGATAATAAAGAACAAGCTTGGAAACTAGTAAGTCATCCAGATTACTTAGAATTTTCAAAATATATGAAAAAGTTAGAATGGGATATTGGCTAAAAGGCATAATTCTTTTGGGGAGCCACCATGAGGCAGTGGAAAGGGCATTAGAATCGGCACCATTCCCAGGTGCCAAGCCTCGCATCTGCCTTCAAGACCTTGGGCAAGTCACCATAACTCTCTGGGCCTCGGTTTTTTAGTATAAAATGAGCGTCTTGAATTAGATGACTTAAAAGATCCCTTTAAACTCTCAGTTTATAATGCTATAACCCTTAATATTTTCTGTCCTCAACATAACTCACAATAAAGATATTCCCATTCTCAGCAGCCAATAAAAATTGTTAATTACTTCCTCTTTACCAAGAGGCTCACTTAGCTCTCTTGTACAAGAAATTTGGTGTATGTTTTTTGAATTACCTTTGGTAAAATTTATAAATTACATTACTTGTGCAAAAGTCCACAGTGAATGAGAACAAGGGCACCATCCTTTTTATCTTATTAAACTCCCAGTTGTATTGGGATTATTTTGTCTTTCAGTGAAGAGAATGTGATCAATAAACTGACATGCTTAAATTCAAAATGTAACTGTTGAATCTCTTGCCTTTTATCCAAGGGATAAAATCTGTTGTCTGAAGTAATTTATACTCTCTGAAACACTCTCAGAGCCCTCTTTGTTCATGTGCCTTTTTGCTGAAACCTCCTTAACAAGTGTCTAGATCACTTGGCAATGTACCAAGGAGTCATTTTAATATATCCCATGTCTTTAGTCCTATCAACGTGATGACGTATGAGGAACAGAAACTTCATCTTAGAACAAAGATTCAATCATAGTCACCAATCCTTCAGTTCCCAAGGACAATATATCAATGAAAAGTGATTAAAACTCTCCATTAATCTCTAAAATTCAGCAAATTGCCTACATGGAATACTTTTTAAATTTTTTATTGATGTTGTCTGTTTCTTCATCACCATAGTATCCCATACATCCTTTCCTTTCCCCCTCAGAGAGCCATCCCATATGACAAAAAGTGGATGGTTTTGTTGTTTTTGTTTTTTTTTTTAAAGAGAGAGGAAAAAGTCAGTACAACTGATTGATACATTGAGAAAATCTAAAATATGTGCAATGTGTAGATCTGCTACCTCCATGAAGGGGTAAGTTTGGGATGTTTTCTCATCTCTTCATTTGAGTCCTGGTTTATCTTTATAATTTTGTTACATTTACTTTTGATTGTTTGGTGTGTGGTGGTTCTTTCCACTTACATTGTTGTAGTTAATATGTATATTACTTTCTTGGCTCTGCTTATTTCATTTTGTATCAGTCCATATAGATCTTTCTGTGCTTCTCTGCATTCACCACATGCATTATTTCTTACAGCACAGTATATTCCATTACATTCATGTACCACAATTTGTTTAGCCGTTTCCCAATTGATAGGCATCTACTTTGCTTCCCATTTTTAGCTCTCACGGAAAGTGATGCTATAAATATTTTGGAGTATATGTGGACTTTTTTCTTATTGATAGCATTCTTGGGATATAAGTCCACTAATGGAATCTTTTATTGAAAGGATATCAATATTTTATTCACTTTATTTGCATAATTCCAAATTGCTTTGTAAAATGGTTCCACCTTTTCACAGTTCCACCAATAATGTACCCTCATAACATGCTGTAGAACTTAACAAATTTTATTACATCTACTCTAACACTAGTCTCCTTTCCTTCTCTACCCATCACTAAATGGCAAGAAGAGTGGGGGACAGACATCAGAGAGAGTGGGAAACTGTGTTAATAAAGAAAGAAAATGTCTTGCTTGAATTCTATCCATTTTGGAATCTCCTTCTTTCCCAAGGGGCTGCCTTAAGGATTTTTGAATTACCAAAAATTTCCATCATAGCATTCCCATTGAATACTCTTTTCAACCCTCTACTCAGCCTCTTCCTACTCTGCCCCATTAACCTCATGATTCAGACACCCAGACCTCGGACACTTACTGTGCTTCCATTTGATTATGGGCAAATTCAAAGAATGAAAATTATGTTGAAGAACCAAAATTCCTATACAGCTAACAGCCTTCCAATTCTCAGAGAATACATATTTAACAAGAAATAAGCAAGTATTTTTTTAAAATCTTTTCCCTCCAAATCAGCAATTCATTTCAAAACTTGTCAATTATTATAAAAGTAACAGAAGGAACCATGAAGTATTGATGATTATAGTTGCCATTGTCACCAGCTAAAGTCCCCTTTTGTACACTGGGTTGTTGTTGTTGTTTGCCATGTTCTCAGGTAGTGAAAATTTGAAAATGCATTATACAATAAACACTTGCTTTATGTGTACAATAAGCACTTGCTTTATGTGAATGTAAGCTTAGAAAGTTAATAAGCAATACAGCATATCCACACATTACACTATAATAAAATATATTCACTTAAAGGGGATTTGAAAACAACAGCCATTTCTTTTTGTCACTCCACCCCAATCTAAACTCCTTATATTAAAAGAAAGGTTTTTTTTTTCCAGGAGATATATTATGTACCATGATTTAATTGCTGGATTTTGTGTAATATGTAGTCTTTTGTTAAATTTCTTTCTACACATAAAAGATACCTAGAAATAAACACAAAAAGTGTCCTGCATGCTTGGCTGCTTTTGAATCTACTCTTAGCTAAAGTAGTCTAGGGCAGTTGGAGGAAGGTAAGAAAGGACCAGTTTCAAGTTATTTCATCTTTGAAAATATTCGAGCCCAGTTGAAATGAATGAATTGGGTTTTTAGAAGCATTATAGTAAAACCAAAATAAAATGATCCCGCATAAAGGGGGAAAGGGAAATGAAAAAGAAATGAAACCATTTAGCCACATTAGGCAGTATATGTTGCTAAGTTTATCTTCAAGCCTATGTTCATATAGTCTCAAACATTAAAAATAATTGCAAGCTAATGGCATGTAGTAATTGTTTGTCCCACCACTATGCATAAAAGTCAGCAAGACAAAGTCAAAGTCACTGTCCTGTAGATGACTACGTGTTTTGACAAATTAGATGTTCAATTAGAAATATCAAACTCAGAAACACCAAAATTTGTTAGAAGGGGATGAATGGGGTGGGGGGGGTGGGAGAAGGAATTGTTTCAAACAGCTTATTGTCTATGACTGCCTCAAAACAAAGCTGAGTGAGGAAGGCAATAAAGTATATTATTTAGAGTTAATCAAAGAGTATCTGAATTACAAGCTGGGCTATTGTTAGCTGAAAATATGCTGTCAGCCCCACTAATTAGAAAATCATGGAGTCCTTTATGTAAAACCTTTGTTTTTTATGCCTACCCAATTAAAATAATGAAACAAACTATAGCACACCAGTAACAACTTTATCACAGACATATAGCCATGTAACAAAGCTTGTCTGAAAAGTAACTAATGCTTCTTTTCAACATGAAAAGTTCTCATAGCCTGAGATACACCAAACACAGTGTCCTGCCTAGTGTACTGATAACAATATTCTGTGTTCAATGTAAACATAACCGCTGGGTAAAACTAAACAAAACAAAATCTTCCCTCCTTACCCATAGTAATAGCAAATCTAATGAGCTCTACATAACCAGAGAAGCTGTTGTCATCGTTGCCTCTGTGTGTAGGCATTGATATTACAATTAAGATTTACGGGATCGTAGGATTATACACATAAATCTGAAAGGGACCTCAGAGGCTATCTAATCCAATACCCTCATTTTACAACTCAAAAAAAAAAAAAAACAGGCTCAGGAAAATCAAGTGTTTTGCCCAAAGTCACAGAAGTAATAAGTATTTTTTGAAAAATTTATATTTTATTTTTTTCATACTTATATGTAAAAAAGCACATTTTAATGATCATTTAAAAAAATTTCATTTCCAAATCCTTTCCCTCCTTCCCTTCCACTCCCCCTCCTTGAGAAGGCAAGTAATTTGATACAGATTACATATATATATGTAGTCATGCAAAACATTATTTACACATTAGCCATGTTGCAAAAGAAAACACATACAAAAAAAAATACCAAGAAAGTTTTTTTTAAAAAGTGTTTTGATCTGCAATCAGATTACATCTATTTTTTTTTCCTCTGGAGGTAGATAACATTTTTTTTTCATCCTAACTCTTTTGGAACTATCTTGGGTCATTTTATTTCTGAGAATAGCTAAGCTATTCACAGTTGATCATCACACAAATTGCTTTGACTATATACAATGTTCTTCTGGTTCTGTGCAATGCATTTTACATCAGTTCACATACGTCTCCCCAGGTTTTTCTAAAAGCAAAGTATGATCAGAATCATACACCACAACTTGTTCAACCATTCTCTAACTGATGGGTGTGCCCTCAATTTCTAATTCTTTGCTGTTACAAAGAGTTGCTATAAATATTTTTGTACATAATAGGTCTTTTTCCTGTAAGTTTTTGGTTCTTCCAAGGTGGTAGGATCTGAGCAAAGGTATGGTCACTGCTCTCCTGGTCTGTGCTCTGATCTGTGAGTGACCACAGGCACTCTTCTCTACCCTGGAATTGTGACCAGGGCTCCTGCTCTCCTGTAGCCACAAGCATTAGTGATCCTTGGATTTGAAACCAGGACCCCAGCTCCCTTGAGAGCAGTCACAAAAACTTTTCTCCTAACTGGAACTATGTCTAGGGCCCTTGCACCCCATGTTGTCACTAGCCCTAGTACAGCGTATCCCTCTTTACCCTTTTTTTGCCTGTGTATGAAGTAATAAGAAGCCATATGGTATAGTGACTAGTGAGCTAGCCTCAGAATCAAGAAACATGGATTCAAGTCTTGCCTCTGACACATACTAGGTATGTGACCCTGGGCAAGGCATTTAACCTCTCAGTCTTTCTCTTCTTCTCCATCACCAACCTTTTACTCTCTAAGACTGTAAGTCATAAAGAAGATACCAATCTACACTGGGAAAGGAAATTCTTCTTAGAGAGATCCATTCATTAATGAAATCAATGATGTGGTTAAAATGATGTAATAAGGGCATTTACTCATATAGGAGTACATCAACAACCACCATACCAGATAACATAGTGGATAGAGCACTGGGCCTGAATTCAAATGGCCACAGATACGTGATAACTGTGTGACCCTGGAGGTGGCTAGATAGAGCAGTGAGTAGAGCACTGGCCCTGGAGTCAGGAGTACCTGAGTTCAAAACCAGCCTCAGAAACTTGACACATGTACTAGCTGTGTGACCTTGGGCAAGTCACTTAGCCCCAACTGCCCTGCCTTCCCCCTCCAAAAAAAAACAGTGACCCTGGGCAAGTCATTTTCCCCCTGTTTGCCTCAGTTTCTTCATTTGTAAAATGGGTATATTGACAATGTTTACCTCTCAGGATTGTTGTGAGGATCAAATATGATAATAATTTTAAAGCACTTTAGCACAGTGCCTGGCACAGAAAAGTGCTATCTAAATGTTAGCTATTGCTATCATCATCATCATCATCCTACTGGTTACCCCATTAATTTATGCTCAGCTATTTTATTTTAAAGCTAATTTATACTAGCTTAGACAAGCTAGATTGGAGTTTCCATTTGTTCAGGCCATGGACCAAGGAATATTGCTGAGAAAACGTTTAATGTAAAAGACCCTGAGAGAAAGTAATGTTTATCTACTTGACAATATTTCATGACTTAAAGGATATTTGATTTTGTAGGTGTGGGTACTCCCTACAGCCACACATACTTAGTTCTCCATTAGAAGTGTTTTCACTATTACACGGCCAGTTTGATGATCCATATCTACTCACTTAGCTAGGATGGTCCTCACATAACAAACATACAATCTCTCACCAAGCCCATATTCACAATTTTTTCAGGTTGGTATAACCTGGCAAAACTTTCACAGTCTTAATGAGCCCAAGACCACTCCTATACTCCATGATACCAGAGGAAGGCCCATGTTTACAAAATATATTTTTTCCTATTTAATCCAAACAACCCTATAATGTTTTGAGTGTGAACATTATTATCTTCATCTTAAAGATGAGAAGGAAAGCAGAGGTTCAGAAAAGTTGCTTTTCCAAGGTCAGAGAACTACTGATAAACTTGGACTCCAGACCAGGCACCTCTGACTCCAAATTCTCTATTGTTTCACCTAGACCATCCAGTTTCTTGAAAAAATAACAAAACATTATTAAATCCTTGAAAATATAGTTTACATAGAAGCAAATGAACCAAAATTATGAGTTGGCAAATTTCTTTAAATGTTAGTTGCAAAACATTCTTTACCCATTACTTAGGAGAAAAAATTTCTACTAATGGAGTTCTTCACCTAAGGTCTAAGATAGGTTTTTCAAATATTTTGATCATTGTATTTCAATGTAATTGGTTTCCTCTGTAATCCTATTGATTTTATTTTACACATTTAAAAGCATTCTGAAAAGATGTCCATAATAAGCTTTGCCAAAAAGCCAGAGAGGTCTATGAGACAAAAAAGAAATTAAGACGTCCTGCAATTGCTTTGCCAACCTAGTTCTAGTTACAATGTGTCCTTGAAAGCAATACATTTCATGTTTTTAAGGAAGAAAGGCATGTTTCACTAACTCAGATGCTCCCACTGCATCCAGGGCTATCTCCAGTAATCCTGATCTATGTCTTGCCACTGGACCCAGATGGTTCTGGAGCACAGAGTAACGGCCCTGCCTTATTTAAATCCAATTCACTTGCAAGTCATGACATCACTGTCCCAATGCTATGGTCCTCTTCAGTCTACAGTTAGTCTGAATTTTGGAGATTTTACTATCTTAATAGGCCTGAGATTTCTTCTTAATCAAGCTTCAGCAGCTTTTTCCCAGTAGAGTTCTTCCTGTTCCTTCCATTGTGGGGAAGAGCCCAGGTAGGCAGTCCATCATTCTCTGGGCTTTACCAGCATGCAGCAGAGCCAGTACCAGAGCCCTACCTCCCACCCCACTCACTTCCCACTTTTCCTTTCTCTTTTATTCTTTGTCTTTCCCAGATTAAGATCTGAGACTCTTGTGGCAGGGGACTATTTCTTTTTTGCTTGTATTTGTATCCCCAGTGCTTAGCACAGTGTCTGACACATAGTAAGTGTTTAATAAACGTACTACTTGCTAATGCATACTGATTTGGAGTGCTAAAGGACCTTCAAAAGTCATCTAGTCCTTCTGTTTCGTTGTACAGATGAGTTTACCCTGAGGTCCAGAAAAATTAAATGACTTGCCTAAAATGACAAAAGTAACAAGAAGCAGAGACAGGATGCAAACCTGGTTGTCTCATCACCACAATGTTCTGCCATCCTGCTCAGAAGATATCTCCTAATATCTCTTTTCTGCTCCACACCATTAATGATAGATTCTTAGGGCAGTATGTATTTTTTGGAGCAGGTATATGACTTTGGTAATCTCAAGGCAGCAAATCAACTAAATCTAATCTTATAAAAGCTAACATTTCAATTTAATCGGCATGTACTGGAGTCCTGACACTTTATCTCTTCATGCAATAGCATTATTTAGGTGTGCACTTCCTTTTATGGGATCAAGTATCTGCATCAGTCAGCTACTTTTGACTTTGAGCTCCTAAAATAGGAGTCATCAACTCAGTAGATCAGGAAGTCAAATACTTACATGGAATGAATAAAAAAGCGGGATAGGAAGAAGCATTTATATAGTCTCTGTTATTTTCCAGGCGTCAGGCTTTTTACAAATACTTTCTCATTTACAAATACTACTATAAATACATTTACAAATACAAATACTATTTCATTTGATCTTCACAACAACTCTGCAAGGTAGGTTCTATTATTAGCCCCATCTTATAGATAAGGAAACTGAGGCAAAGAGAGATTATGTGACTCGCCTAGGGACAGCTAACTAGTAAGTGTCTGAGACAGGATATGAACACAGGTTTTCCTGACTCCAGGCCCATCCCTTTCAACCTACTGTGGCACCTACGTAGGACAGTGGCATAATCCTTGAACTCCCAGAAATCAGAGTTCAAGTCCTGATTCTACCCCACATTTTGTGTATAAATTTGGACAAGTCACTGAATTTCTTCAATCCTTATTTTCCTCCTCACTAAAATTAGAATAAGACTTATCTATGCCATATACCTCACAGGATTGACATGGGAAGCATATAACATAATGCATGGAACACTGCTTTATAACCACAATATAAGTATAATAAAAATTAGATAGAAATATACATTAGAATATAAATTAGATAATATCAATTAGAATTCTTGTTTCCCAAAGCTAGCTCCTGCCAGCCACACATTCTTCTCAACAATTTACAGAATTTACCATTTAGGAAGGCCTCCTGCCCTGATTTATTCAGGTATTCCATGGTCAGCTATATAATTCAACCCCCCAATCCCAGTTAATTTAAGCCTTAGGAAAAATGGAATTTAATTCGTTCATATCCCAAAATTGTGAACTTCTATTCTAGAAGACAAAGCTTCTTTTAACTTCTTTTACACATTGCCTAATGGAAATATAAGGAGGGTAGAGTAACCAACCCTTTCAGCTGACATTCAGACAGTGCTGAAGAGTGCCTGTGTACTTTTACTCAAAGGCAAGAGCCATTATATATGGAAATTCACCATCTTGTCAACTGTCAACATACCAAAAGCATACTGAGTTCTTTTCTGTGACACTTTAGTATGTATAAAGCATTTTCTTCACAATATTAATGATGTAGGCAGTGCTACGGTTATCTTTAATAATAAAGAAACACAGAATCAAAGAGGTTAATTGGCTTGCCAGTCCTAAAATATCCAACCCATGATCTAAACTTAAACTCAGCCCTCACTAACTCTGAGTCTCACATTCTTTCAGTTTCTTGGGGACTCTTACTATTGGCATAACAAAGAAATGACAAATCAGACTCATTTTCTCTTGACTAACAAATACAGTAGATCAGTCAATTAAAAATATCCTTAAGCTCTCCTTTTTGGTTAGACACAGCAATTAGGGGTGTGCATTGCTAAGCCAATTTCTGGGGTTTATCCACCTAAACTGAGCAGCCACAAACATCATAGGGCTGGAGGGTGGATTATAAGGATTTGCATCAGGAAAGTAGAATAGACAAGTAGTTCTGATGTCTTCGGGCAATAAAGTTGGTTAATGGAGAACCCCAAAGCTAGTACTTTACAAACTTTAATGTGCTATATGTAAAGGTTAGCAGATTCATCAGAAGTACTCAGGTTTTTCCAGGGCACAAACATGACTTTGTGATTTGTAAATGACTTTGTGCTTACCCCCTGAGTGCAGTTTTCTCCCATAACTTGTTAGTGTGTTCTGAGGACAAAGAATCTGTCTTCCTTCAGATGTAGTAGCTAGTCATTGATGGAAATGGGGAAGGAGTGGAATTTACTGCTCCCCCTGCTCTGGGAAGTATAGGGAAGATTGAATATAACAATGATCAACCCTTCCTAGTGGCCTTAGCTTGCCTACAGTGTCTGGGTAAGCTGGAAACCCTGAATTTCATCTCACTGACTCTCAGGGTAATTGGGGCAGAAAGTACCCTAATTGTTCCTCATTCACAAGCATGGTAGGTTCTCACGATGCTGAACCCAGTGACTACCCTTCAACCTAATGATAAGGTATAAAATTATAGAATCAGAGGATGTTAGGGCGACTGGAAAGCAGGGACTAGCGTGAGCTCCCCGCCAAGTCCCTCCAAAAACCTATAAAAAATGGCTCTGAACAAATTCTAGAACTGCAGAACCCACAAAATAGTGGAGGGAAGCAGGGCTCTAGCCCAGGACAGCCTGGATGGTCTCTGGGTAAGGTCTATCCCACGTGGAGCTGGGAGCAGAGCAGAGGCCAGCATGGGTGGTGCGGACCAACCAGACCAGAAGCCGGGCGGAGCGTGCCCTAGTGGCCTGAAACAGTGAGCTGTGGCAGTTACCAGACTTCTCAACCCACAAACACCAAAGAAAACAGACAAGGTGATAGGGAAAAGCTGAGAGGAATGGAAGGAGTTTGTACTTTGGCCACCACCCCAGAGGCAGCAGAGGTGGGGCAGCTACAAAACTACAGCTGCAGTTGCTTCTGGCCCCAGGCCCACCTGGTGGGAGGAATTCAGTGGCACATCAGAGCAGGAGTACAGAGCCTGCCGAAGATCTAAGTCCGGTCCAGGTTTGGGGTTCTTGGGAAAGGAGGAGTACTGGTGTGGCAGAGGTGGCTGTAATAGCTCTGAAATCAACAGCGAATCCACCCAAGCTTGGAACACAGAACTCTTTAGTCTACAAGCAGTCATACCCCACTGAAAAACTCAAGGGTTAACTAAGTTGGCTAGGAACATGGCCAGGAGTGAAAACACACCCACATTCAGTCTCAGACTCTGGAATCCTTCTTTGGTGACAAAGAAGACCAAAACATACAGTCAGAAGAAGTTAACAAAGTCATAGAGCCTACAACAAAATCCTCCAAGAAAAACATGAACTGGTCTCAGGCCATGGAAGAACTCAAAAAGGATTTAGAAAAGCAAGTTAGAGAAGCAGAGAAAAAATTAGGAAGAGAAATGAGAAGGATGTGAGAAAACCATGAAAAACAAATCCATGACTTGCTAAAGGAGACCCAAAAAAAATACTGAAAAATATACTGAAGAAAACCACACCTTAAAAAATAGACTAACTCAAATGGCAAAAGAGCTCCAAAAAGCCAATGAGGAAAAGAATGCCTTGAAAGGCAGAATTAGCCAAATGGAAAAGGAGGTCCAAAAGACTACTGAAGAAAATACTACCTTCAAAATGAGATTGGAGCAAGTGGAAGCTAGTGACTTGATGAGAAATCAAGATAT
>CM053622.1:576073934-576115776 GCA_028646595.1 Phalanger gymnotis
GAGAGGAATACATTGAGAGAGGGAGAAAGGGAGAGATAGAATGGGGTAAATTATCTCCCATAAAAGTGGTGGCAAGAAAAAGCAGTTCTGTAGGAAGAGAAGAGAAGGCAGGTGAGGGGGAATGAGTGAATCTTGCTCTCATCAGATTTGACCTGAGGAGGGAATACCATACACACTGAATTGGGTATCTTACCCCACAGAAAAGAAGGAGGAAGGAGATAAAAAGGGGGGGATGATAGAAGGGAGGGCAGATGGGGGAGGAGATAATCAAAAACAAACACTTTCAAAAAGGGACAGAGTCAAGGGAGAAAATTGAATAAAGGGCGATAGGTTAGGAAGAAGCAAAATATAGTTAGTATTTCACAACATGAGTATTGTGGAAGGGTTATACATAACAATATGCATGTGGCATATGTTGAATTGCTTGACTTCTTAGGGATGGTGGGTGGGAAGGGAAGAGGGGAGAGAATTTGGAACTCAATTTTTTAAAACAGATGTTCAAAAACAAAAAAAAAGTTTTTACCTGCAACTAGAAAATAAGATCCACAGGCAATGGGGCGTAGAAATTTATCTTGCCCTACAAGAAAGGCAGGGAAAAGGAGATGGGAGGGGTGTGGGGTGACAGAAGGGAGGGCTGACTGGGGAACAGGGCAACAGAATATATGCCATCTTGGAGTGGGCGGGAAGGTAGAAATGGGGAGAATTCAAACTCTTGTGAAAATCAATGCTAAAATCTAAATATATTAAATAAATTAAATTTAAGTCTTCTAAAAAAAGAATCAGAGGATGTTAGAACTTGAAAGGTCATTTAGCTCTATCCTATAATTTTATAGATATATGAGAAAATGTGACAAGCCCAAGGTCACATAGTGACATGAAATATACCGAAGACATCCTCTGTTACAGGGCTACTAATTCCTTGATCACTGAACTATTGCTGGTGACACATTTTCAAAGGAATATACTCATAGCACCTTAGAACACAAGCTCACAATATTTTATTATTACTATGTGCTTTTTTTCTAATCGCTCTTTACTTAGTATTCCCCAATTTACCGAATTATTAGGATATAGATCTGCCTATATATAATATGCCTAGTTTTCTGAGAACCACAAATTCCCAAACCAAAATGAGACTAGAAAAGAGATGCAGATTATAATTGGTTTTAGGCCAATCACCTAATTTTTGTTAGCTTCTACTGCCTTATTTCTTTAGGCTTTGCTTGGTCATGAGCTAATTTTCAAGGTAGTTTTGAAGAAATGGAACTTTATGCTGTCTTGGAACATTGCTTATCCAAATTGGTTGTGACTACTAGAAAATTATTATACATTGCATTGGCACTTTTCCAGTTACTGAGAAAATGTACACACATACACACACACACACACATCCTTAACAATGTTTCCATATGGTATTCTCTTTCAGTTTCTGCTCACTAGATTTAATTATTATATGTTGCCAAAACAATCTCTATCTTGCCACATTAAGATAAATCAGTCCTGACACATTTTCCTTAATCATCCTCTACCAAAAATAAAGTCAGATTGCCCTATAACAGAATAGCCAACCTATAAAACATCAATAGAAGAGCCCTTCTAATCAACAGCTGAGAAAGGAAAAATCCATTATTTTCTTAAAAAGTGTCTATTAAATGTTTAATTGTGGCTAGCACTGAGTTAAGCATCATATAAAGGGAACCATATAGTCTTTGTCCTCTAGGAATTTGATAGAGAAATAAAGCTAACATACTTAAAAAAAGTACAGACAACAGAATGAAAATATTTAACCAGTGTTCCATGGGCAGTGAGTACATACACACTCACGTGCTCACACACACACGCGTACACATACATACATGCACACACAGGTGTGTGTATGTATATGTGTTTGTGTGTTTATGTATGTATATAGGTCAAGGATAAATCTTAAAGTTGTAGGAAGGGGTGAAAGATTGTTGTTGCTTGTCTGATTAGTAAATAATTGGAATGGAAGTTGCATAAAATACAGTATGAGCTCCAGATCTGGTTGGCAGTGACAATTGACTTTAAGGAAATGTCTTCTTGCAATCATATGAATCAGTGAAAGACAAAAAATTAAGTTTAATATCTTGCATTCTTTCCATACAACATCCAACATTTGGGCTCTGGAAGTAGGTACATCACTAAAAGGATATTTCATTTTCACCCAGATTGCTGGCATCTTAAAGAAGCAGACTTTGATTGTTGCTTGGTCATGCTTGTTATTTTTGTTGTCTTCTAATCTTCAGTTGATCTCAAAAGTCATGATTAACTTGTTTAATGAGGAAATTAAATATGATAGCCAATTGTGTATAGATTAGCTTAGCCATTTACCATTGGCAATACTTTAAGGATCTCTAATTTCATTGGCAAGCTCTGCAGCCATGTAGATCTCAACCCTTCTACATCTTAAAAGACAATTTTAATTAACTGTTGATGTGCTGGGGGTGGAAAAAAAACTATCACTTAATGGCCATCTTTCTAGTAATGATCATTTGTAAGGTGAGCTGTTCTGGCCATGACATGGCCATAACTAGAAATGTTTTCACTTGAGGCAGAAATATTTGAAGAGGGAGAAGGAATCTGCTTCGAACAAAAGAAAATTCATTTATTGGTAGAGTCATGGTGCCAGAGGAGGGTAGTATTGTGCTCACCCTTAAAATGGGGATCAGTGAATGTAAGGACTGTAGTTGCTACAAGAAGGATATGTAGCCACATATATCCCTGGGAGGGATGATCTACACTAAGCCCCTCCTTCCCTTCCTGGCCCCATTCCTAGCTTCTGGATTTCAAAACCACACCTCTGCTTCTGTTTCATAGTGGAACTTCCTTCAGCACCTAGGGCCTCCACATGCAGGGACATTCAACCACCCCTATGTCCTTCAATAGTCCTGGGAAAGACCTAGAACTTTTTTCTATTGGTGAGTTCTTCCTGCAGTTTCCATTTCCTCCATTTCTGGAAAAGCTTAGGCTAGCCTTCTGTCTTATCTCTGCTCTGGCTCCCCACCTCACATTACCCCCCTGAAAAAAACCTTGCTCCCCACCCTGATTTTCAGCTTCCTTTTGTGTTTTATCTTTTCAGATTAAAGTGTAAGTTCCTTGAGGGCAGAGACTGCATTTTTTTTTGCTTGTATTTCTGTCCCTAACACTCTGCACAATACCTGGCATATAATAAGCTCTTAATAAATATTTGTTTCCTTATTTTTGTTCCTCTCTTCATTTTCCACATGAAAGCATCAAGGTCCAGATAAGTAAAGGAATCTATTCCTTAGAGCATGTTAGTGGTAGAATGGTAACTAAACTTTAAATATCCTAACTCTTCATTCAATATCACAGAAGTATATTTAATTACAAATGAAGAAAATGAGTGGTAAGAATACTTGGAAGGATTTGGTTCAAAACCAAAACAAAAACTAACTCCGTCTTAATTTCACTTGTCTTCACTCCCAAACAAGCCTCAAAATTTAGATGATAGTCATGAATGTTATAGATATAAGATGTCTGTGCACACTGAGAAATAATCCTTCTATACTTCCTTCTGTTTAGACTCGTCTTGGAGTCAATCTTGGACCACTGTATCATAAAAGGACACCAATAAGCAATCAGATAAAGGCAAATAAATTAAGTGTAGAAAGTAGTATAATATTCATACATACCCCCAAACTCCAAAATTTCAAAATTCAAACAATGAAAATAAGAAAAGTGATTCTTTCTCTCCTCCCAGGCATCTATTTGTAGCTGTCCAGTGTACCCTTTAAATTACAAAATTCACTGGATAGGACCCATGTGGCACTGGCCTGAAAGTTAGGAGACCTAGGATCTTATCACAATTCCAGCTTTCACTTGCTGAGCAACCTGGGAAGTAATGTCCTACCTCTGGCTCCCACAGTCTTTATCTGCAAAAGGAAATTGGAGCTACATGCAACAACATTAAACAACCTCTGAGTTACTTTTCAAGGTGGCGAATTCTATGTCTTTATATGATCCTTTGTTGTGCATAATGGTTTTAATCACTCTTCATGTTAAAAGGTGAATGATTGTAATACCCAACTTCATGATACAAGCAGAACTCTCTGTAGGCTAATGAAGGGGATAATCAACTAATCAACATGTTTAATACATCCCTGTAAATTAATTTGAACAAAGCTGACTACTACCTAGTGATGTCACTTTTATGTTTCTCTTATGTAGTAGATTTATGGTGCTCTTACTTTTAAAATGTACTGAAAAAACAAGAAAAATCATTTTTAAGATGTACTACTAGTATCTTTTTAAAATCCCCTGAACTTAAACTCTTCCATAGGAGAATAGGTCAGAGCATCCTAGAGCCAGATTCTTTGGTAATTTAAGTAGAGTACTTTTTTTAAATCAAAAAAATAGCATCTCTATTTTGGGAGAGCTCAATAGCTACATTTAGTGAGAACCATCCGAGTTGTCTCTTCTGAATGGACTGACAGCAGCAGTCATAGGCAGCATGCATGATGTGAGGATCACAACAAAGGAATTGTCTAGATTGAAGCTTTTCACAGAATTGCAGCTACCCACAACTACTGAATCTACTGAAAAGTACATGCCTTGATGGCTAGCTCAAAACTATAAAGGTACCAATGGGAAAAAAATGCTGCCACAGCATTTTCTTTTGATTCAGTGTGGTAGCTATGGAAACCATCTTTTAAAAGCCAATTGGCCCTCATCCCAGTACCACATAAAAATAAAACTACTACTTACTCTTACTGATATAATGTTACGTACCTTCATTTATTCTCAACCAGTCCAACTTATATTAGCCCTTTTCTCCTTCAGCTCAGGTCTTTGCAAGCTAAGGCTATGATGTCAGCTTGATCCTCTAGATTGATATTAGAAAGCCTATTAGGGTGTTTCCACATAAGGATGCTAGAATTCAGAATACCCATACAGAAGAAGCAAATATTTCTGAGATCTTCTCAAGGGGTCCTAGCTAGCTTCTTGCATTTATATTTGTTTACTAATTGATTTTTCCAAAATGAAATTCATTTTGTTAATTCCCATTCTCTAATCACAATGGTCCACATAGATCATTTGCATTGGAGAGGGTCTACCAATTCAAGACTGTTGAGGTCTGACAGTGATTCTTCCCTTGTGGTAACTAAGTAGGGAAATGGGGGTGGGGGAAAATGAAGAGAGTGGTTCTCTATTTTATCTAGCCATTTGCATCTGTTCCTTTCAGACTATCATTCCAAAAATAAATTCCTAGTCTCATGGCTATAACCTTGAACTTCATTCATATAACAGGCATTTTATTAAGCACTGTCAAAAGTACTGGGATAGATACAAAATACGAGGATAAGAAATACTTCCTGCCCTCATCAAGTTTATAAAATTGTCTCCTCCATTTCCCCCACTATTCTTCCTTATGTCCCTTTTTGTTACCTTGTTTGATAAAAGTATCTCTTCATTCTAGGTTGCTGGGTTTTTCTTTCCTACTCCAAATAGAAGAGGTATGATATCCCAATTTCAGGACTTCTTTGCCTCATTCAAACCCTATCTCAAAACCGACTCCTGTAAAGACTTTATCTGAACATTCAAAATCCTCAATTCCTGAAAATTCCATAGAGTATCAACAATATGATTGACAGAAATAGTTATATCCTCCCAGTATGTATAAAGCACCTCTTTTCTTAGTGTCTATTCTTATGCTATTTTGCGTACACATTCAAAGTTAGGCAGCTAATATAGAGTCCCTTTTTATAGCTTTATATTACTCGTGATCCAGAAATAAACAACATAATCCCTGGTCTCAAAGAATTAGGTGTCTAATGTGAGAGACAGAATACACACACACACACACACAAAATAACCTAAGAATATCAATAAAATATATCAGTAAAGTCCAAGGAAAGTGCATCTATTAAGAATCTGCTTTGATGATGTCAATCAATTGGGAAATAGCTAAATTGATGAAATGGAATATTATTATACTAGACACATACAAAGAATTAAAAGCATAGGAAGGCATATGAACTATGAATGATAAAATAAATAGAATGAGATATACACACATATATACATATGACTACAAAAAGTGTAAATTGGAACAACACAATAAGAAAAATGAAACTAAATGCTGAGTAATTATAGTTACCAACCTTGGTTTCAGTGAACAGTTGAAGAAATATTTTTCCTTCCCTTTGGAGAGATGGGGGAATATAGAATAGAAATATGGAATGAAAATTATGGAAAAAAGGGAAAGAAATATGGAATATTGCATATTCTACAATAACATGGCTAATGTAATACTTGGTTTTGCTGTACTGCTTTTTTCTTCTCTTTGTTCAGGTCTTTGTTACCAGAGTTGGCTTACTGAGTAAGGGAAGAAGAATGGTTCTATTTTGGATTTAAAAAAAATAAGGAATAAGGGCTGGACCTGTGGTTTCCTTCGCATAGGGAACTCCCACATGAGGACATTCCATCTACCAGTGCAAAGTGCCACAGCCATTGCCATATATATGGTTAGAGGCTTGTTCTAGGGTGCAGAGAAATCAAGTGACTTGCCCAAGAGTCACACAGTAGTATGTTTTAGAGGGACCTGAACCAAAGTGTTCCCAGATCTGGGGAGACTCCCTAGCCATTAAGTCACACAGTCTCTCCTTGGGACTAAAGGTTATACACAAGTAAAAGATACCTACTTTTAAAGAGTGTACTTTGGAACCAATATCATATTCGGAAATATGGGAAATAAAAAAGGTTAAAGAAACTATCATTCCTCTTAAGGATCTTGAAATTCCCTCGGATAGAAAAGAAATTACAAGGAAACATATGAATACACACATATGTGTATAACTATATGTAGATATATGTAAATATATGCAAATGTGCGCATACATATATGTTTATGTGTATATACACATACATATGTGTATAGATGTCTGTACATATACATGAGTGTATGTGTATGTCCAGAAAATAAAACCAATTTTTTTCAGTTCCTGGCTTCCAAAATGACCAAGAAAAGGAGGAACAATGGGCACACCAAGAAGGACCATGGCCATATGCGGTCTGGCCACTGCACCAACTTTGCCCCTGCATGCCCAAAGACAAAGCCATCAAGAAGTTTGTCCTCTGCAACATCACGAAAGCTATAGCCATCAGGGATATCTCAGAGGCCAGCATCTTCGACCCCTATGTGCTGCCCAAACTGTATGTGTAATTACTGTGTAAGCTGTGTGATTCACAGAAAGGTGGTGAGGAATCATTCCCATGAGGCATGAAAGATTGGACACCCCCAACCCAATTCAGACCTGTAGGTGCTGCCGCCAGACCCCCTCCAAAGTCCATGTAAAGAGCTATCTGCCCATCAACATTCCTGAACCAATCAGAGGAAAATAAAATGGTTGGTCTATCTTTAAAAAGAAAAAAGAATGAAAAGCAAAAAAGAAAATAATAATGAAGCACAAATAAGGAAATAATGTGCTAGACTGTGTGTATCTTAAGGGAGGAGAATCAGCCTTCCTTTTTTTGTTCTCTTCCAACCTAGTACCTAGTACAACCCCACTGTCTTACACCTCAATAAATGTTCTTTAAATAGGTTGATACAATCAGGTATGTGGTTGTAGGCTGCAATAATCAGAGATAGTCTAATTCAGGAGATGGGATGTGAGCTGAGCTTCCCAGAGATTCTGAATTGACAAAGCAGGGTGATGTGGAATCGATGCAGATTTTTGAACATGAGAGTCATAGGATGAAAACAATGTTTCTGGATCAATCTTTTTTCCTTTGAAGCAATCAAGTTAAATTACCTTCCCAAGGTCACACAGCTAGTAAGTGTCTAAGGCCAAATTTGAACTCAGGTCCTCCTGACTCCAGAGCCAGTGTTCTATCCATTGTGCCACCTAGCTGTCCCTGTTTTCAGATTAATCTTTCAATATTTCATAAAATGAATTAGAATAGATACTTATAGTAATCTAAGCAATATAGTAAAAGCTGTTTGAATAAGCATTGCTGTAATGCAGAGTAAATGAATGATCAGTGAACTAGAGCTAATAGACTTAGATTAAAGGATACATCTAAAGAAGGGATTCTCTTGTGCCCTGTTCAGGGCAAAAGGACATCAAACTATTCTATTCCTTAAGCATCTTATTGCCACGTATATCTTTAAGGATTTGCCAGGGTCCACACACACACACACACACACACACACACACACACACACACAATCTCTCATACATACGATGTTAATAGTAAAATAGGTTTTTAAACTGGGGGAGGATTAGGGAGATTACATATATGAATATAAACATATATGTGTGTACATCTATGTATATGCATCAAGAATCAGTTATGATTCTTTTACCCAAATACATGCGGAAAACATGTGACAAGAGCAAATTGATCACAGGCTTTGAAAATCGAGGTCTGAGAAATCATCTAATGAAGTGGAGCAGGGTAAATAGGCTATAATGGTAATTTCACTTCATGTTGGGGTTCAACAATTTGGCTTAATTGTCTATGTTGTTCAAATTAACTGATTACTATTATGTGTCCACCTCATTTTTTTCATGCTTTTTAATCTCTAGCACTTAGCACAGTGATTTGGATACAATAAATGTTTAACAAATATTTGATTCATTCATTCACTCCTTCATTTTTCCCAATCCAATTCTGGTTTGGGAACAACTAATGACTGATTTACATCATTATTCATTATGTTGTTAGCAATCTAGTAATGTATTCTGAAGTCTCACTGAGACCTGGTAGGAGCCTTTGTCTCTCACTTCACCACAAGGTAATGATTTTTTTTTTATTTGGAGGGGTTGGAGTTCAGTTCAACTATTCATAAAATTGTCTACTCATATATAGAGGGGTTGTGATATATTTCTCTGGAAGGTGTGCATACACTGATTAAATCTTGGAACTTTAAAAGTGGTGAGGCATCAGACTGGACTTTTGTTTAATTCCACTGGAGTAGAGAATTTCCTGGTGAGGAAATTCCCTCTATCAATGCAACTCAGCATCTTCTTTATAACATATTTCTGAAGAGTTGTGAAGAGCACTGAGAGATTAAAAGACTTGCCCAGAGTCACACGGCCTATATGTGTCAGAAATAAAATCCAGTTCCTTATGGCCCTGTAGCCAGCTACACTATGCTGCCTCTCACATTATGGAATATATTGGGGGCAGCTAGGTGGCGCAGTGAGTAGAGCACTGGCCCTGGAGTCAGGAGGACCTGAGTTCTAATCCGACCACAGACACTTGACATGTACTAGCTATGTGACCTTGGGCAAGTCACTTAATCCCAATTGCCCTGCCCCCCCCCAAAAGGAATATATTGTTAGTACTTTGTTGTTGTTCAGTCACTTTTCAATCACTTCTGATTCTTTGTGATATCATTAGGGATTTTCTTGGCAAAGACACTGGAGTGATTTGCTGTTTCTTTCTCCAGCTCACTTTACAGATGAGGAACTGAGGTAAACGGGGTAAAACAACTTTCCTAGGGTCACATAACTAGTAAGTGTCTGAGGCCATATTTGAAGTCAGGAAGATGAATCTTCCTGACTCCAGGCCCAGTACTCTATCCATTGCACCACCTAGCTGCCTCATTGCTACATTTGTGAATTTGTAACACTTCCTCTAAAGATATTGATGCAAATAAAAACCAAGCAGTCACAAATACATAAAGACTTTTTATGATAAAATCATTTCTATAAAGCATTTCTTTCTGGATCCATTGTAATCCTCCAAAATCCTTTAATATGTTCACACTTTGCAATATTAAGCTGCAAACCACAGCAGAAATAATACTGATCTTTCCCCACTCACCAAAGGAAAGGACAGAATATAAATCTGAAGTCTGCAGAGGTAAAAACACCTAGGAATGCTAAACTGTTGCACCAAACATTTATATAACAATGTTTCAGCATTAGAAGTATGATGCTTCATCTGTAGTAGAGTATTCTGAAACTGGTGATGCTCTCCATTCGTCATGAAACCTAGTAACCTGGAATAGGTTGGCATAGAATGTCTGAATTCTATCTGCAATTGCTCCTCTGTGTATGTTTCTCTTGTGCCAGAATGTGCTCTCTCTCCAGACATGGCTGCAATGTTTCATCTCATACTTGCTTGGTGATGCTGCGATGCTACCTGAATCCAAAGGAGCTTCACGTAGGTTATGACTGCATTAGCAAAGGAAACTGCTAACACTCACTTTACATGAAGTTTCTTTGGCAGCAAAGTCTCATGTCATTCACTCCCTAATTGATTAATCATATTACTGTTGAGGTGTTCAAAACAGTCAAGGGATTCTGTCCAGATGACGGTACCATATGTTTCTTCTGGCAAAACCAACATGCTAGATGAGCTATTGTTCTTTTGTTAAGGAAAATGATTTCAAATCACTAAAATGAAGGGCAGCATGATATAGTGAAGAGAGAGCCAACCTTTAGATAACGTAGATCTGGGTTTGTGTCATGACTGACACATACTGGCTGTGTGACCACTGGCAAATCATTTAACTTCTCGATACCCCAAGGAAGCTAAGAATATAAATTACAGATGGTTTGCTGATAGAAATTGGTGGAGGAAGTTTCTGCACTGATGAAATCATAGGTCTAGACCTGTTCTAATGCCCTAAGATTAGACATAAAAATGAAATTCTGAATTCAGTATCTATGAAAAATAATACATTGTTAAGCCATTATGTTTTTCTTCCTAGAATAAAAATCAAGAAGAAATGGACTTGCTTACAACATAAAAGTATCTTCAGCAATTGAGTGATGGAGTAGAAAGAATACTGGAGAGCCCAAAGATTTAAGTTCTAATTATGAATTCTGGCTCTGCCACTAGCTAGCTGTGTCACATGGGAACAAATCACAGTTTACTTCTTTGGGCGCCAGTTTCTGTGTAAAAGAGCCCCATACCTGCATAGCCACAGACTCTCCTAACTACATTTCTCCATGAAGTTTTTAAGGCACAGAGTTGTGCCCTCTGAGCATAGGACCTGAATATTACACCCCAAATGTTATGTGTAAGAGAAGAAGAATAGGGTAGTATCTAAGCATTGAAGGCTTTTAAAAAGAGAGCTGGAATGGGAAAAAAAAACCCTGAAGATTATTACATCTGTGTCTAATTCCTGCAAAGATTTTTTCAGGATCAAATGAGATCATTCAATCTGACTGAAAACTTTTCTCATAAGAAAACTTCAGGGGTCAGGGACTGGACTTGTAATTGTGAAATCAGAAGTTAGTTTATAGGTGAGAGAAAGGGAATCTATGGGATACTGTGCTCTTGTAGGTATGGATTGTTTTGCTAGTCAATTATTTTACCACAATCTCTGTATTTTTCTTTGAGCTATTCTTGGTCTGGTGGTAAAAGTAGCTGAGTAGGGATTCATGAGTTGTGATATTTAGTCCATAGTACCCCCAAGAATGCTGTGAACCTGGGGATGACTTTGGGGAACTCTAAGATGTGTGAAAAATAAGGAGTCAAACCATATGACCTCTATAATCATCTTAGCTCTTAAATTCTAAAACTATAAATGTAAAACTTTTTAAGTACAAGTTTTTTTCCTATATAGGAACAGCTCTCTGAACTTAGATATACAGCTAGATTCTCAATATTTAGAAAATCATAGATTTAGAATAGGAAAGAACTTTTAGAAATCACTGAGTCCAATCCCATCAGTTTACAGATAAAGAAATTGAGGCCCAAAGAGGTTAAATGACTTGCACAGTGTCACACAGCTGACTGTAAAGTCAAATTTCACATTCCTCAGAAACAACTGTCGAAAAATTAAATAATAAATAGATAGATAGATAGATAAATGAATAAGGCTGATCTCCATTCCTAAGCTCTGTAGAGGTGATAAACTAAGTTGATACAATATTTCCTGTCCTGTCAGTAATAATTAAAAATGACATTCTACATATTTCTAAATGGACTTACATAATCATATCTCACTTTCTCCAAACTGATTAAAATATTAAAATGCCTCACCTGCCCTCTCAGTACAAGGCAATGAAATACCTAGAGTGAAATTTAAATACCCCAACAGGACCCAAATTCATAGCTTCACCAATTTATGAGTTTTATAACTGGAAATTACATTGTAGGTCATCTAGGCCAACTCATTCATTCTTCAGATGAGGAAACTGGGGCCAAGAGAGCTTAATCATCCTGCCCAATGTTTTATAGGTGGCAGAGGGAAGATAAAAAGCCCCAATATGTTTTGTTAATTTACCAACATTTTTGATGAATAAGGCTGAAATTGAAAATGGATTTCTTGAAATGTTTACTGAAAGGACATTTGTACCTTTTCTTTTTAATCCAAATTGAGCAGAAAAATATGTGAAATATCAGTATTATGTGGATTTTTAATGAAAATTTCATATATTTTACCAGATAATAGGACCTATATTTTCTAATCATCCTATAAAATTGGGACTATTAATGCTTAATGGTAATGAGAAGTGTTTTGTAGTGCTGAGTTTTGTGACTTAAGGGACAAATTGTCAGCTTTTCCTCTGTGAACTGAATGAATGTTGTCTACAATTAGACATAATGACAAAATTCAACAACAAACAATATGTACAAATGGTTAGTTAGGAGTGCATTTCAGTCTGCAGGTGCAAACAGACATTTCCTCCTTGTTTATAGGGTATAAGTGGCCAATTAAGGGTAAAATTAACCATTTGCATGTGCAGAAACAAAATAAGGATGTCCACCAATTTGGTGGAGTCTGGTCAATAAGCAGTTGTCTTTGTGGTCTGAACATATCAACAAAGAACTGCATCTCACATAATTGTCATTTTATTAGCCTCGTTTAGAAAAGGTCATAAAGATTATAATTTATAAAATACACCAGTTTTGTGGATTCATCACCATAGCATTGTATATGTTTTGAATCGTTTATCCCTGTAGAGGAACAGATTTAGTTGTTCTTTATTATATTCTGAAAGAATTTTCCTTTGATCCATATGCTACAATAGTTACATCACCCTGGGTAGTACCTTCAAATAGTACATGTGGTAGAAGAGATTAAAACAATTTAAACCTGGAATGGTCCTTGGAGATCATTTACTCCAGTGAGTGGATAGAGCACCATGCCTGGGAAGACTCATCTTCCTAATTTTAAATCTGGCCTCAGACACTATCTGTGTGACCCTGACAAGTCACTTAACCCTGTTTGCCTTAGTTGCTCAGCTGTTAAATGAAAGGGAGAGGGAAATGCAAACCACTCCAGTATCTTTGCCAAGAAAACCCCAGATGGGGTCAGTAAGAGTCAGAAACAACTGAAATGACTGAACAACAAGAAGAGGAAATGGGTCCCAAAATGTTAAGTAATTTACTCAAAATTGCAAGTAGTTGTCAAGATTTGAACCTAACTCTTTTATAACTCCAAATTTTTGGCAGTTCTTACTGCACCACTCTTCAAGTATACCAATATTGACTTCTGATTAATATCAACAATATAAGATAAAACCATTTTCTCCCCCTCATTAGTCTAAATAACATGGCTAGTTCTACTCTTCTACTGAATCTTTCTTAGAGAGGAGGTCATTAGCACATTTTATATTCTTTGCGATATCCTGAGTAAAGTGCTAAGTTCACTGTGTGAGAAAAAGGTGTGAGAAAACCACGAGCAAAAATTATAAAACATGATGTAGTGGAAAACAAAAACAAGCACAGGACAACTTATCAGTTAGTTTGGACTCTAGTTTGGAAACTGCCTTTAAATGGTTATGTCACTTTTACTGAGTCATTTTCTTCTTTGTGAAATAAAGGGATTATAATAAATGAACTAGAGTGTCTCCTGGCCCCCTTCCCTCCAGAAACTTCATTAATGCCCTACAGAAGAGTTTTTGGAGTGTTCTGTGGGCTTCTGGGCAACCTATCCAGCCTACTTCTGATATAAAATATCTGGTCAGTTAAGAAAATGGTTCTGGTGATTATTTAAAATACCTGGGAAAATTTTACCTTTCTGGAAACCTTAAGCACTGGAAATATTTTGGGAGAGGTCTTAAAATTAAGGCCTTACAATAGCAATGTAAGTATAAGTTAGTGACCTAACCTGGAGAGGCCAGGTTGATAGAGACATAGATTATCTCGGTGAAGAAAAGTCTGAGTAAAAATGTGATCTCTGAGCAACAACACATGCTGTGTATATGGGTTTTTTGTTTGTTTTTATCAACATCCTACCACTCGTTACAGAGTAGGAAGGAAGTTGAGAAATCACAGGATCTTAAATTTACAGCTAAAAGGGAACTTAGGGGCCTTATTGGCCCAGTGGGTAGAATGCCAAGCCTAGAGTAAGGCTCATCTTCTTGAGTTCAAATCTGACCTCAAACAGTTACTAGCTGTGTGACTTTTTAGGTAAGTCACCTTTTCTTCTCAGTTTCCTCATCTGTAAAATGACTTAGAAAAGAAAATGATAAGCCGCTCCAGTATTTTCGCAAAGAAAGCCTCAAATGGGGTCACAAAGTGTCAGACACGACTGAAACAATTCAACAACAACAATACAGATCCCTCAATTTACTCATGAAAAAGGAATGAAGTGACTTGGTCTAAGTAACACAAAGGCAGAATCTGAAACCAAGGTCTCTGCTTCCAGAACTAGTCCACTTTTCACTGTACATTCAGCTTGAATCAGCAAATCTTTAGTAAATGTAGAAAGGGAAGAATAGGCACTTATAAATTCCCACTGTATGCTGGGGATTATGCTGATTTACAAACATCTAATTTGTTTCTTGCAACAATACTGGGAGGTAGGTGTTATTACTGAGGAAGGTGAGGCACAGAGAGGTCAAGTCATTCGTCCAGAATCATAGAGCTAGGAAGTATCAGAGAGCTGGGAAGCTGGTTCTGAACTCAGATCTTCCTGATTCTAGGCTCAGCCTTCTTTTTACTGTACCATTTAGCTGCTTTAATTTATACAACATTTATTGTATGCAAGGCACAAGGAGAAGAAATATATCTATCCATCCATCCATCTATCTATCAATCTAACAAGTTGCTACCCTCAAGATGGCCAAAATCTACCATCCAAGGTTATATCTAAACCAGCTGAAGCAAATTAATAGAGTTCTTATTTTCAAAGACTTTGCAGGAAGGAAATGGGAAAAAGAAACTTCCATCACTGCTATTGACCTTCATCCTTAAGGCAAGGGTCTCCAATATTAGGATTAGAATTATTCCCTCTTGTTTTCCTATCTGTAGGCTTGGAGGCAAGATCTCCAGAGTCTATAATGACTTTTTAATGTATTTAGAGGGCTTTATTGGATCATACTTCATACTTCTCATCACTAAGCTTGACAGTCCCAGGTCTTGAGCTAGAATTATATAAAAAGAAATCATTTTGGAGTTCTTTTTTCTTGCTGAAATAAAAAATGATGTGAGAGTTAAAACTAAATACTAGGTATGTGTGAGCTATATATCTCTTCACCAGGTTGCCCAGTATTTAGCACTTTAAATCATTTAAATAACTAGACCTTGGAATATATTTTATCCAGTTATGAAAATGATATTATTGGAAAGGGAATCAATAACCTGAAGTGTGTCCAAAAGAAGGCAACCAGAATGGCAAAGGGGTTAGAATTCATCCTATATGATAATTAGTTGAAGTAGCTGGAGATTTTTAACTTGGAAAAGAGAAGACTTAGAGGGCATATGATCCCTGTCTTCAAATATCTCAAAGGCCTGTCATAAGGAAGAGGATTAAATGTGCTGTTTGGCCATGCAAGGAAAAATGCAGATCAAGTAGTAAAAGTTAAAAGAAAAACAGTGAGTTTGGTTCAAGGAAAAACTTTCTACCAGAGCTATCTTGTATTGGCATGGATTGCCTTACAGGGCTGTAAAGTCACTACAAATATAAGTCTTCAAGCAGAGACCAGTTGACTGAGTATTGATTATGTTATAGTGAAGAATTACTATTTGAGTATATGTCAGACTAGATGGCCACTCTGGTCCCTTCAAACTGAAATTATGACACTTTGTAAAAAAAAATCCTTCTTAACAAAAATAGCTGTCCAAAAGTAGCTGAAACAGGGGTTTAGTCTCCGTTGAGACCTTCCAGCAAAAGCTAAATTACCATTTATAAGACATGTGATACAGGGAATTCTTTGTCAGGTACTTGTTGGACTAGATAACTGGATACTTATTGGACTAGATAACTGATTCCATGAATGGCTATGGTTTATGATTTACGTAGCAGAAATACACGTTTCTATTATGATCTGTCTATACTGTTTATTAAGTGTAGTGACTTCATCTACATTTTCTAAAATCCTAGACCTAAATTCTTATTGGGTAGAACCTCCTGACATTCCCTTAAAATTTGGGAGAATATTTTCTGCATTAGCTTTCCAAATTGATGTTTGTACACTACCTGATCATGGTGAAGGCCCCAGATCTTTGCTGGTGCTGAATTACATCAATGCAGGTGAGTGTTTCAGAACTATCTGGTGTGGTGTATTTTTTCAAGCAGATGCTTTCATTGACAATACACAAAGCAAAGTTCAGACTTATTTTGTTTTAAACCTCTGATACTCTTTCACTGTAAGTGAGGGAAAAATCAAATGAGTTGATTCTCACTTTAGGATTTGCAGGAACTAGATTCAGAAGCTTCTGAAACAAATTCCTCCTAATGGTAAATGAAAGGGTCCCAGTAGGGAAGCTTCAACCAAGTATTAGGTAGATGGATCTCCTCATCATGGGCTAATTCATTTCAATGTCTGTTCTGCCTGAATCTCTCCACACTTCTTGCTTACGACCCTAGAAAGATAAGACAAGGGTTCCTTCTATGATAAGAAAAAGGCACACAAAGGATGGGTGCTTCCATATTCTTTCTGATGGAGAATCTCTGCGTAAAGAGGCAGAGAATTTCTATAGAGGGAAAAAAATCTATGATTTGAAGGCCTACCCTAACTATTGGCAGCCTGACTACCTGAGAGCCCTTCCAACTCTCTCGCAATAAATTGTACTTCACCTCACCTCTCAAAGATCCTGCAACTTATGACACAGGCACACTTAAAAAGGAAGAGGAAAGACTGAAGTTTTCATGAAAGACATAGCTGGCTATTACTGACATCTTGTTAGTCACCATCACAATCCTTTTCATTGTACTCTTTGCCCAATCCCTTGGTAATCATTCAGTTTGTCTGCTGCACAAGACTCAAGATCCTAGAGCTTGACATGGAAAGAACCTTAGAGGTCATTTCATTCATCCTGATCACTTTAAAAATGAGGAAAATAAGAAACATGGACATGAAGTAATCTGCCCAAATCCTCACACATAACTAATCGAGGGTACATTTTGACCCGACATTTGGTTATTCTTGAGCAAGCTCTTCTGCCTCTGTACCATGCTGTTTCCTTCAAAGACATATACAACACATGAGAATGGAACACACAAATAAAAAAGCAAAAACACCCTGCAATATCTGGTATCCAATGTTGCATTGCCATGCCATAAATAGATCTCACTTGGCTCTTTTGGTCTCCTTCCTTCCTACATAGTTCTACCACTACAATCTAGCACTCTATCTTATAGCAGGACACTGACCCCTGTGGTTCTAGATCTCTCTGTTTTTGTTTTTGTTTTGTTTTTGTTGTTGTTGTTGTTTGCATATAGCCTCTAAATGCAAGTACTGTTTCCTTATTAGGACTATTGGCAGAAGCCTGCCCGCCTGTCTTTATATATCCATGGCCTTTTCTCTCTGATTGTGATAGCATCATCTGGATGGCAAAATGGGGTCACCCGGTTTTAGATAACATCAGTAGCTTATGTCTGCTAAAGCTCTTCCTTTAATAACCCCTGGTTAATAATCCCCACTCCAAAGGCACAGACTTGTCAGATGATGTTCCCTGAGCAATGACTCTGGGTTTGTTCTCTGTTCAACCTTTGCTGTGTCCATTCAATAGCTGCTCCTGAAAACTAAGTTCTTTTGGGCCCATCCCTGGGAGGGTGGATCTTGTGGAAGGCAGGACAACTTAACAATACATCCCCTTGACATGCAGCTGTCTGGTTCTTGCTATGCTATTTTGCTCTGATGTATTCTCATTTGTTCCTCTTTATTCTCTCTACTGAGATAGTAAGTACATAAAAATTAAAAGATTATTGTTTCTTTTGCCTTCCCCCATAGTATAGGCTTCTATATACAACTGCTGCTCAGGCAGAGACTAGGTAAAATGATAAAAGAGACTTCCCATCCCTCTGCAACGTGATACAATGGAAAGATCAAAGTAATTGAAATCAGAAGATCTGGACTTATGTCCAGGCTATGAGGTGTAACAGTTCTTTACCTAAACTTCAATTTTTCATGTGCAAAATTAGTTCCCTTGTGTGAGAAAAGTACTTAGTAAATTCCTTACCACTTTGGCCTCTGCCTTAGGCTATCCCCATAAGTAGGCATACATACTCTTATGCGAGCCCATATTCCTCCTCTTGTCCTGAAAGAACTGGTAGACGTCACTACTAAATATCAGTGATATTTAAAAGATTATGGAAAACAATTGGTGGTAGCATAAGATTGGAGAAGGAAAAAGGTTGTTCTGATTTTCACAGAATAGATTATGAAAACTATAGTGCAGTGAGATTAACTTTAGTTCCTAGAAAATTCTAGATTTTTAAAGAAATGGTTAGTGAACAATTGGAGAGAGAAATGGTAATTACAATGAGCTAGCATAACTTCGGCAAGAGCAGAACATGCCAGACTAACTTAATTTCTTTTTTTTGACAGGATTAGTATACTTCTGGATGGAGATGGGGAGAGAAAATCATGCCTATAGTTTACCCAGACCTTAGAAAACAGCTTTTGAAAGCTTATCTGACACTATTCTTGTGCAGAATATGCAGAGATCTGGATTAGATGATAATGTAATCAGATGGATTCACACCTGGTTGGAAGGAGAGATTCAAAGAGTAGTAGTTAATGGTATTAGAATTGCCATTTTTCAGGTGGTAGACTGTGAGGGATCAGGTTACAGCCTGGGAGCTTTTCCCTGCTCCTCACCTTAGGGTCCTAGCAAAATCACCTACTACCATCTACAGTTGAGAGGAAGACCTCCAACTTGAGCAAGATGAGGCATGGGACAGGAACAAACCCATCTTGATAGCCTTTGTGTTTCCCTCTGTGTGAGGAAAGGTCCCACTGACCGTTCTCTTAACATCCCTGCCCCCTGAGCTTCCAGTCAAGACTTTGAGTAGCCACTTCTTCCCTAGACTTTCTTAGTCCTAGGAACTGCAATGGGCCCAAGATACTGCATGGTTCAAGGGACTCTCTTCCCTTTGCTGTTTTGCTTTTGGGACCACGCAAGGAGCACCTGTACTGGGATGCCATGTACTGGAGATCACTACATAACCTACAGATAGTGATGGCTACTAGGTGAATTCACAGCCCTTGGGTGTTTACCTCTCTCTCTCCCAACCTCCCCCCCCCAATAAATTGAAGATCAGGAAGATTAAGTGATTTGCTCACATTCACAATGCAAATTTTATGCAATCTTCTGGAGCATGCTGTAAGACAAATCTTGCAAGACATCTTCCTCTCCAATTCAGACACGCATAAATACATGCTGTCCTAATAGAAACATAGATAAGACTATAGACCCTCCCCTCCTTTTTACTCCCAACTTTACAGTTTGAACACTCAGAAATAACATAAATCAAAATAAGAATCTGTTAAAGACCAAATCCCAAGATTTTATGGGCTGCCATTACAAAGCTAAGTCCTAGATTTAGTTTGAAATCAGCTTTCAAGTAGACCTTAGCACTGTCTTCATTCTTCTGTCCAACAGAAATACAGGAGCCAGTTTTAATATTGGTGCTTCAGTGTCAGGTTAAGTCAAGATGGTTTGGGTGACTAACTTGTATACCTTTAAATTCATCAACTTGAGATACAACAGCATCAGGGGTATAAGGGTAAATATTTAACAAGTGTCTTTCAAAAAATATGTACAGGATACACTTTTAAATTTAATCTATCTTATTAACATTTCTCTCCATCACTTTCTTAAGTCTAGCCAATCAACAAAATAATGAAGGAAGCCCTGAGTTTTAGCATTTGCTGATTTCCAAGGTTTCAATGCTCACAATGAATATTTAACAATAATCTCACTTGAGGTCATTGAGCTGGCTCTAGCATACTAGAGAGAAGGTGAGGAGAGGAGAGGATAGAGAGGAAGAGGGAATGAAGAAGAGAGCCAGGTTAAAGTTCTCTTACTGTGATTCAAAAGACTTGCAGGGGTCTTAGGTTACTGGGTGACTTTCCCTCTCTGCTTTTACTTGTATTTTCCCTTTCCCTTGAGGAAGACAAGTGTTAGGCTGTTCTACAAAGCTTCCTGAAGTCTTGGTCACCGTGAACCCTGAAAGGTTTGGTGGCTGATGATCTTTAGGTTACAAAGTCAGTAAAAGCTGCCACCCAGACAACCCTATTTGAACCTATTCTCACTTCTCCCAACTATGTAAGAGGTTATAGGATGCTGAGAGTACTTGGAATATAGCACAAAACCTAAAGCAGCTCCTTATAGTTTCTGACAAGAAGTGATAACAAACATGAATTTAGTGTTCTCATAAGCATGGTGACTTAAGATTTGTGGATTCTAAACTCTTATTTCCTTCTAACAATTATCCAAATTCCTTTTTGCAGCCATTATTTTCTGTTAGCAACTATGCCATCTGAATCAGTGTCAATGTCCATCGTGTTGAAAATACAAGCTAGTAGCTATCTGAAGAAATAAACTCTCTGAAATGCCAACCTTAAAATATAATTCTACTAAAGAACAACCTACACACCAGCTTTTGGACCACAGAGATGAGAGAACATAACAGAAGCTATTTCATTTAAAAAAAAAATTAATGATAACCTGAAAAATTTCCAAGAGTACAAATTATATTCATTACCACATGTAAATTCAAAAACACTTGCTGATCTCCCTCCTTTCCCCCCCAGGATGATTTCATAAGATTTTACAACAGAATAAGAACATGGTTCAATTAATTTTTTTAGTCATGTCCAACTCCTCACAAACTCTTTTGGGGTTTTATTGGCAGAGATGCTACAATGGGTTGTCATTTCCTTTTTCAGCTCATTTTTAACAGGTGAGACAAACAGGGTTAAGTGACTTGCCCAGGGTCACACAGCCAGTAATTGTTTGAGGCCAGATTTGAACTCATGAAGATGAGTCTTCCTGACTCCAGGTCTAGCATTCTATCCACTGAACCACCCTAACTGCCTAGGAACATGGTAGGGGTTCATCAACAAGAGGGAAAAATGGCTGCCCTGACAGAAAGTCAGAATGACTTATCTACAGTTTTATATATAGAGAAGAGTTAATATTGGGAAAATGATCCAGGTCCCCTTACCTTGAACATATGGCTCAGTCACTGAGGTAAAGAACTATTCCTATATTATGTATAACAGATATATGTTTATACCTATATGGAACATCTTACACTCAATTATGTAAAAATGATAGATATATTCCTATAAGATATCACATATGAGTCTTAGTACATGATACCCAAAATGAACCCTTAATTTAAATACTAACAATGAATTAACTTCCTGGAACCAGATGGTGAAGCATTTTTAATGCTAAACAAAGGAGTTTGTATTTTATCCTGTTGGCCTTCTTTTGCTTCTAGGATAAAAGACAATTTCATATGTTTGGTATTAAAAGTCTGTCACAATCTGGCTCTGGCCTATCTTTCCAGACTTCTACGTGCTACTCTCTTTCATATATAGTGTGAAAAGTTCATTGAAAATTGACCTATTTGCCTTTCCCTGTTTCTGAAAATCCACCTCCCATCTAGTTGCCTTTGCTCAGGGTTTTCTCCATGCCTGGAATGTCCTCTCTCCTTGCCTCCATCTCTTAGCTTCCTTCCAAGCTTACCTCAAGTGCCTCCATCTACATAAATCCTTCAATTAAGCTGATGCTGCCTCATCCCCCCAAAACATCTTGCATTTATTTTATATATGTTTGCTTCCACCAATTGAAAGTTAGTTCCTTAAAAGCAGGAATTTTGGTTTTCATTTTGGTTTTACACTCTCAGTATCTGATACAGTGTCTGACATGGTGCAAGTGCTTAACAAATTGTTATTGGGTTATTAGCACCGAGCACCCTATGCAAGAAGACACGCTCAATATCGTTTAAAATGAGCTGTTCAATCTTTTGGGCTTCTTTTTTTGGAAAAAGGAAAGAAATAAAGAATACAAATTATTTTATACGTAATGTATTTATTGTCTTATTAGGGAAAACACGAATGTGGCTCAAAATAAATTGGTGAAGACATTTAATTACAACTCAGCCATTGATTATTACTGTGTAATTATTGGGAATAATGAAGCAAAAACATAGCAAGTCAATTAAAGACAAATAAAATTTCCGATTTAGCTCTAAACCATTAGGAGTCATTTAAAGGCACCTGTGCCACACATCCCTGGGAGAAACAGATGCATCCTCTACTCTCTCCCCTGCCCATTATTTTTTCTCTCATGATACTAGTCACCTCCACTTAGGTTTACTTGGGGACTGAGGAACCAGGTAGTTGCAGTTAATCATTTATTGAGCATTAATTATATGGTGGGTATTATAACTTGACAGACCTCAAAAGGAATTTTTTTGCCCTCTGTAGTCAACAAACAACATCTATTACGTACCTACTGTCACTCTGTGTATGAAGCACAAAAGGAAGGTGAAAACTGATAATTATATGATTGATTTAATCACTATGGACAACCAATCTGAATAATACCCACCCCAACTGATTTTTCAGTGGAGACTTATATTTTCCTATTTAGCTGTCAACACTGACAAATCCATGCTATGTAGACATGGTATGAGGATATTCATAGGCTACAAGACATAAATTTGTAGAATCTGCCAAAGAAAGAAAAGCACAATACAAATCACTAGAAGATTTCTGGGCCATGTGGAACTGTTAAGAAAAGAAAACAGAATCTAACTGGTCCAGCCAAATGATTTCAAACAATGAAAAGAAGGCGTAAATAATCAGAAATATCAATACTATTGACAGAATCAACTTCGTTTCATTTATAAGTTACAGGAAACTATGAAAGAATACAATTGTCACAAACAGAAGGAAGCAAATTCAGAGGAATGAAAAAAATATTGAAGTGTAACTGATATTAAGGTGAATAAATATATGAAATGGCTAGACTATCTGAAGTGACCCTAAATTAAGATTTCAAGATTATGCGCTCTAAAAAATGGTTTATATAAGACCATGAAATAGACAAAGTAATTTCTTGGGGATTCATTTTATATGTATGTCTGTGGCATCTTCTTTTAAAAGAACATTGCCTAATAAAATAGAATAAAGATGATCTCCATTATTTAGGACTCACAAAAACAAGAATTATCATTTTTTATGATCCTACGGGACTCAGTCCATAGACAACAGGAAAACTGGATAAGTTAACAGAGATTATGTCAAATGAGGTGCTGGAGAACAAATATGCATGGGATCCTTAGGGAATCTGCACATACATAATCTGGCCCACACAAATTGGCTGGTCCTATTATAATGGGTTATAAGCTCCACACCTCTAGGGAAGGAATGGATTTGATACTAATGGAAACAACATTTGAATGATCTTCCCAGTATGCCAATTGCCATTCTCAATGAGGTTCCTGATTTAGGAAACTCTGAAGGTGCCAATGTATGTGATGATATAAACTTTGATCTAGCCCCCCAGAGTCAGCACTGCAATCAAAATTCTTGGAGAATTATAAAAATCCTAGTTTCATTATCATACAAGCCTAGTTTTACAGGCAAGGAGATACTGAGTCACTTTAGCATTTTCATAGGCCCAAGGTGTTGCAGTAGGTAGATAGTGCAACAAGCCTGGAATCAGGAAGACCTCTGTCCAAATACAGTCTTAGATAACTTACAAGCTATGCGATCCTGGTCAAGGCACTTAATCTCTGCCTTAGTTTCCCTAATTGTAAAAAAGGGATAAAAGTAATGCATACCTCACATGGTTGTCACAAGGATCAAACAAGATAATATTTGTAAAGTGCTTTACCCAAAGAAGGCACTTAAAAAATGCTCGTTTCCTTCCTTCCTTAACAGGCATGCATGAGACAAAATATCATTAACATGGACTTTAAGTGGATATGATAGTTCTTTTGTTTTGTTGACAATATGATACAGTAGAAAGAACAGTTGATTTTTAGTCAGTGAATATGGGTCCAAAAACTACATTTATTATTTATTATCTGTGTAACATTAAGAAAGCCTTTTTCCTCAACTGAGTCTTATTTTGTTTGTCTGTAAAAAGTCAGGTTTAGACTAAATGACCTTTGAGGTCTTTTGCAGCCTTATATCTATGACTTTATGAATACAACAAAGGAAGCATGGCATATTGGAAAAAGCAGAGTTCAAATCTTTCCATTGGCTCTTATTAGTAATATGATCACTTGAATTCTATATTAGGCTGATCTACAGGACGTACTTATTAAGTCACCAAGGAAGTGCCATTTATATTCATAGAAGAGGTTTCTATACCCAGAGTTCTTTTGAGTATTCCATTTTGAAATCATGTTATATCCATTATATTACTTGAAATAAGAGGATCAAACATTTGTTTTATGGTGATTGCAAGAGAAGTGTATTCATTCTACAAATATTGTGCATATAGTTTCTAAGCAAAAAAAAAAGGCAATTTGCTTCATTTCTGCAATTGTTCAAGCTTTGTTATGAAAACATGCAACATGGTGCTTGAATGTTTCATTAATAAGAAACAGCATAGAGAAAGATCCCAACCATCGTATGTTCCATGACACATGCATACGTACAATATACACATATATCAGATAATATATAACATGCCTCTTTTGAGGATGTCAATGCTTTGTGACCCAATTTTTTTATCCAGAGTCATTTGGCTATATGCCTATGGATCCACAGATTTAGAGGGAGAAAATTAGACAGAATATTTGAAATGGGGTTGTTGCAAAAAATCTATTACATGCGGTCAATGTACCTATAGAATACCAAGAAACAGACTGTGCTTCAAAAATACTCCAATCTAATCAACAACATGGCTATGTTCCTGGTACCATAATTATTTTTACACATGCTATATTTTCCCCATGCACTCCATCAATGGGAGGGACGACCATGTCTTATACCTTTATCAAAAAGAGAATATATTATTAAGTAATTAATATTTATAGCAAGATGAGGGGAATCAACCAAGAACGACTTGATTTATTTATTTTCAGAGAACTGTCACCCCTCAAGTGTTAGAATGAAATTAACTAGAGTTAATATATCTTGATTACACTTAAAATATGGGGTGAAGTCTATTGAAATTATGAAATGTTATTACCAAAATTAACTCAATGATCTATCTAGGAAGATTTTCACATAGGTAGAAGATTTATAAAAAGGGCAAGAATACTAGGCTGCTAAGTATCTGACCTAGTCACAAGTATGCAGCAGGAATCAATGTTAAGTTGATGGCATTGTTTGACATCTTCATTAACTAGCTGGGATTCAGTCTACACACTACTTTAACAAACTCTGCTGGGCATTGCACTGCAAAATCTGGACATATTTCAAAGATAATTCAGGATTATAGAGAGCGATACATGCAAGAAATGATTGTGAAAATGATAGGCTAATAACAAATGTATTTCTTTTTTCTTGCATATAATAATTTCCACTTTTTAAAGTGGCATACCATATGTTGTTCCATTTTATTCTCATAACAGCCCTATGTTATACATGTCCTATTTCAATTTTGTAAATGATGAAGATGAGATACAAAGAATCAAAATTATTATTTCACATAACTAGTTAGTGAGAAAGCTAGGAAAAACTTCAGGCCATATGAATCTCTCCTGTCAAAATATTTTGTATTTACTTATCCATGTAGAAACTGCATTCATTAGTAGAATGCGAGTTTCTTGAGGCCAGGGGCTGTTTTTCATGTTGTCTTTTACATTTCCAGTGTTTAGCACAACTATTACCATCAATAATATTTTCCAAATGAATAGATAATTTATTAGTTAGTGTTCTTTTCACTATACCATGCTACCCCTGTTACATTTAGAATTACATGCAAATTTAGTAAGTAATACCTTAGCATAACTTAGCATGATGGGCAAAACCTAAGGTTGCTTCTTCATGAGAGCTATAAAAATTATATTGTGTCTATGGAAGTTATCAATTGCCATGTTGACTTAAAATGTCATATATTGAATTTTAAGACTGACTAGAAATTGTCACCTAAACTTAGAACTGCATAATCATCTCCCTTCAGCCCCAAGAACAGTAGTACTCAACTTTTTTTGGTCTCAGGACCTCTTTATGGTCTTAAAAATATTGAAGATCACCCTCAAGAAATTTTGTTCATATAGGTTATATCAATTGATTTTTATTATATTAGAAGTTAAAATGTTTTAGTATTATTAGGAAAATAGTTTTGATATTGTGGACACTTACAAAGACTCTTAGAAATCCTCGGGGGTCTTCAGATCACACTTTGAGAACCACTGCTGGGCACTGTGACTTCTGTGCCAACCAAATATATGTGTTTCTGCTCACTCTTACTTTCCAACTATTAAGCACACTGATCACCTACTCTCTCAGGAATCTAAGCAGAGTAAACAAGGTATAGAAGGGTGAGAAACTTTGCAATGATGAAGAAATTTGCCTTGTGGCAAAAAAACAAAACAAAATACTAGAATATCATCCCCGGAAAGTCTTCTGATAATATCCGCGACCTAACCTAACTCTCTCACTCAAATCATTCTATCATTTCTATTTTGTTTAGCTTGGTAATATTTATAGAACTGTGGTTTTAAGCTGAAGTAATTTTATTTTGTTTCTCTTACAACATTGTTATATAATCAACTTCAGTCTGTTAATTCCTTCATAACTCCTTTGTATAGTGCTCTGATTATAAGCTAATTCTGTTCATGGACCATATTTTAGAGATCATATCACAAAGAAGTGCCCAGCTGTACTTGATATGCAAGAAATTTTCAATTCCATTTTTAAGATACTTATGAAATGCCTATGAGATGTTATGTTGCTCTTTGGTTCAATTAAGTTGCTAATGTAGAAACTTGCTAAATAGCATTGAAGATAATAATCATTGGCCTCATATAGTTTCCAAGTCTGCAAATTGGTCCTGGAAATCATTGAGTCACAAGGTAGAAGAAGAGGTATAATTAGTCTAAAGTATAGTAATAATTATTTCCTCAATACTTCAAAAGATTTGTGATTTCATAAGTATGAGCATTCACTCAACTCAGCACCTGAGGAGATGGTTCCATATGCTGCTATGGGCAAAAGACAAACAAACAAAGAGTCAATTGCTGGCCAACCTCTTGGCACATAGTAAATACAAGAATATAGCTATATTTTTGAGAGGAAATGGAAAAGTGTTTCAACTAGAGGAACAGATAGTTGCGGATATACATTTCTCTCCTTCTCTCACCTTAGATGCAGGTATTACAAGACTAGGGTAGGATTTTTGGTAAAAGTCATGAAGGGATTAAAATATCAGTGGCTCTAGAACTCATCTAGGCTATTGAGGTACAGCAGCCCTTTTGAATCAGGGGGACCATTGAGTCTGTAGCATTAGAGGTCAAGGGCTTGAGGCTTTTCTCTCACTCTGGAGGGCTGGAGTACTGGCAACATGAAAGCAAGGAGTTATTGAATTGCTTAGGATCACTAGGTTCAAGCCCTACTGGATACCCTGAAGATGTCTAGCCCAGTTTAACAGAACAAAATAAAAAAGAAAAGGATTTCAGACAGATACCAGTAATCCTGAAAACTGAGACCCAGATAGGTGCAATAAATTGTCTTCTGGTTGTGAATTTAGCTAGAATTTTTTAAAAATGGTGCATCCATCCTAGTAGAGTGGATGCGGTATAACAGAATGAGGCAGAACATGTTATGGTGGAGACTATGATGATGAAAATAATATTTTCATTTAGATAGTTTTGATTATACAATTTTCGTGGTAAGCATGCATGCATTCAAACATGTAGCCCATGCTGTCATTAACCCTAAGATATAAATTTCCCTGGGGAAATAAAACACATTCTTTTACTCTATGGTTGTCCATAAAAGATTCAAGTCTGATATCACATGTTATTGTTACAGCATTGGAATTTGGAAAAATGTATAACTGTTTAATCAAAAGCATAATTTATAAAAATTACGAAAATAGGAATTAATTGCTCAATGACTCAAAAAGGAAGGAGAGGAATACACATAGTTTAGTCATAGTGTTTTTAATTCATTGTTAAAATACAACTATAATAATAGGATTATATAGAGTTCAATAAAATAAAATTCCAGAGGAAAAAAAAGAAATGAGATAAAGAAAAATAAGAATGAGACTGGGAAAAGGTAAGATTGTCTTCTAAATTAAAATCAACTGCCTTTTGTGGAATATGTATGATATATTAGGTTTTAATAGAAATTCACTCATAAATATATATGCATGTGTATATGTGTATATACACATGTATATATGTATGTGTGTGTATATATATGTATATATGTATATATGTATATATATATATATATATACACATATATGTGAGAAAAATAATTGGAAAAGAAATTAACAGCTTGACTCAAGGTAAAAAATCTTGACTAAGCAACAAATTCCCTAAAAATTAGAATGAATCAAATAGAAACTAATGACTCTATAAAACAATGAGAAATATTAAAACAATGTCAAAAGTCTAGAAAAGAAGAAAATGTAAAGCATCTCACAGGAAAAACAACTGACAGAGGAAATAGATCAAGAAGAAAAAATAATTAAGAATCAGTGAACTACCTGAAAGTCATGTCCAAAAAAAAGAACCTAGTTATAATATTTCAAGAAATATTAAAAGAAAATGGCCCACATCTGTCAGAACTAGAGGACAAAAATGGAACTACAAAGAATCTACCTGTCACCTCCTGAAAGAAACCCCAAAATAAAAACCTTCAGGAAAGTTCTGAGCAAAATTCAGAGGTTTTCCCAAAGAAAAAAAAATACTTTAAGCATCTGGAGAAAATTCAAGTATTGGAAATATAGATTCATATATGATTTAGCAACCACTACTCTAAAGGAAAGCCTGAAATTAAATATTCTAGAAGGCACAGGATATAGACTTATAATCAAGAATTATTTATCCAGTAAAACTGAATATAATCCTAAAGAGGAAAAAAATAGATCTTTAATGAAATAGAGGACTTCTAAGCAATCCTGATGAAAAGACCAGAGTTGTATGTAAGTCTTCAAGTACAAACAGAGGAGTCAAGAGAAACATAAAAAAGGTAAACATGAATGATCATAATAGATTAAATAAGGATAAATTGTTTAATTTCTAATATGGGGAGATGACACATGTGGCCTCTGAACCCTATCCTCATCAAGGGTCTGAGGGGAAGGTTATTTGGAGAGAAAACCTGGCAATAGTATGTCTTGATTATCTTAAAAGAAGAATGGGAAGAGAAAGGAATCAATCGATCAATATTTATTAAGGCCTATTATGTATTGAATTCTCCTAATTTGTACTAGGCACAATTTTAAGAGCTCTACAACTATTATCTCTATTCATCCTCACAACAATCCTGAGAGACAGGTGCTATTACTATCCCCATTTTACAGATGAGCAAGCTGAGGTAAACAGAGCTTAAGCGATTAGGCAAGGGTCACACATCTAGTAAGTGTCTGAGGTCAAATTTGACCTCAGGTCTTCCTGATTCCAGGGCAGCCATCCTATCCAATGCACCACCTAGCTTCTCAAATACTATTGTTTTATAAGAAATTATGAAGAGGGTAATTTTAAGAGACTCTTGGCAAAGTTTATATGATCTGATACAGAATGAAGTGAGCAGAATTAGAACAAATTGTCCTACAATAGCATAATGACAATTTTGAAAGACTTTAGAACTGTGATCAACATAATGACCAACCAGTAGTCTAGAGGATCTACGATGACATATGTTATCCACTGCCTAGTAAGAGAGATGAATGATAAAGATTTGCGGGGGGGGGGGGGGGGGGGGGGGGGAAGATGATGTATTGTTAATGCATAAGTTTGTTTTGTTTGAGTGAGGTTTTTTTTTTCTTTCTCAATTGGGGTGGGATGGGAGGGAGAGAAGATAATTTTTTGCTGATTAAAAAATCAAAAATTTAATCTAAAAACTGGTAAGCAAAAACAGAGGCTGTGTGGATACTGGCAGTGTTGGGGAATCCTTCTTTTCATTAGCAAATTCCTGTATTTTCTCCAAAAGCTGCTTTTACCCATTTATTACCCAACATTTCTCAATCCCTTATGATCTGGCTTCTGACTTGACCTATCTACCAAAACTGATTTACATATTCTTACCAAATATCTCTTAACTGATAAATCAAATGGCCTTTTCTTAGCTCTCATCCTTTGTCATGATGACCCTTACCATATGCACCTAAGAAGAGGTCATTCTGATGCCTGTTAGGATGCAGTGCTTAGCCATCCAAGCTTAGCTCAGATACCATTGCCTATAGTGAGCTTTCCATTATACTATAGTGCAACCTAATCCATCAAGAAGACCCTTTTTAAGTAGCTAAGATATGTAAAGAACTGTGCTGAGCAATGAGGGATACAAAGACTAGTTACCTTATATTTACATACTTGTATCTAACTTGTCTCTCCCACAGTACAGTAAGTTCCTCAAGCAAAGGGAGAGCTTTTTTTTATTTCTATCTCCAAGCCCCTAGAACTATCCCTTCTACACATTAGACATTTGATAAGAGTTTACTGAACTGAACTGAATTTAACTATCAGTGACCAGGAAAGTTCAGTGACAACAACTTAGGTTTAGATGTCCTAATGAAGAATCTTGAAAAGGTAGCAGTCCCAATCTATCCTTCTGGAACCCCATTCCATACCCTGGATTGATAGGGGATGGCCTAGTCCTCCTTAAACCAGGTCATGATTTTACACTAATGTGGAAGGACTAATCTCAATATGTGCCACTTCTACTGAAGGCAATATTAAGTTCTCCTTTAAATATAATTTGGTTTTATTTATCTTGCAATTCCTCATTTATAAGCCTTTTTTTTGTTCTTTTATCTTTTGGTTGTTCTGAATGTGAAGGGCAATAGAGACGGTGGGAAGATTGTTTTACAGGCATTAAAGGAAACTGGGACATCTCAATCAGGGGAAGAATCAAACCTTCACTATACAACTGAGTTTTGTCTTCTCTTTTTCAATAGGTTTTTTAAAACATGTTTTATTCATGTCTTTGTTTTTGTATCATTCAGTTTTTGGTCTATTTTCTCCCAATTAGTCTTCCCTTCAAATGGTGAAAAAGTTATTCTGGAAAGAAAAGACAAAGTAACCAAATTTGATAGTATATGTGATATTCTACACCTATATTCCTCTACCTCTTTTGAAAGGTGGAAGGTATGTCTCATTATCTGCTTCCCAGGATTGAGACTATTATAATTAATGAGAATTCACTTGCTTTTACTGATACGACATTAACTTTCAGGGATGCTATGCAGCACAGAAAGTCTTTTTTCTCCTAAGGGTCACGGGAGAGGGAAGGTTAGGAGCATGGGACATGCTGTCCATGTGGTAGAACCTAGAGTAAGGCATCCTGGAAACTAGGGCATACTCCTTGCTCTAGAAGAAATATCTGTGCCACTGCCTAACCACTATAGTTCCTATGTGGTTTGCCAAGAAATCTTCCCTCCAGAAAATTACTGCCCTATAGGAAGAAGAGGAAAAGAAGAACGAAGAAGGAGAAGGAGAAGGAAAAGGGGAGAGGAGGAGGAAGAGTTACAAGGAGGAAGAGGAAGTGGAAGAGGAAGAGGAGGAGAAGGAGGAAGAAGAAGAGAAGAAGGAGAAGGAGGAAGAGGAGAAGGAGAAGAAGGAGGAGAAGAAGAAGAAGAAACAGGAGAAGAAGAAGAAGAAGAAGAAGAAGAAGAAGAAGAAGAAGAAGAAGAAGAAGTGGTAATAATAATAGATGTTTTTATATTGCACTTACTATGTGCCTGAGCACTGTGCTAAGGACTTTACAATTATCTCATTTGATCCTTACAACAACCTTGGCAGGTAGGTGCTATTACTATTCCCATTTACAGTTAAGGAAACTGAGAAAAACAGAGGTTAAGGGAATACCCATGGTTGTGCAGCTAGTATGTGTTTGAAGCTGAATTTGAACTGAGTCCAAGCCCAGTGATCTGTTTATTGAGTGACCTAGCTGCCTTTAAGAAGGGAGGCTGTTGGAAAGATCACTTCGCCATCTTCTGACCACATCTGAAAACTCCATATTAGATCTGACAGCTCAAATATATTTTCGTTAACTTGACACTAGTCCTTACTCTTAAGCCTAGCAATAAATGAAAACAAACCAGTTAGCAAATATGAAGTCTCCAAGTAAAGTTCAATGACATAAGTAAACTTCTACCAAGCAAAAAAGACAATAAAAAACTACAGCTCCAAAATTTCCCACGTTGCCTAATGGTATGTAGCAATGGAAAGGTCCCTCGCCCCATAGTCTCCCACAATAACAGACCGCGCCCCTATGTTTACTTTTACAGCTCATCTATAATCTAGCAATGTATATAGCCATATCTCATAATGTAAATCACTTTTTCTGAAATGCTACCTTTCTTTAAAATTCCTTTAGTAAACTTTTCAAAATGATAAACAAGGGCATTAGTATTCTACCCCTTTCTCTCCAACCCACATTTATGAACCAAAATTTATAATTGTCAGCTGGTATTCTGCAAACCATTTGGAAAGTAAAGCTAAGAGTGGTATTCAAAGCTATGGGAGTCCAAGAAGGAACTGAATGCTAAAGAATGAATGCTAAAGCATGAATGCTAAAGAACAGAAGAGAAGTAAAGCTATGGGAAGGCCTTCTGTAGATTCTTTTTCTGAAGAGCAAGCATCTACCCTTTTATGAGATCCTGTCAAATAAGAGAGATGTCCTATTTTTGATGTAATGGAGAAAAATTGTCCTCACCATGCCTCTCTTCATTATATCTCATACACAGTGCATCCTCTCATTTTTTAAGCTATGAAGTACTGAAAATTGCTACATTTTTCAAATGCTATGTATCCTGCTTTGCAAATTCCACAAGAAGGCCTTGTGACTAAAGACAGATACACCATGGCCTACTCATTTTGTTTCATTTGCCAGGGCTCAAAGCATCTTCGATATAATGTTTTATTCCATGTTAGTGCCACCGATGGATCCAAAAGCCCAGACTTCTCTACTGTAAACTGGGGCAGGGGATCTTAATGCAGTGATTTATAAATATGGGAAAGCTTTCTGGATCATATCTTGGTCTTCTATGGATGTCATCTCTGCCCATGATGTTTTCTTGATAATGTGCCTTTTACATGCCTGTTCAGTAACTTACTCCCAGCTGCATTCCTCAAACTGTCTCATAATCTGCTTCAGAAAATCATATTCTTTGTTTTAATACCATTATGGTGACTCAAAATCTCAACCCTTTCCCCTTTTCTTTTTAGTTAAATAGGAATGATCACAAAATAATGTGTTTTGTGGATTCTCTACTATGATTTTTTAAAAGAAAACAGCAAAACACTCTGGCTGATTCAGATGCTACACATGGGGTTAAGATGTTTACCAACATGATTTTCCAAGTTCTTCCCCAAAGCAGAAAGAACTTGATAGGTTAATTTACATGACTGACAGACAGTTTAGAAGTTGGGGGAGGGGGAGATAAAGATTCACAACACCACTTCTTCCTACCAGTTCTAAAAAAAATCTGTTCTTGAGGTTTTCCAAAAATAGCAAATGATTACTAAGCTGCTATGGATTGGGGAAGGGCTGTTTTTATCATTATACCTCAGACATGAATCCCACAAAAGATAAGGAGGGGAGGAGAGCACACACAAAAATTAAGGGAGAAAAAAACATCAGGACACTTAGCATTTTCATCAAGCATCTTCTTACATGAACTGTATACCTCATGGGGGTATGAGGGCAGAAAAAAGAAGTTACTAACTAGAGTAAAGGAAATGGGGTGGGGGGGGGAAAGAGGACAGAAAATAGTATATTTTCTGTAATAACTTTATTTCTGGGAAATAGTTTCCAGAAAGCTTGAAAAAATCTTTCTGGGTCAGTAGAGGATAGATCTATTTCAGTAACCACGCAATCAGAAACACAGAAGTCAAATTACAAGGGGAAGAGAAAGAACGGGAGGGGAGAGAAAGGAAAGGAGTGGGATGAGGAAAAGCCACATTTATCTGACTCAACAGAAGCAGTTATGACCGAGAGTGGGAAAGGAAGCTCAGGGGCTGCAGACTGTCGCTAAGAGAGAAACCAGTCAGATAACAAACGAAGACACTGGGTTTAATCTGAGAGATAAAAACATTCTAATCGGTCCCTTCTCTGCATAAAACGGAATGGGGGAGGAATAAAGCTGAGGGGTAGGAGATGGGAAGGCTCGTGGGCTACCACGGAGGTCTCTATCACTCCTCAGCAGGGAAGCCAGCGCACTGACTGCTCCTGGCTCTCCCTCTCTCTCTCAAAAAAAAAAAAAGAAAGAAAGAAAGAAAGAAAGAAAGAAAGAAAAGATCATATTTCTGGGCCATCAATCAGCATTAAGCTGCTTAGGGGTGCAGAGCAATTCGGTACATGCAGTTGCCAGTAGCAACAGGGCACACACTCATTACGGGGTGAGGAGGGGTGTAGGAGTAGGAGAGAGAAGGCCTGAGGTGGGGGGCGGCAGAGAGTAGAGCCCAGGAAGTGACAGGTCAATGGGGAAAGTGAAGGTGCAGGAGGTGACCATTAGAAGAAATGGATTAGATGCAGCAAGGGCTTCAGCATCTGGGCAGGGAGTTCCCAGGTCCTTTACTACACAGAGAGCTCTGGACCGGCCTCCAACCACAGTCAGTCAAGTCTCCCTACTCTCCATCTCTCCATCTCCCCATCGTCTAAAGTCCTCATAAAACAAGGGCAATGCCAAGGGGAAGGAGCAGCCCACTGCTTTGCTTGGGTGGCACCAGAGTGACCCGGAGAGTTCCCAGGCTAAGGATCTGACTCTCCTCCCCGCCCCCTTTCTGTTGTATGGGATGTGCCCCGTGAGTGAAGGTTCATGTGTGAATGCATGCGAGCGCACACACACACACACACACACACACACACACACACACACAAACACAAACACACAGACACGTGTGTGTTTGTTTCCATTTGTGTTTCCAGGTTTTTAGCAGGTTTCCTGTATCAAAGCAAGGACCCACAGGTGGAGGACGGGGGAAGGGCAACTGCTGCCTGGGCAGATCTAGAAGGAAACGGCTCCCTGGAATGGGGTCTTGGGAAAACAACACTCAAGAGCGCAAACACACACACACACACACACAGCCATCACGACCCTCAGATCACGAAGGCAAAGACTGGGCACCTCAGGCCATCTCTCAACTTCTCCCCCTCGCGTGGTAAGAGGGAAAGGAGTCTGGCACCGGTAGATGGAGTGGAGATGAGAAGATCTGGCCGGTCTTCGACAGTGAGGGAAGAAGGAGAGACTAGAGAGAGAGGGAGGAGGGGAGGAGAGAGAGGAGGGAGGGGAGGGGACTCTGCAAAGAAAAGTGGGAACGAAAGGGATCAAGGGATGGGGGCAAGAGAGGACGCGGAGACCAGTGAGGAGGGGGGGCCGGTGGAAAGGAGAGGAAGGCCACAAGCCAGAAGGGAGAGAAGGAAGATGGAGGGCTAGGGGCAGAGATGAAGGGGGAGAGAGCCTTAGGTAGGATGAAGGAAGGTAGAGGGACAAGGATCTAGCTCCTTACCTGGCCTGTGCTGAAACATTGTGAAGCCGGGAGTGGAGTGGGGGAGCTTCCCAGCCCAGGGCAGACACTGTAATCCTATAAAGTCTGGGGAGGTAAGGCGCTGGCCGGAGAGCTGGGAGTTGCCAAACTTCCCATGTCCAGGGCGCACGGCCGCAAGCAGCAGCGGCGGCGGCGGAGGCGGCGGCGGCGGCGGCAGCAGCCTGAGCGCGCCCTGGCAGCAGCTGCCCAGCCTGGCCCGGCCCTAACCCCCCTCGCTCTCTCCGCCGCCACCGCAGACAGGGAAACCTCTCACTCTCTCTCGCTCCCTCTCGCCTCTTCCGCTTTGTTGTGCTTCACTGGCTCGTTTTTTTTTTCTCTCCCCCCCCCCCCTTTCTCCTCTCCCTCTCAGGCTGTGGGACGTTTAACATGTGTTTGGGGAGGGCCACTCGGCTTTGAGGTGCCACTTTCCTTGGGGACGAGAGCTTAAAGAGCAGATCAAGAGAGCGCCCGGCTGGGGATGCTCCGTGTGTGATCCTGCTCTGTGACTCCGGCCCATTAATTCCCGCCCCCTACCCCCTTCTCCTCCCCTCCTGTCCCCTGCCCCCCCATAAGAAACTGCTTAGGATCGGGGCTGTCAAATCCAGCCCATCTGCTGCAATCATAATCAGTCTCAACTGAATGGTTCTGACAAATCTGTGCCTGCAGCCGGAGTTAGGAAAACCAGTGTGAGATAGTAGCAAGGAGGAGGAGGAAGAGGAGGGAGGTGGGGGAGAGAGGAGAGGAGCTCAGGGAAAGGGTCTGTATGGGCTTCTATTGTCTGCTGTGAACTGAGGAACTGAAGGGGTAAGACAGGAATTGGGAGGGGAAGTAGAGTTTTCCTCTCTCTATTTCTAGTAGGAAAAATAAATACATCCTCCCCAAACCTTCAGCCTTGGTTGAACAGATCTCTGATAATGAAGGAAAAGAATGGTTCCCTTAATCTGATTATCAGTGTGTCTATCCTGCAGGCTTCAGCAATCCTTTGAAGTCCTATCCTTGGCAGGTAGGGGCTGAAAGGACTTTAGTTTTATAGCACTCTAATATGGGTTTGGGAATAATGCTTACAACAGGAAAATTAGGCATGTGATTGGAGATGTCTGGCCATTTGCCAACTGTTGGCATTCTTTTAGGGAGCATGGAATCAGCTTGTAGGTGAGAAAGGAGGAAGAACACCTACCTACTATAAATATCAGAGTCCTTCAGGGTGTTTCTTTTTGTCTGCTAACTATGTTAGCTTTTTATGTATTTATTTTAAATTCAATTAGCAAGCAATAAAACCACCTTTAAAACCAATTTTCCCTTCTCATACATAAAGTTTTTTATTGTACATAAAATATTGCTCTATTTTTAAAGTAGTATGCTCTAATCAACCACTACTATAACCTGCTGCTTTTATATAACTAAATATTTCTCATTTTTAAAGAATTGATGGAAAATTTAAAAGCATAGTCAACGAGTATAATGGTCCTTTTAAAAACTTTACTCATCTTAGAGCTGGGAAGAATAAAATCAATGGAATCTTGGCTATTTGTGTATGTTTCTTTAATGATAGTAAAAATAATATTTAATTATCGTGAAAGGCAATCTATGTTAGTGAAATAGTTTATATGATAAAATATCAGTTATTGAAAGCTGAAGGGGAAAATATTCTTGGGTATTCAACCAATTCATTCTTAGAGGTACATAAGTTCTGCAAAAATGCATTACACCATGAAGACTGAATAGCATTTTAAAATGGTGTTCAAATGCCTCTTTTCTTTATACATGAAGAATATATGCAAGCCACATTAAGCTCTCACATATCTAGGCAGTAACTGTTTCTTTTCCTTATTTTATAAGTCAGTGGTGCCTAAAAGAATGTCATGCACTCAATGGCTAATGACAACAAGAAGATATCATTGAGGTGTTTTGAGTAAAATTGCATTCTCCTGTCACAGTGGATAGGTGAGGGCAAAACAGGGATTAATTGTTCATTTCCCAAAACAAAACCAAGCACAGAGCAGTTATATTGCTCATCATCAGATGCTTTTTGTTTGTTTGACTAATATTGGAGAAAGATAAAGAAACCTGGTTAAAAAATAAATTCTTTGACCACTTTTTTTTTAACTTCGCCCCCCTTACAGAGAAAGTATCCACTGAAAACTCTTTCTAAAAATATGTACTTTTTTGATAAAGTACTTTTGTACTTTAGTATTTTCATAGACACTGAAATCTGGTAGAAAGAGGGTCATGTCAGGATAAGAAGTACTTTTCAGAATTCTGTTACTCTGATAAACATGATCAATTCACATTAACCTCTCAGGGACTCAGTTTTCCCACCTGTAAAAGGAGGATAGTAATACCAGGCCTAGGGATAAATGTGGTTAATATGATATAATGTGATCATAGAGAGGTATATAGTGCCTATAATATCTGTTCTGAGATGTATCTTCTCTTGTACATGTATACCAGATATTCAGCATGGCAGGCCAGATAGCTAACTTTAAAGTGAGAAAAGCACCAGTTAAAAACCTGAATAGGAGGCCTGCCTCTGTCAAATAGTAACCTCGTTGGCTGTGTGACCATGAGTAAGTCATAATCTCTCAATGCCCTATAAAACCCTAAAACTGAGTTGCTAATTTGCATCAGTAGAGGGAGTTTCCACACTGGGAGTTACCTACTCTGAGGAAATCTCAGTTCTAATCAACACCCCCAATATAAGTCGAAATTATTTTAGAAGGCAAATAGTACTACATAAAATGCAAGCTAGTATTACTACTAATCTACTTAATCAATAAAACTAGTCTTACATGAGTTTTTAATCATACCATTTTTAGCTTATATCCTGAGATTCACCAATTATTGTTGTTCAGTGATATTCGACTGTTCATGACCTCATTTGCGGTTTTCTTGACAAAGATATTGGCGTGGTTTGCCATTTCCTTCTCCAGCTCATTTTACAGATGAGAAAATTAAGGTAAACAGGGTTAAGTGACTTACTTGCCCAGGGTCACATAGCTAGTAAATATCTGAGGTCAGATTTGAACTCAGGAAGATGAGGCTTTCTGATTCTAGGACTGGTGGTCTAACCACTGTGTCACCTAGCTGCGTTAAAAAAAAAATCCCCAATAAAGGTTATAAAAATGTTTGAGGATAAAGGGGAGTGAGTGAAATAAACTTGTGTGTAGTGAGATGTAAAAGGTGTTGTTTTTTTTAACACATAATAACGTAAGGCAATCTTTCTGAGGTAAAAAATAGACATATCTGATCCTGGGAGACAGTGTTGTGTTGATTTTACTAATATTGTCAATATACCAAAACTTCATATATTCAAATTCATTTCTATTAAAACAAATAACATACTGTAAGAACATTCAGGAAAATAACAAACCAGTGACCATGGAGAAGAAATCCATCATATTATCCTTTTTACTCTTTCACACTATTGCTTTTCAAGTTTGGAAGAACCCTTTCATGGATAAATTTACAAATGGTCTTTTTATTGGTAGAACATCAATCAATCAACATGAATTCGTTAAGGGTTGTCTATATTTCAGGAACTACATGAGGCACAGATGATATGAAGACAAAAGTGAAAATAGTCCGTGACCTCAAGGAGTTTACAATCTGGCCAGCCAGCCATGAAAATGCATGTGTATATAGGTATATACAAAGAAAGATAAAGAATAAATATACAAGATGATTTGAGGGAAGGTGCTAACATCTGGGGAGAGCAGGAAAGTTGAAGGTGGGCTTAAGCTGATCCTTGAAGAATACTAGGAATTCTAAGAGACCTAAATGAGGAAAGAGTGCCAGTTGAAAGACCAGGAGGCTAGAGATGAAGTATGGTGAGCATAGATATAATGTGCAACAAGGTAACTTGAAGCTAGGTTGAGAAAGCTTTAAATACCTTAAGGGAGTTTGAAAGAAAAGTAGTTGGTGGTTTGGGGGTCATCACAAAAGGAGAAGTCAAGGAAGCTATCTATGCAGAATTGCTATCAAAGGATCAAGTAAATGATGATAGAGGAAGAGGTGGGGTCATCCTGGTAATTTATCTGCCATAAGATCAGTAGTAAAAGAAACAGAGAAAGACTACTTTTCCTTAAATCTAAGATTAGAGACAATTTAAATCTCTAGGATCTTGCTGAGTTAAAGTGAAGTTAGCAAGGAAAAACTCTTTGTGACTTTGCGGTGAGAACCTGATAGTGAAAAGCAGGCTGAAACTAAATTATAGGCCATTAGAGACATAATTAAAGGTAAGAGCATGAATATAGGGCTCCTACAAGAGGTGCTGAATTCAGGGAAAGTAAGTGAAAAGAGCAAGAAGATGGCTAATGAGCCAGTCTGGAGTGTTACAGACATTGTTATGAAGAAGCAGCTGTATTTGCTGAAGAGCTTTTTTTTTTCTTTTTTTTTTTTTTAGTGTAAATGACATCATCTCAGTACCTTGAAGATAGCTGCTATTCCCTTATTTCTAACTCTACAAAAAGAAGTCAAAATTTACTCCTTCCAATAGGATTTTCCTGAAGCACTCTGAACACAGTCTGGGTTACTTTAGGGCTGTTAAAGACTTATAATTCAAGAGTTCTGCATCTCATTTCAATTCATAATATATTTCCCTTTCCCTTGCTTCATGGCTTATCTAATCTGTCAGTTTTGACTCTTAAGCCCCAGGGGAATGGAACAATACTTTGCACATAATGCCACATATTATGGGGGCTAAATACTTATTATGCTATAGGGAAATAAGTTTATAGGAAAATATTATTACATAATCAATATCCCTTGCTTTGAGAAAACATTTCAGATTCAACTCATATTATTTCCTAGTATACTGTACTCTCACCATTACACTATCCTCAAGAGACTATATTCTAGCAAAGACTATCTCATTGTGAGGTCTTTATGGTACTTCAGTAATTAAATCCTTTGGCTATCACACCAAATATTCCCACCTATTACTATTTTCTGCTCTGTAGAATTAAAGTCAGATGCCAATGGATTTTCTACATCTCTGCAGTAAAGATGTAGCAGTCTACTATTTTATTATAGCATTTCATTCACTCATAAAATTATTATTTATTGGGCATCTGCAAGGCAGCACAAGCTATTGTAATGGGGCTAGAAAAATGAATTATGAAGGGACACAATCCTAGCTATGCCATTCACTCAGTAGTATTGACTGAATGATGAATAAAATTTAGTTCATTGCCTCTAAATGTCTTTTTTTAGAAGACTAAATTCTTTGAATTTGTTCTCCAATCTCATACCCTAAGGAGATGGTATTTAACTTTGAACACATATGAAACTAAGAGGGGAAAATAAAGTATATTCTCTTTGGTAGCCAAGCAAGGGAGAGAATGCAGATCTTATAGTCAGGAAGTCCTGTGTTAAAATTTTGTTTCAAGTAACTACAAGCTGTGTAATCCTGGGTGAGTCACTTAACTTCTCTATGCATTAGTTTCCTTAACTGCAAAATGGAGATGGTAACAGCACCTAACCCACAGCATTGTAATGAGGATCGGGTGAGTTAATATATAAAGCATTTTGTAAACATCATTGTTGTCATACAGAATACCATTTTGCTCATTTTACCAATGGGAAAATGCCCCCATATTATTTTTCTTTTACCCTCTCTTGCCATGCTTTCCCATTCTACCTTTTTTTTTTTTTTTGGTTCAAGATTTATTCAAGATCACATACAAAACGTTTCCAGACCCAAGAGGGTTTAATCCTCCTCCTCTTCCTCCTCTTCATCCTGGTTGATCTGGAAGTACCGTAATTCGTAACTCTCCTTGCTATTGGCCACCACCCGAAGCCAATCTCGAAGATTGTTCTTCTTTAAGTATTTCTTCGTCAGATACTTCAAATACCTTTTAGAAAACGGCACCTCTGACGTCACGGTGATCTTGCTCTTGCTTCTCTCAATGGTCACAACTCCGCCCCCGAGGTTGCCAGCCTTTCCATTCACTTTGATTCGTTCTTGTAAAAACTGCTCGAAATTAGCTGCATCCATAATCCCATCTTCCACAGGATGGGTACAATCCAGGGTAAATTTGA
>CM053622.1:576116276-576130501 GCA_028646595.1 Phalanger gymnotis
AATACCTTTTAGAAAACGGCACCTCTGACGTCACGGTGATCTTGCTCTTGCTTCTCTCAATGGTCACAACTCCGCCCCCGAGGTTGCCAGCCTTTCCATTCACTTTGATTCGTTCTTGTAAAAACTGCTCGAAATTAGCTGCATCCATAATCCCATCTTCCACAGGATGGGTACAATCCAGGGTAAATTTGAGGACTTGTTTCTTTTTTTTTTGCCGCCCTTCATAACAGATTTCTTCACGGGCGCCATGGCGATCGAGGAGCCAGAAGCCATTCTACCTTTTCTTATAGTTATTTCTATATAGTATATGTCATATCTCTCTGATTAGACCATAAACTATATAGAACAGAGACAATATTTCTGTGTCTTATACTTCTTTGGCATTCCCTAGTAGTTTCTCAACAAGCAGTTGATAGTAAATATATATTGTTTGAATGAGTTTGAGAGAGAGAGACAGAGAGACAGAGAGAGAGAGAGAGAGATATCCAGGGACATCTAAAACCACAAGGAACTACTTGCATAGGTAAAAAATTGTTATCCAACTTTTCTCCAGGGGCTCTTTTTGCAAAAGTAATCTACTTCTGAACCTCAAGTTTTTTTCCAGGTATAAGCAGTGTTGCCTTGTGTGGTCATACAGAATGTGTCTGCCACCTGATCATCAAATTCTACCCAACATTCCATCAGATGTTAGGAATACAGCACTTGAAAAACAACGAATTTTGGAAAACCTTAGGCTAGACCGTACCACTTCCCAAAATCCTAACAATAGTTGAAATATATACATTTAAAAAACTATTAAAGTGCTAAATAACATTTTGCAACAAAATATTCTAGTTACATCTACTTAATTATAAGAAGTTCAGGTTCTAATTGTATATAATATATATTGCCAAGGAAGTCATAAATATTCTATTCTTAATATAAAGAATGATACTGTTAATTAACTTTAAAAATTAAACTGAAATTGCCTTTTTTATAGGCAGCAATAACTGCAACCAAAATTATTTTCTGATCATTAAAAAAAAAAAAGCAATACTCCTGATGAACAGTTTTTCTCCAAAGCTTTCTAATTTGAGACTACTGGAATTATAGTTTCTTGACTTATTCTCTCTAAGATCAAGTGAAGATTACCAGAATTGACCTTCTATTTACCATATTTCATGTTTTCATGGATTTGAAAAGAAATCATTTCCCCATAATTTGAACATATTTCATTTTCATATACATCAATTTTATAGCCTATCCTTTATAGTATTCTTTATTTTTTAACAACTGAACAAATAAAGTCAACCCAAGCTTTTAATATAGGACACAAAAGATTACTTATAAAGGAATAAAATTTGAGAAATTCAGTTATGGATACACACACATACATACATGCACACATATGTAGGCTCTTTAGTTTTAAGAGTTAGTTTGGGTTGGGAGTTAGATTTTCTTCAAGAGAAAAAATGATCAAACCACCTCAAATCAGAGAGTATATTGGAGATATCCTCTTCAGTAATCAATGCCTCCACTTAAAGGCAGAGTCGAATATGCTAATACTTTTATTGAAATGCTGCTTAACATAATAAGAATAATAACAGCTAAAACGTTCATAGCATTTTATCTATGGTAAAATTCAATACTGTCAAGTGACAGAAAATTCTTTAGTGGCAGCAAAATGCCAAGGCATTGACAACTTTCAGAAAATTCTTTCTAGACCGAAAAGTGGTAGATCATTGTTAATGTGGATTGTCACACACACACACACACACACACACACTTAGCAAAAACTAATCCAAACTCCACCAAAATATGATGGACTTGGAACTATTAGTTAGAACTTTTGAGAAAGAAATGGAGGTAATTGTAGACAATTTCTTGAAAAACTAAGCCCAATGTACTTCTGTATTCAAAAGACTAGTAATATACTGGAGTAATGGAAATAAAAGAGCAAATCTTATTTTATCCAATGAAATCATAGTGATTCCATTTGCACTTATGATCATCTTAAAAAAGACATAAAGTAGATGAAGAAGATTTACATAGGACGAGCAAATTGATGAATGGAATCAGGAAAGGATGTTATCATTTGAGGAGATAATTGAGATATTTTAATAGCTTATCTAAAACATGGGTTCATAATGTGGAGCACATAAAATTATTAAATATGATAACTATATTTCAACATAATTGGCTTCATTTATACTTCTATGTATTTTATTTTATACATTCAGAGTATTTTGAGGAGCCCAAATTGCCAAAAGGGTTCATGACAAACAAAGGTTAAGAATTCCTAGTCTAGAAAAACTAAAATGAAGAGATTATTTGGTATCTTCAAAAATCACAAAAAATCCTAGAAAAAAATTAACCAAATTCCAGAATAGTTAAATAAGAGGCCATTCCTTGAAGACTGAGAGAATTTAGGACTAAGAAAAGAAGAGGCTATTACTTAGAGTGAATAGGAGTCTTGTGGAACACTTAAGAATTGCCCAAGAGGTGACAACACTCTATACATAAACTAAAAATGGCTCGATCTAAAAATTAATGCACTAAAATAGTGACTAAGGGAAATATGTGTTTTGGGATAAATCACTAGCCTTTGAAATTGACCTCAAAGAGCACCAGCATGTGCTTCTACAACACATCAATGGATAATCCTGCCAGACCTATGGGTCTGCTCTTGTGGGAAAATTCTTAGTTTCTTACATAGCACTGTGGAAAGCAGACATGACCTGGAATGCTCCTCTCTTCTCAAAGCACAACACATTGGAAACTATGAGAAATGAGTAGAGTTCATACAGAGTAAGAGGATGACCTAAGAAACTGACCAGTTCCCTACCAAAAGTCCAACCAGAATGATAATTTTTCAAGTATCAAAATGTCACTTCTTGTTTCTAAACAGAAACAGAAGTGATGCTTCCAGTTTTCTATCTCAGCAGAAGGAACTAAGGCTTTGAAATCCCATGAGAAAGTCTGCATAAGAATTTATTCAGGCTTTGTACTTAGGGTTGTTCAGATGAGAGTCAGGAAAGCTTCCAGACACTATGAACCTCTGAACTTTTTGTGGTTTGTTTATCGATATATATACAAACATTTCAGAACTGTATTAGCATACTTCCTTGTAACATATCTGAACAGCTTGAGCAGTTTCACCAGAGACACATTATAGGCAATGAGCCTGGCTGCCTGCTTCTTGGGCCAGACTCCTACCTCCTCTTACCTCCCAAAATTAATTTATATTTATTGTTTTCTAGAATCTATGGTCATAAATAGTAACTTCTAAAAAGATCATTTCAGCCTCTCTTCACCTAGTCAATTTCTCCCTCAGATTATCACCCTGCTAAAGTGTGGTTGAATTTCTTTCTTTAATCTCTATGAATGTCAGCACAAGACTTCACAAGGCTAACATGCAGGGCATAGAACTCTGATAATGATGCCTGCTAATTAATCCACTCCAGCCCCATAGCCATTTGACAGGAATAATAACAGATCCTATACTTATGGTGAAGTGATCAACAATACGACAAAGATATATATGAACTTTACATATAATCATTTTTCTACTATTATAAGTTTCAAGTGATTTTCAAATGTTAACTTTAAAAATATGTAGAGTAAGATAGTAGCTGCACTTTAATTCTTTCTAGAAATAAACCTGCCCTTATAAAGGCTTCCCACTGAGTCAGAAAAATAAATATGTAAAATGTTTTAAATAATGTTGTAGACATTAGAAACAAATCTCTAGTTTTTTTTTTTAAAGCTTTTCTTGGCTTACCAAATTAAGTGATCTACAACATAAAGGACAAATCATCTTCAAAAGGTAAAATCCTCCTTTCTATAAAATGCAAAATTATTCCATGATATCACAACGTAGCTGAAAATACAAAAAATCTCCATGTAAGCAACAGCAAATCAGTTGATCATGACAGCAAGGATGCCTGTCCCTAATAAGAATCACCTACTCTGAATAAATTTTATCTCACGGCTTTAATATTTTCCTCTTTCTGGCATTACCCTCATTTTTTCTGTCACTATTATTTACCCTTCCTGCTCTAGCCATATCCTTTCACCTTAGCATGTTAAGTGAAATTAACTTTTACTCTTTTTCAGTGATAATGTAGAACTCTTCTCTTTCTTCCTTCAGAGGGCTAAATTGTTTCTCAAGTAGAAAAACATAAACTTGCACCAACAACAGGAATGATCTAATTCACTTGTAATTATAAATTCTACCATGATCTCTTAATCATAATTAACATCTGAACATTAGAGATAAAGTAGATCTGAAACAGTATACCATTAATAAAAAGAATCCAATGGGGATAGGGAAGAGTAAGGTATATTTCTAAATTTAAAACACTCCTCGCCCTTTCTTGAAATAATGATTTATATACTCTGTGTACACAAAAGGGTTATTGGATATGGATGATGTAATAATGGAATTTCAGGTATTTTGCCTAAAGGATATTAATACTTGCTACCAAAAACTTGGATTCAGGGTATAAGAGAAATTTAAAATAAGAATAATAGATCTTTCTTATGGTTACTCTTGTCATAGAACAGTATCATAACTAGGCTTATTATAAACATATACTCACACATACATGCATATGTATATATGTATGCATATAAATATATCCATATACATATGTCTATATATGTGTTCCATATAAAGACTTACATTTTAATAGAAGTATTGATACTCCAGAGGTGTCTAGACATGGGTACCTAGTGTAGCGATGATTTTGGAAACCACGTGAAATAAAGTATAGTTCAAGGAAGTAGATATATTTAGGCTGGAGAAGAAAACATTAAAGATGGACATGGTCTTCAAGTATTGAAACTTTAGTTGGAAATGACCTTAGAGGTTATCTAGTTCAAAGTTCTATACAACACAACAAGTGTAGTGTAGTCTTGTAAGTGATAGCAACAACAATTAGTAGTAGTAGTAGTAGTAGTGGCAGCAGTGGCGGCGGCGGCGGCGGTGGTAATCATCAATAGCATTTCTATAGTGTTTAGAGGTTAGCAAACTGATCATTAGTAGATGGCCATTGAGCCTCCACTTGTAACAGTCACAGTATCATACAGATATATGTATATACATATAGAATATATAAAATTATATAATTGCCAGGAAACTCAGAGGTGATCTAGCTTAATCTTTATTCAAATCAAGAATCCTCTTATATGAACTGATGCTGAGTGAGGGAGCAGAACCAAGAGAACATTATATATGATTACAGACACACAGTATCTGTAAGGACTAGCTTTGCTAGACTTGGCTCTTCTCATCAATGCAAGGTTCAAAGACAGCTCCAAAAGACTCATGATAGAAAAAGCTATGCACATCCAGAGAAAGAATTATGCAGATTGAGGCAAACTATTTGCTCTCTCTTTTTTTTTTATTCTCTTTTGATTTTGTTTCTTCTTTCTCATGATTCATTCCTTTGGTTATGATTCTTTACAACTTGATTATTATGTAAATAAGTTTAATGCAAAGGTACATGTAGAAACTATGTTGGATTAGACATCATTTGGAAAGGGGACAGAGGAGGGAGAGGGAGAGAAAATTTGGAACTTGTGGAACTGAGTGTTGTAAACTAAAAATAAAAAATAAATTTAAAAAAAAAGAATCCCATCTACAAGATCTGTCAAATCATCTAGACCTCCAGACACAGAAGTCATTGTTACATTGTTGGATAGTTCTTATAATTTAAAAATAAAAACAACCTTTGTTAGTTGAGCTCCTTGTTTCTGCCCAACTATCATAGTTCTGCCCTCTGGAACAATAAAGAGAAGTTATTTCCCTCTTATACAGGGAAGTATTTCAAATATTCAAGAGTCCATTAACTTGTGTAAGATTAACACGTTTTATTTTAACATTATTTACCTGCTACAGTACTAATTCAGGTATCATATAAGGCCATGGAAACAAAAACTACTCAAATAAAACATAAGCTAAGATGTCCTGTTAAACTCAAAGAAATTCCTACACAGTCCTAGTGATGCTTTCTGATGCCTGAGACCCAGACTTGCTAAATGCAGAGAGATTGATCAACAGAAAGTTGGAAACCACATAATGATTTGGGGGAAGCACTTCAACTCATGAAATGGACAAAAATTTTCAAAAAGTGGGTAGTGTTTTATGTGTTCTCCATGAAGTTACAAATACAGGCACTGGTAGAATTGGTTTCATTTTGAGCTCAAGAGCAACAGAAAATAGACCTGTCATGTGACACTTGGCCATTTTTGCTTTGGAATGCTTTGGAATGGTGATGATAAGAATCATCAAAGAGAAGAAAATACTAAGAGCATTTAAAAGCATCATAGAGAGAAAGAGGTAGAAAAATTCTATTATGAACTTGATAAATACTTCAAAATTAAATTAGGTATACTTAATTGAATTATGCATACCATGAAAATACTTAGTGGCACTAGCAAAAAGTTGGCACAAAGAAGGATGATGAAAATTTCATTGGAAAATATGGCTCAGGATCCAAGAATGAAAGCTACCGAAAGGCTGGATGCTCCTCAGAAACCTTATACTTGTGGACATCATGAATACTTTCTTCAAGAAATGGGAAGTCAAAAAAACACCAAATAACATGGTAAAAATTCAAGTGACTATATTGTAACAAGAAACTCTTGGTCACAGAAAAAGCTTTCATTTTAGAATAAGCATTCTACTTGCATGCAGCCTGTTGATTGAGTAGAACAAAGGTCAAAGTAAATTGGAAATAAAAAGAAAGGTTAAATATAAGAAGACACCATATATGATTATAGCAGCTTCAAGTCAACCCAGCTTACACAAAATACTAACTCTGAAAAATGGAAATAGACAAAAGTAAATGCAATGACTTTAAGTATCACTATTTGTGTGAGAATTTTATTGCTAAATAATTGCTTCAACAAGGAGGCCAAAAGAAACTAGGCACTGCCATTATGAGCAAACACTTCTTATTTTTTGTAAAGTTGAGAGTCATGGAAGCCAAGGGTAAGTTCAGTATTAAGTCATTTGATAAGAAGTGGCAGTATGATGATGGAAGATATAGATAGATAGTTGATAGATGGAAATACATCAGTATAGCTGTACATATGTATATCTACCTCAGCTGGCCTCCAATCTTGCTCATTATCTTTCTCCCTAAGCCTCCTATCACTCCCACCTTGCATTTTACTATAGAGGGCAACCCCATCCTCTCAGACTCTCAGGCTCAAAATCTAGGATTCCTCCTTGATTTCCTATTATCTATTATCTTCTACATCCAATCTATTGCCAAGGCTTATTTAATTTCACTCTTGCAACATCCCTCTTCTCTCCTCTGACACTACTACCACTCTAGTACAGGCCCTCATCACCTTACACCAGGATTGCTGCAGTAGTTCACTGGTAGGTCTGTTGACCTCAAGTTTCTCCTTATTCCAACCCATCCTCCATTCAGTCACTGACATGATTTTCCTAAAGTGAGGATCCCAGTCATATCACCCTCCTACTCAATAAACCCAAGTGATTTCCTATTGTCTCTAGGATCAAATACAAAATACTTTGTTTAGTACTCAAAGCTCTTTATAATCTAACTCCATGGCTGCTTTTCCAGTCTTCTTACATTATACTCCCTGACACATACTCTTCAGTCCTGTGACATTGGCCTCCTGTCTGTTCCTCAAATAAGACACTCCATTTTTCAGCTCTAGGTATTTCCTCTGGCTATGCCCCATGGCTGGAATGTTCTCTCTCCTTCACTCCAACTACTGACCTACTTGACTTCCCAACTAAAATCCCACATTCTATAGGAAACCTTCCCCAAGCCTTCTTAATTCTAATGCCTTCCCTCTGTTAATTATCTCCTTCCTTCTCAAAGAGGACTATAATATCAGGGAGGTGATGATATGACTTGCAGTTGACTTTGATTTGAGTAAGGAGGCCTGTGCAAAGTCACCAGCCTCACTTTCTCCTCCAGACACATCTGGGTCCAGAGGCCAGATACTCATCAGGATAACTGGAGATGGCCCAGGATGCAATGGCCGTCTTAAGCTAAGATCTTTTCAGGTTCTCACTTTGATTGAGGTAAAGCCCGTTCAGTGAATAGGTTTCTTTAAGATGTGAGTCAAAGGTTTCAGAGGTAGAGATGATGGTCCAAGTGAACAGTGCAGTGATGGCTAGGAAGATGTCAAAAGCAAGACCTTCGTTTTATTGAGAAAAAGAAAAAGAAGCAAGACCTTCATTTTGTGGAAAATTAATGTAAAACCTGGGTATAACTTTCATTGTATAAGGCAGCATGAAGAATTTGCAATGCTCATTGGTAGAAGGGGATACACTAATTAAATCACAGATCTGCCAAAGTACTAAAATATTAGAGAACCTACAGAAATGTGCTAAATTGCACAGAAAAAGGAAATCACTGAGAGCCAAAGGAATCAAGGGAGATATCAGACAGAAGTCAGTGTTTGTTGTTGTTTGCTTGTTTCAAACTCTTCACCATCCCATTTGGGATTTTCTTGGCAGAGATACTGGAGTGATTTTCTATTCCCTTCTCTAGCTCATCTTACAAATGAGTCAAACAGGTTAAGTGACTTGTCCAGGGTCACACAATTAATAAGTATCTGACGCCAGATTTAAACTCAGGAAGATAAGTCTTCCTGATTTCAAATGCAGCACTTTATCTACTGTGGCCACCTAGCTACCCTATGCATGTGTTTTGAATATCTAGTGGGAAGAGAGGAGTGCCTGGAGAACCTCGGGGACAAAGACAGGACACCCTAAATAGGTAAGAGGGTTCATGGTAGGAAGAAGTGGAGAATAATATTGAATGCGTCTTACAATGGCCTTGCATGTTTAGCAAGGTTTGAATTTGATGTGGTAGGAAAAGGATAGCTATTGAAGATTGTAATTTGTTTTTTTTTTAACTTCTCCATTAAAATTTACTAATTTCTTTCCCTTAAGGGCATACTCTGCAAGATAAGCCACGTTTTAAGGGGTGCTAATAGGGTAGCATGCTCTCTTTCTCAGGTATCATGTATGTATTTTAATAGAATCATCTGAGAGTTACATATCTATAATAAAAAGGTAGTCATTTTGGGTATTCTAGGCAGATGAGATGGGATTTCTATTTTATTTTTTAAGGGTGGTGGCCTTTTTGGTAGCCCAACATTACAGCATAGATCACACCACTTACCATTCCTTTACTCTGGCCCTGTTCTCAGATTGGAATTCTTAAACTACAAGGACAGTGCCCTATTATATGAATCTCACCCAAATGCTAAGAGACATTGTTCTATTTTGACAGTATATCTTTTAATTCTAAGCCAAACCTATTTCAGTGGTGTCTCTCCTAATCAAACCTGTTCATGTTTTCATTTCCAAAGCTGGGGACTATGACAATTAGATAGCACCAAATACTTAATAAAGACATGTAAATAAACATGGTTAGCTTTCAATTAGCCACTGAGAGTCACTAGTCTCCAGAGAACCCCGAAGTCATCACTAGACAATGCAATTACCCTGAAGAAAGTATCGCCCAAGCGCTACATGGGTTTTGTGCAATTGGCTTTCTTCACCATGCTGTGCTCATAGCGTCTATAGAAAATTAAACATTATTCAATCGAATGCTTTCCTGGACAACTGTTTGCAAGTGGTTATAAACTCCAGCTTTGCACTGGTGCTCTGTGTCTGCCAGCAAGCCATTTAATTACAATTGAATGGATCTTTTCCAAGAGACAAAGGGCTGATCATAGTCTTCAAGACAACTATGTACCAAAACATTACTGGTTCGTTAGATCAAAGTGCCAAATTACCATGCTACAAGAGGATGACTGCCTCTTGTCACTATAAAGAGTAATACGTCTGTCTCTGTGTTTCTCTGTTTGTATTACTGTCTCTGCTGTCTGTCTGTCTCTGTCTCTCTCTCACATCATCTCATTTACCTAGCAATATAATCATCAAGATTATTTGTAGAATTCATAAAGGAAAAGAAAAAAAACTGCCAGGGACTTTGAATATTATTCAGTCCACTCCCTTCATATAATATGTAACCCAGGGAGGTGCAGGACTAAAGTCACTCAGCTTATTAGTGACACAATAGAATTAGACTAAGTCTTCTGCCCCATACTCCAGTGTTTTTGTTTTTCTCACTATATGACCAGAATTCAACTATATTTTATATCAACAGGTGATGTAGCCACTTGTGTTTTGGTAATACAATTTATGTCCTTTAGTCATTTGTAGCTTATATAAAGCAAAGCAAACAATACTAGCTCTGACCTTGCAATTTTAGAAGCTTAAGTAGATTGTCTATTATCCCTCCATTTGAAAAGGGACCAGAAGTCTTTGTTTTAATTCTGTGTCACTAAGGAGCTAAGTGAGTAAGTCTAGAAGTATACTCCAGAAGGCAAAACTTAGACTTCCTCAGACTGTTAGTTCCACTCTGTTAAGGACATCACTTTATATTTCCCCGAAAAAAAATTGAGGCTAGTCACTGAAAGCTTCCTCTTCTCTCTTTCTCTTTACCTCATGTCATTCAGACATTCTTCACCCATCCTCATGTCCTCCTTCACTCACTCAGTTGTTGAATGAAGATGAGGCCTTTCTTGCCACAACCATCCTCTCTACATGAACCCTTGATCCCTTCACCTCCTTTATTCTACAGACTAAGAATCTCCTCTACAATTTTCCCTATTGAGTCATCATCCTTTCTTTACTTGAAGACATTCAAGAAAAGATAATGTATTTCATCAAAAATTTGTAAAGCAGATGCCTGTTTTAACAAACTGACTGATAACACAAAACCTCTGATTTCACCCATCCTACTTCGGAATTACTCATATTATAAATCTTTAAATGAAGATGAAACCTTCCTTTCTGTACCTTCTGCCCAATGCTCCTGGTTCTTTCCCTCTGGCATTGAGAAAGATAAGGCTTTTCCCCATATGACATCATTTCAAGTATATGAAGAAATTCTTATGTCTCCTCCTCTCTAGACTCAACATCTTAAGTTTCTTCAATTAACTGTACACTGTATGTGAGGCACAGCTTATCAATGTCCTTATTTTTTTTTAATATGGCACCCAAAACTGAGTATAATTTTCTAGATGCTGTCTGACCAGGTCAGAATCCAATATGACTATTACATCCTGCTTCTGCAAACTACTGTATATTTTTCAATGTAACCTGACTGCATTTTTTCACTTTTTTTTTTGGAAAGGGGGTGGGCAGGGCAATTGGGGTTAAGTGACTTGCCCAAGGTCTCACAGCTAATACATGTGTCAAGTGCCTGAGGTTGCATTTGAACTCAGGTCCTCCTGACTCCAGGGCTGGTGCTCTACTCACTGTACCACCTAGTTGACCCATTTTTTTTCACTTCTGTAACACAATCAACTTGGATTGAACTTGCAGTCTACACAACTGTCCAAATTTTTTTTCAGAGTAACTATTTGCTAACCCTCTCCCATTTTCTTTTTCTGAATTTTTTAACCCAAATATTCAATATCATAGCTATTCCTATTAAATTCCATCTTATTTGAGTCATCTCAATGTTGTAGCCCAGGGGTGGGGAATCTGCGGCCTTGAGGCCACAAGTGGCTTTCTAAGTCCTTGGGTTCAAACTTTTGACTGAGTCCAAGTTTCACAGAACAAATTCTTTTATTAAAGGGATTTGTTCTGTGAAGTTAGGATTCAGTCAAAGGGCTGCATTTGAAGATTTAGAGGGCCACATGTAGCCTTTAGTCTGCAAGTTCCCCACACCTGTTCTAGCCTACTAAGATTTTTCTCCCCCGAATCTTACTTTGTCATCTAATTTATTAGCTCTCCATTCCAACTCTTTATCAACTGCCCCCTGTTAGCAAGGGCAGGGCCTGTGCCCGCCATGTCAGCTGCTGCGGGGGCAATTCCTAGGCTCAGTTCAGGGGAGAACCAGTAGTTAATTCATTTGAATCCCACCACTGCTGATAAGCAGTACAGGACAAAGAACAAACCCTTGGGAGACTCCACTTGATACCTCCCTCTGAGGTGACAGTGGCCTATTAAAAATCGTTCTTTGGAACCACTCATTCCACTAAATCCAAATCTACCTAAGTCTACAACTGTTCAGCCCATAGCAACACAATTTGTCCATGAGGATATCATAAAAAACTTAGTCAAATGCTTTGCTAAAATCAAGGTAATTTATATTCCTCTGATCTGCAATTCTGATAGACCTGTTCAGCGAAACAAAACAAAACAAAAAACCAAGGAAATGAGATCACATCTTACACTTACATGAATCTTCTGCAATTAGCTGGGCATAGTCCTCAAACATACATCTGTTGCTCAGCCTGTCCTTAAAATTTTTGTCACTTAGGAAGACATTCCAGAGTTGGTGCTCTACTTGGCATAACTTTTAATGACCATAATTTTACTCTCATGACATGAACACTAGAGTAGGAGTTGATGGAGACAACCAAATTAAAATATAATACCGAATAATAAATAGAAGTATCTCCAAATGGAGCAGGATGGGATTAGGGGATCATCCTCCATATTTTTTAACATGTCTCCAAAGATTTTACTTAGGTGTGATAGTGCAATTAAATTTGGGCCTTACCCATAAGATGCATTATAAACCATGTGACTTTGAGTATAAGAGATGGAATTTCTAGACACTACTCAGAAGGAATTGACAAGTATTTACATATTCTTTGTCTAGTTCTGATTTAGACATTATAAAAGACATTGAAAATTTAAAAGATACATTCACGAAGCTTAGAGAAATTATATGTGAGAATGAAACATAGTATGTGTCTATTTATATTTATGCGTACATTTACATGTGTGTATATACACATGTGTGTATATATGTATATGTACACACCTATGAAGCAGAGACATTGCAGAAGTAATACAGAACTGGTCTTAGAGTCAGTACTGGTCTTAGAGTCAGGTACAATTCCTCACTTGAAGCTTCCAAAACTGATGAAATCATGCCTTCTTCCTCACTCCTAAAAAAATGAAACTAAGGCAAGACACTAAATGAGGCCTGCACAATGGCCCAGAGGTGGTATGTTGTGCAGGCCTATATTTGCAACCTCTAAATTTTTTGCAGTCCTCCTGAAATCCTTTGGCAGGCCATAAGTGGCATGCAGGCCAAATGTTGTGCAGGCCTGCAGTAAATGGAAAAGGCTAAATTTATTATAAAGAGAATAAATACACAGGGGGTTAGAGAACAGAAATCAATGTGGGCTGGAAAGAAACACTTCAAGAAAAGGAAAGGGGTATTTATCCAGAAACGATTGTGATATAAAAGAGAGAGCTAAGTGGCACAATGTATAGAAAGCTAGGCTTGGTGTCAGGAAAATCTGACTGCAAGCCAGATTTAGACACTTCGAAGTTATGCTACCCTGATAAAATTATTTAACCTCTGTCTATCTCAGTTTCCTCATCTATACCATGGGGATAATAATAGCACCTACGTCTCAAGGTTGTTGTGAGGATCAAGCAAGTTAATATTTGTAAAGCACTTAAAACAGTGCCTGGTATATAGTAGCTGTGTAATAGAGGTTTGTTTCCTTCCATAAAAAAGGCAACCCTAGGGTGGAGCCAAGATGGCAGCTGCAAAGCAGGGACTTGCTTAAGCTCTCCCCCAGGATCCTCTAAATGCCTATAAAAAATGGCTCTGAACAAATTCTAGAGCTGCAGAACCCACGAAATAACAGAGGGAAGCAGGGCTCCAGCCTAGGAAAGCCTGGATGGTTGCTGGGAATGGTCTATCGCATGGAGTTGGGAGTGGAACAGAGCATAGCCCAACATGGGCCATGCCAGGACCAACCAGACCAGGAGCTGGGCAGAACGGGCTGTAGGGCCCTGAATCATTGACCTGTGGCAGTTCCCAGACTTCTCAACCCATAAACATCAAAGACAACAGAGAAGGTTAGCGGAACAGAGTGAAAGGAGTGTGCAGTTGGCCTCAGCCCCAGGGGCATGGAAGTGGTACAGCTCCGAGGCTGCTTCCAGAGCTCCAGCTGCAGTTGCTTCTGGCCCCAGGCCCACGCTGTGAGAGGAATTAAGCGGCAGATCAGAGCACGAGTGCAGAGTCTGCTTGGATCTGAATCACGGTCCAGGTTGGCAGTTCTTAGTGGAGGAGGAGCACTGGTGTGGCAGAGCTTGCTGTGCAGAAGTAGCTCTGAAAACAGCAGTGCAACCTGTAAAGCTTGGGACAAAGTACTCTCTACTCTACAAGCAGTCATATCCCAAGAAATAGCTCAAGGGTCAA
>CM053622.1:576130601-576152088 GCA_028646595.1 Phalanger gymnotis
TGCTAAAGAAGACCCAAAAAATACTGAAGAAAATAACACCTTAAAAAATAGACTAACTCAAATGGCAAAAGAGCTCTAAAAAACCAATGAGGAGAAAAATGCCTTGAAAGGCAGAATTAGCCAAATGGAAAAGGAGGTCCAAAAGACCACTGAAGAAAATACTATCTTAAAAATGAGATTGGAGCAAGTGGAAGCTAGTGACTTGATGAGAAATCAAGATGTTATCAAACAGAACCAAAGGAATGAAAAAATGGAAGACAATGTGAAATATCTGATTGGAAACACCACTGACATGGAGACTAGATCCAGGAGAGATAAGTTAAAAGTCATTGGACTACCTGAAAGCTATGATCGAAAAAAGAGCCTAGATATCATCTTTCAAGAAATCATCAAGGAAAATTGTCCTGACATTCTAGAGGCAGAGGGTAAAATAGAAATTGAAAGGATCCACTGATTACCTCTTGAAAAAGATTCCCTAAGGAAAATTCCTAGGAATATTGTAGTCAAATTCCAGAGTTCCTAGGTCAAGAAGAAAATATTGCAAGCAGAAAGAAAGAAACAACTTGAGTATTGTGGAAACACAATCAGGATAACACAAGATCTAGCAACTTCTACATTAAGGGATCGAAGGGCTTGAAATATGATATTCCAGAGGTCAAAGGAGCTAAGATTAAAATCAAGAATCACCTATCCAGCAAAACTGAGTATAATACTCAGGGCAAAATATGGATTATCAATGAAATAGAGGACTTTCAAGCAACCTTGATGAAAAAAACAGAGTTGAATAGAAAATGTGACTTTCAAATAAAAGAATCAAGAGAAGCATAAAAAGGTAAACAAGAAAGAGAAATCATAAGGGACTTACTAAAGTTGAACTGTGTTGTTTACATTCCTACATGGAAAGGTCTATAACTCACAAGAATTTCTTAGTATTAGGGTAGTTGAAGGGAATATACATATCTATATATAGACAAAAGGCACAGGGTGAGTTGAATACAAAGGGATGATATCTAAAAAAATAAAATTAAGAGGTGAGAGAGGAATATATTGGGAGAAGGAGCAAGGGAGACATAGAATGAGGTAAATTTTCTCACATTAAAGTGGCAAGAAAAAGCTGTTATAATGGAAGGGAAGACAGGGTAGGTGAGAGGGAATGAGTGAATCTTGCTCTCATTGGATTTGGCTAAAAGAAGTAATAACATACACACTCAGTTGGATATCTTACCCTACAGGAAAGTAGGGAGGGAAGAGGATAAGAGGGGGGATGATAGAAAGGAGGTCAGATTGGGGGAGGAGGTAGTCAAAAGCAAACACTTTTGAAAAGGTAGAGGGTCAAAGGAGAAAATTGAACAAAGGGGTACAGGATAGGATGGAGAAAAATATAGTTAGTCTTTTACAACGTGACTATTATGGAAGTGTTTTGCATAATGATACATGTATAACCTATATTGAATTACTTGCCTTCTCAAGGAGTGTGGGTGGGGAGGGAAAAAGGGAGAGAATTTGGAACTCAAAGTTCTAAAAACAAATGTTAAAAAATTGTTTTTATATGCAACTGGGAAATAAGATATATAGGCAATGGTGTATAGAAATCTATCTTGCCCTACAAGAAAGTAAGGGGAAAAAGGATGGGGGGAGGGGGAGTGGAGTGATAGAAGAGAGGATGAACTGGGGAAAGGGGCAACCAGAATACATGCCATCTTGGGGTGGGGTGGAGGGTAGAGATGGGGAGAAAATCTGTAACTCAAAATCTTGTGGAAATGAATGTTGAAAACTAAAGGTAAATTAAAAAAAAAGAATAAGCCAGCTTAAACACATCTGATAGGAAGTAGTAGAAATAGGACACACCACCTCACAGGCAGCAGTTGGGATGCAATGTCCAGTCAGGAGTGCACCCAAGAGAATGCAGTACCTAAGAAAGAGCAGGCTCAGCACAGTAGAGAGATGACAACAATAGAAGCCATCACAGTGGCCCTACAATATCAAAGAAGTGAGTTACTTGAATTCATCGGTGTTGGCCATGCATCTGCCCAGACCACATGTATGCATGATCCCCATCCACTCTTCCCACTGATAGTGAGAATTATTTGTGTGAGAGTGTGCCCTAGATTTATGAGTGAAAACAGACTATTACCACTTTCCTTTTTATGCTATTTTATTAAATGCTTTTGCTTTGCAAAAAAAGGCTTGTATTTCTAACTCCCAGCTCTTTCAAACTAGAAATTCTCTATCATCTTCAACTCAAAAGTTTGAAAACCCACTCATTTCTTAACATTTCTCCATTTCTCCCTAGGGTACCACCATTCTTCCAGTCACTCAGGTTTACAACCAGGGTATGATGTTTGAGTCCTCATTCTTACTCATGCCTTGCATTAAATCAATTCTAAAATCTCATTTTTCTTTTCGCAATATATCTTTCATCTATTCCCATGCCCATTTTATAATTTATTATGTTACTGTGAATATATTATATATAAAATTATAAACCAATTTAGGCCCTCATCACACCACTCCTGTATTATTTTTATGGCCTCCTACTAGCTATTCCTGGCTAGCTCAAGTCTCTCTCTACTCTAATCCAACCTCAGGATACTTACTTAAGAGAGCTTTCTAAAATAAAGTTTGGACTATATCATTCCCCTTCTCAACAAATTCCAGTGCTCTCTCTTACAGGACTGCAGGATCAAATGTAAACTTCTCTGTTTTTTAACTCTTCATAACCAGGCTTTATCCTGCTTTTCCAAACTTATTATAAATTACTTCCCATCCTGCACTAAGTAGTCCAGTAAGACTATCATTCTTGCTGTTTTTCACATAAGTCACCTCATCTTCCACCTCCAACATCTGTGCTTTGCATTGCTTGCCCTTGTGCCTGAAATGCACTGTTTCTGAGAATCCCATGTTTTCTTCAAAACTCCCAAATAGCAGACTGCCCATTAAAGCTCTGCTACTCTTCCCAGAACCTATTAGCACCTTCTCTGAATCCTTTCCCTTAAACCTTAACTTTATTTTATCAATTTATGTATACACGCATACATACTTATATAGATATGTGTTGTTTCCCCCAAAAGACTGTTACCTGTTTTAGACTGGTATTGCTTTTTTCTTATTTGTACTTTTGGTGCCTAGAACAGTGCCAGTCAGATGTAGCAAATGAATAATTCCTTGTTGATTCATTTCTTTGATGTAAGAACTCTTTGCACAAGCACACATATCTACCACTAGCATTTTAGAGCACATTTTGAAAAAAAAAATTCTGTAGAAAAATATAAGAATACTTTAAAAATGTAAATTAAATTTAAATACATTTGGGGGTGATGGTTGCTGTTTTGAGAATTTTGTGCCATCCTCTATGTGGTATAAACTGATGATGAAGAATCACGGAGCCACTGTTATTCTATGACTGAGACCTGCAAGGGACCCAGGAATAGTCACCATAATACCCTCAGCAAGTGGTTGTCTAGTCTCTGTCTGAAGACCTTCAGTGAAGGGGAATCTCCCTCCTCTTTGAACAGCCATTCCTCCTTTGGACAATCCTAATTATTAGGAAGCTTTTCCAAACATCAAGACTCAACTTGCCTCCTTGCAGTTTTTTTTTTTTGTCCAAGGACAAAAAGAACAATAGGTCTAATCTCTCTATTATGTCCTTCCCGAGTTTTCTCTTTTCCAGGTTAAAATTTCCCAGTTGCTTCAACCGATCATAATATGAAATAGAATTAAGAACATTTACCTCTGTTGGTCCTTTTCTGGATATGTTCAAACATATCAATTCACTTCTTAATCCATGGAACCCACAACTAAACACAATACTTGAAATGAAGTGGGAAAGGGTAGAATACAGTAAGTCACTCACCTCCCTACTCCTGAAAGCTCTGACCTTTATAATGGAGCCCAAGATCATGTTACTTTTTTTTGGCCCCCTCATCCTACTACTGACTCATATTGAGCTTGCAATTCACTAAAACCCCCAGAACTCTTTCAGATCAGCTACTCTTTATCCATGTCTACTTGCAAAGTTCATTTTTTGTACCCCAGGACAAAACTTTTTTACATCTATCCCTATTGAATTTCATCTTGTTATATTCAGCCTCATGCTAGCCTAGGCCTGTCAAGGTCAGCCTTTTGGATTCCGATTCTGTCATCCACTACGTTAGCTATCTCTCTTATCTTTGTGTCATCTGCAAATTTAATTAAGCATGTCATCTATGCCTGTATCTAAACCATCGATAAAAATCTCAAAGCCATACAAGGCCAAACATAGATCTTAGTGTACTTTACTGGAAACATCCTGCCAGGTCAACCTTGAACCATTAACAACTATGTTGTGAGTCTGGCCATCCAACCAGGTTTGAATCTAGTTGTTTGTATCATATCTAGTCTATATCTCTTCATCTTCTGCAAAAGAGTAGTATAAGATACTGTATCATTGGATCAGAGACAGAATGCCATGGAATCAATTTTATCTGACCTTATCACTGCTTTTTATTAAAATGAAGCTGCCCCACATCAGAAAATACAACACTTGTAGCAATGCCATACACACCAGGTGTTCCCAAATGATAGTTTTTGACTGAGCAGTCAATCTTTCAAGTGTGACCCAGTTAACTTTAGTATGTCAGCCATGAACACAGATCTTTACCCATGGCTTACAGGAATTTCCAGTGGGATTACATATACTTATAGGCAATGTGCCCTTCCTTTCCTGCTAGAAAATGTCTCTGAGCTGCAGGGATGGATATGTCAAACCAGCAACATCTTTTCCACTGTCTCCACCCTCCTCCATCTTCTCTGCTTATATATTCTGTTTCCTGCCACACTAGTGGTTGGATTCCTGGCAGTCTTTGCAATTAGAGGAAGTAAAACATAGATCCACTACCGCTGGAAGATTGGCAGTCCTTACCACAGCTTCTTGCTTTGGAAATTCTATGATTTCTGTGTTTGGATCTAAGTAAGAGTGTGTGGAAGAAAGAAAAAAGGAAGATTAGAAATCCGTTCATTTTTCATGTGAAGACTCAAGTCCAAAACAGATTCTCCAGGAGCAGAATAAAAATAGCATCCAAGTGTTTATTTTTATAGTACATTTTTTCATTTGACTTTAGTTAAGCTTGAAGAGCTGAAGCTATTTAAAACACAGAAAGGCCATCCAAATCCTTATTCCCTCAAACACGTGCACACACGTACAAACTTACTCACTCCATCGTTTTTTCTTTATGCTTACATATTCTACTGTGGTATGTGGGGTCCTAGGGTCAGTGCCATCCTTATTCTCTTAGGAAAATCCAAGGCATGTTGAAAATCATATTGTGTTCCACTATATGCCCAAATCTCTCCAAATGCCCCACCTCATCCTAATTCTTAACACATAAACTTTTTTTGTATAGGGGTAGGGACAAGGACTGGGTCTATGACTTCGCTGATATAGGGAACCACAAGGTAAGGAAATTCTCTCTAACAATAAATGTTAATACCTTCTTGGTAACTAATAGTGTATAGACTAGAGGCAACTATCTGCAACTTATAGATAGTCCCTGAGTGGACTGTCTGAGAGTTTAAAGTGACTTGCTTAGGGTCACACAGATTATATGTGTCAGAGGTGGGACCTGAACTGAGTCCTTTTGAGCTTCAAGGTCAGATCTCAGTCCACTATGCCACAAACCATGTCTAGATAAAGGGGGGTTAAAGTGAACATGACGAGCAGCCTTAAAAGGAAATGAAATCACAGAAGGCAACATAAAGGCTGAAGAGTGAGGATGGGAGTAAGGAAAGGGGCATACGTGTCAGGAGGGCAGAAAAGAGGAGATCTCTTTTAGGTTGATTTTATTAATATGATAGGATCTTCACAGTTCTTTTGGTTTTGATTTTGTTTTTCCTTTTTTAAGCATCAGTTGAAAGAGCTACTACCTGACTATTCTGTTATTGTTGTTGTTGTTAAGATGTTTCAGTCATTTCTGAGTCTCCATGACCCCATTTGGGATTTTCTTGGCAGATACTGGAATGGTCTGCCATTGCCTTCTCCACCTCACTTTATAAATGAGGCAACTAAGGAAAGAAAAATTAAATGACTTGCCAAGGTTCACACAGCTATTAAGTGTTGGAGGGCATATTTGAATTCGGGTCCTCCTGGCTCTATCCACTGCACCACCTAGCAGCCTATGGCTATTCTTTTGAATCACTATCACTAGATAATATAGCAGGGGTGGGGAATTGTGGCCTCAAGGCCACAGGTGGAGCTCTAGGTCCTCAAGTGTGCCCCTTTGACTGAATTCAAACTTCACAGAACGAACCCCCTTAATAAAAGGATTTGTTCTGTAAAACTTGGACTCAGTCAAAAGGCTGCACCCAAGGAACTAGAAAGGCACATGTGGCCTCAAGGCTGCAGGTTCCCCACCCCTGGTAAGGTATTCCAAAACAGGTCACAGGAAGACTGTCTGGATTTATAGTGCCCCAAGAACAAATTTAATTGGAGAGAGAACATGCTTATGTAAAAACCAGCATTCACATTGTCAAGCATTCTCATTAAGAAATTCTTTTCTGCTTGTTAACTCCATGGTTCTTTCAACCACTTTCCTAAACTATGGAGATTTTCACTGTAATGCTTATACTCTGAAGCATAAAGCCTTTCAATTCCATGACTTAAGGAACTCAGTTGAGCTCTTCTGGATTTATTCAAAACAGAGTAAAACAGGCAGTTTCCTATTTTTTCCCTGGTGGTAATAGAGAGAAAAGTGACTGCCTTCATTTTTGTTCTCCTTTTAGAAGAACCAAAATAACTAAACTCAAAAACTTTAAACTTAAAATTGATGTATTCCTAATGGGGATTGCCTGATGTACCTTAAGGTTCATCTAAAAATAGAAGTGTTTCTTGAATTAAATAGCACCAGCCAAACCCAAGGCCCAGATGATTGTTTTTCCCTAGAGGGCAATCCTCTGGCTCAACTATACCTTCAGTCAGAAGCCCAGGGGCTTCTGCCTTTCCCAATGGGTGGGAGAGGGATGGAAAGTAGGAAGGGGGGAGGGGGAAGAAGACAGGAAGGAATAGAAAATCATAGCTCTTAATTTAGCCCCATATTATATCTCACTTATGAAAATAAATACAAAGCTGCACAAATATTCTTATGGGATACATATATATGTATTACATGCATACACGTGTGCACACACACACATATATATATTTACATACATGTGTATCTAATATAATTAGGCTATGTGCTCACAAATGTGTTCGACTATTTATATACATGTATTTGTATGTAATACATGTGTATAAATATATCTCGTAGGAACAACTGTTGAGCTTTACATTTATTTTCATAAATGAGATAAGATAGTTTCATAAATTGTACATACATATATCAGGAGAAGAGAGTTAAGAGTCTTTTAGCAAGATTAACTTGTTCATGTTGTACACCTTGATTCTCTTGGATTGTTAATACAACAATGGGTGTTCAGGTCTCTGGGAGAATATGAAATTTTATGTATCTTCATTTTAGAAGCCCATGTATATTGCTGACCAAAGAAAATATGAACATAGAAGGCTCAGAGAGATTCATGTTTTCTTAAATAAGAGCACATGTTAAAGAACAGATGGGCCTCCTTCCTAACTCCATGCTCGCCCATGTTGGGACACAGTCCCATACATATGCTGGGCAAAGTGCCCTCATGCTGCACTGTTGTGTAGAATTCAAAGACCGAAAACTGTTTACCATTGGTTTTGTGTTAAAGACAGCCCCAGTTAATTATTGTATCCACTTTTCTACATTTTAAAACTCTCACTATCCCCCAATTTACAAGAATCTCCACGCACAAACAACTTAGTGGATTTTCCTCCATTTAAATTAAAATTAAATAGTTGGCTGTGGTAGATTACACTTTTCATGTCTTCTCCTAGAATAAGGTACTTATTCATTCTTTACTGTGGATACACTTCAGCTTGAATAAATGCATTTGTGTCAGGAAGGTCATTTATACTGTTGCCTGCTGCAGCTTTTCTTCTTTCAACTTAGTAGGGAATATTTGTGATCTTTATTACCCCAAATAAATCTAAGAAATGACTTTTGCTTGAGGCTCTTTATTTCAATTTCACAGAAATAAATCATTTTAGGCTTCAGGCCATATTAAAAGATGGAGTGATCTAAAAACAAACCTGCATATACATTTTAGGCACATGTTTTCACTTTTAGCGGTGGCTAATATCTATAGGTTTTCTCAAATCCTATTAGGGCAAAATTTTTGGAGACATGAGACAAGTTTTTAAGGAACAGAGATGTTCAAGGACAAAGAGGAATAAACTTAGTTGGTTGATGGACTTGTTTAGCCATACCTAAGTCATAGAATTGCAGATCTAGAAGTGGAAGGGACTTGAGAGGTCATCTCATTTTCATTTTACCAGTGAAAAACCGAAGGCCATAGAGGTTAAGCAGCTTCTCTATGGTCACATGGGTAGAATCAGGGGCAGAATTTGAACCCAGGTCCCCTAATTTCAAAATAAGTATTCTTTGCTCTGTGTTGCTGCTTACATCAATCACCTCTCTATAACTACTTTTATCTTATATTTAAACTTCTCAGTTTCATTATGGTAAAGTTTATAAATTTTTCAGAGTAATGGCAAGGTTTTCCACTGTGATATAATAATACTCATTAAATGAGATTTTACAATAGAGGCAGAGAAATATAGACCTATAAGGCTTTAGTGCCCTTCAGATGGCCACGGAGTTTTGTCAATATTCTTGGGCATATGGCAGTGTTTGGGTAACCGGCTCTGATTATTTACATCATTGATTTATAGACTACAAAACCCTTATGGATCAGTGGCCCTGTTATTTTCTGTTCCTTCTCCTCAGCATATAAGTGTTCAATCTATGTTTGTTGACTCAAGTCATGAGAACTAGACAACCTGACCACTGCTTTGCCCCAGAATATTTTCATCATGAAATTATAATAGCTATCCATATCAAATCTGAAATCCCTGATCGGATATTCAAAACTCTTCAAATAACATGAATAATGATAATAATAATTAATAATAAAAATTGCTCACATTTTATAAAGGAGCTAAGTGGTACAGTGGATACAATGCTAGACTAGGAATCAGGAAATTTTTGATTCCTTCCAAAAACACTTATCCAATTCTGTTACCTTGACTTAGTCACTTGATCCATCTTAGCCCCAGTTTGCTCTTCTATAAAATGGAAATAAATTATAATAACTGTAGAATCTACCTCACAGGATTATCTTGAAGAGAAAGTGGGGTATGATATATGACTTTTTCAAAATTTATATAAATATTATTATTATATTGCTTTACAATCTATAAAATGTTTGCCTCTCAACAACCCTGCAAAGTAGATTGTAGCAGTGATATGATCTTTGTTCTAAATACAAAGAAACTATGCAATGGTGAGATAAACCGTAGTAACTCAAATCCCATAATTATTTGTTTTTTGGGGTTTTTTGGAATGGGGGAAGACAGGGCAATTGGAGTTAAGTGACTTGCCCAAGGTCACACAACTAGTACATGTGTCAAGTGTCTGAGGCCGGATTTGAATTCAGGTCCTCTTGACTCCAGGGCCAATGCTCTACTCACTGCACCACCTACCTGCCCCTAAATCCCATAATTATTAAGAGCCAGGCTCAAATCCAGGTCTTCAACCCTCAAGTCCGGTAGTTTTTCTACAGTACTATACCACAATGACATAGTCTCTTTGTTATCGCCCTCTCCAGACTGAACCTTCTTCCCTTGTGACAAAGGAAATTAAGAAAAATATATCCGATATAGTGATATCATACCTGGACATTTATATAATATTTTGTCCTAATAGTCCCTCATCTCTCTGCTGTGAATCAAAAGATATGTTTTAATTTCTATTTTCTCTGACATAATTTAACTCCCCTTCTCTGGTCTTTTAACTTATATTGTAGTCATTATGTATATTATTTTCTTAGTTGTGTATCAGTTCTAACAAATCTTTCAATTTTATTCGGAATTTCTCATAATCATCATTTCTTAATGTTTAATAATATTCCAGTACATTCAAATAACAGTTTATTTTTCCAGCCACTCCCAAACTAATGGAAAGCCATGTAGTTTCCAGTTTCTTATGAGCATAAAAAGTGTTGCTATAAATATTATGAGATATATGCCTAGTAATAGGATCTGTGGACCAAAGAGTATGGTCACCTTTCTTGTGTAATTCCACAGTGATATACAAAACTATTAAACCACTTCACATCTCTACTCACTGTACATTATTGTGCTCATCTTCCCATAATCCCTCCAAAAGTATTTCTAATTTATGACATCTAATGTACAGAGCATAAGATGAAGACTCAGAGTTGTCTTTATTTATTATTAGTGATCTGGGGTCTGATTCCATGTGGTTATTTTTAATTTGCAATGCTTCTTTTTAAAAACCATTTATATCCTTGGATGAACATCTGTTGGGGAAATTCCTTTTAGTGTTATACTTTCATGTTATTTTCTAGTGTTGCACCACCCTCTGGTACCCCTTTAAAACATTTGAGTAATGGTTATGGACTCCTCCTAACTCCCTTTCCAACCATGTACTTATGTTCTCTGTCTGCCCCTGAGGACTGTGTAAAACACTTTGGCATGTGTGGACATCTTCTGTGTATTTTGGAGTGTGATACCTTTGTAGAAAAGAGAGCTTCTGTCCAGCAAATCTCTATGCATTTTTCTTCCTATCAGTGATTTGAAACCTATATTTATAGTTTACAATGTTCAATAGGCCACCAATGAGAAGACAAGATGTTATTATAGTCAGAAGTAGAGGAAAGAAGGACTATTCCTTACCTTGGTATAATGGAAGATCCAGATCCCTCTGGGCAACTTACATTTCCTTATAAAATATTAACTCAACCACCTGACTTATCTCTCTCTGTCTCCCCTCTCCCCCCACCCCCAGGCCTGCCCCTGCCTCTCTATCTCTTTGTCTGTCCTTGCCTGTCTCAGTTTTGGTCTCCTTCCCTGTGTCTATGTCGCTGTCTCTGTCACTGTCTTTGCCTCTCTCTGTGTCTGTCTTTTTCCTCTAGCATCCACTTTGTCATATTAAAAGGTCCTGGAAAGCCTGTGAGTGCCAGCACCATGGCAGCATCTATTTGGGTATATGCAGTGGCAGCCTAAGTAATAGGATCAGGCATGTGACAAGGAAGCATCGGTATCACAGAAGAATACCTCTAAAAGACAATCCCACTGGGTACTTAATCAGACTGTGCTTAGTGGAAGTAAAGTGTAGAATTGATTAGAGGCTTTGAAATGAAACTATTTGCATCCCAAACAGGTTTGAATATTTCGCTCCCAAATGACTGACTGTCCTAGTAGTTGTAACTTACTAGATTCTGTTCTAATCATTTTAAGATTGTGCAGCATTCCCTTTTTTGTATGAGAATAACTATCTTTTCCACACCTGATTTATATTGTTTATTGAATACTTCCTTTACTTCCCCATTCGTAGCAGGTTCCTTTGAACAGAGTCAAAGATAGATTTTTTCCTTAGGGATCCAGGTACAGTGCAATGAAGCACTTGGGGAGGCCAATTTTCCTAACAAGAAGTCAGGGATCTCTAGATCAATGAACCTAGGGCAGATAAAATCCACAGATTTTGTTGACACAAGTTGCCAGCCTCTGTGACCTCAGCTAAGAAGTTTCCTCTGGCCAATGTGCTAGAACATGTATTATAAACATCAGATTTTTATTGGTGGTTTTTTATGCAAATATTTTTCCACTCTACTTTTTCATTTCCATATTTTCATTGATTTTAACTATGAAAAAGATGAATTTTGTAAAGTCAAAATGTTTGATTTTTGTATTTAATTCTTAATTTCTCTTTTGCTTAGCTAAGGATTCTCCTCATAGGTACAGTTATGAAAAAGATGTCTATTTTTGAGGGATAACATTCTTTATTTTTAAAAATAGTATGACCTGTTATAATCAAGTTGAATATCCATTGTCTGATAATTGTGGTATAAAGTGTAAGATGCTGGTCTAAGCTAAATTTTTGCCAAATGCTATCTAGTTTTCCCAAAAGGTTTTTCCAGAAAGGGAGTCTTTTTTTTGGAGGGGAGAAGGCAGGGCAATTGGGATTAAGTGACTTGCCCAAGGTCACACAGTATCTGAGGTCAGATTTGAAATCAGGTTCTCCTAACTTCAGGGCTGGTGCTCTACTCACTGTGCCACCTAGCTGCCCCAGAGTCTTTCCATCAACAATTTATGTTCTTCAGTTAATTGTATCCTGAGTTTCTTCTACACTTCTGTTTCTTCTTTATGTAATCTTTTCTAGTGATCTATTTTCTGATTTTAATGAGCATCAAATAATTTTAATGACTATTGTACTCTAATATAGTAAAGATCTAGCAATACTATGCCTTTTTGTTATTTTCATCATTTCCTTCAAGATTCTAAAACTTGTATTTGTCCAAATCAACTCTGTTATAACTGCTGTTATTTTGCTAATTTTATAAAGTATTTTCTAGGTAATTTGAGTGTTAAAGCATTAAGTCTATAAATTAATTTTAATATCATTTTATCATATTGGCATGGCCTAATCATGAACAGGGAACACCAGTTCCTCAAGAGTAACATCTTAGTCTGCTTCCTTATTTATATTTTTTAAGATCTCCCGTCCCTAGCACTTTGCACAGAGCTTATTAATCAATACTTGTGAAAAGAATGATGTGCTAATTGCTTCCAATAACAAATTCTATCCTAAACCAGTTGAATTGGTGGAATGACATAGAAATACCTTCTATTATTTCAAATTGAGATACCTTTATATCTGCTGATTGTGGGATCTCTGAAAAAGACCATGGACACTAGATGTGAAGAATTCTCAGTTGCCGGCTCAGGTGAAGTCTATCATTTTCTGTGTACTAAATTTTTAAGGCTAAGAGGAAAGAGTAACTTTTATTGATCTTGGTTTTTCCTTTACCAGAAGATACCTTAATATGCTGCTCGTTTACAATAGGCACTAAATGAAATAGTCTGTTGATAACTATAAGTCAAATTACATAGATTTCAATATTGCTCTGCCACCTTAGCTGTATGAGTTTGATCAAGTGATCTAATATCTCAGGATTTCAGATAACTCATTTATAAAAGATATATGCAAAAGAGTAGGGGAGGGTAGAGTTTGGACAACATGTTCTCTAAAGAACCTCCCAGCTGTAAATCTATGATCCTGAATCTGTTGGTGGTGACTATGACGATGACGACGATGATGATGATATGGCAAAGCAACACTAATACGTTAATTTGAATAGGTGGAAATTGTGAGGATTGATAATATTTTCATTGCTTGTTCAACTAATCATATTTTTCTCATTTTGCTTTATTTTCCAAAATTCTCTACACGAACCCTCTCCTCTAATCTGCTCACTTTCCCCTGACAAACCTTGTACTTTCCTATCTCTGTGTCTTTGCCCAAGTCATTCCTTTTTTTCTCCATCCTTTTCTGCTGATCTGTACTTTTCCTTCCTTTCCTTTTCATCTCTCAAAACTCCACTCACTGTTTAAAACATAACCACTTTCAGGAAGTCTTTCCAGTCCAAAGCTTCCCATCTTCTGTCTTCATTAGTGGGTATTATCTATACCACTCACTTAGAAATTCATTATGTACTACTTGTGCTACCTCTTCTCACACAAAATTACTTAATTTATACTTGTTACTTAATTTTTATTTTACTCTCTTTCCAACTAGATTGGAGGTTCTTTAAGTGCAGTACTCTGACTTATATTTCTTTGTGTTTCTCACAGTGCCTAGTACAACATAGTCTTATAAATAGTAGATGTTTGGCAAATATTAAGGGAATGATAGATTTTTCTCATAATGTTGACATAGTTATCTTTGATTCCGTGGGCATGGGGAAGAAAAATGGAAGAGAAGAGATACTGACATATTCTACTTCCTTTCCTGGAAGTGCTTAGTGCTACTTATTTTTATATTCTATTGGATGTACATTTGTGTATTTTGTATGTGTTTACATAAGCATGTGTGTGCATGCACACCTGTGGGGGTGTGTTATCAACAATGTAAAGCATATGCAAATTGTGAGAAAAAAAAAACTTGGCCTTGCTCATTACCAGAGTTGACCTTTGTCATAAATCTTGAAATCTCCCTCATGTCCCCCTAAGTTATACTGAACAGAAATAAGATTGTTTCCTTTGTAAATAATCTAATGCTACTGCCTTTTTTTCCTTTTTTTTCCTTTTTTCTTCCTTTCCACCTCTTTCTTTCTTCTTTCTTTCTTTCTTTCTTTCTTTCTTTCTTTCTTTCTTTCTTTCTTTCTTTCTTTCTTTCTTCCTTCCTTCCTTCCTTCCTTCCTTCCTTCCTTCCTTCCTTTCACGTATTCAATGCCAAATTTATGGTGACTTAACTTGTTTGTAATTATGATAAAGTGTAAAATATACTCTACAGCTTTTTTTCTGGGAAGCCTGGGTTCAAATACTGGTTAATTCCCCATGTTGAAATATCCACGGATCGGAGTGGTATGTCTTTGCTAAAATTGCAGGGTTCAATCTCTTAAGTTGAAAAAGGGTGGGCTCTGTTGTATGCACTCAATTCAGAGAACTGTATTCTATTATACCCCCTCTTTTGTTTCAATGGCCAGTGGAATCACACACAAGGGAGTGATATTACTTAATCAGTGGCTTATTATCTATCAGAAGTGGTTTTAATGATATCCTCTTTTAAAAGTGTGTTGTCAATGTACAGTATTGTTTGGGTTTTTAACTACAGTTCATACTTGGTTTCTCATCGTCAAGGGATTACTGAGTCAAGACTACTGAAGCCTATGTTAATGCCCCATTTTAGGAGCACTGATTTATTCTTTTTTTTTCCTGAGAGGAAGGCATAGCCTTAGAGGTAGGGTACTTATCCTGGTTGGGGGGCTGGAGAATGTCTGTTACTCTTTGTAAAAACCCCTGATGGGTGATTGAAGACTGGCACTGATGGGTTTTCAAGGAGGCACCATTTAGTTGAACTTGCCTGAGGCTATAACTATAATTTAGAAAAACTGAGTCAGGGTTAAAACGAGGGTAACATAGTGGATGCCTAGTAACCCTATCTCCTCTGATCTTAGTTCAACTATCAAGGAGTGGGTAGAGAGGAAAACAGTACTTTTTATGATGGCATCAAATAAAGTCCCCCCCAACATTTTTTATTTCTTTTACAGAGCATTAAGCTCCCCATTTGTTTGCTGCATTTTAATTCCCCAGAGTTGACTCTTTTACTCTCTTAAGGCTTCAGAAAACAAATCTCAGTTGTTATTTTAATCTGTGTCCATCATTAAGAATTTGTGCAGAATAATTTTAGTTATTACCAACTACAACTCCCAAGGGAAGTGTATGATTACAGTGAAGGCAACCTGCTTAATGCTTGGTACCTCCTTAATCAGGATATATTGACCCTTTGAGGATAAAGATATGCTAACACTTGAGATGTGTGGATAACATACTTATACAAATCTGCACTTAAAAAAATGACTAGGCTTCACTGAAGGATGCCTATGTTGTAAATTCATGGTATTTCTTACCATAGCTTAGCTTTTGAAAGAATTAATCTATGCTAGACAGCATAAAGAACAAGGGTGTTCTCCCTAGGCAGAAAACTGCACTTACAGTTACTAAAATTGTAAAGTATTTTGTGTATTTCTTAGAATCAGAATCTTCAAATTGGATGAGTCCTCAGAGACTTGGCCCAACAGTTTCACCCAAGGATTGCTAAATACATCAAAACAATGTAGAAAATGAATGGGTTCATCACTAGTGTGTATAATTTTTCAAATTACAACTACTCAAAGTTTCCTGTGTTCATGATAACAAACATTTTGAATCACATTACACATTCTGGCAAAATATGCACGCTTCAGGCTGAGGATGTTTGAACAGTGGCATAAGAAGGAATACAAATAAATCAATTTAGGGGCCTATTGGTTTTTTTTTCTATTTTTTCCTATATGTTCATAAGCAAACGCATGGTTTTGGAAACTTTAGGACGTAAGTGAAATTTGCCATTTTAAGACCTCTGGTAAAAAAAAAAAAGCATGATCTAAGTTTTGAGCTTAAAGGAACATTAGAAGGGCCTGTTACTCCTTTTACCTAAAGATGTATAAAAGCCTTATAATTATATAAGAATCTATAAATGCTTTACATTTTACTATCTAACTTCCTTTGGGGATGCAGGGAATCATTAGTTACCTCCTTAGGGAACCTAAAGAGATAGTGCCTTATCTGAATTCTCATAGAAAGAAATTAATAGTTCTAGATTCTTTTTATGGAGTGAGTCCTGAGGAGTGGCTTGGGGAGGGATGGGAAGGGCTGCTGCTAGGAAAATTACGCAGGTCAAGTTCATTTTCTGTACCTGCCTACTTTCCTGTTTTGGTAATTCATCCCATATTCTCCCCTACTCTCAACCAACATCTTTAACAATGAGTACCTTCCCTACTCCTGCTGTTATACAGGAACCCATCACAATTGTAGAATGCACTTCGGTCACTATTTCCTTATAAGGTCTCTTTGATTCTCTACATCTAAAATTCGTTTTCTTAATATTATTCCTTACTTGTTCTATTCTAAAATTTGTTTCCTGTTCTTTCCTGGCTCTAATTCTCAACCTCACTGAGGTTGATCAGTCCTTATACGAACAAAATATCTATGCTACAGTGTTAAAAGGAAATCAATCAATCTCTCTCTCTCTCTCTCTCTCTCTCTCTCTCTCTCTCTCTCTCTCTCTCTGCCTCTCTCTCTCTCTGCCTCTCTCTCTGCCTCTCTCTCTCTCTGCCTCTCTCTCTCTCTGCCTCTCTCCTTCTCCATCTCTTTGCTTCCTTTCCCCTTTCCTCCCTCTCTCTTTTTCTCCCTCCCTCCCTCTCCCTTTCTCTTTTCTCTCTGTCTTCTTTCTCTCTCTCCCTCCAGCCTTGCCTTTGGAAGATATGAATATCTGAATGGAAAACTTCCAGAGACAATGATCCCCCTGTCCCAAAGAGATGGTTCTGTTATTGGAACCTTCAAGTCAGATAAGAGTTGAGGATGAAAGTGGCAGATTAATGAGGAGATTATTTGAAGACAGGTAAAATTGTGAGATTTTTCAATGATAACTGACCAAACGAAAGTGTTATTTCACCTTTTCCAGCCTTTTGAAAACAAATATAGACAACCAATCTGAGGTATTCAGGTCCAAGGAAGAGTTTGGGTTACATGTATTATTTGGATTAGCAATATTCCCCCCTTGATTTCACTCAATTATTTCATTTCTTTTTGGCTGTAAATGCATTTGTACAAGGTGATTATACTTTCTTTCTTCTTTGGTATGAGAATATTAAATTAATACTTAGCCTTTGTAAGCAATAAAGTCACAGAGCTGTTAATTCACATTATTTAAGTCATGTATTATTTAAACCCATAAGAAACTAAAATTACTCACATAGGTTTCTTTATGTTATATAAACATTTTGCAGTATAGAGGAATGATAAAAATGCAACTCATATCACACTCATATCATAATAGACATGATAGAAAACAAAATTTAATTCTAGTTGCCAAATGAATGTTGTTTATATTTTTCAAGTGTTTATTCTTCTAAACAAAATTTGAGGTTGCACGTGGATAAAGATACCTGTCAAATGTTAAGAAAGAAGCTGTTGTTTCTTTTCAATTTGTCTTGTCACTCACAGATGTATTTAGTAAAATTGTAAAGTATCAGATGATGTATGAAAGTAACAAGGGTGGGAGGAGGGGGAAAGTCCCTTTTTGCTCATCTAACTTCCCATGCTTAAGCACATAAACATGTAGACAATTAATCTCAAATGATTCTGTGCCAACTGGTACAGGACCATGTGTTTATTTCTCATTATCCATCAGAGAGAGAAAGAACACAATAAAAACAAATGGGTTTCCAGCCAACCTCTGGATAACCTTCTGAAATTGGCTTCTACTCTCTCAATACTCCAGATAAATTCCAAAACATTTTCCTTTTGAAGGGAATTTGTTGTTGTCAATAAAATCAGTTTCAGATGAGTTCTCATTGACAGGCAACCATATTTGATCTCTACAAGTTCCTTTCTAAAAAACCTTTGATTATAGGCCTATTCTGGTCAAAAACTCAAGATTACTCCAGAATAGCTATTCATCTTAAGACTGTGATTACAACAGTATATTTCTTTGTTGTACAACAGATGGTTATGCCATGTGAAGTAAACTCTATTAAGCACTGAAAAATAAGGAAGGAAATTTTAAATCCTTGCAACTAAATTTCTGCCACTAGCCCAGTTTTCTTGTGATTCCCTGTATAACAATGAAGATGTGATATATATGTGCCACACTTTTGGTTTTTGCTGTCAAAACTAGCAGTCATAAGTCCATGTTGATTTGTAATTAATAATAAAAAAGCTACATTGTCAGATCTTGTTAGAATGTATATATTCCATTTTTTAAAAGTCACTAACTGCTTAAGAAAAGATGGCAGGTATAAGGCCCTGCATAACACACTCACTATAGGTAAAAATAGATAATAAAGTCAGACCACTGGTCTATACTAGTTTTCTGGGATGTGGTTGTAACTGCAAAAAATCAAATTACATTCAAGTGCATGACTAGCTATTCTCATGATCCTTTGCAGATTAAAAATTCCATCTTTAGTCATGAAGAAAGCATTCTAAACATCTATTCCAATTGACAAATTTTTTTTCCATACTGCTCACTGTTGCTCATGTATCATTCACCAAAAACAATTCTGTTATAGTTCTAATAACGATGCTATAAACAACAATCATAATGCATATTTCTTTAAGTCAGTCAAGTTGAATACTGTTTGCAAAATATAATCAAATGTAATTTCATGATTCAGCAAATAGTATATAAATCTGCTATTATTGGCTTTCATTTTATTTTCAATACTACCAATTTCCATTTGCTCACTGCTGGTTACTTATTCAAATATCATAATTGCCCTCGATTGTTATTCAAATAGGGCTTATTTCTGCTGTCTTCTACTACAACACATAAAACTTCATTCCTCCTATTGTAGTAATTCCGTTTCTGAAGCAAAAATGGAAGTTACTACACAGAAAGATTTGAGCTTTTGTTTTAAATGAGGTTAAGTCCACGTCTGAAATGAGATTTTAATTTAATCATATGCCAGAGAACAAAAAGGGTCAGGTGGGTTATTTCAAGTAACTTAAAAACATAGTTTTTTCTGAATTTCATTTTTTCTATTAAAAATCCAATTGAATATTTAATATATATCAAATTAGGTCAAAGATATGCTCACTTTCTCCCTTATATCTAATAAGACTTTAAAAAAAATTAGTTTCGTGTGGTTCCAGTGGCCAAAGACCCGCATTTTATGTTGAAAGGAACATAAAAATAAAAAGTCCACTTGAGAGAAATAATTATTTTACTCTATCTCTGAATTTCTAGTGCCTAGGGCAGTGCCTAAAACAGAGTAAGTGTTTAATAAGTGCTTGTTGATAGATCAGTGAAATATTCCATGTACACCATAATTGATGCAAACATGTCCAAAGATGGCAACAAATTCTTTGAAATGCATAATAACCAATATGTCAGTGGAAGGGATAAGTAAATTATATGACTATAAAATAACTGTTTTGATTTAATTAACATAATACACTGAGTCACAATATTAATCTATAGCTGAATGATATGAGCCAGATCATATATAGTAGAAACCAAAAGGAAAATCTACAAGGTTATCTAAAAGCAACTGGGATTTCAATTAATAGCATACCATGTTAAAATTCTTTGGGTTATAGAACTTTACCACTAGAAACGACTTCAGAGATCATCTCATCCAATCCTCTCTCTTTTTCTGTTGTTTAAAAAGTATTAGGTAACTAAGCACTATAAACGTCTAAGATTATACAGCTAGTGAGGGGGTAGAACCACGACTAGAAATGAGGTATTCTGGCTCACTGCCTAATGATTTTTTCAAAAAACAAAAATAAGATTAATACATTAGAGAAGTGCTACATATGGATGTATGCAGATGTATACACACGTGTATACGTCTGTACACATATTCATATATCCATATATCTGTATATACACGTATGTGTATATAATATACTCCTTTGATGTATTTGTCTTATTTTTCTTTAGTGGGGGAAAAAGACTAGACTGATACGCACACACATATATGTTTGGGTATACATATAAATGCAATTTCTGTATAAGAAATAACAACATTGTCTCTTATGATAAAAGACAATTCTTTCAGTTAAAAATGGCAATGCAAAAGAAAAAAATAGCTGATAGAGTATATTTTAGGCAGTATTTGCTTACTAGTTATTACATTATTATATTACTCATTTTACTAGATTATTTTAGGAAGTTATTTATAGGAATATGTTATATATGAAGTTATCCTAACTTGTATATAAAGTAGGAATAGTATTGCCTGACATAATGACAAGTATTTGATTTGGATACGTTTATACCCTATTCAGTCTTGTGTGTGTTTGTGGGGGAGGTGGAGTTGTTACAAAAAATAAAAGGCCCAATCCTTGCTCTTCAACAATTTAAGGTCTTATTGGAGAGATAACACCAATATACAAAACTATGCCTATACTCCCTGGCACCATATAATTGGGTGCTTAAGTTATGTAGTTAAGATGGTAAGTACTACAGGAGTTCAGAAAATTCAATGATCAATTTCCCAGCAGCTACCTGAACCCAGCATGGCCATATCGACCGAAGCCTTTAGACTGTGATTTCATAGCCACTGTCTCTGCCCCTATATCACAAGCTTCAACTGGTTTTGGAGCCTTGTGAGATGCTTGCAGACTTGGGAATCTGAGGCTGATTATTTTATTCTCTTGTCACCAATATATTCTTCTTCTGTGTCCTTAACTGTAATTAATACCCTCTTTCTAAAAATTCAATATCACATATTTATGATAATATATTTTTCTTTTTTCTATTTCAGAGTAAATTCTTTTTTTATTTAATATACTTAATTTTCAGCATTGATTTTCACAAGAGTTTGAATTACAAATTTTCTCCCCATTTCTACCCTCCCCACCCACTCCAAGATGGTGTATATTCTGGTTGCCCTGTTCCCCAGTCAGCCCTCCTTTCTGTCATTCTTTCTTGTAGCGCAAGATACATTTCTACACCCCATTGCCTGTGTATCTTATTTTCTAGTTGCATGAAAAAACTTTTTTTTGTTTCTGAACATCTGTTTTTAAAACTTTGAGTTCCACATTCTCTCCCCTCTTCCCTTCCCATCCACCCTCCCTAAGAAGTCAAGCAATTCAACATGGGCCACATGCATATCATTATGTATAACCCTTCCACAATACTCATATTGTAAAAGACTAACTATATTTTGCTTTTTCCTAACCTATCCCCCTTTATTGAATTTTCTCCCTTGACCCTGTCCCTTTTTGAAAGTGTTTGCTTTTGATTACCTCCTCCCCCATCTGCCCTTCCTTCTATCATCCTCCCTTTTTTATCTT
>CM053622.1:576152588-576271616 GCA_028646595.1 Phalanger gymnotis
AAGCCATTGACTTATTTTTCATGGTTTTCTCACATCCTTCTCATTTCTCTTCCCAATTTTTCCTCTACTTTTCTAACTTCCTTTTCCAAATCCTTTTTGAGCTCTTCCATGGCCTGAGACCAGTTCATGTTTTTCTTGGAGGCCTTTGCTGTAGGCTCTCTGACTTTGTTGACTTCTTCTGGCTGTATGTTTTGGTCTTCTTTGTCACCAAAGAAGGATTTCGAAGTCTGAGACTGAATCTGGGTGCGTTTTCGCTGCCTGGCCATGTTCCCAGCCAACTTACTTGACCCTTGAGTTTTTCAGTGGGGTATGACTGCTTATAGAGTAAAGAACTCTATGTTCCAAGCTTGGGGGGATGCGCCAGCTCTGCCACACCAGCGCACCTCCTTCCCCAAGAACCCCCAACCTGGACTGGATTTAGATCTTCAGCAGGCTCTGCACTCCTGCTCTGATCTGCCACTTAATTCCTCCCACCAGGTGGGCCTGGGGCCAGAAGCAACTGCAGCTGAAGTTCTGTAGCTGCCCCACCTCTGCTGCCCCTGGGGTGGTGGCCAAACTACAAACTCCTTTTACTCCCCTCAACTTTTCCCACTAACCTTCTCTGTTGTCTTTGGTGATTGTGTGTTGAGAACTCTGGTAACTGCTACAGCTCACTTATTTAGGGCACTAGGGCACATTCTGCCTGGCTCCTGGTGTGGTTGGTCTGCACCACACTGGGCTCTGCTCCGCTCTGCTCTGCCACCAGCTCTGTGCACCCAGCAACCATCCAGGCTGTCCTGGGCTAGAGCCCTGCTTCCCTCTGCTATTTTTTGGGTTCTGCAGTTCTAGAATTGGTTCAGATCCATTTTTTACAGGTTTTTGGAGGGACTTGGTGGGAAGTTCACCCTAGTCCCTGCTTTCCAGGTGCCATCTTGGCTCCACCCCTTAGAGTCGATAATATTTTTTTCTTAAAAAATATTCTAACATTCATAGACAAAAAAAAACAGTGCAAGAAACATCTCAAAATAGTTATATAAGAGGAAAGATGGTGACACTGAAGTCAGAAAAGCCTGAATCCAATTTGTATTACTGGTACATATTGGCTGTGTGACCCAGGGAGAGTCACTTCAGTTCTCAGTATCCCAAGCAACTCTCAAAAATTATAGCTCCAGTGAGGAGCAGATCTGCATTGGTAAAGCTCCCTACAAAGATTAAGTCACATTTCTAGTCAAAATAAAGCTACCTGTGATGGAAGAGACGTAGAAAAAGAATAAATTCTCATGAAATTGTTGATGGTGGAAAACCCTGAAGAAAACTTCATTTACTTTTGAAATATCTAGAGCCAGAGGTTTCTAGGAGGCTAATAAGTATCTTGGCAGGAAACATAGTAAATAGAGCATTGAACTCAACTCTGTATTCTTTGATAGGCCACTTCACCTCTCTAGAACTCAGTTTCCTCATTTGTCAAATTGAGGGATCAAAGAAGTAGAACTAGGAAGGACCACAGAGGCTACGAAGTCTAACTCCTCATTATACAAGTGAGAAAAATGATGCCACAGATGGTTAATTGACTTGAGGTCATGAAGAGTCAGACACAAGTGAAAACAATTGAACATGAACAAAGTCACACAGATAGAAACACATCAGGAGTAAGATTTAAACTAAAGAAATCAGACTCTAGAGCCAGTGGCTTTTTTTTCTCCCTGAATCATCCTGGACAAGGTAAACACTGCGGTCTATTCTGACTACTTCATTCCATAATTGTACTCATGACCAACCCATGCATATGGATTCATGGAAAACAATTTTTAATCATATAGTCACGTTGTAAGTGAATAATATTTTCTACCTCAGCTCCAATAACTGGTTCAACTATGCTGTTTTTCTCTGGGGGCGGGGGGGAGGTGTATTGTATTTCAAATAAGGATAAAAGCAGTCCATACATTACCACACAAGTCAAATAGGATATTAATTCAACTTACCTCCAGAGATTCCGATGTTGTTCCTCCAGTTGTGTCAGCAAATGCTCAATATATTTATTTGAATCCATGTATTCCTATGCGGAAAAAAAAGTAGTCATCAAAATTATACTAATTATTTAATCATCTATAAAATGGTGAGTTTGGCTAGATAATCACTAAGTTGCCTTCAAGGAATTTACCTGTTAGTATGGAAGAAAAGATAGGCATACCAATAGCAATAATATAAAATAGATTATAAGTGCATGAGAAAGTGCAAGTAGTTATTTGGTAAGGTAAAATATCTTTTTTCACATCATGATATATTCTATTATTGAAAATCTCAAGTCAGATACGAAGAAAGGATAGAACTGTGGCAGATGAGTGAGGAATAATTTGAGGACAGGTAAAACCATGAAGTTTTTCAATGATAATGTACAACATTGTCTTTTAGAGCTGCCTCCAAGTCAGAGCAGCCTGGAGGGGCTACATAGGGAATTAGTTTCCTCAAATTATAACCAGATAAAGTGACTGAAAGAAAGTGTTTTTTCCACATTTCTTTATCTCATGGCAAATTCATCTTTTTGTTTCTGATATAACATGCCAAAGAGGGGTGTCTTGTTTTGTTTTAATGAAAAGTTTTCCTACACAGTTGTGTAATGTGAATTTTCATAGATTGAACTCTATTTTAAAGGATTTCAGTGATGAATACTTTTCTAATGTAAATAACTTCTACTAATTCCTAATATAATACATATTAAAGGTTTTGTATTTTCATGACTTCTTCAAGTATGGTGTGCCTACAGTTGTATTTTGCTTTCTTGCTGCAGATTAACATAAAAATGTCATGAAAGAGGTAACAGAAATTCCTTTCCTTACTTAAAATCTGTCTGGAAGAAATTAGGTTCAAATCAATGCTTTCTACCATATACCACAATAAAATAAAAATGAATACATGACCTTAATATTAAAAATTATAAAAATATTAAAAGAGATCAAGATGAGATTCACTTCCCAAGTATATCTAGTGAGTAAATTCTTAACCCAACAAGAGACAGAAACAATGTATTGGGGATGTTTTAACAGTTTGGCCTTTTTTTCCTTTGATTAATTCGGTGTCTTCAATTGAATCTTACTAGGTGCTAAGCCCCAGGCCTAAACCCGTATCTAGGTGCTAAGCCTATGTGAGTGTGAATTTGTAACTAAGGTGGGGCTCCAGGTGGGGCCAATGAAGGGAGGTGCTAACACCAAAGCCAACCATAGGAGCCTAAGTTCTGGTAGCTCAGAAGATGTTTGATGACCTCTGAAACTGTATAAAAAGGGAGAACAGAGCTATTTGCTTAAGGCTCTCACTCCTGGAGGCGCAGGACTCTGGGCAGCCATTGTAAGGGCCTTCTGGCTGAACTCCGATGTTGATGGTTTTCTTGGTAACTATAAATTGTATTGGATCTGTTTGTAATTTGATTGTATTTCCTCTGAAGTTCAGGGTTCTGACTTTTTCCCCTGAACTAAGTAAATGATATTTGTATGCTGGATTAAATTGAGATTGTTAACCCCTCAACATTGCTTTCCTTAGTAAAGCAGATCAAAAGAGCCTGGGCTTGCAGCATTCTGTGAGCTGCTTGTTGTTGGTTTTACACCCCCCACCCCTCACAGCAGCTGCTAGCGGAATTGTTGAAACAAGAGATTAAAAAAAGATAACTGACTACATGGAATTGGAAAGCTTCTGCATGAACAAAAATAATGCATTTGGGATAAGAAGGGAAATGGCAAAATGATAAAAGAAACCTTTGTATAAAATGTCTCTCATAAGTATTACATACCCAAGATATGCAGATGACTAATAGAAATACAAAGACCAAAAGTGATTCTCAAATAGATAAATGGTCAAAATATATGAACAAATAATTTTCAAAAACGTTTGTAATTAGTGAATTGTAATTATGTTACGAAAGTGCTTAAATGTCTTTATCCTTTAATGGAGAGATTCTACTCCTGTGCATATACAAGGAAGTCAGTGATAAAAAGAAAGGCTCCATATACATCAGCACTTTTTTATATGTATATTTATAACAGTACTTTTTTGTAGAAAGACACAAAGTACATGCAGATCAACTGATGAAGGGCTAAACAACTTGTTTTATGCAATGAGATAAAACATTGGTATCCCGTAAGAAATTATGAAAGATAAATTTATTCAAAGTCAAGTAAACACAAACGACAAGGTTCTCTCTCTCTCTCCCCGCCCCGTCTCTCCTTCCCTCCCACCCTCCCTCTCCCTCCCTCCTTCTCTCCCTCCCTCCTCTCTTTTTCCTCTCTCTCCCTCTCTCCATATATATATACATATATGTATACACATATATATGTACATATGCACATATCATATATATTTATATATACCTATATATGCTACAATGATGTCAACAGAAAGAATAAAAACAAATGAATTAAAACTAAATGCTATGAAATTGTAATGAGTAAGCTTTATCCCAAAGAATAGGTATGATAAGACACCTTCTTGCCATTTTTTTAAGATAGTGGGGTAGTCTATAAATGTGGAACACTAGAGGTAATGTTAGATATTTTGGATATATTGGTTAACTTTGCTGAACTGCTTTTCCCTCTCTTTTTTATTCTTTGTTTTAAGGGACACCTCTTTGGAAAGGTTGGGGGAAGGGTATATTAGAAAATGAAGGTGACAAAAATATCAATATAATTTATTTTTTGAAACAATTTCCTTTTGATTTTTAAGATCTAGTCAGTCAGCCACTGCCTTTTTTTTCAATTCAAGTGCTTTAGCTGGAAAAGAATGTAATGATGCCCATATGCCCATGCAAGTTACTGTGACATTTCATAAGAATTTGAAAAAAAAAGATAGCCCTACTTCCCATTGATTTTTTTCCTTTCTGAAATATTGATTTCTTATGCTTGAATACTGTAGATTATCTATTTCTGCCACACTAATGTGTATTCTAATAGAAAAAAATAATCAGTATTTCGAAAGAAACCTGGCATTGTGGAAAAAAAAACACTGCCCTAGAGGTGTACACCTTCAGATGGTGACTAGACATTTAACCTTGTGCAAATTGTACGAGCTCTTTGAGCCTTAGCGTTCTCATCTGCCAACTGATAAGGCTGAATTCAGTGATTTCCAATGTTTTCAACTCTAACATCTTCTAATTCATTCATTTAACAAAGTTTTTTGAGAATTTACTATAAGTTGCTCAACTAAGTGTTAAGATAAATCTGTAATCTAATCCCACAGAAGTAAAGGACAAAGCCTTTAAGCTATCATTTTGGCCTTGGAAAGGGGAATCTCAGGATCTCAGAAAAAGTCTCATAGAATAGAAGAGGGCCATAGTACAATCTCTCTAATCCTGAAGAAGGGATTTCAAAGACAGCCTGGGGAGCGGAAGAAGGTCATGAAGCTGTCACTTAGAACCAGCAGGAGGACACCAGATAAGACCAACTAGCAGCACACAAGGCCACAAAATTCCTGCCATAAGTCTACAAAATCCTAATCTGGAATGAATAAAAAATGGTTGGCAGAGGGAGGGGAGCTGATGTACCTAAGACATAAATCCAGAAAAGGAGAATATCTCCCCAAATCCTTCAAGCAAAGCCTCAAAGAAAAACAAAGCTTGTCCGCAAGATCAATTAGAATTCCTAGAAGAGATGAAGTGGGAAGTTTGGGTTTTTTAAGGGTTAAAATGATATAAATAAAATAAGAACATTAGAGGGAATTAATAAAGAAATGAAATCAACAGAGGAGAGATTTGGAAAGAGAATTAATGACTCAGCACAAGATTTGTAAATCTATAATAATAAGTCACTTTACTTCTTAGCCTCTCATTTTCTTTATTTTTAAAATGAACTAGATTAAATTATATCCTGCATACTTTCTAGTTCAAGCTTCCCTGATGATTCAAAACATATTCCAATCCCAGCTTTGCCAGTCTTTGCAGTGTTAAAAAGCATGGATATGACCTATAAAAGACTCAGTAAGAGTAAAAAAAAAAGCCCATGGAAATGAAAGACACCACAGAGATCATTCAGTTTAATTGTTTAATTTCTTAGATGAAGAAAGAGAGGCAAAATGAAATGACTTGCTTAAGGTCACACAACTAATTAATGGCCAAATTCATTTAAGTTTCCTGGCTCTTAGACTGATGTTATTGCCATTGTTGTAGAAGGATGCATTTTATAACATGTTTTCATTCAACTGGTGCTAAAGAAAAAAATTATTACAACTCAATTACTACAGCTCCAATCCTGTTATAATCAACTCTCAGGAAATTTATTTTGCTTTATTAGAATTTTATTATACAGATACTATGTGATTAAGCAAGCTGTCAGATAAATAGTAGAAATCTTCATTTTTTTTTGGTTAGTGTTTTTGTTGTGAATACATTTGTCAAAAGGGAATTGAGCTGCACTGACATATAAGAATGATATGGAATCTTCAGTGTATATTGTTGAATCATTTATACTATTTCTGGCCACACAATTAGGAGTTACACTTGCAAAAACCCTAACACTCCAATTTTTGCTTAGTCTGCTTGGAAGCATTTGTCTTTATAGCTAGTTTGGGTCAAGCATTGCCAAGTAAACTAGGTGATGAAAGTCATTATCTTTTCTCTTTCCCAGTAAGGGTAAATCACCAAAGCAAATGTACATTGTCTCTTCTCCCAGGGATTTACAAGACTGTTCGAAGGTTATAGGTGTTTTAACATTAAAGTTTCTGCATATTAAAAGAAGCCTTTAATGCAAAAGTGAAGGATAATGATTTTCAACCTGCTGAGAATATATGTAAGCTTATATGTAATTCTCTTGTGTTTTGACACTATATTTAAACTATGTCCAGAAAACCAATACTGTAATTAAAATGTTCATACACACATTATCCTGACAAGTACCTGTAGCAAACACTGAGGATAGTTTTGGAAACAAGGTAGAATATTTTGTTTAGAGATTTACATTTTAAGTTTTCTCTTTCTAAGACATGCATTTATGACAAGTATGTTTATTACAGGTAAAAGGTCAAATGGCTATTTTCTTTACTAATGCAGATCACAATACCTTTAGAGCTTATAAATTATTCTGGCTGGGAAAAAATGCTCATCAGGTAGCCAGCCTTCTTGTGATAATCCTTTCTAAACTTAGTAGGGTTTCCACTTTGCTCTTTTATTTCCAGTGTCTGCCATAGTTCCTTACATATGGAATCCTAGGATCATAGACCTTAGAACTGTCTAGTCCAACTCTTTCTTTTCACAGAGAGGAACCTGAGGCACAGGAGGTTAAACAGCCTGCCTAAGGTCACACAGGCAATAAGTGGTGGAGCCAATGATTTCCTTGGCAAAGATACTAGAGTGGCTTGCCATTTCCTTCTCCAGCATGTCCCCATTACATAGATGAGGAACTGAGGAAAATAGGGATTAAATGACTTCCCCAAGGTCACACAGCAAGCGAGTGCCCAAGGTCAAATTTGAACTCCAGATTTGATAATCTATCCACTGTACTACCTACCTTTTCCCTCTGCTCTCTACTGCCTCCTTAACAGATGCTTTTTGGATTCCATTTAATTAGCTAAACTGATCCTCAGAGGACAAATACCTTGTCATTGAGCCAGTATCTGAGCACATTCTAGCTTGGTAGGACCTTGTGCTCTGCTGGCATAACCTTCAAGAAGTTAAGGTCACCTCTATGCCACAATGTGGCATTGGAATGGGAAAAAAATATGTAACAGATATTTACCACATACAAATTTTACTGTCTCTTAGCATTTCTACATTACATTGGGCAAGTAGGTGGAACTGTAAATTGAGAGCTGGGCCTGAAGTCAGGAAGTTAAATTCTAGCCTCTATACTGAGTTAAAATCTAGCCTCAGACATTTACTAGCTTTGTGACTCTAGGCAAGTCATTTGACTTCTCTTTTCCTCAGTTTCCCCAAGGGTAAAATGGGGATCATAATAGCCCTAATCTTGCAGGGTTGTTGTGAGGATGAAATGAAATAACATTTGTAAAGTGTCTGGAACATAATGGGTGTTTATAAATGCTTATTTCCTTCCCCCTAATAATAATAATACATTGGCATTTAAAGAATACTTTAAAGTTTTTAAGGTATTTTACATACACTTTCTCATTTGAGTTTTACAACAATTCTATTAGGCAGGTAAAACAAATATTATTTTCATTTAATAGATGAGAAAACTAAAAGAGCAATTTGTCTAGGGTCACATGGTTAGTAAATGTCTGGATTTGGCCTCTGATCTTCCTGATCTAAATCCAGTACTCTATTACAGCTATATATCTATATATTTATATCTATATCTATCTATATTATACCTATCTATACATCTATGTATATTCATATCTATTATCTATCTATCTATCTATCTATCTATCTATCTATCTATCTATCTACCTAATCTATCCAGTACTCCAGTTCGCTGTGATGCCTCTTTGTCACAATTGTGGCTGCTCTTAGAATTGGTGCCTGCTTTGACTAGAGACTTTTACATACATTGATGGTAGTGATCTCTGATAGTGTGCTATGGTAGTTAACATGAAGAGGCAACCAGTGATCCTACTCACACAGAAAATGTACTTGTGTGATTTGTCTTAAATGAATTTTTACTAAGGTACAACATTAAAAAGACATCTGTTCCTTTGCTAAAACTTATGCAAATTGGAATCATTTTGGAAATATATTTTAGGAAATGTGCTATTCCCTTAGCTTAATGCATACCTTTCAAGACGATTAACATAAAACACTTAAAGCGATTAAAGGTTTATAAATATTCTGAACCTTGCATACCTATGCAGTATAAGCCTACTTAAAATGCTTTTCCTATTGTCTGAAACAAATTAGTTTGAAGAGTAATGGTAGAGCAATAAATGTCCAAAAGTCCATTTCATGTACTGTCTGACAGAAATAGAGGGTTAAAGCAAGACTGGTTTGGCAGCAGCTTGAAATATAATAAATAATTACAACACAGCTTACAGAATCCCCAAAGATAATCTTCATATTGTAATCATAGTAATTTATGGTAGAGCTTGTGAAGTTCTGTCAACAAGTCTGTCATCACTAATACAGGGTCCCCAATTCACCTCTGGGCCATGGAACACCACTGCTGGGGCCAGCTGTTCAGCTCAACTAGAATATTATTAGACGCAGGAATTTCTACAATTAGGAAACAACAAAACACCCTCACATATGTTTTTGCCCTCAGAAATTATTTTCTCATCCTAATCAAAAGGTACATTTACACTGGAAAAGGTCTACTCCTCTCTTTCTCCATCTTTTTCTGTCTGTTTCTTTCTCTCTCTCATATATATGTATATGTATGTACATAAATATATGTGTATATATGTATATGTAATTGTCCTTTATCAAAATTACACAAATGAGTTGATAAATAGGACATTGTCTGTTGCACAACAGGCACACGTTAAAATCTTTAAGTAACTTTTTTTTTATTGTTATATCATTACAAAGACAATTCAGGCAATTGTTCTTTTGTTCAATTGTCTGTTACAGAACTGGAATCTCAGCACATTAGAATCTTTCAGTAACATTCACCTAACTCACTTGAACAATTCCTATCTCAATATATTTAATGCAGTCATTCAGAAATGCAAGAGACCTAGGTGTTGGTGTGAAACCTCCAGGAAAGTCTTTCGACCTTAAGGGATACAAATATCATTAAAAAATCCCAGTGTTGGAAGGGTTGTGGAGAAATGAGCATATAACTTCATTGTTTGTGGGGTCAATATATAGTTTATCTAGATTTTAGAAAAGCATTTCCTAAAGACATGAATATTTTTCGGATAGGTGGAAAAGAGCAATGTAGACTACGTAATAGCATAATTACTTTCCAATTCTGTAATTCTGACAATCTATGATTTTGGACTCAACTGTCCTGGTCACAGGCATCTCCTCCATTCAGTGATTCCCCCAAATAAGTGTAATTCTCCCTTGCCTAATCTCTCACCTCTCTCTTATTTTTATCATGTTCATGTTATTAATGCACATTAATATTCTTCCTACTGGATTACAAACTCCTTGAGATTAGAGATCATGTCATTTCTCTTCTTTGTATTGTCTTTATCTAGCACAGGCCTTGCACATACTTGGGACTTGATAAATGGGGGCTGAGCTGTTGAAGTCAACTTGAGTCAACTGTCATTGGGGCAAATAGTATTTTCTCCTCAATCTCCAACTCACCCTTCCCCAAATTCACAAACCTCAAGTGAAGGTTCATTGGAGGTCAAGGCAGAAATTGTTATATTTTGGCATTTTACTGTCTTTTATTCCAACAGGAGTAAGTGCATTTCTAGTAAACACCTATTACATTCAGCTTGGCAAAAGGACTACTATTGGTATTATTGCTCTGCTCTTGAATGAAAGAGAAAAAATTTCTTTTTAACCTTCCTCTTTTAAATTTTTAAATGTTTATTTTGTAGTCATTTGAGGCATAACTATATAGTGGTCAAATTCATTTAGGAAAAGAAAAAATATTTTATTTTATTTTTCTTTTTATTATCAAGTCCTCCACGCAGGTGTAGCTGACAAAAAAATTATTTGTTCTAAAGTTCTACAAGTCATTAGAATCAACCACTAAAGAAAATACAAATATTAATATGGCAAAGACCATTTCAACTTCTAATTTTACTTTGCTAAGCAAAAGCTGATGTCATCTTATATTAGCACAAAGGGATTGATAAGATTGATACTATTACAATTATGTGAAAACCACAAAGCTGTAAACCTTCATCCAAGTACTCCACTAATATATAAGAAGGATTCCCTTGCACAACATTCCAGCTATGCACTCATAAGAATCCCCTTGTATTGCCAACGCGAATGTATTCAATATAGGAATACACTTTTGTTGTGTTCCCCACCCCCATGCTCAGAAGTCCCCTTCTATGTCCATCACTGACAATAGAATTTCATCATATTATATACAATATCTCTAATACTACTTTACCTGACACTCCCGGTGCATTCTACTGTGGCTTCAATTTACCTTTCTAAACTTATTTCTCCATTTTCCCCAAAGTGCAGCTCTGCTCCCTCTAAGCCTATCACCTTATTGGCCCCAGAATCTGCCATGTTTGTTCATATGCCGTTGCTCATGGGTAATACACGCACTTAGAGCTCCTTCTTGGTTTGTGCAAATCCTAGGCCTCTTTCATGGTGCAGCTTTGTCTCTTTTCCTTCAGAAAGTCTTCTCTAAAACCATGGAAAAGTAATAGAACTCTTCTCTGAATTCAGATAGCAATTTCTTTCTATTCTCTTACTTTGATATTTTGAAAAATTCATAATGTCTCTGTTGTCGGTATTCCCTCCACCAACATAGATCACAAGCTTTCCACATTTCAAGAGCTGCTGTAGGTTGAAACATCCATACCGTATTGGTCATCTTTCTCATGTTAAGTCTAGCCTCTCTGCTTGTAGCTTGCAAGTCTTGGGGCAATAAGGAAACCATCATTTGGCCAATAGCCAAAGCCATTCCAGCCAATCCAGGTCCTCCTTTGTACTTTCCTCACAGAGCCTTGCAGATCTCAGGTCACACTCATGCCATAAAGAGGCATCAAAACAAAAGTTTAGGAGAGAGAAACCAAGGTAGCCTTAGGGTGAGCTGGCCAAGTTTGGGTGGGGGTGGGCTAGGAGGGGCAGACATTTTTCCATTGGCAACTCACAGATGACAGAGAATTGGCTTAGGGCCAAGTAACCTCATTGGTGATTTTTTAAATTGTCTGATATTGTTTTTGCAATATATTTTCTATCCAAATCTCTGGATGTCCCTCCACACACATTGCCACTCACTCATAGACTTTAACACAATACTATTTAGATATTTTCTGTGTATTTTCTTTATCTAGTTAAGACTTCTTGAGGATACAATTGATGTTTATGTTGTATCCTAACAGACAGAATGTCTTATATACAACAATTACTTAGTTTTTCCATCTCTAAATTGAGGGGATTTGAACTTACTGACCTCAAAGGCTTTTCTTGTCCTATCTTCAATGATTCAAATATTTCCTTCAATTAAAACATGAGATAAATATGTACAAGTATAAGTCTAGCCTAAGTACACATTTGCAGTATAATTTGAGAGTGACAAATGATCTTAACCAATGATATATTCCACATCAGCTGGCACAGGTGCTATGGATTTCCAACAAGTAAAGTTATTCCATATGAGGATTTCTAGAGGCTATTACAATTTCATGGCATTGAGGTATTAAGTTATCAGAGAGAGTTAATACATTAGATTTTTAACATTAGCAAGGACATGATCATATATAGTGATTCAGAAGAGCCTTGATTTATGTATGTACGTATGTATGTGTGTGTATGTATGTGTGTGTATTTGTGACTGTGTATGTGCATCAGACCGTGTGTTTATGTGTTTGGGTAAATTCCCTAGTGAAGAAATGGAAGGTACTGATGGTTATTACCTGGGGCCAAGGAGTAGATGAAGCCTCTTAGAAGGGAAGATGAACAGTATGAGGAAAGGCACTGAGAGTCAAGTTTATGAGGGAGGGCAGAATAGGATGAGGTGATTTCTGAGCATTCCACCTCTATCACCCACTCTCCTCATACATGCCCTCAGATTACAGGAAAGATCTTGTAGTAGTAACTGACATGTTTTAGTTAGCAAAAAGGTAGGCATTATAAGTATTAACTATCTTCATTTTAAGATATGGAAAGTAAGGCTCAGAGAGGATGACTTAGGGTCACATAGCTGACAAGTATTGTGTCAAGGCAGGATTTGATTCCAAGTCTTCCTGAACCTGAACTGACCACACCACATCAGCCACGCTATCTTGGGGGCTTCTCCTCAACAAATAAGGTTAGACTTTACCACTGAAAGTGGCAATATTCATTTGGCACTTTTTGCAAAATATCATATTTAGTGAACTTTAAAGACAACATATTCTTACGACAGCCTATAATTTTGGAAGGAAGCATGGTGCAGTGTAAAGGGTACAAAATTTGTTATCAGAGCTCTTGAGTTCAAATTCCTATACTAACTACTTGTCTGACCTTAGGCAAATCATTTAACCTTACTGGGCCTCAGTTTCTTCATCTGTGAAATGAGGGGGGCTGCACTAGATGGCCTCTATGGTCTGTTCTAGCTTTAAATCAATGTTCTTATGATACTCTCTCTATATATTTATTTAAAAGATAAAATACATAAAATGAATTATAATTAACCTATGATTCACAGTCATTGGAAATTGAGATCAATAGTTTAATGAGTTATTCACATTCATGTGCACATCTATAAGGCAGACAAGTAGAAACACAGCATATGTGTCACATGATAAGTGCGTTGTACACATAGTCACAATATCAAGTGAAAGCCATTTCAAAACACCTCTCCTCCTGCACCAAGCTCAGTACAAAAATGCACATTAAAAAGGAAAACATCTAATGCTTAGTGGAAATGGGTGTGAGACTTTTATATGTTTTATCTGGGAAAACAGTAAATTTATGTCATTCATTTCACATGTAGATAATCACCTACTTGGTGAAGATTGACAGAAAGATCCTGCTGCCCAAACATCTCTCCCATCCCAGAATTAAAGTACTGTCTTTATTTCCTTACAACAATTCAGAGCTCTAATAGATGGTTAACAATAAAAGAGAAGGGAGAGAAAGAAACAAGCATTTATTAAGCACCAACTACATACCAGGGATTGTGCTAAGTGCTTGACAAATATCTCATTTGATCTTCCCAACAACCCTGGGTGAGAAAATGCTATTATTATCCTCATTTTACAAGTTACTTATGTTCTTAAAGTACACAAGATTCCAGAATTTATACATGGGGGTTGGGGATGGGGATTGTCTTCAGCATTAACCATAATCTTCTCCAGGGATCATCTTTTGAAGTGTAAATCTCCATGAGATTCCTAACATTAACCCAGCAATGTTTTAGCATGAATGAGTTTTTCAAAACTTTCCTTCAGTGAGTGAAGAGAATGGCAGCCAGGGAAGAAGGCACAAAGAAGGGTTAGAAGGGTGACACCCAAGTAGGGGTGACAAATGCATGCTTTGCCTAATTGACAATTTTGCCCAGGGCCAGCCCATTAATATTGAATGAGTCTCACTAAATGTATGAGCAGCATTAGAGTAACACACTTACCATAAAGAAAATTGTATTCAGAGGGACGAAGGAGGCAATTTGGGCTAATACAAAAAGCAGTAGGCCAGGGATTGAGAAAATGGGCCTTAACCTTAGGTCTGCTGCTAATCACTCACCTGACCTTGTGTAAAACACTTCATTTCTCTGAACCTTAAATTACTCATGTGTAAAATGGGAAGGAAGGTTTGGATTAGATGGAATCTAAGATAATTCAATGAGAAAAAAGTTCTGAATTTAAAGTTGGCAGACTCAGATTTCAGTTCTAACTCTGCTACTCATGACCTGTGTGACAATGGACAAGTCAAATGTTAACTTATTTAACCTCTCTGGGCCTTAGTTTCCTTATCTGTAATAATAATAGCAGTAATAAAATGTTTCTTTATCTATAATAATCATTATTAGTTGCCTCATCTATAATAATTATAGCAATATTATTATTACACAGCCAGAATGTATGTAGCTCTTTAAGGGCTGCTACATGGTACAATGGATAGAATGCCTGGGCTAGAGTCAAGAAGACTCACCTTCCTGAGTTCAAATGTGGCCTCTGATACTTACGAGCCGTATGACCCTAGGCAAGTCACTTAAATCTGTTTGCTTCAGTTTTCTCATCTACAAAATGAACTGGAGAAGGAAATTGCAAATCACTCCAGTATCTTTGTCAAGAAAACCCCAAATGGAGTCATGAAGAGTTAGATATGACTGAAGCAATTCAACAGCAACAAGATATGAAAAATGCTTTACGAATATTACCCCATTTGATACTCACAAAAGTTTTGGGATTCAGATGCACTATTTCATATGAGGAAACTAAGACTGAGTGAGGTTAACTGACTTACCCAGGGTCACATAGCTAAGTGTCTGAGACTGAACTTGAACTTGGGTCTTCCTGACTTAGGTCTAGCACCCTATCCACTGTGTCACCTAGCTGCCTCAATAAGGAGGTTGGAAACTTCCAACCTGAATGACCTTAGGCAACTTGCTTAGATTTCCTGGGCCCCAGTTTCCTCCATTGTAAAATGAAGAAGTTGAATGAGATGGCCACTGCAGTCCTTCCAGCTTTATGTATAAATCTGATTCTCCTGAATTAGGTAGCAATATCTCGAACCTAGAGGCAGCTAGGTGGAATAGTGGGTAGAGTGCTAGGCCTACAGTCAGGAAAACCTGAGTTCAAATCCAACTTCAAAACACTTGCTAGCTGTGTGATCTTGGTGAAGTCACTTAATTATTGTCTCAGTTTTATCAATTGTAAAATGAGGATAATAACAACATTTCTCACCCTGGGTTGTTTGGAGGATCAAATGAGATAATATTTGTCAAGCCCTTAGTGTAATCCCTGGCACACAGTAGGTACTTAATAAATGCTTGTTTCTTTATCTCCCTTGTTTTTCATTAAGCTACCTTTCTATCAGAGCTCTGAATTGTAAGGAAGGTCAGACTGATAAAATTGTCGCCCTCTTTTCTAGAGGTAGAATTTCAAGATAATTCTAGAAGGGAACATCTCTCAAAAAAAGATAAATTATAATTAGACTCTCCTTAGCATAAACAAGGATGGAATTGTGATTCTTTGTACAGAACGAAGCTACTGTATACCACAACCACCTACAAGACACTCTCCCCACCCAGGGTCCTATCCCCCTCCCAAATGCTTTGAACCTCGAGTCTTTTGCCCGGGGTGAAAATATTCCAAATTATGGCTCTGTTCTTGTTTAGAGAAACACAAGCAAGGGTCCCAGAGCGCGCATTGATTCCAAATGGCCATGATCACTCAGACTCATATAGCATTTTAAAGCTTGTAGAGAACTTTTGCCCTAATATCTTTGGCAAGTCATACCATTATTCTTCCTACATTACAGAAGATAACACTGTGTCCATGACCATGCTCAAAGCATCAAAGGTGTGTTACAAATGGGGTCTCATGGCTCTAACTTCAGGCTCCATAGCTTTTAATATAATCAGGTCAAGCTCCTTCTTAAACATCATTCTACAATGAAGTTGTCAAATTGATAGCCCAAAAAACTCCTGTGTGGCCAGAACCAGACTAAAGTGTAATTGGGAAGTGTTTAATAGAATAAACAACAATATGATAAAACATAGATAATGTGAACTTCTGGTTTTCTAAGTCAATTTGCCACTGTTGTAAACAGTTTTTATTTGACTTTGACAACATTGATCTATAACATCCCAAATGAACTGAAACTGCTTTTAAATCTTCTGTGATAGGGAACTCACATTTTTTTTCTCGCCCACCCAAAGTTAGCCCATTCATTTTTTTTGGACAGCTCTAGTTGTTAGTTTCTCCACCTGTTGGGAGTTAAATTCTCACTTTCGGTAACTTCCAACATTGGTTCTAGTTTCTCGGGCTCAGTAGAAGAAACCTAATATTTCTTATACACAACAATGCTTCAAATATCTGGAGAAAGTCATGATAACTATCCCTAATACTTTTCTTCTCAGCCAAAACATTCTCAAGTCCTTTAATCAATCCTAGCATCTAATCCTCACAGATCATTAATGTCTCAGGTAAGATTGTTAATGTCTTTTCTGAATAGTGGGGTCCGGAGCTGAATACTAAACTTTGAATATAGTCTGAACTTCCTTACTCAGACACTGTATTTCTATTAATGCAGTCTAAGATCACATTTGCTCCCCATTGGTCGCCTCAGCTCATTGCTGAATAATATTGTGTTTGCTATCTATTGAACCCTCCAGGTCTTTTCTACTTGGTTTTCAGGGAACAAGGTTAAAAATAGGAAGCAATAGCAGGAAAAGAGTAGATTGCCATGCTGACCTGAGGGACTAAGAATAAAGTCGTGAGTCAATGCAGGAAGCCAATAAATTATCTCTGGAGAACCTGAGCAAGCTATCCCAGAATAATGTCTTTCAGGCAATGAGCACCTTAAGTAATTTTATCTTTCTTTAAAAATATATTTTTTTTCTGAATGCAAGTTTTTCTCTCAAAAAAAGTTTTCTCTAAGGAAGATGGCTATTTCCAACTATATTAGAAGATTATATATTTACACATGAATGCAAACCCTGTTTGGACTTTATTTTACTAGTTTGAAATCATTAGGAGAATTGAGGATGTGAACATGTCCTCTCTTACACTACATTACTCAGCCATGTACAGAAAAGTAAATCACAGCAAAGAATGAAGACCCTTCTGGAATAAGATATATTGGTCACTACCTTTCTCAGGGTTTATACTCAGAATTAGGTCACAATTATGCCTTGATCATAAAATATTAATTAGAAAATTCCATTCACTTGATCCCTTGAAAGGTTCACTTTTATGGGACTGCATGTTTTTTTTTTTATTAAGTACTAAACCTTTTTAGTCTTGTTTTAAGGAACTTAAATGCTCACTCTGACTAATTCTTATTATAATAAACAGGCAGGAAATATTAGGAACAAGAATAGTAGTCTGTGGGTCAGATTTGAGATTCACACCCAACCAAAATTCTGTGTCTGATATACTAAAGGGCATGATGCAGAGCATGATTTTTTTCCTCCCAACACTAAGTACTGGAGGTGGGAGAGGGGGAAGCATGAGGAAAAAATCTAAATGTACCAAAATGTGTATAGTCATACTTTTGTGAGAAAAACAACCTGGCAAAAAAGTGGGTGCTCCATAATTGGGAAATGGTTCAACAAATGAGTATATGAGTATAATGGGATACTGTTAATATTATAATGGAATATAAGAATATGAAGAATTTGGAGAAACATAGGCGGCTCCTATGAAATAACACAGGGTGAAAAAAAACTAAACCAGGAGAGTTATTCACAAGGGCTACAATAATTTACATAAAAACAACGCAAAAAGCTGCTGAACTTAGGATAAATGAAATAAATAACACAATCCTAAGGTCAAATGGATTTAAGATGCTGACTGTGATTGACAAGGGCAATACAGTTCCGCTTTTGGTTGATGTTTTCATTGTATATGGCAGTGTGCAGAGAGTAAAGAAAGGAATTTATAGGAAAATTATTGGGATGTAAAAATCAAATACGTATGTTTTTAAGATTAAGAGCTATAGGGTATCATAGGTCTACATCCTATCTCTGAAAATACTCTAGTTTTCCATAAAAGCTTACTAAAGGATTTCAGTTTGACATTCATTCAATTCGTCAAAATCCTTCTTGAACCTATATCTCCCCAATGAGGTGTTTATGTGATACAGTAGAAACAGCACTGTGTCTGGAGTCGGGAAGACCTGAGTTCAAATTTGACCTCAGATACTTACAAGCTGTATGACCCTGGGCAAGTCAATTAACCTCTGCTTCAGTTTCCTTGATAATAAGACCTGCTTCTCAGGGTTGTCATGTACACCAAATGAGATAATATTTGTAAAGCACTTAGCATAGTCCCTGGCACATAGTAAACACACACACACACACACACACACACACACACACACACACACACACACACACTTGTCCCTATTATTACTATTCCTCTATTTCCCTTGGTTTCTTTAAGTATAATATGGGAAAAATAATAGCACCGCCTCCCAGGCTTGTTGTGAGGATCCAAGGAGATAATATTTGTAAGAGGGCTTATCAAAGTGCCTGATACATAGTAGGCCACATGTAAATATTTATTTCCTTTCCTTTTCCATGGGAGTATAAAGAGATTGAAGAGTAATCAGACATGCAGCAGAGAAGCGAAACAGAGAGAAATATCTATCAGACAATCCAAGTGAGGAAAGACATTTGAGGGGGTCAGTTTCAAGTGTTAAAATCTGAAAAATGAAGATGAATGGAGACTGAGAAAAGATAATTAAGAAATTAAGCAATTAAGAAATCATTTGAGAAAGCAGTTTCATTTTGGTGGTAGAGTCAGAAATGAGATAGGCTGAATAGATGAATGGGACTTGAGAAAGTCGAGATAATGGAAATATTTCTAGGTGTTTGACTATGAAAGGTATAAAAGATACAGGATGAGAGCTTAAGATGGTGGCAGGAGACCTTTGCCTTTTTGAAGTCAGATGGGAGAAAGCGGGCATAGAAGGAAAATTTGAAGATGCAGCAAGATGGTTGAGGGAGCAAGTTACCAGGAGAGACGAGCTGGGGGAGGGGATAGAAGAGCTACCTTTTCATTACTGACTGGAGCAAAGGCAGAGAGAATAGGGAATGACACCGGGGGTCTTTAAGGTGCAGCACAGAGAAAAAGAAGAAGGTAAAAAGAGATTGTGTCTGTTTTCTTATTAGGTCAGAAGCCTGATTTGAGAGGGAAGGGTGGTGTAGAGAGATAGAGGACTGGAGCAGCCACTGTGAGGAATGAGACTGAGAGTGAATGATGGAAAATAAAGGGATTCTCATCCTCTGGAGCAATGAGACCCGAGCAGATTTTGTTGTTGTTCACTTCTTTTTCAGTCATGTCTGACTCATCATTTGGGTTTTTCTTGACAAAGATACCAGATTGGTTTGGCATTTCCTTCTCCAGCTCATTTCACAGATGAGAAAACTGAGGCAAACAGGGTTAAGTGATTTGCCCAAGGTCACACACCTAGTAAGTATCTCTGGCCAGAGTTGAACCTAGGAAGATGGGTGTTCCTGACTCCAGGCCTTGTGCTCTGTCCACTGCACCACCCAGCTACCTACTTTGTTGAGATTAGAAGGCATGAATTTGAGTTGGACTCAGAGAGTTGTTAAGCTTTTCTGCTTGGAACATTCCACTCAGTAATGACTTTCCTTCTCATAGCACACTATTGTGTGCCTCTCTGATTCCCTTTTCAAGTAATATTGTGTACTGTCATTATAATGTTTGTGTCTTATACACTTCCTGTAGTATTAGTTTCATGAGGGTAAGAACAGCCTCTATCTAAATTTCACATCTCTCCTAAGACCTAGCATAGTGCTCTGCATACAGCCAGTATTTAATAAAGATTTGGTTAATGAATGGGATTGATGAGGGCAGAACTGAGAGCAACTGTTATAAGCTGAGGAGAGTCAACTTTTCCTTCCAGACAATGGAAAATGTCCTAATAAAACTTTCTACAAGATAAGAAGACTGCCTTAGGAGCTAGGGTGTTTAATCTCAATGAAATTCTTCTAAGGAAATCTGATCATGGATCAGATTGAGAAGCAGCTAGGTGGAGTAATAGTCCTGGACCTGGAGCCAAGAAGACCTGAGTTTTAATCTATATCCAGACCTTTACTTGTATGACTGTGGTTAAGTCACTTAACTTCTGTCTCTCTCAATTTCCTCATTTGTAAATTGGAAAATGAGGGAAAAATTCTGCAACCCCTCTTCAGGTTGTTAATAAAATTATGTGTGTGTTTAATACATATGTGTATGTATTATATATATATATGTATATATGTTAAGTACTTTGCAACCCTTAAAACATCATAAATGTTAATTATTATGGTTGTTTTTCAGTTCTATTGTTGTAGGGGTTCCTGTTGAGCTGAGCTACAAGTTGGGCTAGAATGATCTCCAAGGTCCTTAGTCTAAGATACTGATATTCCATAATAAAATTAGGCTAGAACTAGGACTGCTCAGACTTTCCCCAGTGTAATTCCTTCTAGGTGGCCAATTAGGTTAATTTTTGTAAGCATGAGTCACGAAGAAGGAAAAGTACAGAACAGGAAAAAGATTCCCTCCCTTACATATACGTTTTCTGTCTTCTTGGTCTGGCCCCAGAACCTCTGAACCTGTATTAATGGACTCTGGAATGAATCAGCCTCCTATTTGAAGAACTGTAGTGGAATTTAGTCAAAGGAACTTCTCAAAAGCTGTTCAGAGTAGGTCCTAAAACAGATATGGGTAGGGGGATGGAGAGGAAAAGAAGTCTTCAAGGAGAATTAAATGGGGTAGAGGAAATTGGGTAAAAGAAAATATGAAATTGGTAGCAAATATTTTTAATGAATATTGGGGAAAGTGCCTCAAAGCCAACAATCTCTTCATTCCAGTCTCTAAATCTTGATGAATGCGAGGAGAATACCCAATAAGGTGTCTGAAATGCCAGTGGCACAAATAATTGCCACTCCTTTTGATTAAAAAATCTCTTTTTTATGGGTGGCAAACTAGAGAGCTTATATAGCCTCAAGTAAATAACGTGCTTTCTTGTCTAAATAGTAATTAGATATGGTTTGTTCTGATGGGGAGAAATGTTCTTTATGGCAAGAGAGGCTCTCTGGAATGAGAAGAAAAATCAAACATGAATTGGCAAGTGGTTAGAGAATGCTTTGAAATCTCCCTTTGGTTAATTTGAAATGAGAGGTACATTACATGGCCATTTTTAATTCTGAGAAAGACCTCTTGCCTAGAGCTCCCTTATCCATGCCAATTAATATATTGAAAAGGAAGCGATGATGTAAAATGGAGATATTTATCTGTTCGCATGACTAGGGTCACATGCTGTCATCTATCTGGAGATTGTGATCAGGCCAAAATGGTTCCTACAGTACCAAATGGATATCTATTTTATAAGAACAGATCTTTTAATATATAATTAAGTGAAACCCAGGGGAGCTATTTATTTTTGTGGTTTCTTTCACACACTCCCATTCTATTCAGATTAATCTAATTATTTGGGCACATATCCTTTTGCATTGAGTGGCAGGCAATTTAAAAAAAATCATATTTACCATTTCCTTTAGGAGAAATGGAACATTATTGGCCTTGCCTTTTCTGTTCCCTTTGAAAAATCCAACTTTAATTAAAATAATACAAAACCAGCTGTTTACCCTGCTGTGAGGAAGACATTAATACCAACCATGTAGGTGCCATTTTTTAATCAGCATGTCTGTGAAACTCATGGCAAATATACCCCCAGCATGTGCACCTGTGCTGACATTCTTTTTAATTATACCCTCTTGGAATGTAAATGGCTGTTCAGTCTATAGGATGAGGACCAATTAGAACTGGATCGACACTTTCACTGATTGAATCACTTCATATTGAGCCTGTATCACACATGACAGAACCTGATTTCTCTGTTTTAGTTAGCCACCCCAACAGTTCAGCAGTAAGGAGTCTGAGAAAAGAACACTGGCTCTGGAGTCAGAGTGGAACTAGGTTCAAATTCCACCTCTGATACTACTTCCTGAGAGAACATGGGACTCAGTTTCCTCATATGTAAAATGAGATGATTGTGGGTTTGTCTCCTGAGGTCCCTCCCAGATCTAGAACTATAATCCTAGGACTTCTGAAGTCCATTTCAACTCTAAATCTGTGTCATCAGGTAGACAATGCAAGCAATCAACAATTTAAAAAAGGACTGTGGTCAAAACATTCACTCTTAAATCTGTTTTTTGTAACTCAAATCTCCTTTTTCCATAAGAAACAGTGATATACTTGGTAGTTAGGTTCTCAGGAGGGCCCACAGATGCTACTTAATTCATTGCTTCAGGACCTGGAGTAGAGAACTGTGCCCCTTTTTTTTTGCAAACCCTAGGATTAAATTTCCTGTTGACTGGACCAGGATTTTTCTCTTTCCTAAGCAAACCATAATCTCACCTATCATATTTTAAAAGATTTTCTAAGGATATTTTTGGTTATATTTTTCTTACTCGAAAATAAAGGAGAAAAGGTAGTTTCCCTTATTTTCCTCCTATACCTATCTGAAAACTTAGATGCCAACCTCTCCACTCCCCTTTCTATTCCAAAGGCAAAGACAAAATCATACATGGGCGGGGGGGGGGGAATGATGGGTTTGCTTCTTATTCAAAAGATTGAAATGAGATTCATCAGTATTCATAGGAAAACCACACTTAGACTATCCTGGTTTTCCAGTCCCCAAAGCTAGTAAACGTGAAAGGAACTCAACAGAATTGAGGAGACAGAACTAGGAATGTAGGTCCCACAATGTATGCACTAGAATGTATTCATATTTTAGGCAGCCAGTGGGGCTGGGGTAAGGAAGCAGAAGAAGCCAAGAATGGGAAAGAAGGATCAGAAGTGAGGATTTAGCGTCTTCCTCTTCTCATAGATACCATCAGTCAAGCTACCACAAACCCAAATTTGACTATGTCCCTGGGGCAAGGTAAAAAGAGGTGCCATAAATAGGAATGAAAGGGCCTGGGGGAGGAAAAGAAGTGATGGGCATAGGAACAGCTGACAGAGGAGGAAAAGAGAGTATATGTATATGGGTGGAGGAGATCTCAAGTGGTAGAGTGAAGGGGCCTAGGTGGCCCTAGGCAAGGACTGAGTGTCAACCAAACATAAGTAAGATGAGAGGTTACCTGTAATTTAATATCTTAATATCTGTGTGTCATGAAAAATGACTATACCTAGGCAAGAGCAAATTTTCATACCAATTAAGAAAGGCAGTTTACTGCCATAAGGTTCTTAGTTAGTCAAAAAGAACATATGATAAATTATGCAAACATTTTGTGAATTTCCTTCCAGTATGCAAATTTTATGTAATTAGCTATCATGTTTTTCATGCAAAATTAAATTTGCTATAATAATGAATCACAATCAAGAATAAGAATATTCAATGGGAGAGATAACCTATTTTTATTTTCATTTTTATAATTGGGAAGATGCAAATGGAGGATGAAAGTGATTTAGGAGTAACTCCTGCATTAGGTACTACCACTTATATGGAGCAACCAAAACCTACTTCGACAAAAAGAGGCAGGGACCTTAGTCTAACTCTGTAGACATATTTGCATGTTCTTCATGTTTGCAATGGCCCAGAGACTGTTTTCGCAGTCTTCCACAGGAAGTAGAAACAGTGGAATGTTCCTCCTACCTGTAATTTGTTCAGAAAGTTGGAGGAAGTATGCTAATGATGGGTCTGCAACCAAAATAGGTACAGGCTGTTGGACAGGATTGTCTAACTATTGTCAGACAGGCAGAAAAACCGCTTTGGCCCATTCATTCATTTGGACTAGTGTAGCTTTTGTGTTTAATCTCTATAAATCCGATGAGCAGAGCTATTAATTACTTTTGTAATCTCTTTCTTATTGATCTCCTGACATTGAAGATCCATGCTGAATATCTCAAAAGCACACTTCCATTTCTTTAAGATGGCCTAATAAAAGTCCTTTACCTATGTGCTGTCTTTCTCATACGACCATCAAAGTGATAATCTAAATAGGACGGGTAGCAGCAACTCACTTGGGAAGTACGAGAAGGGAGGATTCTTACAATTCCCTCTTCCTGCTCTTCTAAGACTCTCATATGAAGATGAGTGTTTTGAGGACTATCTAAAGAAGAAAGCTTTGGAAAAAAGAGGTTTGTTCTTTAAGATGTAAGACATCTTCCCAGACTCCTCCCTATATGATCCAGGGTTCCTGAACTAATCCCCTGGGAAAGGTAACAAGTGCCTTCTGCTGAAAGATGGAGAGTTATTGACAAAACATCAAGGAACAAAAGGAGTGAGAATCAAGTGATAGAAAGCAAAGGATAGTGAATATCTCCTGCTACAAAAGAAGAAAACTGAGGAACAGAAGAATGCAGCAAGCAGAGCCAGGGGCAGAGGAGAGTAGATAGGAAGAGAAATGAACATTAGGAAACAGGGCCTACAGACAACACTGTAGACAAAAGGCTGAACCCAGATTGTTGGGAAAAGAGACCTGTAGCACAACCCTACAGGCAACTGGTGATGGGAAGTAGGATTTTGGATTTTTCTAAAAGAAGTAGGAGGTGAGAGCTTTTGGAAGCAAGTAATGTAGTAAAGCTAGAAGAGCAAGGATCATTGACATTAAGAATAGAAACCCTAACCATGTCTGGCTGAGGTCCTAACCAGGGCAATACTATAAGTCACAAAAACATCAAAGTTTATGTCTGAAGGTTGCTCAATATAGCAAGGAGGGATATTATTACTTTCTAGGGACTCGGCATCAAATACAAAGCAAAATGGTGACCAGTTATGTGTAATTCTTAGATATAAGACAGGTTTCTAGGGAAGCCCTACTCATTGGACTGAGGAAGGGAGTATCAATCATTACTTTCTAAGGACTCAATGGTGAGGTTTAGCTGCTTTCATTAAGTGTTAAATGCAAATGTCTGTATCAACATTTTTTAGTCTCTGTACTTACAAAGGGATCTGGTGACTAATCTCCAGAGTACATACTCTGGGGAATGCCAAGTACTGGAATTTATAGATTATCTAGATAGGGGCAATGAACCAGAAAATTGAGAAGTCCCCAAAGCATATATAGACTCTGTATGTCAAAAGGTAAACTTTGACATAAAGATTACAAATACATTTGATAAATAATATTAATCAATATTTATTGAGGCATTCTATAGTACAAGATGTTCTATCGGGAAATGCACAGATGCATGAGAGACCATTTTTGGTCACAAGGCAACTACAGCCTAAATAGGAAGACAAGAGTGACACAAATAAAGTTAAAGGACACAAAGTTTAAGTAACAATGCTACAAGGTAACAAAAGAAACAATATCATAAGGCAAATCATGATGAATTTTCAAAAAAATTATTTAAGCAATCATTATTATAGAAGTTTGGAGACCTGTGAGAAATATTTGTTAAACTGAATTTAATCCAGTACAGATAGAATCATACTATTTTCACTTTTTTTCCATTTTTTAACCTTTTGGCCTGTTTCTTCTTTTTACGACATGGCTAATAAGTAAATATGTCTTATGCAAGTGCACATATATAATCTATATCAAATTGCTTACCATTTTAGGGAGCAGAGAGGGGAAGGAAGGAGAAAATTCGGAAGTCAAAAAAATTTTAAATGAATGTTAAAAATTGTCTTTACATGTAACTGAAAAAATGAAATACTATTTATAAATAAATTAAAAAGCTGAATTTCAGCTGAAGTAGAAAAGGAAAGTTTCAGGGATCATATGGTTTCTTGCATTTGTATCACCTCTTTAAAGCACCCAGATTAACTCATTTAATTCTCATAATAATTCAGTAAAGCAGGCACTGTTATCCTCATTTGCAGATGAGGAAAGTAAGGCTCAGAGAGGTTTATTAGCTTGTCAAAGGTCATATAGCTAATTGTAGGAAGTGTCGAGACTAAAACTCGGGCATTTTGATTCCCATTAACTGCTCCTTCTACTATATATACCACGAAGTTATTTAAAACTAGAAAAGATTAGAGTTGAAAATTTAGCAATATTCTAAATGCTTTTCATTTTTCAAGCGTCAAATGGCATATCCCATCAATATATTCTGTTTGGCATTTATTCCCAACTTTACCTCAAATTAGCTCTGTGGCCTTGCTCAAGTCATTTCCCTTCTCTTAGCCTTAATTTCCTCTCCTTGAAAAGATGGAGGTGAGACTAGAATCAGACATCCAGTTCTTGAAAGGTCCTCACGCTATCTAGTCAAACCTCTTACTTTTTTTTTCAGAAGAAACTGAGAGATTTGGTCTGCAGCCAATACACTTTTAGGCTATTTTACAAGGTTTTCCTCTGGAGAGGTTAAATAATTTGTCCCAGGTCATACTGGCAATAAGGGTCAAGATGAAGACCCTTTGAGCATTATGACATCTGCATTGCTTAAAATACTGCCTCTCTGATTACTGGAAGAGATCATTGATGTAGAGCTAGAAAGAATCTTGGAAGTTATTTTAGAAGTTACCTCTTTATTTTTCCAATGAGGAACTGAGACTTAGACAAGCTAAAGGTCTTGGCTATTGTCCCAATAATAAATAGTAAAGAGCAAAAATGTGATTCGAACTAAGGTTATCTGACTCTGAAGCCAGTGCTCTTTTTTTGTATTTCCATAGTGATTTAATACTTGCAAAGCATTTAACAAATAGTTTTACCTAATTCTCATTTCAAACCTGGGAGGTAGGTGCTCTTATTGGCCCCATTCTACAGACAGAAAAACTCAGGCAGGAACAGGTTTACATGACTTGCCTAGGAACATCCATCCAATTAGTGCCAGAGACTGAAACTGTATTATTTTCAGGTCTTGTGGCCCCAACCACAGTATTTCATCCACTGAACCACCTAGCTACTTACCACATTACAGGAACAGATGTCCAACAGTTACCAAAATACTTTTATGAGGACTTTTTGTGGCCAGGAACAAAAGTACCAATTAAATGGAGAATGACTGAAGAAATTATAGTATGTAAATGCCATGAATTGTGAGGAGTAATGACAAATATTAGGATTTCAGAGAAAAATTCATGATAGTGTTTTAGGCAGTGTGAAATCTGTAATTTAACAGATATTTAACCAGGTCTCTTTTCTTGAGAAGTCTAATGAAGTCTGTGCTACACCTAGAGACCTTCCCTTGTTAAAAAGATCCATGTTGTATCTCCAGAATAATTTATCCAATGGTCAAATATTGGCTCTAGTTAAGCCCTTCCTACAAGTATTGGTTTTATATGCCATCATTACAGCATGAATATTGTTGCCTACTGATAACACTCCTCCAGAGGAAAACACATCCCCCCTCTGCACACCGTTAAGGCTGCTCTCCATGGAATCCTCTGACATAAAGTAAAAGAGGCACTCTGCCTGAACTGAATCCTTATGGAACTGCTCATAAGAATTAACTTTCCAATACTGAACAAGCTCTGAACTCCATTTAACACCTTTCTTTATTAGTAAGTGATAATGTTTTTATACGATATGAATTTTCTGATGAGAAATACAGTGTTCTTTCAACATGAACACAAACATAAACATCTAATTTGGATTTTTAATATCTGCAATTATTATAAATAAGCATCTTTAACACTACGGAAACTTGAAGCATGTGCTTTTAAATCAGGCTGGCATTTCTATTTAATTCGTGCTGCTTGTGATCATGGGAAATAAGAACATGAATCCTCCACTCATAATCAAAGTATTGAATTTATGTCTGCACAGTGGATAGAACACTGGGCCTAGAGTCAAGAAGACTCGGCTTCAAATTGGCCTCAGTTTCCTCATCTGTAAAATAAGCTGGAGAAGGACATGGCAAAGCACTCCAGTATCTTTGCCAAGAAAACCCCAGAAAGGGGTCATGGACAATTGAATAAGACTGAAAAAAAATGACTGGACTACAGCAAATTTCTGTCAATACATTCAGTCTGCTTCTCAGAGCAAAGCATTTGTTACAGCTGTAATGAAATATAAAAATTCCCTTAAAAAAAGTTTGAGCTCTTTTGTCTGCTTTTGCCTAATCTCTTTTAGAGGTACTTCTGAGCTATGAAAGGGCCACATTAAATCCCACTAAGAGGGACAGGGAGAGAAATGACATTTCTGGATTATCCACAAGCCAAATCATCAGCATTTGAAACACTAGTGAGTCAGTTGGAATTGAAAAGAAAAAAAATTACTGGTCCACAAAATATTTATTAGCCTTCATTAAGGGTAATCTTGCCTTAAAGGCATATATTTAACTGAAATGCTGCCTCATTCATGGAATGTAATTGGTGGGTAAATTCATCAGCAAAATAATTGGACAGAACTAGTTCAATCACAGAGATACAGTCAATATAATCATCTGTTTTTCCCAGGCCAAATCATATTTTTATAGGGCTGGGGATTAGTGGATAGAACTTTTGAAATTGGTTGGGGGGGGCGTGGGGCTGGTAGTGAGAGGAAAGAGTTGCTTCAATGCTGGGATTTTGGGCTGGCCTAGGCCTGACATTTTGAGTGGCATTCACACCAGTTCAATAGCCCCAACCTGAAAATATAGTCTTAGAAGGTCCATTAAGCGATGACAGCAAGCAGCTACTCTTAGGATGAAAAAACAAAATGCAAGCTACCAAAGGGGAAGGAAACTTCTCAAGAGACAGCTACCCGAACCTTTACATGCTTTCTATCTGTCCTTTCCCCCACAATCCAAAAGTCAGCCTCCCCAAAAGAGGTTGATTTTAATATATTAATCTTACCTTAGCCCCACGAAAGTCAGACATGGAGCAAAGTATGCCTGTTGTATAAATAGATGAATTCTACCTCTAGTGAAGAATCATATGAATAGTAAGACTACAGATGATGGAAAAAGACATCCTAGTTTTAAAGAGCAATGAGCAAACAGCCTTTCCGGTGTACATAAATTCACTTTGCAATAGAACACTGACTCACCAAGAGATTTAAAAAAAATTACTTGGATTACACAACATTTTAAAGGTTTTTGTCATAAGGCACTGGAAAATCTACTTCACCACCTTGTGAGTCAGATTGGACCTCTGAAACAACGTCAGGAAAAGATCCATTGACTCAGATGCTCCTGGGTTGTGGGTTGCCTAGAACTTTATTGTCTTTTAAACAACGTGCAGCCCTGCTACCATTTTGAAAACAAGGTAAGGCAGCAAAACTGAAAGAGTAGCTCTTTGAACTTTTTTGAGAATCTCACTTTTCTGCATTAAAAGTCACTTTCTTATTAATCAGATAACAGAGGATTTAGTGAATCTTGATTTGTATAGTTCTTACAATGAACTCCCTTTGTTACCATGTAAAAATAGAATTTATATATCTAGGCAAATATAGTTCAGAAAGAAAGACAACTTAGCACCCCAAGGTAATAGTTGGAGAGACCGGGGCCAATCATGAATCAGTAGCCCATAAATCATAATTCTTTGGCCTGTTATGCCTCCATACAGTTTTCTTTGGAAAATCTCAGAATATAGTTCAAATATATCTCATATGTAGGTTTCTACTGATATGACTTAAAGGCCTCACAGCTTTCCCAGCTTTCCTCTAAACATTCGAAGTAATAAAGAATATTAGGTATAGATCAGTCATTACTAATGTTTTAGCTGACCTAAAATCATGATTCTTATCACTCTATGTCCCCCTTAATGTCATTTTTACCACTGCCACTATCATGGTGAAAGGGGCCTGCAGAGTATTGACAAAAAATTTTATTTATATTTCTTTCATGAGTTACCATGGCCAAAGAATGTCATTACTCATTGGCTATCTTTCTGATGGAGAGGTTGATACACATACATTTATTGATTGCCAGCTTTGTATAAAATCTTTCACTAGGTGTTGAGTCTTTACTATCTCCATTAATCAAGTCTGAATTAAAGTTCTGCCTTCCACATGAGGCCTTTCAAAGTGCTTCTTAAAATTATTGTCTTCCCTCTTTGATTTTGATAGATGAAATAAATTATACTTCAGGCATGAATTATGGACAAGGCAGGGTGAAGATAATATATGACTACTACCACTATTACTACCGCTGTTACTACCACTACTACTGCTACTGCTACTATTGCCACTGCTTAACACTACAACCGCCACCAATAAAAATAATAATGTAGACAATACCTGACATAGGTAATGTGGTTTAGTGGGAAAAACAATTCTGAATTTGGAGTCCCGGGAAGAAGATGCCCTTCTTTGCCACTTAATAGCATAAGCAATGTGTATCCTTTGTCCAAAACCTAATAAGGTGACATATAACTGGAGAAGTAGAACTGTGTATGTATAATACATATTACATTCTCACAATAAATGAAACTATAAATCATAAAGAAGTTGCATATATAGATACAACATATAAATATGTATATACATACATATGTGTGTATGTGTATCCCAAAGTCTAATTGATTGAATTATCTTGATGGTATATTGAAAAAAATCAAGAGACATCATTTCAGGGATTTCTGGTTATCTCCTCTCACATAAGCAAGTGGGCTAATCTTCATGAAGATAATTGCAGTTAAGAAGTAAAGAAATTCTATTTTAAAAAGACATGATGCTCTAAAATAAGTCGATGTGTATTCTGATAGGTGTTGACAGTCATAAGAGTGAACAGTGAAAACTACCTTGGAAAATATAACTACATTGTACATAGTTCAAAGGCTTTGTGTCCATTTTTCATGTTTTTCAAGAAATGAGTTGGAATGCATTGCACAATCAGCAATGACTATCATAAAATGAGGTAGCAGACTACCAAATTAAACAAGAAATAACTAGTTGTAGGTGTAGCAGTCACTGAAGATTGAGCTCATGGACCAGTTAGAGGAAGGATCAATATAAACTGTAAATAGAAGAAAAAATAAAAATGAAAAAAAATGACATTGAATTCAGTTCCAGTAAAAACAATCTGACCTGCTTAAATAAATTGTCACATGAACAAAAGGATGAAAGTTTAAAAAAGTAAAAGTATTATAATTCCATAGAAAAGTTTAGGTGATCCAGGAATTACTACAAAGAGGAAGACAAAAAAAGATGACACAAATTATTTCATTTAGAAAATATTCAATTTCCTCACTAAGCAGAGAGATGTAGTCAGTAAAAACAACACTATTTAGAGTACAAGTTCATTTGCAAAACTTTCTGAGCTAACATGGTAGAAAATATGTCATTGTCTGAGCAATTAGTGGAAAGTAGCTGAAGGGAATAGAAGCTGCAGGAACCTTGTTATGACATCCAGTTAAGTCAAATTATCCTGAGAACATTTGTAGAAGAAACTGGCAGGAGAACAACAAAGAAAACGAAACAGAATTTTTATAGTGTTCTCTTTTCACTGCCAGTGAGAGACAAACATAAATGGATGCTACCCTCTCAATATCCAATGTACCAAGAGAAGAGGTGAAAGGTATAGAATAGAAAATGAAGTTAGGAAGAGTAACTGTACCTGAACAAATATATAAAAAAAGAAAATCTGTGCTAGAAGACCTCTGATATTAATTTTTCAGAGACTGTAAAGTGGAAGAAAATTCCAAAAGATCACAGAGAGTATAAGTGACTGAGAAGGTACTAATAACAACTACCCATCAGGAGTGTAGATTATTTGTGCCTAATCTGTGGTAGAACCTTGTGAGATCATATTGGTCTGATCAGCCAGAGTCAGACATACTGTACCTTACCTTCAACATAGTGATATCATTTTAGTTGCCTTTGAGAACAAAGGACAATGACCATCCATTAGGAGAGTGTACCACTGCAGAGCTGAGAAAGGAAGATATAGACAGATAGATAGACAGATAGATAGATAGATAGATAGGTAGATAGATAGATAGATAGACAGACAGACAGACAGATAGCTGGATGGATGGATGGATGGATAGATAGATAGATAGATAGATAGATAGATAGATAGATAGATAGATAGATAGATAGATAGATAGATAGACACACAGACACACAGACACACAGACACACAGACAGGATAGATAAATAGATCTGATGACTCCCTCCCATCCTCTGCCCTTTGGGAGTAGAGAAAGGGAGAAGGTTGAAGACGAAAAGAGTGCTTGATCACATTTCCATTGGAGGCAGGGATGGAGGCATTTAGGGGCAGCAAAAAGTATGTGATAGGGGTGTGTAGAAGCCAATCTATGAACCTAACATGTAGGAGAGGCACTAGCTATGATAAGTGTTCATTCTAGGTATGCATTTTAGCATGACAAGCATTAATAATTAAATGTGCAAGCTAGGCATCCTTGGATATGGTCACCATGATGTGTAGGAGTATGTATAGGCATGAGTATTTGCCTTGTTGCAGCTAGGGCATGTAGTTTGGTGACTAATAGCTCCCACACAAAATAAACCAATACTGAATGCACAATAATGAGAGTTAGATTGGCATTCTGTCTAATATAACATATCTGATCTATGGAGAGTTGAGCTGACCTCCAAGTTTATCTGAAGGAGAGGAGAGTATGAGTTGTAAGGATAGGAAAGGGGATTATGGAACCTAACACTGTCATATGTCAATTTTTCATTTCCATATTATCTTTATGAGAAAAATTTATCAATGCATAATTAATTAAAAAGTAAAGAGGAATGATGCAGAGTTTTGCAGGTATTTTCTAAAGCATCCAACAGTGGTCACAAAATCGACTTGATGAGCATAAAGAAAATATAATACTGCTACTCTGGCAGTTGATTTTAAATACAGATGTGAACATATATATGAAACCATATGTATGTTTATATATGTTCATGAATACATATGTTCATGAATACATATGTATATATGTGTGTGTGTGTGTGTGTGTGTGTGTGTGTGTATGAAACAAAACCAAAAGCTCTCCTCAAAAAAAAAAGAATTCCATACATATTAGATTCTTGTAAGAGATGGGGCTACAGAGATAAGCTCACTGGATCATCTGCTGATTATTGACGTCAAGTGAGGTATAAAACAGGGAGACAAACACTCATAGAAGATGCTCATTAGAGTCATGAAAATATCCTGGGCAGAGTTTGAACTGAAGAACAGATCTGTATTAGGGGCAAAGTTTTCCAAATGAGACTATTACCAGATAATATTGTGCTAATTGTGTTGTCTCTAGGAACACTACAAAGTCATGAAATCGCAATGAAATTCACAGCAGTGTAGAGGGAAAATGATGTCTATAATCAATTGCATGAGAAAAGCAGAATGTATGAAAGATGTAAATTTACAGTAAGTACAGTAATAATAACAACATATATAAGCATTTTATGTTTCAAAGTACCACATATATATATACATACATACACATAGAGAGAGAGAGACGTATGTGTTATAGACAGATAGCTATGTTTGAACAGAAATATACACATACTTCTCTCTCCCTCTTCCTTCTTCTTCCTGTCTCTTTCTCTTTCTCTGTCTCTCTCTCCTTGACCCAGGTCTTCCACTCTCAGTCCATTATGCCACTCTGTCTCTCTAGGGAACTTATCTAGTTATAATTTACTACTACCAAAGGAAAGAATACAATAACAGCATATGCCAGGCTATATCATAGCTACCTGGGTATCTTTTGTTTTAATTCCAGGGCATTCTACAGAATATATAAGGTCTGACTAGGAAATAATCAGTTATTTTTTTCAGAATTATAAATTTAACTGAATAGCTCCAGAATTTTGGGCCTTACCTGTTTTATACTCTAGAGTAAACAAAGAAATCTGTAACCTTTTATAAACGCACCTGTCTAGGGTAAACAACCCCAGGCAACCTTTGTCACTAGACCAATCAAGAGCAAGCTAGATAAAAATATGCTCATGGCTCAAACAATTCCTAGGGTGTTTAGTACTTTCAGTACCTTTGGATTCATCAATCATTCCGACTACCCCTGTCCACATACCCACCTCCCTTCCCTCTGGGGCAAGGGGCCAAGTCTGACCTGGTTGCCTCACTAACTCTTGCGTCTGAAATTGCAGAGAAAATTCCCAATGAAATTACCAGCTGATGATAACAGAGAAGACTAAGTGTAGCTCAGTTACAATTTGATGAGTGTGGTGATGTATTAAGAATTGATAATGTTACAGAAGGCCATAGTTTTGAGGCTGGTGTTGTAAAATTTCTCTGCATATCAGAAACAGAGATGTTGTGAGGGCTAAGATGTTTAAAATGTCTCTATTGGACAAATCAAAAATATCCTGCGTACCTACGCAGAAAATTATTTACAAATTAAACTTGTCCTGTACCCACTACACAGAGACTTTGTTACGTTTGTAGTTTGCACAGTGCTTGACATAGGCTGACAATCAAAGAATGTTAAGTAACTTGAGAACATTAAATAATAAAAGCATAAAAGAAACATGGAAAACCACCAGCCACTGTGAAATTGATGATAGTATCTTGCTAAAGGAATGCAAAGCCTCTATCTCATCCGGCTGCAAAACAATATGTGTGTGAAAAAAATATCATTTGAAAGATAGATACAGTACTTAATCTTTAATTTAAAATGAACTTGCATTTCAACTTCGAGTAACCCTGAAAAATTATTAAAGGTTAGAACTTCCATAGAAAGAAAAACTTGCAGTAATCATAACTTTAGAATTACTTTTCCATTAGGGTTTTGATAATCTTTAGAGGAATGATCGAATTTATCTTTTCATGTGATAATACCCAGTGGTCACAGAGGATGTTTCATTATTCAGGAAAAGAAAGGCCATAAAAATAAACTAATTTTTAAAGATCTTAGATCATTTCTTCTAACTTTCTTTTTATCACACACCAAGAATATGTATGAAATTATTTATTTTTGTTAATAATCTTTAGTTCAGAGCACCCAAAAGAGAATAGAAAAAGGAGCAGGACAAAACTTGATCTACTTTACAATGTTGCCAAACGGGTCAGCACTGCTAGGAAGAGAAAATCAAGAAGGATGTGGGTTTCTGCCCTCTAACCCTACTCTACACAACAGCATAAGATCTTGAGCAGTGGGAAATTGTCTAGAGAAGTCTGGGTAGACTTTAACTACCAAAACCAAAATCAATTTAAAGTGACAGGTATGTGAATGTGCCCTAAAGAAAACTGAGAAGGGCCATAAGACTCCCTAGGAAGTCTGTGTTGGGGGAGGTGAAGGGAGGGAGAGTAAAAGCACTGGAGTAGAGATAAATAATGGTTACTTATTGACCACAAAAACACACCAGAAGATAAAAATTATGGGTTCAAATGTCTATAAAGTAAATTCAGATTAAGTGTGAAGAAAATTATTTTCACAATTGGGTCAACTGAACAATACAACAGTTTATATAGGGCCACTGAGGTTGAGGACAGAGAATATATGAAGTCAAGTCAATAAGCATTTATTAAGCTCCTACTAACTGCCAGATGTGTTGCTAAGTGCTTGGAATACAAAGAAAAGTAAAAACAGTCTCTGCTCTCAGGTCTTCAGTATAGAACAGAGATTTTATTGGGGGAAGGGAAGGGGGTAAAGAAGGTTGCAAAAGACAGTTATATGTACATAAGATGAGAACAAGTCCCTCCCTTGACAGTGTTAAGCATTTAGGGGTTTGTGTTCCCTCTTAGGGGCCACTAGGGGCTTACTGAGTTCAGAAATAGACCCCCTGGAAGAATACACAGAGAACAGACTCTGCACCTCCTAAATGCAGAATTTTATATATGTGGGAAACATGTTTTGTGCCTGTGGGCATATTTATGCCTTTGGAATGTAGCAAAAATTAGCTTTTAAGTTAAAGTGGGGGTGGGGAGGGGAGAAAAGAGTATCCTCATTGTCCTTGCCTGATATAGCTTTTGTTAATGCTCTAATTAATATGCTTTCGCAGTATAGATTAAGACTTTCATTAGTTCTAAGACTGGATATAAATATTTATGCATTTTTTTTACTTTTTTTTGCTGGCAGAGTACAGTAGTTAAGGCACCTTTGTATAAAGAGAAGAAAGATGAATGGCAAACAATTGATAGATTTTTCTGAAAGTTTTCCATTAATGATTAAATAGTATCAATTCGATGACTTTACTCAGCAGCTCACAGACAACAAAACAGAGCTAAATCTGTCAATTAGCATTTTCATATTCTCTCCTGACACAGCCTAATGGTATCTGCAAGATACAATTTCCAATACCTAGCTCTTTGACATTTTCCATTTCTCTGCACATTTTTCTCCTGTTGCTCCCTGTTATGACTAAAAAGCAGCAGGATGTTGTGCGCCTTGGTGGGAAATGCATCACCTGCTGTTGAAAGCAAACCAATTATTGTGTCCCCGCTAAATCTCGGGGACTCCTTGTGTATGGGTTTCCCCACTTAAATATATCAACAGCATACTCTGGACCCATTTTAAGTGGCTAAACACTTTGGAACACCAGCTGGCCTCTAAGTTGATGTCACCTGAGGTGCCCATTAAGGGTCTGGAAAGCTGCCAGGTCTGAGAGCCCTTCCGGTAACGGCAATGCATCAATCAAAAGTCATAGAGAACAATGCACTCCACGTTTCTACACGCGCAGCTCCAGACAATGATGGGAAAATGAATGTATTGGCTTTCTCCTCCCCAGGCCCTCTGTTGCAGGGGAGTAACCCTCTTCAACAGCCTTGGACAGTTTCTCTGGTGGATTTCCAGCTGGCAGGGAGATGGATGCTGTTTTCACAACTGTCAGAAATCAGGTTTCTTAATTCTCACTGGTATCTATTTTTAGCCAGTGTTTGTAAATGTTCTTAGAATATTTTTATCTTGGTCTTTCCAGATCAAGGAGGACCAAGATACCAACTCTTGCCGGTCCTGACTGCCTCATGAGAAGCAAAGAAAAGACGAATTCCAGAAAAAAGGAAAGTTTTGTCCACTAACCCCCAAGGAAACTTCAGAGTAGCAGCTTAGAATTTTTTGTCTTTGAGGGGCACCTTAATTATTTTCAAGCTGTTTTGGAAGTGCCAACCAAATCTCATCCTATGTAACGTTTTCTCTCCTGGTTTATATCACATTGCTCATATATCTGAAAGCTGCTCTAAAGAAATTGTCCCACTAAATGACATAAATCTCCCTCAAACTCAAAATTCATGCTCCCTTCAATATGCCGAAATCTTAATTAACCTGAATTCAATTAATTGGGACTCTCAATTTGCCCAAATCTTTTGCATGTTTCATTGATTTGGGTGCTGTGGTTGTTAGAGAAAGAGGCAAAACACTCCCAAAAAGAAGCTTGCATTGTGGTGGCCTGCATCTATGGCCTTGTGGAGCAAAAAGTTACCCCAAAATCATAATTCTGAGGCACTTCAAGCGTTATAAATACCAAAGAAAAATGTACCTATTCTCACTTAGGAAGGAAGATAAACATAAGATATTTTAAAAGGCTTTTAATGGTTAAATTTTTTAAAAAAACGGGTTTTGATTTAACCTTCAGTTAAATGGAAAATTCCTTGCCCCCAAAATTGTCTAGAACACCTTGGTTAAATAAAGTTTTACTGTCCTAACTAGAGCTATAAGTTGAAATTTCTTCATATCAGACAAAAGTAGCTGAGGCAAGAGGAGGCACTCCCAGAAGATCCCAGAAGGTAGTTGCTATAGGGAGGAAGTGTCTTTCTCCCTAAGTTGTCAGCATCCTTGATAAAGCCCCATTTGCCCCATTTTGGTTATAGTTCCGGGCTTTACAAAATATCTTTGTTCATTACACAGAAATCGGTCTTATTTCAATTTGAAGGATGTAATATTTCCTTCACCTTATGGATAGGCAATCTGGGCTCAAGAGGTTAAATGCCTTGCCCAAAGCTAGACAATCTGTCAATACACAATTAGAAATATGAGCTCTTGATCGACAGTCTTATAAGCAGCATTTATCATGAAGGAGGGTGGCTACTTGACATTAGTTCTGTAAAAGTGTCTTCTTTGATGGAAAATCCTGGATAAAGACAAAGGGGTCTACATAACACAGCGCCATGCTTCTTTGGAAATCCCTTGAAGAATTAAAAAGACTTTCTTCTCTCAAACATCCCTGCTATTAAACAATTTCAGCCTATGATGTTTACTATCGATTTTTTCCCCTCTTCCATTCTTCACTGCCAGGCCGAACACAAAGGTCACTGCAAAACTAAATCTTCACATGAGTAATTACTGAAGGGCGACTTTTATGATACTGGCCAGCAGCTACTTCATGGGTTTTCCAGGCATTAGGTAATTAATTCATCTCAAAGTAGGCTTGGACATTTGGACAGGGTATACTATCTCTAAAGACATTTTTGAAGTGAGAGAATTTCAGATGCTAGGTGTGAATTAGATCACAAGCCAGCTCTCCAGCAGACAATAAGAGGACTCACAGAGCAGAGTACCATGGCCAGTATGATTTGCCTTGGCCAGGTTCCACAATCAAATAGAGCACGGCATTCAACTTAACTAAGATGGGTGCAGGGAGTTATTGTCATTGTGGGCTTTTAGGACAATGGTATCAATAGTAGTAACAATAAACAATTCACGTGTGATACTTATAAGTTTCTAATTCTAAATCCATGATCCTAGGATGACATGAGCCACACAATAGACCTATGAGGTTGGTATTATTATCATCCCTGTTTCTCAGGGAAAACAGAGCCTCAGCGAGGTTAAGTGACTTATCTAGGATCACACCACTAGTAAGAGCATGAGACGGGATTTGAATCCAGGTCTTTCTGGCTCTAGCTAAAAAACTAGAATAATTAGATAGATAGATAGATAGATAGATAGATAGATAAATAGATAGATAGATATTCTGGGGTATAGGTTCTGGGAACCCCCTTGGCACAATGCATAAATTGAATATAAAATTCAAATATATAAAACTATATATATAATAAGATACCAATTAAATATATATCAAACATAAAAATGTTATAAGCAAACATATGTACTCACATACATAGCTCACATAAATGTATGTATACATATATGCATATATAATGATAATACATATATGTAATATATATCACATTTGTCATACATTCATTTCTGAAGTTAAGTGTGTACATGGGGAGTAAAGGAGGGATTGGGGGGAAGGAGGCAAATCTATTTACTCATTGTCCTGAGGGTTTTGTATTTTCTCCATCAGACCACTTTGTCTATAAACTATTTTTCCTGAACAAGCTAATAGAGTAAATTCATAGGTTGTCCAGTCCAGAAGGAGCCTTTGAATGTTCTTTATAATATTAAGACATAGGGTGAGGTACACAGAATGCTGAATTTGAATTTAGGATATCCTGTTTCCTATTCCAGTTCTTACACTTCCCAGCTACAGGGCACAATTTCTGGTTTGGTCCTTGCCAATCTGCAAAGTATTGTAGAAAAGGCCCAGGGGTAGACGATATTTCTGTCATCCTAGAAGAACCAGGCTCCATAAATTCCAAGACTCATCGCAGAAGGGCTGGCTAACTCGATGATGAATTTTTCCAAACATGGCAACTCACAAATACTATTTATTAAAGAGGTGAAGGGGTTAGAGTCTTCGCCGATGGAAAGGGTACTCATGCTTTCAAAATCATGGATGCTTGAAATAACAGAGTAACTGGCATAAATGATTAAACCAAGGTTTCTCTAAGAGCTTTTTTTTAATTGCTGTTCTTGCTTCCCACCCAGGCCCTACAGAGGAGTTGTCAGATTCTACAGGCCATAAAACTGCTCGTGGCCAGAATCAAATTAAGATGTAATTGGGAAATATTTAAGAAAATGAATAAAAATACAAGAAAACATAGATAATGTTAATAGGAAGTTTTCTAAGCCAATATGGAACTGAGGGGATATTTATGCACGGTTTGGTGGCACCTTCTTCTATTTGACTTTGACACCACTACTTTAGATAATGGATTAAGTGTTCATCCCATTCATTATCTTATTTAAAAAAAGAACAACAAGAAATCTGGAACACAGAAAGGCAAGTTTCTCTGTGCCCCTTCTCTATTTTCTTTTGAGATGATTCCTGCAACAACATTCCTCTGAGAATTCTACCTAAGCTATGCATAACAGTTACAACTCACTTGAAATATCCAACTGGCACTAATATTTCTCAGGGCTTGCATATAGTGATGGTTTTCTTTTCCCTAGTGATACTTTTCTTTAATCAAATGCCATATAGTTGTGGCTTAGTTATCAAGCTTCCCCTCTGTATTGATTGTCCTTTCTAGTAAGATTGTTGTACTTTTAAGAGACAGATATTGGTGTTACTCCAACTAAATGTTAGATTCTTTGTAGGGAAGAACAATTACCAAGTTCCTTGGTAATTAATGTGCTACAAAACTCCTAGGATAAAAAAAAATCCTTCACAAGCGTAAGGATTTATATGTAAATATGTCAATAGAAGCGTTCCTGAGCCTAGCTCCTCATGGTAAAATGCATGCTGCCAAGAAATTCAAACTTGTTTTCCTTTCTTCAGGGTCATTAATGTCCTTAATCAAAGAGTATTTTACTGATAGCAAGTACTAGGCTTGACTATACTTGACAGTAGGAATAAGATATAGTAAGAATGAAGAATTTAGAATCAGAAGAAATGGGTTCAATATCTGATTTTTTCAACTTACTAGCTAAGTCTCTGTGGGAAAGGCACAAAATCTCTCAAGATTTCGGTTACCCTGCCTGAACAGGTTTCCCATAATGAGCAGTTGAATTAAATGCCTTATATGCCTTATAGCTCTCACTCTATGGTACTAGGATCTCTAAGGTCCCTCCCAGTTTTGACCACTTATAATTCTGTGTTTCTATGAAGTAAAAAAAAGCAGAACCCCAATTCCTGGTTTTCCCTAGTAGGTCATGGTGAAGAATCATCAGTTCAAACTGAAATGAACTATTTCCTCTCAAATGACTATAGCAACAACGTTGAGATTTTATTTTTTCTCCACATCTTAATCACTTGCGTGACCACAAAGATGTGGCCTCTTGTAGAAAGTCATTTCTGAAAGCCATCTTGTTCCTGACATGTTTTTGTCAAGAAACATGAAACAGATGATAACTAATATTTATACATTGCTTTGCCTCTATAAATATGATGGTATAATATCTCATTTGATATTCGTAACAATCTAGGGAGAATAGGATTCATTTTAAAATCCACATTTTTTAAGATGAGGAACCTGAAGCACTAAGAGGTTAAATCTGATTTCAAGTTCAATATTCTGTCTGCCATGCCATATTGTGGATATAGTCTTTTCTTTATTTAGTCAATGACTGGCTGAGGCGAGAATATTTATAATGAAGCCCATCTGTTCCATACTATCTTCCTTTAAGTGAAAAGGAGAATAGGACTTATTTCTGAGCAGTAGCATGGACTGGACTAGAAGTCAAGACATATAGGATCAAATTCTGTTTCTGACATTGATTTATTAATTCAATGACCCTGGATAACTCAGTGGAACTCTGGGAAACAATATTATTTGTCTGTAAAATAGGTATAATGGAATGCGTGCCATCTACACCACAGGGATATGTGGGAAATGTTCTTCATAAACCTAGGGGAGTCATAGAAATGTGACATAATTTTCTCTTGTAATGGTGGTGGTGGTGAGGGGGAATTGAATTTTTGCCTAAAGATAGGCAACTACATCATTAAAGTTCCTAACTTGCTTAATATATCTGTTTCAGTTTAAATCTGTCATTCGGCCTTCAAAACCTAAAGCCTAAGAAGTCATAAAAGTTAAATATGAATTATAGTATAAGGATATATTGATCTTGCATACATATCTTTGCTTGTGCATATTTTGTATTATGGTAAGAGTGAGCATTAATCCTTATTTTAAATAATTCACTTCTTCCATTATTACTATAATCAATATAATATTAAAATTATGGCAATCTTTAAGAATTACTATACTAAATGAAGACATTAGAATATATGCTATATATCCTATTCCATTTCCAAAAATGGATTTTATGTGCTAATGGGCATCATGAGAAATCTGATCTGAATCTTTTACTACACATTGAAGACTAACTATTCAAGCTTCAAGTCTGTAGATTAATAATTGTTTTTATTTCTACTTAGATTACTCTACTGAGATAATGAATAGAGAAATGGGATGAGGAGACCTGGGTTTGATCGAGCCCTAGCCAGTTACTAGTTATATCTTGTGCAAATCATTTCATCTTGCAAAGTCTGTTTCCTCATTTGCAAAATTTGTACACTATCTACTTTTTCAGTTGTTGCAAGGAAAGTGCTTTACAAATATTAAAGTACTATGTAAACGTGAATTATTGTTTTTTAATTAATGTTGGACTGTATGTGATATACACAGCATGGTGCATTAAGGAAAATACTGGGCACGAAGTTAAGAGGGAATGATCTGGTTTCAGATCTTGGCTCTACCCTGATACCTATTAGCTCTTTTGGCTTGGTGTAGCCTTGCTTTTCTCATCTGTAAAAATGGGGAAAAGAATACTTGTACAATCTACTTCACAGAGAAGCTATGAAGAGAGCAGCAATTATGCAAAATTTAAAAGGCTCTATAAATTTAACTTATTATAATAGTATTAATACTTCTATTTCATTGCCTCATAGATCTGATGCCATTTTGAGGCATTTACAAGGTGAAGGTAAATGGGCCTAGCAACAGAATCATGGCACCAACATATGTTGCCTTTGAGTCACCATTCAGTCACACCTAATATGACAGTAAGAAAAGGATAAGCATAAAGTCATTAAGGGAAACAAAATCTATTTTTGGACATGTTATAATAAAATTCACATCTATAGAGTACTTTAAGGTATATACAACATTGTCTTCACAAAAAAAATCTCATCAGGTAGATAGTACAGATACCATTTGTCTGTTTTACAAATGAGGATACTGAGGCTCAGAAGAGGCTGAGTGATTTGTCCATGTTCATACAACCAACATAATTGTTGGAATTAGCACTAAAACCTATTTTTTTCTAACTGTGAGACAAGTGCTTACAACCACCTCATCATATTTATATCATAAGGCTACAATTACAACAGCCTGATTTGGGGCTTATCAAATTCACATGAAATTTGAGACTCATCAAAGTCACATTTCAAACCAGAGAGGATGCCATAACATTGATGCTGCAAAATTTTTAGGCTGGGCAAAACTACTTAGTACTGGCTAAAAAAAGAGTGGCAATCAGTGGAATAGGTTACGTACACAAGACACAACAGCCAATGACTATAGCAATGGACTGTTTGATAAACCCAAAGATTACAGCTTCTGGGATAAGAATTCATTATTTAACAAAGACTGTCAGGAAAACTGGAAAATGGTATGGTAGAAACGAGGCATAGACCAACTTTTTATACCATATACCAAGATAAGGTAAAAATGGGTACATGATTTAGATAGACATAAAGGGTGAGACTATAAGAAAACTGGGAGAGCAAGGAATAGTTTACCTGTTAGATCTATGGAGAATGTATGAATGTATGACCAAAAAAGAGACAGAGAACACTATGAAGTGCAAAATGGATAATTTTGATTACAGTAAATTAAAAAGTTTTACACAAACAAAGCCAATGCAACAAAGATTGGAAGGGAAGCAGAAAGCTGGGAATTTTTTTTTTACTTCCAGTGTCTCTGATAAAGGCCTCATTTCTAAAATATATAAAGAGCTGAGTCAAATTTATAACAATGTAAGTTTTTCCCCAATTGATAAATGGTCAAGAGATATAAGCAGGCAGTTTTCAGATGAAGAAATTAAAACTATCTATAGTCATATGAAAAAAAATGCTATAAATCACTAGTGATTAGAGAAATGCAAATTAAAACAACTCTGAGGTACCACATCACACCTATAAGATTGGCTAACGTGACAAAACAGGAAAATGATAAATGTTGGAGAAGATGTGGGAAAATCAGAACACTAATGCATTGTTGGTGGAGTTGTGAACTGATCCAATCATTCTAGGGAACAATTTGGAACTCTGCCCAAAGGCCTATAAATCCGTGCATACCCTTTGACCCAGCAATAATACTTCTAGGTCTGTATTCCAAAGAAGTCATAAAAATGGGGAAAGAATTCACATGTACAAACATATTGATAGTAGCTCTTTTGTGGTCACCAAGAATTAGAAATTGAGGTATGCCCATCAATTGGGGAATGGCTGAACAAGTGGTGGTATGTGAATGTAATGGAATACTATTGTTCCATATGAAATGATGAGCAGGTGTATTTCAGAAAATCCCTGAAAGACTCACATGAACTGATGCTGAGTGAAATGAGCAGAACTAGCAGAACATTGTACATAATAACAGCCACATTGTGTGATGACCGACTTTGATATACTTAACTCTTCTCAGCAATACAAGGATCTAAGACAATTCCAAAAGACTTACGATGGAAAATGCTATCCACATCCAGAGAAAGAATTATGGAGTCTGAATGCAGATGGAAGCATACTATTTTCTCTCTCTCTCTCTCTCTCTCTCTCTCTCTCTCTCTCTCTCTCTCTCTCTTTCCCCCTCACTCCCTTCCTCTCCCCCTCTCCCCCCATCCTTTATCTCTTCTTTCTTGTGGTTTTTCCCTTTGGTTCTAATTCTTCTCTACAACATGACTAATATGGAAATATATTTAATATGAGTATACATGTACACATGCAAATGTAGGCACAACATCTTGGGGAGGTAGAAATAGAGAGAAGAGGAGAAAATTTAAAACTCAAAATCTTTTAGAAGCAAATGGTGAAAACTAAAACAAATAAATTTTAAAAAATTTAAAAGAACCTCAACAAAAATTTTTAGGCTGGCACCCTCACCTAAGACCACAGATGGAAAAGCAAGTAGGAAAATTCAAATCAACTCAATAAGTATTAAGTACTTACAATGTGCTAAGTATTACGCTAAATTAAGTCCTGGAGATGCAAATACAAATTTAAAAGCAGACAGTCCCTTAAGTAGCTTACTTTGTACGGGGAGATGACTATACCTAAAAGGGAGCTTATATACCAGAGAGGTATCTGAATGAATGAATGGTAATGATGTCTGGAAAATAATTTTTCTTTCTCAAAAGGAGGATCTAGAAGGAAGTCACCAATGGCAGAAGAGGGCCATGAGGAAGAAGGAAATTTTAGGGGAAGGAGGGAAGCAGGCTCTCAGGAAAGCTTCAAGGTGAGAAGGCAGCTCAGGCATTAGTGATGAAATCCAGAGAGTCAGAAGCAGGTACAGGGTAGGATAGAAAGGTTGGAAATCTTGGATATCTCTCAAGGAAAATAGTGAGAATTATGGTGAAAATAATCTATATAGGGAATCAAGAGAACCAGGATCTTCATGGCTCTGTCCTTGACTAATAATGCCATTTCAGGAAACCACTTTTCTTTCTGGGCCTCAGCATCCTCATCTGTTAAATGTGGATGTTAGATTCTAACATTCTATGATAAATTATATAAATTCATTGGGAAAAAGAGACCCATCTTAATGCTGTCCTCATGGTCATAGAATAAAAGAAACTAGTATAACAAGGGTCATCCAATAACCATCATTCTTAGATAATCTTAGTGGTTTAGAGGTCATTTGACTTACCTAAACTCATATAGGCCATCACAGATGCAGTATTAAAATTAGACTCTCTTCTCTCTCCTTTCACAACTTTTTCTTTGTCCCAATAGAAATGAGAGTTGTGTAATTGAGAAGCTTAATTTAGTACAGCTCTTCTTTTTGGCGATCCTAGAATCTTCACACAGAGGGCACACCTGAGGTCCATCCATATACTCACAGTTGTTTTTTCAGCGCCCGATAGTCTTTTTAAAGTTTCATTCTTCTTTTTCCTCTATGGCTCTAAGACAGTTTCACTAATTTGACCTCAGAGCTTTGAGGTATATAGATGGCCAGAAATTGGGTAATCCTTTAAACAAAAGTCTGCCTGTAGATAAGTATATATGTATGTGTAAATATATATGTATATGTGTGTATATATATATATATATGTGCATGTGTACACATACACATATATGGGTATACATAATATATGTATATATACTATGTATGTGTGTATGTGCACATACACACATACATTTATATACACATACACACATATGTGTGTATGTATATGTATGTATATATATATATGCATGGATGTATGTATATGTATTGCCTTTAAAGAGGGCCCTTAAGGCTTAAATCATTAGGGGTGGGAGTGAGGGTGATAGGATATGTCCAATGTTACAAATCAACGAGGAGAATCAGTGTTGCTGGGCTATTTGTTTAGTGAATGTAAACAATGAGGTGACTTTTGTTTTGGAGTCCTGTATTCTGGAGCTAAGAGGAAAAGTAATCCATGATTTTGAACATCTGAGGATTTAATAATAGCTAGACTTATACGGTACTTCAAGATTGGCAAAGCCCTTTACACATACATAATTTTATTCTCACAAGAAACCTGGGAGGTAGATGCTATTATTATCCCTATTTTACAGATGAGAAGACTGTGGCAGACAACTGAGGGTCATATAGCTAGTAAATGTCTTGGGTTGGAATTGAACTCATGTCCTTCTGAATTCAGGACTAAAGCTTTGTCCATTGAGTTAGCTGAACACTTAGGCCCTACAGAGATTCAAAGCCAAATTGCCCATATGTATACAGTAATAATTTCAATCATTCTGTAACCACTAATTCTTTCTGAGACAGATGGGTTTCTGGCCTTGATACCAATAGAGGAATTAATTACCAAAAACTGGAGAGTAGAGTTGAGATAGGATAAATGTAACAAAATGATTCTGTGGTTTGAATTTACCATCATGATAAAAGTGCAAAGTTTTGAAATGGAGCCAGTTTTTTTTTTAAAATACTAATCCTACTTCATTTATAACCTGCATTTCTCTGACACTTCATGCTTCCCGCCCCATCCCATGAGCAGGCCATATGTCTAATGGGAACCATTCTTTAATTTGATGGCAATGGAAGCAGACATAAGCCACCTTCTGAGAATACTTTAAGCAATGCTTCATGAAATATTGTGGTCTTTTTATTTAAAATTGAGGTTATCAGAACTGAGCCCAGCACTCCATTATGACAGAGGTCTGGTTATGTCACCTCTTTGGTGCTAGAAAGCTGACAACCACCAAAACCCTCAACAATGTCTGTTGCCTAGGATTGTCCCAGAATTTGTTCTATGGTTCTAAAAAATAATTATGTTTCAGAATAAAATCAACAAAAAGGGAGTATCACATGGTAAAAACAAGATGACAACAACATCTTCCTGGGTAGACAAGGTGATCTTTCTCTTCATTAAGGGATCCATTCATTTTTTTTCTGGTACATGTTTTAAAAGAGCGATTCTGAGTGATTAATTAGAAGCAAGAAAAAGAACCCACGCTTCCTTTGTCCAGAGGAAGAACTACCTTAAGGAATCATCCTAGATTGAGAGTCCTTCCTTTTGCCCAACTCATTACTGTCAATTCATTTATCAACTACATATTAAGCATCTACTATGTATTCTCCATCTCAAACAATTAACTGTGAATGCATGATTTTCAAATCAGATTTGATGCTATCTCAATGACCCAATCTCTTTCCATAATCATGTTTATATTTGATTCTTTGACATTACTTTCAATAACCTCATTCACTGGAGGCATTGCATTTACTGAAAGAATCCTATACATTGTCATAGGCTATAAAATTATACCTATTCTATAAAGCACCTCTTTTTTTTTACTTGACCCTTTTTAATTTTCAAAAGTATGCCCAAATTTTAGCATATCAGGATATGGTGAACAAATATCTACTTACACCTTCATTCTTCTACATATTTTGAGACAGAAAGAAATTAGCAGCTGTAGTCTCTGACTCTGAGGAGCTTAAAAGCTAAGGATATGAAATATGCTTCTATGTGATGGAGTTGCCAAATGAATCACAGCCCTGGACTTGGAGTCAAAAAGACTCAAATTCAAATCCTGTCTCATCCATTCCTAGCTATATGAGCCCTGACAAGTGATTTAACCTCTCACATCCTCAGTTTCTTTATCTGTAAAATGGTTTATTAACGGTACATGTCACATGAGTTGTTGGAGCAATCATAATGATTAATATATGCACAGCACATTGTGAACCTCAAAGAGCAATAAAATTTTATCTGTTGTTGTGATTATGATTATTTAAACAACCCCCATGAATATATCAAATATCTGCTATGTGTCAGGCCCTGTACTAAATGCTTTATAAATATCATCTGATTTGGTCTTCACAACAACCCTGGGAGGTAGATGCTATTATTATCCCAGTTTTACAGTTGAGGAAGCCAAAGCAGGCAGGGGCGAGGTGACTTGCCCAGGGTCATACATCGAGGAAGTATTTAAAGCTGGATTTAAATTCAGGTCTTTCTGACTCCTGGCCCAGCTCTCTACTCACTGTGTCACCTAGCTGCCTCTAGGAGGGGGAAGTACTTTAGGGTCAATAAATGATTGAGACTAAAAAGAAAACAACACAAATTCATCTGCTTCGAAATTGAGCTTTGGGACTGGCTCTGTTTTGTTGAATTTCATAGAGATTATCTAAAGTCAATCATATTATATTATATTTTCATATTATAGATAAAAAACTGGGGCACAGAGAAATAAAATGACTTGCCCAGAGTCACATAGCTAGTAAGAAGCAGTCAGACTGGAGTCCATGTCCTCCTCCGACTCAAGTCCAGTGGTCTTTCAAGACTAAACTACTTCTCTCCTTATATGATTCACAGAAAATGTACCCTGGTTTTAAAACTAACTACAAAAAACCTATATCAAAAAATCCATTAAAAGAAATGGCAAATGATAGTTCTCTCCAGTCACCGAGTCTAAATCCTCTGATACTTCAGAGAGAATTAGTTTTTGATTACTGTCAGGTACCTATTTTGGGAGAGGACAAAGTTGGAATGATCTTAATTAGCAAGTGTCAGGCTACCCTTTAAGAGGAGATTTGCCCTCTCACTCAGGGGAAAATAAAACCGAAGTTCTCATATATACTGTCAAAACCATTGTGTGTTCCCATTTTAACACTTAATTCTCATTTCTGGCATCAAGTTTCACATTACTTGGCTTTACTAAAATTTTTAAGGAACATTACACGAAACTTCTTGAACGCCCACCCCTGTCCAAAATAAAAATAAAAATATGCTAAATAGTCATTTTGAAAAAGGTTTTTCTTGTAACAAAATATTTTAATTGTGAGGGAAATCTGGAAAATCTGTCTTGTGGCTAGAATCGCACTCCCACCCTAGTCAGGTGACTAGAAAACATTTTGTCACAAAAGGGGTTTAGAGGGTAAGGTAGACAATGGGAGGAACAGTACAATTATTTTCAGGCCACTTAAAAACACAGCAAATACTGGCCTAGATTGCCACCAAGCCTGGGCTCAGGGTAGACTGGTTCCTAGGAAGCAATACAAAGTGAGGATGGGAATAGGGGTGGGGGAAGTGGCACAGTATCATATTGTGAGAGGCACTGTGGAATAGTGGAAGGGACACTGGATAATATCAAGTCTGGAGATTTGGTTTTAAGTCGCACCTCTGATTCTTACTTACCACCTATGTGGTCTTGCCTGAGTGTCTCATTTCATCTCTCTCTATTCCTGAAGGTTTGCTCACCTGTAAAATGAGGGAATTGGCTAGATGACCTCTGGATTTCCTTTTGAATTCTCCATGATCTTTTCTTCCCTTACTTGTCACCTGTGGGACTTTGGGTGAGTCATTTATACTCCCCGATTCTCAGTTTCCTCACTTGTAAACAGAGGGAATTGGACTAGGTCGGTTCTGAGATCTCTTCCAGCCCTAGTATATGATACTAAGGATGTTGCTTTTCATAAATGTACATATTATTAACACAAAATTTTTATACTTATGCCTGCCATGAGAGCATGAGAGGGATGTGTGTGTGTGTGTGTGCGTGCCTGTGTCTGTAACTTGGAAGCTATCCTTTTGATAACAAGCCTCTCTGAACTTAGTCTGTTCCTGTTTGGTTTAAAATGCAGAGGCATAAACAAGGAAAGTTTGACTCTACTTGACATAAAGTACACTTTCAGGTCAGCTTTTGCAAACCAAATCAATTGAGCATTGTTGGAGATCCTGAGTCATAAGGTCTTCTTTGGAATTGGAAAGAGACACAAAGACACCATTTCAGGGAATCTGTCTACTATCAGACTGTTATCAATTTCCATGTCAAGGACTGAAGTCCTAGTTTCTATGCCCTAGTTATAGCTCTAAGAGAACTTGATATAGATTTCACTTCACTGGCATAGGAATCCAGGGTTGGTTCCATGGCATGATACAACACCTGAGTAGGGCATGACTTAGAATCATAGATCAATATTATTTTGGATGACTTGAAATTATAAAAGGCACTGGATGGATATGAAATGGAAATAAGCTGTCTACAGTATGTCTCAAGTAGCTGCGCATGCAAAATGGCATAAAAGGTATCATCAAGGCTATGTATAACCAGAAAAAGAGGTATCTAGACAATAGAAAGAATTAAAGGCAACAATTAAACATCGAAGATTGGCATATGGGTACTCTTGAGATAGTAAAAGAACCAGACAAGATTCATGGAAAGACATGGACTAGAATCTCACAGGATAAGAAATGATCCCCATGGGTGGAGCAAGTATCTAGAAAAAGAAATCATGAGTCGATCAAAGTAAGTCCATACTCTTAATTCCTGGGAAGCCTGATAGGCAGTGTTCTAACACCATTGTGCTAATGTCCTAGGTTTATGTCGCCTAAAGACTGGTAGCTTTATTCTGTTTCATTGGCAGGAAATGTACCATCAAAACCCCCACCAATCATCCTATAATGTGAGTGTTATGACTCATAGGTAGGACCTGTTTTAAGGATATTTAAGGACTTGGAAAAAATCACTGGAAAAGCAGTGTGAAGAATAGATCCTGTGAGGTTCAGGAGCATAATGGAAAGAAGGCTGGCCTCCTGGTCAAGAAGACATAGGTTCAAGTCCCATCTCTGACACATAGTGGTAATGTTTTTCAATCGTTTCCCATTGTGTCCAACTCTTTGTGACCCCATTTGGGGTTTTCTTGTGATATGCCATTTCCTTCTCCAGCTCACTTTATAGATGAAGAAATGAAGGCAAACAGGGTTAAGTGAGTTTCCCAAGGTGATACAGCCAGTAAGTATCTGAGGCAATATTTGAACTCAGGAAGATGAGTCTTCCTGACTTGAGCAGCACTCTTTCCACTTCACTACCTAGATGCTTTGAACACTGGTAATATAATGAAAGGCAAATAACTTACCTTCTTAGTGTTCCCCCGACAATTCTTTGAGACTGCAAGTGGAAGAACTGTGTTGTTAGAGATAGTTTCCTCACTGGGTGGTCCCTAAACTGATTAAATCACATTTCATATATGTGTATATATACATATATATATACACATATACCCACATATATGTATATATGTATACATACATGTGTGTATATGTGTATATGTATGTGTATATATGTGCGCATACATATACACATACATACAGTGAGAGAGAAGGAGGAGGAGGAAGAAGACTAAAAATGTTTATTTTTTTTAGCACAAAGCCTCTTATCTCTCCTTAGAAATCTAAAAATGCCTTGTCCACACTTTCCCTTTTACTGTCCCAACTTCAAAAACAAAGCACTTAATTCTTTGTCACTCCCCCCCCACCCCCATGAAAAATCCAAGCCTCTTCCCCTCTTGTTCTCTGCTTCTTAGTCTTCAGTTGTCAAGAACTTTTCTTTTGACTTCACAGAAATAAGGGTATTGATAATGACAGCATGACAAATGAACCTCTCTCTGTCTCTGTCCCCCTCTTTAAACTCTCTCTTCTCTCTGAGTCTCTGTCTCTCTGTCTTTCTGTCTCTGTCTCATTGTGCCTGTCTCTCTGTATCTGTCTTGGTCTCCCTCTGTTTCTCTCTCTCTTTCTCTCTGATTCTCTCTCTCTCTCTCTCTCTCTCTCTCTCTCACACACACACACACACACACACACACACACACACACACACACACACACACACACACACACACACACACACCCTAACCTTTTACAGTTGAAGCAGGCTGGATTTAAAGACAGAAAAAGAACTAGATGGAGATGATATGAGAGAAAGCCTGTTGCTTAAGAAAAACTTAGAATCTATGGCAAAAAGTTTCCTGTGCTCCTGAGGATATGATGAACCATTCTGAGAATGCAAAGGAAGTTTTCTTAAAGCAAAGGGCTGGTGTCATGCTTGATCTACAATTTGCCAGCTCTGAAAGTTAATGTTCTACTGGGTTTCCCTTCTGGCCCACAAGGAAAGAAAGTCTTAAATCTTATCCTATGAGTAGGAACACTATTGCATCCTAACTGTGGAATGCTATTCTTAGGGTTGCTTCTTGGCTTAAGGCTCCTCTTTGTAGGACCTGTCATAGAATACAAAGACCTTTAGAAATAGCTTCGTAACCAGGAATTTCTAATCAGCTATTTACACCAACGATGTGTGACTTTTAATAAGACAACAAGGAAAACTTCAGATGATAGGTTCCTTTAACCTTACTGTTATCAACTCTGAAACCAAAATGTTTAGTAGACTCTAGAAAATTTAAATACTTCAGGCGATTTATATTTAACTGACTACATTTTAAAAAGCTAATATCTTTCAGATATCTATACCGGTCTGAAAATGAGGCATTCTCTAGAATATAGGCTGAACTCTTGAAATAGGAATTCTTTTAAAGGGAAATATACCTACATATATGCATGTATAAATATTATGAACATATATAGATATGTACTAAAATAATAAAATTTATAATATTAAAATCTATATTTACTAGAAAAGTTTTTAAAGCACTTCTTAGCATTCTTCAAATGAATTTTTTATTGAAATTATCATTAGTTTCTTTGTCTTTATGATCATTTTTGCCATTCCCTTAACAATTATGTTCCATACTCAAGTTTTGGACAAGTCAGACCGGGGGAAAAGTGCAACTTAGAACATGTTGCTATGGGAAGAGTAGGAGATATGAAGTTAGATGACCTGGGTTCAAATCATGGATCTGTTCACATCAGCCATGCAATCTTGGACAAGTCACAACTTTTCTGGGGCTCAGTTTTTTCACATGCAAAATAAGGTGCTTGGACTGAATCAATTATGTCAAATGCAAATGGAATGAGGGGCTACTATCCCTTAGAAAACTTAGAAAACCATACATATTTATTCTTTTTTTTATTAATACATCAACACATTAAAAACAGGTAGGAATTACATTTTAATCTGGTTCAGGCCACACTCAGGAATGTAGTGGGTTGCAAGTTAATGTGTAAGGTCCTTTCTAGATCTAAATGTATGCTTTTCTATTTCTACCAACGTGGGCATTTTTACGAGTTGTATCACTATTGTTTTTGCTGATGATAGTTGGGAATGTTTACAGAAGGTGTGGATCTCCTGCTCCTTTCCCGGGGCAGGAATTTCTATAATATACTGCTAATATATATAATATAATATACTCTAATATATATAATATAATATAATGGATTATAGAATTCCTGTATGTCCAAGCTGTGACCAGCTTTCTTCATATGCCCATGTAGGATTTTAGTAAAATAACTGAAGTTTCCTTAAAAGGGGATACTTAGATAAGAGTGATAAAAATAAAGGTTAAATCTGTGCTCGAAAAATCATTTATGATCCCTAGGATTCTTGACTCTGGCACAAATGGGAGGCTGGCTGCTTTATTGAACTTAGCCTATGATCATTTTAACTTGGTCCCAAAAAGGAGACCACAGTCATGTTGTTCCATTCTGTGGATTCCACATGGCAAAAGTTCCATATGTTCAGATTTCAGGAAACCTAGTAGCCGGCTGGTCCTCCAGTGATTTATACTGACCAAATTCAACATAGCAACCACAAGGGAAGGATCTACTGGTCAGCAACCCCTACCATTTGGGAGGGCAGAATGAGACACTTTCTGCACCAACCAAATTCATTTCCCAGTTTCATTTAGATTGAAATTTCTAAAGGGGCATATGCAGAGAAATTGGCCCAGGATATGTAGTCCAGATGTTGGTGAAATAGAAGCCAAAAAGAAACATTTAAAGTCAGATCTCATCATTCTCACCATGTGCACATTTTGGTGACTAAGTAAGCATACAACCCTCAAACCAAAATTAAACCTCTAAAGTGGTAAGGTCCACAAATGGAACCAAGCTGGTTCACTAAGGATGGAGGCAAATGAAATCTTAGTAATATTTCAGACAAATCTGGGATGAATGAGAGGAGTAATTTTTTTTTCAACTAGAGTTTGGGAATTTGTAAACTCGAAAAGAGAGATCTCTGAAGAAATGAATTAAGTGTACTGGGATTGAATTTTATGAAACTTTTTGTAAAAAAACCCAATACTTATATTTATTTCACTTTACTCTCCTTTACGTATTATACATTTCAGGCAAATTGGTCTGCTTGCTGTTTCCTTGACCTCAGCATCCTGTCTCCTACCTCCCTGTCTTTGTACTGGCAATCTTTCAGTCTAGAATGTCCTCCTTCTTCACTTTCCCTTGGAATTTCTAGCTTCATTTAAAACTCAGCTCACATATTTTTATGACCCCTCTAGCATCTAATTGTAGAAGCTTCTCTATCCTCAAATATTCACATATATCCATATGTGTTTATGGATTGTATCTTCCCAGATGAATGCAAGCTCTGATGGCAAAGGCTGTTCCTCTTTGTGTCTCACACCGTTTTCTAAAGATCAATGAGGATTCAGTGCTTGTGGGATCAGAATTAGATCATGGAATCACAGAACTGTTGAACCTTAGAAATCATTTGAGCAATAGGGGAGGCCCTCAAGAAGTTGAGTGACTTGCCCAAAACAATAGTTTGTTGGTGGCAGAGCCTGGACTAGTAGTACTTGGATGCCCTGTTTCCTAGTCCTCCATTCTTCCCATTCTAATACTCTCTATATAAAGTAGGGAGGAGAAAGGGGAGCTTCTTTTGATTTTTTTTCCTCTTGTGACAGACTAACTTCTTTTTTTTTGGAGGAAGGGAAGGCAGGTCAATTGGGGTTAAGTGACTTGGCCAAGGTCACACAGCTAGTAAGCGTATCAAGTGTCTGATGCCAGATTTGAACTCATGTCCTCCTGACTCCAGGGCCAGTACTCTATTCACTGCACCACCTAGCTGCCCTGACAGACTAACTTCTAATTCCAAAAATATCAAAGTATTAGAACTATCAAGGGAAAATATGTCATAAAATTTAAGGAAATAGCACTTAGTCAAATGAGCTCAGAAGCATTCAATGCAGGTATCAGAGTCCACTTCAAAGTATGCTTTGAATCTTTAGACTCATTAACTGGTCATATTATAATCAGCTCCTATATAATGTCATCATAACACTTAAAAATATAGCAGCGCCAGGGTGGTTCATAGCACATGGAATAAAACACTCATGATTCCTAATGTTTGCAGTTAAAATGATTGTTCGGGGCCATGACATAGAGGCAGAAATAAAAATTGGATAGCTCATTGACCTTTATGTTTATAACTCCTAAAATGGTTGATAAGTGAAAACGGGTACTTTACTTAGATGAAATCATAATATTTTTGCAGTTTAAATCTTCCTTAATTCAGTTGTGTAATAGGCAGGTAATTTACATGATTGATGATGAGGCTACCCTAAACTGTTGCCCATTCCCCTAAAGAAAATGTTTATGGCCTGACTGGAATAATTGCGTTCTTCTATTAAATATAGCTCCTTCAGGGCTAGTTATTGTTGAGTGTAAATGTGCCACTTTATATGCAAATAAAATTGCTGAGAGTTGAATAAAAAGTTCTGCATATATCTACTGACAAATCATCTTATTATGCTTCACACTAAAAGACAGAATATCTTGGAGTATGAAATGTTAAAACCACATCACAATAGGCAACATTTCCATTGTTTTCTTGCTTATGAAAAATGTTTAGCAAAGGCTAGATTTCCTTTCTTTTATCACAGCTGCATCTAATTATTGGTTTGTCATTTTAATAAATGAATCAATATGATTAGTTTGATTGTTAGCCTCAAATATTATACTTTTTCAATAACAATTGTCATCTGTTTTCTATCTCTGGGGCTGCCTTCATTCACTTTCTCGCACAATTTTATACACCTAGAAGAGTGATCCTCTTTTTAGCTTCTCAACCACAAAAGCACAACTCAAGGTCCAACTCTTGGTACCTTCCTAGAGACAAAGGATTCATAGTGATAGAGGTGCTACAAAGCACTTCCCTCATGATAAAGCTCAGATTATGTTAGAGTATAATTATCCTTGTTTCACAAATGAGGAGACTGAGGCTCAGTTTCTAAGGCTTCAAATTACATAGCTAGGAAACTACTGGGCCTGAGATTAAGAGTTGTTGGACCTGTTTTTTCTTCTAGCAAAATTAAAGTACACCCTGGCCATTTACCATAGCATTAATTTTTAGGATAATCCATAAACAGCAGTAAATATATCTGTAGACTCTTATCCCAAGACATGGTATGGAAACTATGTAATTGTTCAAATGACTTAGAGAAATTCAGCTATGTATATATTCTTTCCAGATGCAGTCATCAACTGTGTTTGTGTCCAGGTAGATTTAATAAATATGTATTGATCAGTTATGTGCAAAGGCCTATGCTAGGCACTAAGGAAGCTATAAAGATAAATGAGGCATGTTTCCTGACTTCAAAGAGCTTTAAACCAATGGGTGTTGGTCCTTGAAAGATAGACATAATTTTATTAAGGCAGCAAAGCACAGGACAGGTTTGGATGAGTAGTTCATTTTTAATTGGAACGAGAGTTGTAGGAATTAATTGGAAAGAGTTAAAGGTGAAGTTACGCCTTTGGAAGGCCTAAATATCAAATGTTAAATAATATTTAGAAGGCTTAAATAAGGAATTTGGACTTTATGGGAAAAGGGGTACTGCAACTATAGGAAAATGTGTGCTAAATAAACATTATTCTCCCCACTTGACAAGAAGGGGGAAAGCATTCAAGGAGTACCATTCTATGTTATGGCTTCTTCGATTGTATGAAGAGTTCTTAGTGTGAAAGAAATAAGATGATGGAAGTCAGTAATGAAATAATTCTTTGGAGGTGAAAAATTGAAAGCAGGACTTAGTGAGTGGAAGAACATGACACAAAAGGGAAGAGAAGGGATAAAGAATTCTGCATCGCTGGGATTTTTCCAGATGGATATGGACACTCTATAGAGGAAGAAACATTCCATGCTCCATGGACAAATAAGGAGAATTCCTATGTACCAGAACACTGGAGGAAAATGTTGCCATCCCCTGGAGGATGCACTACATCATTGCAGCTATAAAATTCCTGCTCAGGGATACAGAGATAGCTAGCTACATCTAATATGAATATAGTGAACTGAGAAATGTCCAAGTTACAACTGAGGGACTGTTAATGTATACCAAATGCAGCAATCACTACTTACTACTTTTGATTTATGTGGGGACAAGTGATACCTGAAGAAGAAACATGTCAAACAATCCTAGTGACAGAGCAAAGTAGGAAAATGAAGAATTTGAGGGCTGAGATGGTATTTTTAATCTCTTTAGGTTACTGGTGGTGCACTGTTAGAAATAAAGAGGAACATATGAAAAGTCAACGGGACTTATTCAGAAAGTGTTAGAGATAATTACTTTGATATTTGGATGATGGTTTAATATAACAGGATAATGGGTTACTTGCTAGAGATACATTTCATGGGTGCTGGAAAGAAAATATTGGGTTACAAAATTATTGACTTGCTATGTTTGTGAAAATATACAAATGATAATAAAATGAACCAGAGTTGGGATTCTTCTCAGTCTCTTCTTCCCATTCAGAATTTGTGGATCACATGGCTAGGTAGAAGATCAGGCATGCACATGATCACATCATATAACAGATGGAAGTTGGATGAGTTTCAACGAAATCTAAGGTAAAATTAATCACTCATTTAACCAAGCACAAACTAAACTACAAAACTAAGCTTTAAACTTAATAGAGAAATCCCCAGTCCTTTAGGGTAGAAAAGAAACACCTGAAAAGTATAGCTTTCAATTGTGGTTTGAGGTCAATGGATGGTAGCCATACATAAATCATAGCCCAAATGTGGGTTATGATTGAAGGAGAGATAGCAGTCCTGAGATCCAGGGAGCCAAATTCATTTTCAACATTCTGGATTCTTGTCCAACACCAATGATTATTAAAAATCTCCTAAGAAAGAGTATGTAACCAAGTACAACTCAAGCCAATGAAACTTAGACACATGTAGTTAAGGTAAATACATAAAATAAAACTTTTATCAGCTTGCTCAGGTTTTCTTGCCACTAACTGATATACCCAACACTGTAGCTGCCTAGAATTTACTTCAATTGATGAAAGCAGCAAATAGTAGCTGGGTGGCATAGTGAATAGAGTGCTACTCATCTTCCTGAGCTCAAATATGCCTTAGATACTGCCTAACTCGCTTACCCTAGGCAAGTCACTTAACCCTATTTGCCTCAGTTTCCTCATCTGCAAATTTAGCTGGAGAAGGAAATGGCAAAACACTTCAGTATCTCCGCCAAGAAGACCCCAAATGAGGTCATGGAGAGTCACGCATGACTGAAAAAAAATGACAACACGAAGAAAAGTGATGCTTTTACTCACAAAATACAGATTTAGAGCAAAATGAGTAAGATTATACTATCATATATTTAGAGCTGGAAGGGGCCTCAAAGACCAACCCTCAGTTTTTATAAATGAGAAAACTGAGGCCCAGAGATAAGTGACTTGTGCAAGTCACAGAAGTACTAGATAACAGAGAATTTGAATTTAGATCTTCTTACTCAAAAAAAAAAAATCAATTATTGCTCTTTCCTGAACCAAATCACAGACAAGCTAGAAGATGGCAGCCTTTTGCATTATTTTCTTCTGTGAACGGAGAGAAAAATTGCCTCCTCATATTTATAGGATGGAATAGATCAAAAACAAGACCTTTCCAGTTGAATAAGATAGTTGAACTTCAGAACAAGATAATAAAGGATATAATAAAAATCTTATCCCCTTGGATGGCCTTTAAATTGAAACGGGTTGTGTTTTGTCAAACTTCCTTCCTTCCTAAGAGCTAGCGAATTGACTGTATCAGTCCAATGGACTCAGTATTTTGTTTTTGTGTATTCATCGAAACAGCATATTACAATGGCCTATGCAACATTAATTTATCTTGCAAATGTGTGGTGGCTAAACAGCGTTTTTTAAAAAGGATTTTTACTTGCATGTTATCAAATTACCTCAAAAACATTTTTTTGTTAAAAAAAATGCCTTCTTGCTCATGACATTGCATTAGAGCCATACAGAACACATTAATCATATTTGGGTCCTGCCTACTGGGTGCTTATAGTCTAATCAGATAACACTGATTGTTACAAAGAAAATAAAAAGAGAAAACCCCATGTTACATACACACTTACTTGAACTGCAGAGTCAATTTCTTTAGCAGGCTGAGTTCCCATGAACTCAAGTGAAAATCCTTCATGCACAGGATGGGCAGTAATGGGCTTACACAAGCTTTCACCCACTGACTCTGCAGTGGCTGGGGGCGAAGGGGCCAGGCATCGGAATGTTCATGTTTTAAACATAAGCCTGCTGCATTATCTATCCATGGTGCTCACAAATAGCATCTCATTTCTAAATTTCATATCATGGCATGGGAGTTTCACAGTTTGATTTCCTTTATTGATGTGAATGGTTTAGTTAAGTTACTGTATAACATTCTTCAAAATTATAGGGGGCAAAATTCCTTATGAAAGACTGTCAGCATGCAGTAGCCTGCTTTGTGACTCTAATATATTACTACACTATATTATATCAGGAGGCCCAGGAGGCAAAAAAAAACCCCACAAGTTTGAGTCAGCTTTACAGGCTAACTTTTGCAAGATTTAATTGTTTAAACCTCAAAGAGTCTTTGAGTTATAATATCTTAGCTACAGATGGTAACTTACCAAAATTTACATTACTCATATTTTAGACACATCTGTAGCTTTTTTTAAGTAGCCAAGTAAATTTTTTAATAATCAAGAAAAAAAAAAAGCATTTCTCAACTTAGATGTTCATAGCAACACATAGCCTGGAGAGAATTTTTATAGCTGTTATAAACCCATGGAAATAAGATTTATAATGGAAATGCTGACATTCCTTTAACTAGAGCAGTGCTAGCAGGCACCTCTGTATTATAGGTAGATATTTCAGCTCCTGGTCTCTAATTTCCAGATAATGTAGCGACTTAATCATTACTCTCCAAAATACAATGCTGGAAATCTTTTTTTTCTGGTCTTTTGTGCAGTTTGTCACATCTTAGGGCCGATGCTTTTTCAATCTTCTTACATGCTATCTATCCCCACATCTGTCTCACCCTATATTGCTATTCTTTACAATTCTTTCCATGCTTAGTTTCGTTACTACATTGAAATCTTATGCATAATTATGTAGGGTTGCTATGGTGATTATGTGTGATTTGTCATGAGGAAAATCTATTGTGCTTGAGATCATTCTCCACACTAATGACTAGGGAATCTTTCTTCTCCTCTCCTCTATTTTTTTCCCTTTTCACCCAATTCGGGGATTATAACAAACTCCTTGCATCACTTTTAATACTTGTAAGTAAAATACATTTTATAAACAGCATAGCTAGAAGAAGTATCGAATTCACCTCTAATGTAAGAAGCATTCAATTTCTTGTAACTCAGCGGAACTTCTAAAATGTACCATTTGAGAAAAGCAACTGAATTCTGTCGTGAATTCTTAAGGAGAAGATTTGCAAATTATTAAGATTTCATTTGGGGTACTCTTACTAGAAGGGTTTGGATCAAACAGCTATTATGTAAGCTTTAGTGTTGGAGAATGCATATACCCAAATGCAGTTAAGAAAAAATAAGCCAACAGCCTTGCACTGGAAACAAATGCATAGTTGTACTTCCCCTATGGCATTGCCTTGCATTTTGGAAAAAAAAAACGATTAGGATGTGATTGATTATGTTATGTCACTCACAAGCAATTCAGGGTACTGAGTTTGGACTGAACAATTGCTGGGAGTCTAGCCTGAATAGCCAACAAGATCATGGATTTATTTCTTTCTCACTCCAGCTCACTTTCCTGGTGTAAGAAGGGTGAGACTAAAATATCACATAATTTTCTAAGGACAGCTCACATGGATCTCCTTTTCACTACCCAGTCAGGGAAGACTTCACGCCATTGACAGATTTGAAAACATCCATGGCCAATGTCAATGGTTAGAAATGGGAACATTTCCAAGAAAGAGAAAGAAAATGAGGATTAAACCACTAAAGAGATGCACTTAAAAATAAGTATACCAATGTAACTTATTTCAAGTTAGCTGCTCTATTGACCATATAGGAATCACATTTGCTAGATGTCCCAATATGTAAAGAGGACATAATTTTTGAGTCACAAGAATTCAATATAGTCAAATCTAGGTAAACATGGAAGAAAAAAGAGAATAAAATACAGTGTGAATTCAGATCAGGAGCCAGCATTAGAAAATTTAAGAGAAATATTTTGAAATATAGCACCCAAGGGTTTTTGTACCTACTTAGTATAAATAGGTCCAAATTACCAAAAGCTAACAAACTTGCAAGGTGAGGGGAACTGAGAGAACAAGATTAAAGACATTCACCCGTGAACAGGAATAGTAAAAACACATACATTACAGGAAAAGTTTTCTAATGAGATTAACAAAGGATTGTAGTTCAACTTGTGATTGAGAAGAGAAAGACACAGAAAGAACTGTTTCAGTGATGTGGGTAGTATAAGCTATATTTGTCTTCCTGCCTAAAGTAATTATCAACTACATGTGCTATAAATGCAAGCTGCTCTCTCAGCGAAAGAAGCTAAAATGACCTATGACAAATGTCTCTATGTGACTGAATTCATTAGAGAGAACAAGTTTATGAAACTGGATAGAATAAATAATCGAGGAAGAAAGTTAAAAAAAAAAAAAGAAAACCAGGAGGCCTAGGGAAAACAAACCTAGTGTCAAGGGGTTGGTAAGTGGAAGGATGTGACAGGGAAGAAAAAGGAAAGGAGAAAAATATGACCCCAGTCTAACTATGCAAAAGGTATGAGAAGGAAGGTATAGGGGAGGCTAGGTGGTGTAGTGAGTAGGGCAGTGGTCCTGGAGGCAGGAGAACCTGAGTTCCAATCCGGCATCTGACGCTTGATACACTTACTAGCTGTGTGACCTTGGGCAAGTCACTTAACCCCAATTGCCTTGCCTTTCCCCCTCAAAAAAAGAAGCAAGGTACAAATATTAAGCCAGAGTCCACATTTCACAAAGGTGGACTAGGCATTTCCTATTTTGTATTATTTGAGGAGCAACAAGGGCTTCTTGCCTTAAAATATATTCCTGTGCTACAGTGTTAAAAAGGGGCACGAGGCTCATTGTACAAAGGGTAGCTGAAGATCAGCTGAAGAAGTGACGGAGGAAGCTAGATGGTGTAAGGGATAGAGTGTTATACTTGGGGTCATGAAAAACTGAGTTCAAATTTAGCCTTAGACTCTTACTAATTGATCCAAGGCTTTCACTTCTTCCTGGGGCATATGCAGACTTGCCTGGCATCATGCTAACCAAAAGATATGCCATCTTCTCTTCCTTAAATTTATTTTACAATTTTCATTTTACAAAGATATTCAATTTCCATATTGGGGCAGTTAGTAGGTTGTCATGGCTAGAGTACTAGGCCTAGATTCAGGAAGACTCTTCTTAAGTTCGAATCCAATCTCAGACACTTAATAGTTGTGTGACCCTGGGCAAGCCACTTAATCCAGTTTGTCTTAGTTTTCTCACTTGGAAATTGAGCTGGAGAATGAAATGTCAAACTACTCCTATGTATTTACCAAGAAACTCCAAACAGGATCATGAAGAGACATACAACTGAAAAGAACTGAACAACAATGTCAATATTCTACTACAAGCAAGTACCACAGTTTGTTTAGCCATTCCCCAGTTGATGACTGCTGAGTCTCTTTTCAATTATTCCTACTATTCACAGTTATTCATATTCATAAAACAATACTATTCAGTAGCGTTTTAAAAATTTTCTTGTATATGGGGGCCTTTCTTTTTTTTCACTGACCTCCTTGGACTTACGTGCCTAGTAGTAGAATCTCTGGGTCAAAGAGTATGGACATTTTAGTCACTCTCTTTCTATAGTTTGAAATTGCATTCCAGAACGCTCAGACCAATTCACACTTCTGAGATATGTCATTTTCCTGAAGGAACAAGCATCCAGTATAGGATGGAGAGCCTGATCAGACTTGTCATACCCACTGACTACTACTCATTACTACAGATTCATATAGTAACAGGTCATATTATAAGAAGAAACTTGGGGAGTATGTTTAATGGCAATGTATTAGTGAGAAGGAAACAGGAGGACTTAAGTTCACAGGTAGTGTTTGCATCTATTCTTCCAATAAAGGTTGTGAGTTTGGAAATTCTAACCTTCATCTTTCAAAATGTGGAAATAAGACAAGTATGTTAGCACACATTTATAATCCCTGCTCTTAGGGGAAGCCGATGTTCACAGATCTCTTAGTTTATGGATCTAAAGAGTTCTCAGTACATGTGTGTGTATGTGTACATATATATACATACATATACACACATATATTATATGAAACATATATGTATATGTATATATGCACACACGTATATTACACACACACACACACACACACTCAGAACTCCTGAGATCCATGTATCTGTATATTTTAGGACCAATGCCAAGTGGTATTCAGACAAAGTCTGCTATCAATATGATGAGTTCCCAGAAATATGGCAGTCACTAGGTGGCCTATGGAGTGGCAAACCAGCATAAGTAAGAAATAGAACTGGGTAAGCTCCCGAGCTAATCAATAATGGACTCAGGTGCACAGGTACCCCGTATACTGATAGCCTGGGCAAGTTAGGGAGAACTAGTCTCAAAAAAGAAAAGTAAAGATGATGAGAGGACAAGAATAATAAGTGTGATCTCAGATATCTATATCCCAATTCCTAAACGTGAATGATAAAAATATACTTGAAATTTTAATAAATTATAATAAATCTGTTTTCAAAGCTAGTTATCAAGAAATGGTGGGTTAGGATTCATGAGTGAAATATAGTAATGGAAAAATTCAAAAGAAACAATTTAAAAGGGTAAGAGTATGGGGGAGGAGGAACATTACACAATATATAAAGAAATAATAATCCTATGTGGAATGTCAGTGACTAGAAGGTGAAAGCCTGGTGAAAGGCTTCTGGGAGGATAAAAGCAGAGAAGCAGAAATGATACCATTTTGCTGAAAGAAGAACATCTGAAATTTCTGACTTGTCTTGCTGATCATTTCCTTTCTCTGAAAGCAGAGGAAGCAATAAGGGGAAGTCTTGTTCTGGACTTAATTCTGCCCCAAAAGGAAACAAACTGGTTAGTGAAATATGGAATTAGTAGAAATTGTCATTCTGGTTCCTGCCTGTACTGGACATATGTAGATGTTGTAGAGGGTATTCTATCATTGGGTCAGGGACTGAAGCAGAGCATCTCAAGGCTACCTTTCTAATTGAGAAAGTCCAAGATTCTGTGTCTTTAATTCTCTTCAGGGCATATTTGTTAAAGCATTCATTTTTATACCCAATATGCAACCATGTCATGCCCTCATTAACATGCCAACAATCTCATTATTCTTGACCTTTAATGACTTAAGGGATTGTTGCATACTTGTGTAAAGAAACTGCATGGTGGGGGTGCAGTGAGGTAGGATGAAAACTAATGGCTATTGCAAATTCCCCTTCCTACTCCCCTCACCCTGAGCTCCCATAGTCTCTGCCTCTTCAGATTTTCTGGGCTCTGAAAGTAGTCTTGTCTACTTCTACTTCTTTAGGTTCCTAAGTGCATGCTGTACCCCCTAACTTTTCAAAGGGAACTTGTACTGAAGAAAGATTAAATTGTAGACTCATATAAATATCAAATGATAGAAAAGTACGAGTTTATTAACTATATACTTCTGATCCAAGTTTCACTAAAGAATAAAACCTTATGGAGAGTACAGTTCTCACTTCCCCCTTTTTTTTTGCTTTAACTGTTTATTGGCCAACTGATCTCAAAAGTGGGCACCTTATTGCCTTGAGCCTGTCAGGATATTACATTACTTAAACCACCAGAAGCTGCCTACTCATGGCTTTATGGTTGGCCATTTTTGCTACACCTCTAAGTTCCTTCTTTTTGCCTTAGGAATTATTTTTGCTCTTAGCTCACTGTCATAACAGAGATGATTGAGTTGGCCTGAGCTCATGACAGTTAAGTGGCCTCTTGAGAACAGATCACTTTTCTGGTTCTCTCTGGAAACACCCAAAGACATGTATTTCTAGAATCTTAACATTATAATGTCACGGTATCAAAAATAAACACATGTGAAAAGTGACATACATTTTCTCCACTAAGGAAAAAAAAATTATTCCTTTGCAGTTTGCTTATGCTAATGATCTTCAGAGAAGTGAATGGGTACAGAGCAGGGGTTCTTGACTTTTTTGTTGTCACATACTCTTTTGGCAGTCTGGTGAAACTTATGAACTACTTCATATAATGTTTTAAAATGTGTAAGCCAGTTATATTAAAATATAGTTATTATAACATTTAGAAGATCACAGACCCCAGGTTGAGGCCACAGTAAGGCATTTATTATGGATCAATTACTCACATTCCCATCTTCTTGCCATGGAGATAGAGATGTTAAATATTGCTTTTTTATTTATTGCCATTGTTTCTAGGGGTATTCTGTATTTCAACATTTCACCCTTATTCTTCCAGTTAGATGTATGTTTCCCAAAAATGAATGTTTCATTCAATTTGCAACATGCTGACTATACATTGGGTTCTCATGAAAAGAAGCTTTAATAATTAAAGAAGTATAGGTGTGCCATGTTGGCACTAAAAACCCATCTAGTGAGTTAGCCATCAATATTTCTACAGAAAATGCCTTATTCAACAACTCCCTTTTCTTTTTTCAGTTATAGGCACTTTCCTGATAGCACATAATCAAAATTACATTATAAAAAATAGGTTCTCATAAAACAAAATCTGCAGGCTGGAAAACAAGGTTTTGGTGAGACTCAGATTTATCCAGAGAGCTGCTTTTTATAACAGCTCTAGGCACTCTTAGCTGTGCTTTCTACAACTTTTCAACTGCAAAAAAATATATAGCATTTTGAGCGTTCTCTCTCTCTCTCTCTCTCTTTCTCTCTCTCTCTCTCTTTCTCTCTCTCAACCAAATAGTTGAAAACATCTCTGAAGCAACAGATGGTAGTATATTTGTAACATACAGCATTTGGACAATATTCATGATGTTAAACAGAGGAGAAACAACAGCAAGCAATGAGAAAAAGGGGGGACAATAAGCATTTGCTTAATAGATAATTAAATATCATATGAATGAATTATGCGATGGCTATGACGACATTCTATGATGACTACAAAGACAGTTGGCATAGAAAAAAATATAAATCAAATCAACCAACCTGCAAATACTTATGAATGTCTCTACGTGCAAAGCAAAGAACCAAATATATTTGGAGAATATAAAAAAGCAATATTAGAGTTGAAGGGCAATCTACAGATTATGTAATCCAAATTCCACATTTTACAGATTAAGAAAATAAAGACCAAAGAGGTAAAATAATTATTCATGGTCACAAGGTAGTCTACTACAGTCAGGTCTAGAACCCAAGTCTCTTTATTACTGAAATATTTTTGCTCATTCACCAAGAAATACAAGACAAGGTCTATATCAAAAAGAGGCAGAAGGAGGAGAGAGAGGGAGAGGGAGAGGAAGAGAAGGAAGGAAGGAAGGAAAGAACTGGAAAGAAGAGAGAAAGGAGGGAAGGAAGGAAGGGTAGCAGTTATATAGTGCTTTACTATTTGCAAAGCTCTTTGTATACATTAGGTCATTTGATCCTCAAAATAACCCTCCAAGTTGTTGGGAAATGATATTATCATTCCTGATTTTCAGATGAGGAAAATGAGACTGAGAGGTTAAGTAACTTGTCCAAGGCCACACAGCTTATCGTTGTCTGTGGAAGAATTTGAACCCTGGTTTCTTTGACTCCAAGTCTAATTTAGTATGCCTGTATGTAAACACTGAAATATATTAGCAAATAATATTTATATCAGTCATTTTTCAGTTGTGTCTATCTTTTCATGAGCCCATTTGAGGTTCTCTTGGCAGAGATACTAGAGTGTTTTGCCATTTCCTTCTCCAGCTCATTTAATAGGTGAGGAAACTGAGGCAAACAGGACTCAGTGAAATTCCTAGGGTCACACAGTTAGTAAATATCCGAGGCCAGATTTGAGCTCAGGAAGATGAGTCTTCCTGACTCTAACCACTGTGCTACCTAGCTGCACTTATATATTGAATTAGTAAATTTTGTAATGTAGACTAAAATTATTAGAGGAAGTCAGAGGAAATACTACTTGAGGAAGGAGGGTATACTACTTGAAGCAGGGCTTGATCTGACCTTCTAAGTATCAATCGGATAAAAATACTTCATATCTCAAGGGGAGATCATTTGGGGGAAATAGAGTAGCATAAGCAAAAGCTTGGAAGGGGACATACCTATGCACTTGTGGGATAGTGGAGACTATGTCTGAATAGATGCAGTAAGTCCAGATGACGAGGTTGAGGGTAAGGCTAGAGATCTTCAAAGCCAAACAAAGGTGAATGGATTTGATATGATTAGAAGTAGGGAGTCTTAGGGTTTTTAAGATGTGTGGATGAAAGCAAAGCTTAAGCTAATAGCTGGCATTAACAGACCACTTTAAGATTTGTAAAGTACTTTACATGTGTTATATCATTTGCTCTTCATGATACCTTGTGAGGTAAGTCTGTTATTATTCCCATTTAACAGATGAAAAAACTGAGACAGACAGAGGGTTAAGTGACTTGCCTGGGTTCCCTCAGCTAGTAGATGTTTGAGGAACAATTTGAACCACTGTACCACCTTGCTGTTTATACATTTTATCAATATGTTATCAGCATACTGTAGATTGAAGAGGTAAGAGGCACTGATATAAAAACTGTCTGCGTGAAGGCCTGTCTAGTACATGCATGGGCACGATAAAACTTGATCTGGAAAAGTAGCAACAGGAATGAGGAAAAAAAATTTAAAAGATGATTTTAAGAGAGATTCAGTTCTGGAGCCAGGATGGGAGTAAGCGGCAAATCAGTGTCACTCTCCCATATTCATTTCCAAACAACCATAAAATAGTGTCAACAAACAAATTATGGCTAGCAGAACCAGCAAAAAGATGGCATAATGCAATTTTGAGCCCTAGAAACGTGGAGGATCGGCAGGAAAGGTCTGTTGCACTTGGATAAAAGAAGAGTGCAGTCCAGAACAGGAAGCATCCCAGCAAGCAAGCTGCGTACCAACCTCAGCAAACCACCAGGAGATCCTGAGCCCCACTGTGGTGGAGCAGGCAAACACCAACAGCAGAAACCCCCACCCGCCTCTACATAACCAGGGGAACAGGCAGACTCCAGCTCTGAGAACAGCCAAGTACTTCAGCATAGCACCTGGCAAAGAGGCAACCTCAGCCAGAGCTCCATGTGTTTCGGCGTAGTCCCGGGGAAATGAAGAAACACCCCACCAGCCTTAGCACACACCACACACTAGCACTAGGACTCTAGCTCAACATCAGGCAAGCTGCCAGACCCCTAGGGCCTCCAGCAGTGCCAGCCACCCCACCACTTCACACCCTCAGCAAACCATCAGACACCAGAATCCCCGGTGGGCCTCAGGGGAAGAGTAGTACAGCACTAGGCAAACAACCATGGCTTATAACCTCTGGCACAAGAAGCCTGAGACAGTGCCCCTTCCACCCCAGGAGAAGAGCTCAAATTTGAAAAAAAGAAAAAGAACAAAAAAAGACGAGAAAAAAAAAAAACCAACAGCAAAATAAATAATATTCTGACCATAGAAAGGTATTATGGTGACAGGGATGATCAAGGCACAAACTCAGAAGAAGACAATATCAAAACCCCAAAGTAAAATGGGAAGTTGTCTCGGCCCAGAAAGAACTCATGGAAGAGCTCAAAAGGGAGTTTAAAAAATCATATAAGAAAGATATAGAAAGGGGGCATACACACACACACACACACACACACACACACACACACACACACACGAGTATAGAAATCTATGTTGTCCTACAAGAAAGTAAGGGGAAGTGGGATGGAGGGGGAGTGGGGTGATAGAAGGGAGGGCAGACTGGGGAAAGGGGAAATCAGAATACATGTTATCTTGGGGTGGGGAGAGGGTAGAGAAAATTTGTAATTAAAAATCTTATGGAAATGAAAGTTGAAAACTAAAAATAATTTAAAAAAATAATTAAATACTTATCTACAAAAAATGACAAGAAAAAAATCATATAAAAGAGGTAGAAGAAAACTGGGGAAAAGAAAGGAGTGATGCAAGAGAATTATGAACAAAAAAGTCAACAGCTTGGAAAAAGAAAACAACTACTTAAAAATACAATTGGACAAATAGAAAAGAAAGCAAAAAAGCTAATTGAGGAAAATAACTCCTTAAAAGTCAGGATTGGGCGAGTGAAAGCTAATAACTCTGTGAGACATCAAGAATCAATCAGATAAATTCAAAAGAATGAAAAATAGAAGAAAATCTAAAATACCTCACAAGAAAAAAAAAATGACTGGCCTGGAAAACAGATCTAGGAGAGACAATGTCAGAATCACTGGACTACCTGACTGCCATAATTAAAAGGAGGACCTGGACAGCATCTTTCAAGAAATTACCAAGGAAAACTCCCCCAATATCCTGGAACCAGAGGGCAAAATAGGCATTGGAAGAATCCACCAATCACCTCAGAAAGAGATTTCAAAATAAAAACTCCCAGGAGCATTGTAGCCACATTAGACAACTCTCAGGTCAAGGAAAAAAGTACTGCAAGTGGACAGAAAGAAACAATTCAAATATTGGGAACCCACAGTTAAGATTACATAGGACTTAGCAGTTGTAACATTAAAAGATCAGAGAGCATGGAACATGACAGTCCAGAAGGCAAAGGAGCTAGGACTACAACTAAGTGATCACCTACCCAGGAAATTAAGCACAGTACATCAAGGGAAAAAATGTTCATTCAATGACATAGAAGAATTTCAAGCTATTGTAAGAAGACCAAAATTAAAACAAAAATTTGATCTCCGATATCAAGACCCAAGAGAAGCATAAACAGGTAAAAAGAGAAAAAGAAAACATAAGAGATTCAACAGAGTTAAACTTTTTACATCCCTATATGGGAAGATGACACTTGTAGTTCTTAAAAATTGTATTACTAATAGTACAGTAGAAGGAACATGCACAGACAGAGGGTATGGGTATAAGGTGAATTTGAGTGAATAACATACAAACATTAGGAGATGAGAAAGAGGGGGTCACTGGGTACAGAAGGAATGCAGAGGAAGACTGGGATAAATTATTTCAAATGAAGAGGTGCAAAAGACCTATTACAATGGAGGGGAAGATAGGAGGGTGGGCAATGGGCATCATTTGAACCTTACTCTCATAAATATTGGTTAAAAGAAGGAATAATATACACAATCAGTCAAATATAGAAATCCATCTTAACTGACAAGGAAATAGGAGGGGAGGAGATTAAGTAAAGGGAGGGGGATTGTCAGAAGGGAGGACAGATGGGGAAGGTGGTAGACAGAAGCAAAACACTGACGAGGAGGGAAATAGTGAAAAAAGTGAGAGGGTGAGCAGGAGATAAAAAATAGAATAGAGGGACATGGACATAATTGTAATCATAATTGTGAATGTGAATGGGATGAACTATCCCATAAAACAGAAGCAGATAGCAGAGTGTATCAAAAACCAGAATCCTACAATATGTTGCTTACAAGAACCACACTTGAAACAGAGAGACACATACAGGGTAAAGGTAAGGGGCTGGAACAGAATCTATTATGCTTCATCTGAAGTTAAAAAAAAGCAGGAGAAGCAATCCTGATCTCAGAGCAAAAGCAAAAATAGACCAGTTTAAAAGAGATAAGGAAGGAAACAATATCTTACTAAAGGCATAGACAATGAAGCAATATCAATACTAAACATATATGCACCAAGTGGTATAGCATCCAAATTCTTCAAGGAGAAGTTAAGTGAGTTACAGGAAGAAATAGACAGCAAAACTATACAAGTGGAGGACCTCAGCTGTTTCCTCTCAGAACTCAGTAAGTCCAACCAAAAGAAACTAAGAAGGTAAATAGAATATGAGAAAAGTTAGATATGACAGACTCTTGGAGAAAACTGAATGGGAACAGAAAGGAATATACCTTTTTCTCAGCAGCATATGGCACCTACACAAAAATTGACCATGTATTAGGGAATAAAAACCTCAAAATCAAATGTAGAAAAGCAGGAATATTACATGTATTCTTTTAAAATTAACTGAGAACTAAATAATGGAATCCTAAAGAATGAGTGAGTGAAAGAACAAAATCAGAAACAATAATTTCATTAAAGAGAATCAGAACAATGAAACAACATAATAAAATTTATGGGATTCAGCCAAAGTAGTACTTAGGGGAAATTTTATTTCTCTAAAATCTTCATCAACAAAATAGAAAAAGAAAAGATCAATGAATTAGGCATTCGACTAAAAAAAACCTAGAAAAAGAAGAAATTTAAAATCATCAATTGAGCACCAAATTGGAAATCCTGAAAATCAAAGTTGAGATTAATAAGACTGAAAGTAAAAAAAAAACTATTGAATCTGAATCTATTGCTGGTTTTATGAAAAAAAACAATAAGATAGAGAAGCCATTCATTAATTTGATTTAAAAAAGAAAGAAGAAACCAAATATCCAGTATCAAAAATGAAAAGGGTGAAATCACCACCAGGGAAGAATAGATTAAAGCAATTATTAGGACATATTTTGCCCAATTATATGCCAATAAATAAGAAAATCAATGATCATTTATGAAAAATAAATTACCCAGACTAACAGATCAGGAAACAGAAAGCCATATAACCCCATCTTAGAAAAAGAAATTAAATAAGCCATTAAAGAAATACCTAAGAAAAAATCCCCAGAGCCAGATGGGTTCACAACTGAATTCTACTAAACATTTAAAGACAACTATTTCCAATATTATATAAACAATTTGGAAAAACAGGTGAGGAAAGAGTCCTACTAAACTCATTTTGTGTCATAAATATGGTGCTGGTACCTAAACCAGGAAGAGTTAAAACAGAGAAAGGAATTTAAAGACAAATTCTCCAATGAATATCAACGCAAAAATGTGAACAAAATACAAGGCGATTACAACAATACATCGCAAGGATTATACACTATGACTAGATGGGATTTATACCAAGAATGCAGGGTTGGGTCAATTTTTAAGAAAACTATAAATAAAACTGACCATATCAGTAACAAACTAACAGAAACCATATGATTATCTCAATAAAAGCTGAAGAAGCTTTTGACAAAATACAGCATCCATCCCTATTAAAAACAATGGAGAACATAGGAATAAAGGGAGTATTCCTTAAAATGATTAGCAGTATCTATCTAAAACCATCAGCAAGTATTATCTGTAATGGGGACAAGCTAGAAGCCTTCCTAATAAGTTCAGGGGTGAAACAAGAATGTCCATTACCACCACTATTATTCAATATAGTACTAGAAATGTTAGCTAAAGAAATAAGAGAAGAAGAAGAAATCAAAGGAATTAGAATAGGCAATGAGGAAACAAAACTATTGTCTTGGCAGATGATATAATGGTATACTTAGAGAACCCTAGAGAATCAACTAAAATTTTATTTGAAATAACTAACAACTTCAGCAAATTTGTGGGATATAAGATAAACCCACATAAATCATTAGCATTTCTTTATATGACCAACAAAGCCCAGAAGCAAAAGATCAAAAGAGAAATTCCATTTAAAATAACTGTAAACAACATAAAATACTTCAGAGTCTATTTCCCAAGATGAACACAGGAACTGTATGAATGCAATTACAGAATACTTTTCATAAGGCAGTTGGAATCATAAAATGAGATAGTTGTTCACTGTTGAAGGTTCTGATGAAGATACAAAAATGAATAAAAAGACATGGCATGGCTTCTACTCATAATAATAATAGTTCAATCTTACATAAGTTTTGCAAAATTTCACGTAGATATTGGGATAAATAATCTTAGTTTCTAAATGGTAATTAAGAAAATAGTTTAAAAAGTGTAATGTACTATAGAACACACCGTCAGATGGAAGGAGACACAAATCCAATTTCCATCCAAACTACTTACTAGCCATTCACCCTTGGTTAATTCATACAATTGCACTGGGCCTCAGTTTCCCCATCTATAACAAAAGTGTGTTGTTCTGGATTGTCTCAAAGTTTCCTTGCAACTCAAATACCTTTCAATTTCTGTCACACCTTCTGTAATTCCAATGAGCTATTAAATGCTTTTAATTATATTTAGGAAATAATTAAATATAGGACAGACATATGCATTGGTCCAGAAGGACTTGTTTCAATTAGCCTACACTGCTTAACATGAACAGGGGCTTCTAACAACAGATTCTATGTTAAATTCCATCTCTGAGATCAAGTGACATTCAAATCCACTTAATGTTTGACTGACATGGGTTTTGATGTCATCTAAGTCCTTGATGAAATTAAAATCCTATTAGTCACAACTGGGGAACATGTGACTTAGGTTGCTAATGTTCCATTCATAATGAAGAAGAGATATTCAGCATTTGTGAAGTGCATTGATTTTCTTTATCATTCCAAGACTCCAGTGAGGAAATAGGACCTGAGAGAGCTACGGGAAAGAGACTGTGGAAAAGCCAAGGTTGTATTTACCCAAATAACTTTGCTCTATGTATCCCTCTGTAATTTTCATTGACCTAAAATAATTAAGTATTCATGTAAGTATTGGTGGGAGGAGGATACAGGGGAACAGAGAGAACACAGGAATTCATGCATAACTGTGCTGAGGTTCTGTTACTAAGAAAATCTGGGAAATTACACTGTGTCCTTGATTGATGTCAAAGAGGCACACCAAATATAAAGGGTGAATGGAGGTTATAGAAAAAGGGCTTTTAATCTGGGTGATAAATTGCCAAATTCCATTATGCTTAATGAGTCTCATCAATGCATAGTTAGAATCAAGAAAATAATAAGACCCTTCTCAAAGGCTGGTATAAACAAATTAGAGGAATTAATAATAAAAATCCTATTAATCTGTATGTGTAATTTCAAGGAGTTAATGAAGTCAATTTAGAAAGTTTGGCTAATGCATTTTTAGCATTTTAAAATGCTAGATCATCACAACTGATTTCATCTTTCCTTAGTGTTTCCCTAAAGTGCATTCTCTTGAATATCTGCAGAATTATATTTTTGGTTAATGGCTCTCCAAGAGGATACTATTTGGAAGCTGTGGGATATGACAAAGAGAGTGTTGTAAGCTTTAGAATGCTAGGCTGCAAAGTGAGATGCCTATTGACCTGAAAGTAACAAATGAGATTCTGTCAAGGAAATTCCCCTCTATTATTGCAATATGGAGTTTAACTATAAGGAGACTACAGGAAGACACAGGCCTTCTGTCACCAGACCATTAAACTATAAATCTCCTATTTTTCAATAGGAAGTCACCAGCGGCAAACGAGATATGACCTAGAAATATTCATGTTCCTTTAAAAATAAAGATATTAAGTTAACCCTGATTTCGTTGGTATGGGTACACCCTCCATTGGCATAGCTTACAACCCTTCCATATTTTCTCATTCTGGGCAGTATTTATTCATATTTTGTTATAATCCTTCTATAAATGTTTTACTCAGCAATCTGGAGACCTTTCCCCTGTTCTTTTAATCTCTTAGGGGCTATGCAGCCATAATAATACCTTATTCTCATTAATGTGACCAATCTGTGTCCTATTCCACCTTCTCAGTAATATCTTTGATGCCACTTCTTCCATGGTAGTTATTGTTGATAACATGCTGCAGCCTACTTATCCCTAAAAATGTATGTCTCTATTGCAGTGATATAAGACAATTGCAAGGGACTCGTGATGGAAAATGTTGTCCATATCTGGAGAAAGAACTATGAAGTTTGAATGGAGATCGAAGCATACTACTTTCTCCTTCCCCCCCCCCTTTTTTTGTTTTTTTTTACTTCCTTTTTCATGGCTTTTCCTTTTTGTTTTGATTCTTATTTTAAAACATGACTAATGTGGAAATATATTTAGTATGATTGTACACGTATAGTCTATACCAGATTTCACGTCATCTTTAGAGGGAGAAAAAAAATGGAACTCAAAAATCTTGTAAAACTGAATGTTGAAAACTATCTTTGCATGTAATTGGAAAAAAATAAAATACTATTAAGTGGAAAAAAGGACTAAGTGCAAATGAGGGGAACAAACATAAGTGTTCAGAAGAAGGTGAAATCATTCTGGTTCGGAATAGTAATGGGAGGTTTCAGAGAGGAGGAAAGCTTGATCCTGGATAAGAGAGATAAGTTTTGGGTAGGTAGAGAAAAGGCAGAGAAGTAGTTAACTAGGCAAAATAAATCTTTGCAACAAGATTCTCTGATAAAGGTATCATTTAAAAGATAAGTAAAGAACTTATTCAAATTTATAAGAAGAAGAGCCATTCTCTATTGATCCATGGTCTAAGGATATGGACAAAAAAAATATAAGGGAAGAAACCTATCTATAGATTTGTGAAAAAATGCTTTAAATCATGAATAATTAGAGAAATATAAATCAAAGCAATTCTGAGGTTTCATCTCATATCTTCAGATTGGCAAAGGTGACAATAAGAAGGAAAATAATCAATGTTTCAGAGGATGCAGGAAAACAAGCACGCATTGATTCAACCATTATGGAAAGAAAATTGTAATGATGCATAAAAGGTTAATAAACAGTACATGCCCTTTGACCTAGTGATAACATTGCTAAGTCTAAACCCTAAGAGATCAAAGAATACACGAATACACACACACACACACACACACACACACATGCACAAATTAATTATAGTAGCTCTTTTTGTGGTGGCAAAAAAACTGGAAACTAATGGGCTGCCAATCAATAGGGCAATGGCCGAACAAATTGTACTATGAATATAATGGAATACTATTGTGCTGTAAAAAATGAGGGGAAAAAAGACAATTTGAAAGAGACAGGGAATGACTTGTATGGACTGGTGCAGAATGAAATGAGTAGAACAAGAACAATTTATACTCTAACATCAATAAGGCAAAAATAAAGAATTCTGAAATATTTAAAAACTCAGATCAATGAAATAATCAACCATATTATAAGAGATAGATAAAGAAAGAATGCTGCTCAGCCCATAACAGAGAAATGATGTATTTACTTGCAGAATAAGAATTGTATTTTTAGACATGACCAAAGCTGAATTTGTTTTGTTTCACTGGGCTTATGTGGTCCAGGAGTTCTACACTACTTTATTTATATTACTTTTTCATTGGATGGGAGATATAAGATGGAGAAATAAACAGTTAATAAGTGGAAAAAATTAAAACAAAGATATGGCAGTCACAATTTATATCATTTGTTTGAGGGACAAAGCAATTTATTTGAAGAGAAAAGTTTAAGTTATGGAATAATAGATAAAGTTGGAATTAGAGGATAGAATCAGAAATATAGAGGGCCTTAAACTTCAGATTAAGGAATATGAACTTCATGTTATATAGATAAGAGGGACAGGTTGATGTCTTCAAGGTGTTTGGGGAGAGAAATAATATAACCAAAATCACTTTGTTACTATCCCCCTCCAATTTCTATCCGTGTATCTTACCATTACGTTAAAATTAACATGCGCCCAATCACATTCATCTGTAAAATGGGGATAATACCTCCTCCCTGGGATTGCTATGAAAGTCAGAAGAGATCATGTATATAAAGCATTTTATAAACTCCAAAGTGCTATATAATGTAAGCTTTTATCATTATTATTATTATTATTATTGCTATTAATCTTAACCTATCAGGTTCTTGTTTCTTCCTGACAAATGACTTTTTTTTAATTTAACCCTTCCTCTATTTCTTCTATCAGCACCCTATTCTAAACTATCATTTTATCATTATACCACAAATGAGCCTCCATTTCCATATTTGTATGTTAATAAGTTTGGACTAAACGCTCTCTAAAGTCCCTTTCAGGCCTAACATCTTTGGATGTTATCATTCCAGTTATCCAGAATCCACTAGCACTCCCTCCCTGTTGCTGGCTGCACTGAATCTACACTCTACTCAATTTACAAAACCCTTCAGAATCTGGCTCTCTCTCTCTCTCTCTCTCTCTCTCTCTCTCTCTCTCTCTCTCTCTCTCTCTCTCTCTCTCTCTCTCTCTCTCTCTCTCTCTCCCTCCCTCCCTCCCTCTCTCTCTCCCTCTCCCTCTTTCCCCGTTGTTAGTATTTTTTTGTCAAACCTGGCTGCATTCTATCTTCTTTTTTTTTAAACTACACCTATGATTTTATTGATCTAGGGAACTCCTAGTGTGGAAAATCCTATACCAATGAAAATTTTTATATTCTCTATAATTTATAGTCTTGGAGGGTTGACACTTGCCTGAACGGTTAAGTGACCTAAATGACTTAGCCAGCATGTGTGAGAAGTGGGACCTGAAATAAGATCTTCTTGATGCTGAGAAAAGGATTCTATTCACTATAGCACACTGCCTTATGTAACTGAGATTTGTTCCTCACTTATCATCTAATTCATGTACACTGCATGCCCCAACCTTTCTCCAGGATGAACACGATCCTAAAATATGAGCAATCCATCTGCTAAAGTCCTACAAAGCAAAAGAAAAAGAACAACACCCCCCTCACGAAAAATATAAAACAGTTCCTACTAGTCAATCTGTTGATATTCAGCACAGAAGTCCATATGATGGCAAGATCCACCAACCTACCTGTCAAACTTTAATGACAACTACTGCCCCATAACATTATAATATCCCTGAACAGAAAGCTATACTATAACTTTCCAGTCTTCATGTATGCATTTAACCAATCTGAAATACATTCTCCCCTTCTCTCCAATTTCAATATATCTTATAAGCAAAGTTTCTTCTTTTTACATGAAATCTCCTATAACCACAGTTTTCTTTCTTCTCTGAACTCTATTATATAAATTTAACACCATATAGTTCAACATTTAATTAAACATTTTCAAGATTATTAGTAATGTATCATCAAAAGAACCTAGTGCCACACAATGGAGAGACAGCTTGGGACCATGGCAAGAGTGTTGGACTAAAAGATGGAAGATTCTCGTCTTAAATGACTTTATGACCTTGAACAATTCACTTCATTTTCCTGGGTATTAGTTATCTCATCTGCAGAATGTATTGAATAATATTTAAAATCTCATCCAAATCTGAGGTGATGCCCATAAATTGGGGAATAGATGAATAAGTTACGGTGTATAAATGTGATGGAATACTACTGCACTATAAGAAATGATGAAGAAGAGGGTTTCAGAGAAACTTGGGAAGAATAGCATGAACTGATGCACAGGAAGTAAACAGAACCAGGGTAACAATACAATAAAGACACACAACTTTGACGGAATTAGGAACTTATTAGTGTAATGATTAAACATGATTCCAGAGAACTAGTAATGAAACATGCTACTCATACTCCCATGCCCTCCAACTGATAGGTGAAAAACTTGTAGTGAAAAATCAGACAAATTTTTTTGGACGTGGTCAATGTGGAAATATGTTTTGTTGACTATACATATTTGTAATGGATTCTATTTTTTCTCTTGTTCTCAATTAAGGGATCGTGTGCATGAATAAGGTTTTTGCTGATTGAAACATAAATTAAAAAAAATAAAGGCCCATCCAGATATATAATTCTGTGATCCTAATTCAATATAATGCACACTTATTGAGAATTACATGATAAAATAGAAGGGAGGTCAAAAGCATAATTCCACATTCACCCTAGGCATCTTTAGTAGACTTCAATCTTGTCCCTTCTTAACTTTCATATTGTCAAACTAAATGTCTCTAAACAGACATGGTACTGAGGTGATTTTTACCTCATAACAATTAACACATTTACTTTAAATCTTTGTCCATTTTCTCCTGGTATATTTCTTCTACATTTTTAGTAATGGATATTTCCCTATTAGAAACCTTAATGATCCTAAACTTTAGTGGCTGAGGCCAGCTACCTGGTTTTCCAGATTATGCCTATTTTGGGACAATTTAATATACACGACTTGCTTGTGTCCCTAGCATCGTTATCCTAAGCATCATAACATGGAACCAGCTGAAATGTTGTCTCATATTCAGGGGTAGAAGAGTATCTATACTAATTGATTTGAGAGTGGGATGTACCTTGGGAATCTAGAACTTTCCACATTTCTTTTCACCTTCCTGAAGTCTTTATGAAGCACTGTCTACGTGTGACATATGCAGATAACATCCTGAAACCCACACAATGCTAGATGCGACCTTTTGGTTTTCTTGCTCAATCTCCCTGTTTTATATCTGAGGAAACTGAGACCAAGAGAGGTGAAATGCCTTGCCCAAAATCCCACAGCCAGTTAGTTTTGGGGACACATACTATTTAAGACAGCCAAGAATGAAACTTGTTTGTCGTTATAATGACTGTTTCATTGGGACTGGAAAAAAGAATGACTTTTAGAAAATTTAGTGATGTCCTCGAAGTTCAGTCAGGTCTTTGGGGATTGTTTGCTTTTAAACTCCAGACTGATGTACTTCTAAAGTTATTTTTTTCTGCTTTTTAAGGTTATGAATAGGCAGATTAACTATCTTGACTTCAGACTCTCTCTTCTGTTGAGAGCTAAGTGTCCCAGGGAGAGCTAATAAATTAAGCCTTAGTAATATTTACCCATTAGTGTGATGGAATTTATAAGATTCTTTCCTGGAAACAAGCCTAGATAAGAGGTAGATAAGTAGTAGTAGTACGACTAGTAGTAGCAGTAGTAGTAGTAGCAGCAGCAGCAGCAGTAGCAGCAGTAGTAGTAGTAACAACAATGTTAATGATCATTGCTCTTAGAATAGTATACATTCATATCATCCCCTGATTCCTCTCAATTAATGGTTTCAGATGGGCTTATTCCACTGAAAATTGTGAAGTATGCCTTTAGTAACTAGAGGGGGTATAGTGGAATGTTCTTTTCTGTATAACAAGTAATTTGATCCTTGTTACAACCTTTTTGAGGTGAGTTCTAATATTATCCCCCATTTTATACATGAGAACTCTGAAGATGATAGGATAAGGAACTTTTCCAGAGTCACATAGATAATAAAAGTTTGTGGTGAGATGCAAACTCAGGTGTTCTTGCTTCCAAGTTAGCAGGAAAAATACAAAGACACTAGACACTTAAGCTGCTTTAAGGGGAAATCATAAAGAATCAACGATGGTATAGCAAAGAATGTCTGAGTAGAGTGGAGACATACTACACAATCTTTTCTAGGACAGGCCCATCTGAAACCATTGCTGGAGAGGAATCAGGAATAGAAGAGGTGGCACGCTAATGTATCCTAGGAGCACTGCATAAAGTTCGCTAAGAAAATTAGAAACTGTTGAGAAGATTGGTTTAAAAGCAAAATGAAGGAGCCCGTAAGATAAAATGAGAAAACCTGGCCAATACTAGAATTAATGATATATCACTGAAGGGAAACGGAGCATGGTTAAAAGATTTTTAGGAAGCTTATTTATTTTTAGCACGTTTTTAAAAACTGCAGACAACCTCAAAAATTATAGGAGTACAGCATTAGCTCTGCTTTGAATTCCTTATCTTTCACTTCAGCCATGCTTCACATTCTTTTGCTTTCCATCCAATAGAGAATATTAATATTCTCTTAATAGCTACATATGAGGTCTCACTTTTATGGCAAATATAGACTATCCAGGGGAGCAAGTGCTTAAAGTTATCCTGTGTTGCAGGCATCTGAACATCCACATTCAGCTTCTTAAGGAAATAAACTTATTTCCTTGATGTTTCTAACTACATATTTATTATTTCAATAAAGCAAAAGATATATTTCATATATTTATATGCAAAAAATAAACTACATTGCCAAATGCTGCCTCCATAACAAATGCTAAAGAATAAAAAAATTCACAAAATAAACTAAATGTCAGGATGATGCAGTTTTGTACAAAATGATGGATACAGCTGATGTTTCAGTTGCCTACATTATCATAATATGTAGGTCTTGGGCTGTGTAAGAACATCCTGCATCTGCTTAGAAACATGGGACTTGAGGACAAAAAGAGAACTCATCACATATCAAATAGCACTTTTTGAAAGAATTGCAAACACGGTTATCAAGGAAAAAAATGCAGAAAATGAAAAATATAGGGGTGGGAGGGTGGGGAAAAGAGTTAACAGTTTACTTTGTTTCCAAGTAAATGTTAAATGCTGCTCTCCCTTTGCTTCTAAACAATAGAGTCAATTCAATAACACACAGATATTGTTGTACTTCTCCACGATCTATTTTTTTTTTACATACACATACCTGTCCCTACTCACACTTATCCCTACACAGTGGAGAAGGGTTAGTGGAGATAGCCTAGGGGCCAGGAAGGGAAGAGTGCTGAGGTCTCCCAGTTAGACTTAGTGAAGAGAATATAGCCCTGTGAGGGATGTGCCACGATTGTCCCCATTTTACAGATGAGGAAATGAGGCTAAGGTTATGAAAATTACTCATGGTCCTATGGCTAGTAAGTGTGTTAGTAGTTGAACTAGGGCTTTCTTGACTCCAACTCCAGCAGCACTTTAGCAGCCAGTCCACCTACCGGCTTCTACTGCTCCCTTACAGTGAAAAGCTCGTTTTTTTTTTCCCGCTCTCCCACCTCTTCCCCCATTTCCAGCAAATAGCATGCTACTGCTCTCCTCAGCATTTTAAAAGGGGAGTTATTTTTAAAAAGAAAAACATTAAATGAAGAGGGGAAAGAGGAGGAAAATGCAATAACAGAATGAGAATAAAATTTACATGCTTTAAAAATTCCTTTTGATTGATCCTAGTTTCAAGCTCACGCAAGTGGTTTTGGCGTTTAATTGCATTCATCTGCATAGAATGTTCTGTAGTACACCTCATATGAAAAATTCTATTTCTTTGAATTTGTGACTCAGTCTACCTAAGCACCAACCATGGACATACCCACTTTTTCCCTTCCCTGCTACTTCTAGTCTTCCTTTGATATTAGCAAAGATATATAAACATATATATGTGTATGTATGTGTATACACACACACACACATATATATATATATATAAACGTTGTTGCTGTTTAGTCATTTTCAGTCATATCTTACTCTTTGTGACCCTTTTGGGGGATTTTCTTGGGGAAGATGCTACAGTAGTTTGTCATTTTATTCTCCAACTCATTTTACAGTTGAGATACTAAGGTAAGAGGGTTAAGTGACTTGTCCGGGGTCACACTGCTAGTAAGTGTCGTAGACAAGATTTGAACTTATGAAGATGAGCCTTCCTGATTTCAAGCCCAGTGCTTTCTATCCACTGCTTTATCTAGCTCTGTATGTATATATGTGTTAATGTACACTCACACACACACACATGCATATATATACACACATGCATATACATATATATGGCATGTATATGGTATAATATATGGAAGAATAAATACAATTATATCATATACAATACATAACATAATACTAATTCTTCTACCTACCCTCACAAAGATATTAGGAAGAGTCAATGAGATAATCATGTGAAAATTTATTTTTAAATGTAAAACACAAATATAAGTATAAAGTATAACTTGGTTTTCCTTTAAGATTCTGGGCTGAATCATCACTGATAAGGATAAGTGTGCATTAAGCCCAAAACATCTTACCAACAGTCTCTTGACTTCAAATTTGGATTGGGCAACTTGGTTAAGGAAATCCTGAATTCACACTACTCCCTCAGTGGAGCCATTTCCAATTAATCTGACCTCTAACTCTTTTCATTGTGTTAAAATTTAACTCTCTCTCCTCCACCTTCATTTTTCAATTTTGTTTTCATCTCATCTTCTGAAGCCAGATTTGGAAAGGGTGACTTCCTTATAGTAAACGTAAATTGTGAGCCACAGGGTGTGGAACTTACTAGCTGTAGGTACAATTAACCTTTCTGGCCTCCTTTTGGGAACTGATCAGCTCAGCAGTCAGGTGACAGCAACTTTTTCTACCTCAGGAACTTAATTGAAAAGGATGAAATCTTCTTTCCATTCCATCTCAGCCTAATTCAGAATGGTTTAATTGCAGGCAGTCTAAGCTCATTATGTGGTACCCAACTGTTGTCAGAAGATTATCAAGTATTAAATTTAAAACCCAATATTGTCTTTTTTTCTTCCTGATAAAGTTTTTCAGGAGACCAAGCTGGAATGATCGTAGAGTAGCAATTTGTAAAGGAGATTATCCTGCCAGAGTGGATCTGAGCAATTTGTTTCTAATTATTTCAATAAATGAGGTATATAGGAAGTTTTAATAATAAAGAAACGAATGCCACACAAGAAAAATAAGTCCTGGTATTCTCACGATCCAAATACTGAAACCAAGCTATTAAGACTTGTCTTGTCAATAATAAGAATCCGTGTATAATAATAGTACTTTATTTGCATAATATGCAAATAGTGCCTAGCTCAAATTAGTTTTTTTTCAAAATATCAGTTGAACGTGGCATTCATTCACCCCAATCTTTCCATTTGTCATAAAACATGATTTCACACTTCAGCGCTCTAAAAATAAATAAATAAAGCCTGTGTTTTTGTTTTTTACAATACATCTAGATATGCATGTCGCTCAGTTCTACATAAGGAATCCTCTTATTCACACACTTCTAGGGCATTTGAATAGACAAGCAACTGTACTAGGAGAGTAGATAAAATTTTTTTCTGGACCTTCCTACCTAGTAAATAAACTCTATGTAACATTCATTGTTGGAGTTGTGTCCAATATGGTAAAACTGAATGACATCATTCTTTTTGCATTTATTGATGGAAAATAGTTCATGTTGGATTAGGGGAATGGTGAAGAAGGAAACTTACAAAAACTAGGCCCTAATCTTTTTAAGACTGAAAGGAGATAGGGCAATAGGATCTTTGTGGCTTTTCTTTCTTTATACGCTTTCATAGCAACACTTTCATGTTGCTCTATAATATGCACAATATTTCATTTGATATTCTCAAGAACTCTGAGAGATGGGCAGTATCAATAAGAAAATTATGGTTCAGAGAGGCTAAGTAATTTACCCATTTACCAAAGTTAGAAGTCAGAGTTGAGATTTGAATCAAGGTCTTCCTGAATCCAGGTTCAAAACCCCTTTGCATTATGTCAAATAGAGACCAGAAAGCTATAAATAATGTAATCATTCAGTACCTAATGTAACCAATGCTATGCTAAGCAATATAAAGGAGAGAGAAGATTTAGTCCCTATCCTCAAATTATCCCCTTATTTTCAAAGTGGAACACCTTTTCATTAAACACTACAAAATAACCTATAGTTAGTGACTGTTTTTGTGAGTTGACTAGATGCTTTGAGCCTATTTGTAAATGAATAAATAAAACAAAAAAAAATGGCAGGTCTACAATGCAGTTTGGGAAACAAGAACAATGCATATAAAACAATAACAATTCATCATGGTATATAATTAAGTGTAAAATTGTTTAATCCATACTGTTGGTACAATATCTGCTGACAGGAGGTCAGTAAAACTTTAACTTAAGACACCTTATCCACTGGAAATTGTTTGGGCTTTTTTTTGTACTTTATTCAATTTTTGTAGAAAAAAATAAGCAACAAGGAAATAAACTCCTAACAAGAATCTAGGTGCTAAGTTTTGTCTTTAATCCACATTCAGAAAATGGTCTGTTCACTCAACATTTGGTCCAAATTCCTTCACTGACTATAGTTATCTACATCTCTTTTCCAGTATAGTGATGATTGACAGAATATTTTGAACTTTAATATCTTGAAGGTAGCATTTAGTAGACAGAACTCTGGACTTGGAGTAGAAGACATGAGCTCAGGATCTTTCTCTGACATTTATGTATAACTGCATGACCCTGAACACATGGATATGCATATGAACATGAACTGGCCTTAGAACTAACTGAAAGAAGGCCAGAGGTTGCCATTGGGAAACTGCGCAGGCCTTTCAATGACCCTGAGTTTCTGTCTGATACAAATGCCTCTCTCTCTCTTTTTTAAACAATTTCTAATAGTGCTTTATCAGTCTCAGAAGCATTTAATAAGTTGAGAGTCACCCAAAGGACAACAGAGTAATGCATGGTGAATATGAATAGGCTACTTTACCTACTAAGGCCCCTGTGTCATTGAGAGGTGCATAATGAGAAGAGAAGGATGACTAGAGTGAGGGAAAACAGAAGAGCAAACTAAAGGCCTCCCTGAAAATCTACATGGGAGCAAGAAACCTAGAAGAAGGTCCCAAGCACTTTGGTGTACTTCCTGTGGAAATATGATGAGTCTTACCAGAGAAGACGACATGGATCCAGTATCCATTACTGGAGGAATTACCCATGTGGATGATATCACAAATCCATTGACATAAAACCCTGAACAAGACATTTACCTTCCTGATCCTTACTTTCTCTATTTATTAAGGAAAATAATATTTGCATTCCCTACTTCATAGAATTGTTATGAGGAAAACGAACCTTAAAATGCTATATGAAAATGAGCTATAATTACCTTAAAACATTACAGATACATTTATATTCACAGAATTATGCTTATTAGGATAGGAAAGTAGACATTGTAGAAATATTTTAAACAGATAAAAAGTTAAAAAGACAATTCAAATATCTTTGAATATTGGGGGGCTAGAACTACTTTTTTGCCATTTCCTAATCCAATAATCATCTGTTAAGCACCTATAATGTGCAAAGTATTTTGCTAACTGATGGGGATAGAAAGAAAAAATATCAAAAAGGCCCTGCCACAAGGAAGCAACATTCTACTGAATTCATGAATTCCATAAATTCACAGAAATCACATCAGAAAAGAGAGAGCAAAATAGAAATAGTTTTAAAAAGGCAATTTTAAACCTTTAAATGGTATTTTGGTTAAGTCTAAACCTCTGATCCTCTTTTTTATGCCACCAGATGGTTCATAGGCACAAATCAGGTGACATACTAACTTCAGCTATGTTCCAAAGATATATGTGTGCTATGTTTATTTTTAGAGACAAGGGGAACTGAAAAACAAAGTGGCTTAAAATAATTTTAAATTAAACAGAAGTGACCTTGAGGTACAACGTGATGAGTAAGTTGTTGAAATTTAAAGTGGAAAAAAAGCAGAAACTGTCTCTACCTAGAAGCTTTGACATTTCTATCTTCATGGCATTCTGGATGAAGGAAGCTAGATAGTTGTAACAAACCACAGAACTGTAGAATCATTGAATTTTAGAACTCTAGAAGAAACATTAAAGGTGATTTGCCCCAATTTCCTGATTTTGAAGGTGAAAAACAGTGGTCTGGACAGGGTAAATGAAATGCCCAATATCACAGTGACAGAAAATTGATCACAAGAGTCCTGCCTTCCATACCATTGCCTGCTTATCCAACCTTCTGTCTCTCTTTTCTCTCAACATATATGTTTTGCTGATTTTTTTATTTATATTACTGTCATTTCTCATTGACTATAGCCCCCCATTAGAACTATCTTGTCCTTCAAAGAAAGGCAGCTTAAGAAATCGACACATTCTATTTCTTTTTCTTTATACCTGTTGCCTCCCAAGAAAATCTGTTTAGCTTAACCATTATGGTAAGTAGAAAACAGAATCATAACACCTCTTGCTCTAGATAAAATGCTGGGATGATCTCAGCATTAGAAACAGGTTCAAGGCTTCTTACCTATTAGCTAGGACTTTGTCTTTCTACATCTTTGAGTCTCTAGCACATATAGCATAGTGCCATACACATTGTAGTAAGTTTTTAAGGTCTGCTGAATTAAACTCAGAAATTTAGCTACTGTGTACAATCTGGCACCAACCTACATTTGCAGGCTTACCTCACATTACTTCCATTGCAGTCCACCATTCCTGTTTCATACCAGTCCACCTTCATGCCTTTGCTCACTCTATTACTTACGCCTAGATCGCCCTCACTAGAGATAAGCTGTTTGATTTCAACTGTGTTCCAGAAATGGATGCATGCACTGTGCTACTATTTGATGATGAGGGAAACTGACCAAACAGCAGATTAATGAAATGTGAAGAGTATTGTTCTAACGATGTTTATTACAGCCTGTTCCTGTTCAACTTTTTAAACCCATGAGTATATCTCTAGTAAACAAAACTAAGTATTTAAAAGCTGTGTATACTTCAAAAGGAACATTCAATCTAGATGCAAACTTGAGTGCCATTAAGTAAGGAATTATTACCTCTGACTAATTTCTCAACACGAGTTTTCAACATCATGGTCTGAGGTAATTATCCAGGACAATCACATAATTAAATTGGTAGTTATCTTCTTGATGATAGCATATATAAAACTTAAGGCAAGATCTAATGCAATGATTCTTAAAATTTTAGTTCATGAACCCCTTTCCCAGTCTGCAGAAACCTAGAGATCCTTTTTCAGAATGTTTTTAAATGCATTAAAAATACATAGGATTACAAAGTATGGAAATGTAGTTACCGAAACAATAAAAAAGGTCAGTGACCTCATGTTAAGAACTCCTGCTCTACTGAATGCTAATTTCTTAGGACACACACACACACACACACACACACACACACACACACACATACACACATATATAATGAATATAGACAAAAAACTTCAGAGTACCAGGTTTTCTTGTTCTATATTGCTATCTCAGAGTAATTCCTAATATTAAATGATGAGAATTAAATTTACTGATTGATCCATTTATTTCTAAAGCATTCTACTCCCCCCCCCCCAATTCATTTATATCAATGCCTTCAAGACAGGTTTAAATAGTTAGAAGGACTGATCTCATGCTCCTTCACCTGTAATACTCTCTGTGGCACTCCCTCCTCTCCAGAGAAAAAAACCATGGAAGATTTATTCCAGATCTCTTCCTTAATTTTAAAGTCTCTGTTCACTTCTTTTCTTCTGAACCGTCTTTCTCTTTCAAAATGACAAATGATCATTATCAATTGATCATAGAGAAGCCCTTCTGCCCCCAGTTTCTAGGTAAACCTAGGTAAAACACTTTCACCTAATTCAGTAATAACTGTAGAATAGTCCCCCTAACTCAGAAGACACTACCAAGCTGAACCAGGTTTCCCCAAGGTTTAAGCTAAATCCTCTCAGTAATGGACACTTCTGGAAGCCGCATCAAGTCTAGATGGGAAGTGAATCTGTATCTACTATGTCACTTCTCTAAGGGTTGTCCTTCAGGACTCTGAAGAGTGAATGCTACTTCCAACCACACCATGGATCATAGGACCAACAATCTAATGCTGGGAAAGACTTTGGAATCCATGAAGTCCAAGCTTTTCATCTAGAGGTGAAGTTGCCTGCGTTGCTCAAGGTCACAAAAGTAGTAAGTGGCAAAAATGGAATTCATATTCACATCCCACGACTCTCTGTTTGGCTCCATTTCCACTGTATAATACATAGCTACAAAATAGCCAATTGACTAATCCTACAACCTTCTGAAGGGCCTAAGGAGTGCATCCTACTCTCTCCACCTCCTTTTTATATTCATTTGGCATGTGAGCAATGCACACGCAGGACAATTTTTTAAAAAGTATAGTAGGATCTATACTGTGAGGCAGAAGTTGAGCATGAAAATGTAGAGGAAATAAAGAGTCTAGTTTCCAAACAGTCCTTTTTTATTCTTTTTCTGTACAGTTCTCCAAGTTACACCATGATTCTTTACTGTTTCTCAGAGACAGCTGTATTAATATTTTACATAGTTGTATTAATATTTTACCTCTCCTAAAACTCTCTAGCCTTCTAAATTGTCCTGTTGGCTCCTTTTATATCCCTTTTCTTCTAACCTGGCTGGGGGATTTCCTTACTACTTAGGTCTGGATAGTTTCCCTTTTTCTTCCTCATTTTTTTCCTCTTGAACAGGACCTATATGGTGAGCTCTCCACAACAAACTTCCTCTTTCAGTGCAGACCACTGTGTTCTAGGCAATTTATAGCCTTAGTGAGCTGCATGGGGGCAAGTGAGAGCTTAAATGACTTTCCCAGGGTCAAATAGCCAGTGTACACCTGAGATGGATTTGAAGTTTGGTCTGCCTAACCCACAGAGCAACTAACTCACTATTCACTTCCATATGTTCCCTCAATAGAAGACAGATTTAATAAGAATTTTTTTTATTGTTTTATACCTAGAGAGACATTAGCTTTAATTGCCCCTCTTCTGGAACACTTATTTCCTTTTATACTTCACGTCTATTTACACAAGTCACACCTTTTCTCCTCAAGCCATTACCTCACTCAATAGAAGCCACAACTCATTCAAATATGTCACAATAGAGGTCAATTCACTACCAAGACAGTGTGGCTCAACATAAATGTCCAGTTACGTAGGCGAAGTCCCCCTATGTAATTTATTTTGTAAGTGGAAATCTGCAGTACAGAACCTTTCCCCAAAACACCACGGACAGAAGGTAATAGAGCCAAAAACTGAATATGAAAAATTCCCAGCAGATGAGTTTGTATTGACAATTGCCCACTACGGACAGTATTAAGCTAATGCCAGAGGTCAACAATGTTCATCTTTCATATGTGAAGAGCAATTGATTTGTGGTCTCTTGCAGGACTTAGACTCAGGAGATTATGTTCTGATAAATCATTTATTGTATCTAGAACACTGTATATTGTACAAAGGATACAAATAAATAGAATATTAATTATTTTAAAAGAGATTACCCATAATGCTCACTTTATTAGCAACTGAGCTGTTAAGTAATAAACTCAATCTGACCTAGTCAAAATCCTAACATTCAGGAGAATTTCATGAATTGGTTAGTTCCACCTCATTGCTATAGCTGACAACTGAGCTTTTACTTTTTTTTAAGCTTAGACATGCAGTTTTTTTGACATTCACACAGTGGCCTCATTTGTACCTGAATCACATCCTACCTAGTATTCAACAGCAGAAGTGTTCCAAGACTTATTGAAGCATGTGCCATAGTTAAATTTAAAGTTTTCACAATTTGGGCTATGAACTATGTAGGAACTCATTTTTACTTCCTAATGAATTCCTGTGAATTGCTGTTGTTTCTAACAGTTTCAAAAATGATTAAACAAATTCATGGATGAAAGCTCTATAATGGGTCATTGAAGCAAATTTGAATCTCCTGGGACTATATCAGGATGAATGCCAAACCCTTCAAAATCTGCCACTTAGTGTCACTGTTAGAAATAAAATCCCAGATTCGAAAGTTCATAGGTTCAACACATAAGGACACCTTTAAAAACCTGAGAGCCAAGATGGAGGAGAAGAATCATTACGTCTGAGTTTTCCCAACATTCCTTTGCAAAAAAATTTTAAATAACACCTCTGAATGAATTCTGGGAGAGATATTTTTCACCTGTCCAAGAAAACAAACTCCAGAAGGAAAGGTCTGTGACAATGAGGTGAGGGCTGGCCTGGCACCCATGTGTCTCCAAATTCAGCAGTGGGCCTTGGAGTTTGTGATAGCAGCAGCACCAGCTTTGGCAGCTCTCAAGCCAGAGATAGTAAAGAGATCAAGCAACTGGTCAGAAAGAGATTACAGCAGAGCCCGTGGTAGCAGGGTACAAGAAGAGGGACTGTTGGGCAATTCTATTGTGTATACCCATTTCTTGGTCACAGTTCCAGGGCAGAGAGGAGCTCTTGCAGTCAAAGAGAATTAAGAGACCTAAAGAACAGAATCAATTTTGGCTGCAAATGATATAGGACCCTTCCTGGGTAGAGACCAGAGCATGGACCAAGAGAGCAGTGACCACATCTCTCCCTATACCATGCCACCTTGGAAGCACTAAAAATTTCCAAATACCCAGAACTAGCTCTGAAAACTGTAGTGCAAAAAATCCTGAAGCTTGAGACAGTGCTCCAATTGACAAATGGACAAAGGTTATGAACAGGCAGTTTTCAGACGAATAAATCAAAGTTATCATAGTTATATGAAAATATTTCATTTATGATTATCCAAATTATCATTGATTATCTAAATTATTATTTATTAGAGAAATGCAAATTAAAACAACTCTGAGGTACTACCTCATACCTATCAGATTGGCTAATATGATAGAAAAGGAAATAAACAAATGCTGGTGAGCATGTGGAAAAATAGGGACACTGATAAACAGTTAGTAGAGTTAGGAATTGGTCCAACTATTCGGGAGAGCAATTTGTAATTATGTGCAAAAGGCTATTAAAACGGTGCATACCCTTTGACCCAGCAATACTGCTCCTTGATCTGTATCGCAAAAAGATAAAACAAAAGGGAAATGGACCTGTTTGTGCAAGATTTTTATAGTAGCTTTTTTTGTGGTTGCAAAGAATCTGAAATTAAAAGGATTTCCATCAATTAGGGAGTGGTTGAACAAGTTGTAGTATATGATTATGATGGAATATTATTGTGCTATAAGAAATGGTGAGCAGGATGATTTCAGAACAACCTGGGAAGATTTGTGTGAACTTACACAAAGGGAATGAGCAGAACCAGGGGAACATTGTACGCAGTAGTAGTAATATTACAGAGATGAAAGACTGTGAAGGACTTAACTACTCTGATTTAAACAATGATCCAAGACAATTCCAATGGACCCATCGTGAAAAATGCTATCCAGCTCCAGCGAGAAAACTGATGGAGTCTGAGTACAAATGGAAAGCATGCTTTTTCACTTAATCTGCATTTTTTCAACATAACAATATAGAAATATGTTTTGCTTGACAAAAAAATGGAAAAAAAAAAACCTTTCTAATATACTCAAAAGGAGTGGAGGTTTTTAGTATCTTTTTAGAAACCAGATAAACAGAGCTTGTTCCTGTGACAGTAGACAAAGCCTTTCTGATGAACTTAGTCCAAGAAGTATTTTCTGACCTGATGGTACTCCAGGGAACACTGGATGGAATGTATAACAAAGTTTTTGGGTAATTTTTTAGTTATATTACAGTTACTTCTTGGTCATGTGAACAACAAAATGATGGACTAGATTTTTTCTGATCCTCATGACCTCTCAAACCTTTCCAAAATAGGAATTATGCCCAAAAGATAAAAACAATTCACAGTCTAGGACACCAAGAATCCAAACAAGGTAAAAACCTTATGAACACAGCACCTAATGTATTTACTCAGCACTACCTTCCCTACTACCCACCACTATGATGGCAGGACTAGCCAAGCAGACCCATAAGATTACAACAGAATTCAACCCGTCCCTGCACACATACAACCATATCGTTGGGAAAAACCAGAATGCAGAAACTTACTACAGCTGTATGTCAGTACTCTGCCTGCACCAGGGCTCAGTCAAGAACCGAGGAATAGAGAGAATTAGGGCCAAAATGGGTGCATGTGTGGGGGTACATATGTCACTAAGCAGGAGGGAAAGAGCCTAGCATCTACCTGGGGCCAATTCTGTTCTCCTAGAAGTTATTTGTGGCAGACAAAGACTGAGTCTCATGAAATGTGAATTGCCAAACATGGGAGGAAGTTGAGGCAGATTTGAGGTTCGGCCCCCAGGGAAATCACTACTGAAGAGGAAGAAGTAAAAAAAGTGACCAATAGAATAAAGGGAATTTACCAAAGATCTCAGGAGAAAGAAATTCATTAAAGAGTTTGAGAGTAAGCAGATAAGCCAATGGCAAAGATATTAATGACAGAAGGGAATATAGCTTACAGACAAGCTAAAAGAGTCTAGACAGTTCTGCATAAATATTATAAGACAATAGAAAATGAATTAACACCTGATGAGGCAGAAACCTATGGATTCCTAAAACAGTATAAAATTATAGCATGATGTCCCTTAGTGGTTTAAAAGAGAGATAAGAAATGTCAAGGTAGAACTTTTGACCCGCACAGTAGGAACAGTAGCAAAATCAGAAAACTTGAATCTGCAGTGTCAAATGTCTCCCGAAAAACAAAAGAGAGAATAACTGTTTGGTTACATTATAATCCTTAAGTGTTGGTTATTGTGCAATGTTTTCTTGGGACCTCTAGAACCACTAGCTCCATTAATATTTACTAGACATCTTCTACAGCATATGCAAGACACTGAGCATTTCCCATGGATACAAAGCTGTAAAGGCCATATGATATGGCCTCAAGTTGTTAGCAGCCTAGTAAACATTTACTTGACAGTGGAAACTATGAATTTTCTAGAAAATGATCCTGTTAGAATTAGGAAGACTTCTGCTCTAAATATTTCTTCTCTTAAAACCTAGATCTCTTGCATACAACCAAGATGATTACTCTATCCAACATATACTATTAGTACTTTATTTCTCCTTTCTTTTTTTACTACCCTCCTACCCCAACTGCCAATACATGCTCGTACACATGCATACACAAAGACTTTCCTAACTTTGGTAGTTATTGCCCATGATCACAATGCGGAATGACAATTTTTGAATTATAAAGATCCATAAACTCAAATGGAGCTGACCAGCAATGCTGAAGAGCTAACACAAGTCTTAAAATATCTGCTTCGAGTTTAACCAGCATAAAGTTCAGGGATTTTATGCAGTTCTTTAAAATGGGTAAACTAGAAATATAATTGCAATATCAAAAGAACAGCCATAAAAGTAGTTCCAAAAAATGATTTGCTCACAAACTCTCATGTAAAGTGCCATTTCCTCCCCCATCTCTATCCCCACTATCCACCCCAGTCTCAGATTAGAGATGGAAAGAGTGTAGTCCTGGGATTCATAAAACCTGTTCTCAAATCCCAGGTTTGCCACTTGGTAGCTAAATAACATTGAAGTCATCTTGCCTTTCTCATCTTAGTTTTCATAAAGGATATTTTATCACTGAGATATCACAATTCCATTCAATTAGATAACGATGTATTAAGTGCCAACTATATGTAAGACACTCTACTAGGAGTTGGGATAGTTTTTTTAGAAAATGTACATTCCACTGAAGGACATGTGTATGGGGGACAGACAGGATGTGATATACTGTGCACAAAATATATTCAAAGTACTTGAGGTGCTGAGGATACTAACCTCTAAAGAGCCTGTTGAATGTCACCAAAAAGGGCAGCATTCAACACTGAGCCTGAGGATATCCGTCTCAATCAGCTAACTAGCTAACCAGGGGTAAATTTATTTATTTGTTGATTTGTTCATCTGTTACCTATTATGTTACCATCCCTCATTGTGGAAAATAAAAATGCATTTATATACACATATATATGTGCATAATACACATATGTGTGTGTGTTTATGTATGTATACGTACCTGTATTTTGTGAGTGTGTGTATAAATGTATGCATGCCTAGTATTTGCTCCTAAGAAGCTGGGGAAGATAAGAACAATAAAGATGAAACAACAGTGAATGATTCTAAATATTTTTTTCAGAGATGCTAAAAAGTGGAATCCTGACAATATTATAGGAATTCAGGCGAAAGGGACATCAAGGTAAGAGTAGCTCATAAATAACTACCATTTATATAGCATCTGTGTGCCAGTCAGGTGCTATGATAAACACTTTACAATTACTATTTTGTCTGATCTTCGTAACAACCCTGGGAAGTAGATGCTATTATTATCACCATTTTACATATGAGGAAACTGAGGTAGATAGAGAATAACTGACTTGCCCAGGATCGCACAGCTAGTAAGAGTCTGAGGCTAATTTTGAACTCAGGTTTTCAGAGTAGTGAGAGATTCTATAGATAATGTGGGCTGTTTAAGTGTAAGGTTCTGGATAGTAAGATAAGATCCAAATATTTAGAAAGGAAGGCATTCCAATATAATCTATACCCTTATGATGTATTAATAGGACAATGAGGACATCAGCCCCTGATTACAGCAAAAGGTACAGAATTTGAGAGTGGAGGGGAAAAAGGCCATAAGGAAAGGTTGGGTCAGATTACAGAGGCCCTTGGATATGTCATATAGCTAATGAATGAATTGTGGGAAAAGGACAGCAAACATTTAAATTAAGGGTATGGAGCTGGAGGAATCTTGAAGTCCTACAAACGTTGCCTTGATAGAGGATCAAATTAGGAGAGCTCATCAAAAAACTTTTATAGTATTTATTTTATTTGCTAAATGCTTTTCCCCAAAATCCTGAAAGAAAAAGAGCCCCACCCCTCAACAGAACAGTTTTTGTATAAAATTGAAAGGGACAGTGTGAAACTACTAATCACGTTAACAAATGTAAAGGCCACTCAGACCATCATTCACATTTTAGAAGAGCTAGTGTGAGCTTCTAAGCACAGACTTCAGTTTGCTAAAAAAAAAAAAATGATGAAAAGGGGAGATGGAGGAGGGGGTTGGAGGACCTCAGTAGATCGCTCAGTTTAAAAAGACTAAACTAATTGAACATTGGTTGGCTTATACATGGACATTCCAAATGAAAATAGAAAAGTTCCATAGATATCAACCCATTTTCAGCTCCTAAGGAATTGCTACATAAATATATAAAGCATTTCTCTAACACTGCATGTCTGCAAAGACATATTTTTGGCAAACACAAGTCTTTCCACTTTTTAATCCACACTGTGGGTCCCCTTTCATTCTTATATGAATTCTATCAAGATGTGGAGATAGTAAATCTGATAAATATCTCATTAATTTTTTGCTCCTGCCATGCTAATTTTGTCTGTTTCAGCTTCTTGTCTCTGATCCTTTCTTATATGAACGGCTATACAGTACTTTTGGGGATTGAGGACCATAATTTCCAAGTCCTAAAATTCTGACAATTCCAGGCTTCAACAAATCAACATGTAGAAGTTTTAAAGTTGCACAATCAATGGTCAAATGGATCAACTCATTCATTTTGACTTTCCTTAAGGTAGCAACCACTTAGAGGTGTTCTAAAATACTGAAATATTTTACACTTTAATCTTTACATATGGCTAGGAATAAGGTTATTATAATAAAATGCTGCTCATTAAATCAGGAACCAAAGCAATTTCTTTCTCTCACTAGAGAATTATTTATTACAAATATTAGAAACAGCTGTAAATGGAAATATGTCAAACTCTTTGCAAAACTATTTCTTTGTATTAATGTTGCTGGTCACCATGACAACAGAACAAAATCTTCAAGACTACTGAGTCAATCAGAATTCTAATTCTCATATCCAATGAAGGTACCCATGTGAGTCAACAACAAAAATAATCAATGAACAACTTCATACTACGTGCTGAAGAACTAAAGGAATCCAATGTATGGTATGTTTTATGCCTTTGGAACCAGAATTATGAAACAATCATCTAAGTTCTGGGGCATTTAAGGTAATTAGAATATTTTGGAGGAAACCTTAAATTTAATGCATTCCTTGGTGGTTTTAAGTTGTAGGCATTTTCAGAGGATTAGAAACTAATTTCAATAATCACTTTGCACTAAAAAAAACTTTTTCATGTATTCATACTAAACTGGGAGACAGATTTAAAATCTGTGATTTGTACAGATTGCTAAAGACTAGAGCACTTTAAGAAAAAAAAAGTACCGCATTAAAAATGACATTTGCAATTCATTTAGGACTATTTACCCCACCCCCAAAAAGAAATTGCTTCCTATTTTGAAGATATAAAAGCATCATTTTATATCATCTGAAAATATAAATAGCTCTACCTTAATTTTAATCAGTCAATCTTGGTCTAATATTATATGCTCAAAGGTACCTAAATATAATATTTACAAATATGTTCTTTAAGCAACATGTATCACAAGTGGCAAAAAGTAACCACTTAAAAAATGTCTTTAAGAGAATCTCCAAATCTCACAATTAAAAGACTTATGCTTTCATTTCGTATTTGATGCAAAAAACCCTGGTGGCCATAATATCCATGCATCTATTCTATAAATATTTCCTGAAAACTCGTTATGTGTGAAGCTCTATTCTAGAGTCTATCGACAAAGATAGAGTGCAATGTTATTGTCCTCTAAGGAGCTTATAAATTAGTTTTTAAAAAATAAGCATTGTCAATCATTTGTAATTTAATATATGACTCGAGGATATTGGAGGCTTCTCAAAAAGTAGAAAACGGAAAGTGGAGAGAATAGGAACCTGTTGCTCATGTAGCAAGCTTGGGAAGAATGGAGGAATAGAATGAGGGGAAGACACCGGGCCACCAAAATAAATTTTACAGACATCAATCGCAATTAATAACAATAGCTGCTGTTTATATAGCACTTTAAGAGGTTTGCAATGTACTTTACATATGTTATTTTATCCTCATAACTGCGGGAGGTATTATTATTATTATTATAGATGAGGAAATTAAGGCTGAGAAAGGTTAAGCTATGTGTCTGAGGCTGGATTTGAACTCAGGTCTTTCTGACTCTAGTTCTAGCACTCTATTTACTCTGCCACCTAGCTGCCTAAATTCTCACCATCACCCCCCCACCCCCGCCGTGTGTATGTGTGTGTGTCTTCCTGCTCCCTTCCTCTCTCCCCCTTCTTCTCCACATATATGTATGCATATAAACTTGGGTTCAAGTCCAGTTTCAAAACTTGGAAGAGTTGTTTAAGCTTGTAGGTGTTCAGCCAACTCTCAAGCACCTAAATTACAGAACAGTTTCAGAGCTCCACCACCACCAGTAGACTTAATGTCCTATATGTTTATAGGCATGTTTAACATTTCTTTTATACCCTTACATAGAATGTGATGAGTCTAACGTACACTAAAATTACACATAGCCTTTTTTTCACTGATAGGTATTACCTTTGAGTATAATTCGATGACTGGGCCAGATGTGTATCTATTTATTTATTCATTCATTTATTTATTTTGCTTTTTGGCAGGGCAATTGGGTTTAAGTGACTTGCCCAAGGTCACACAGCTAGTACATGTGTCAAGTGACTGAGGCCACATTTGAACTCAGGTCCTCCTGACTCCAGGGCCAGTGCTCTACTCACTGCGCCACCTAGCTGCCCCCTGCACATTTATTTTCACTTAATATTTTCAGAAGTATTTAAGTTTATTAATTATAAGTAATTTAATAATAATTATAATTTAATGGGAAATCATTTCAAATGAAAAGGAAAGCTATTAGTGTTATGGTTTTATCCATTTCCTTCGCTTAGAAGTATCAATTTAAAATGAACCTGAGTTTTTACCATTTTTTCTTTCATTCTTGACTAAAGTTAGTAATTGCAAATGATGAATCTTCATATTCATAGTTGCATTTAATTTAAGTACATAAAGTTGGCTTTGCTTTGAAGAATCATAATATTTGAAAAACCTTGAAAATAAACCAGAATAAAAGAGATGTCAATGCTTAATCCAGTCACTATTTTTCACTCTTCTATGTGGTCCAAATCTTTTTACTGATCTATCATATCTTATTCAACAAGGTTGAGTGCAAAATAGACTTGTGCATGTGCCCCTTCCCCAACAGAATGTTAATTCCCCTTAAGGCAGGGATTATTCAGCTGTTGCTCTGTGTTCTCCATGCCTCAATGCCATTCACGTAGTAGGCACTTACTAAATGAACATAAGGTTGAATTTAAAGGATCATTTCTTTTTTTGTCCAGCTCTAAATTTCTCCTGTATATTAAAGGAAGAAAATGCATTATTTAAGCTACTTAACAAAGTTATTTTTCCATTTCCCAATAAAGAAAATTTTCACAGAAAGGGGAAGCCTTTAACTTTTGAGTGGTTTCCAAAAAAAAAAAATGTAAATCAAACACAGAAAATACACAGTAGCAAAATTACTTGTGGTCTAGTTATGCTTCCGGCAGCTTAGAAAATATAAAGGTCATCACTAACAAAATGCTTCTATAAGAATTAATTTCTAAAACAAACAAAACATGCCTAAACCCATTAGAAACACACCATTCATTTATAAAAGGAACAAATGATGGGTGACTATAATGCCCTGCATCAATGATTATGAATGACAAATAATGTCACCATAGTATTTACAAAAAACACGAATATTGAAATGGATTTAAGTAAAATTCATTTTGTCCAGAATATCACAAGAATATAGTAAAGGTTCTTTTGCACAGGGTTGAAATTAATTTTGTTTTTATTCTTTTCACATACTCTATACTGTATGTAGCACATTGATTCTTAAACTTTTTAGTCACTAGGCTCTTAAAAATTATTGAGGACATCAAAGAGCTTTTGTCTATGTGGGTTATATCTATCAATATATACAATATTAGAGATGAAAATATTTTAGTATTATTATTAAAACAGTCTTGAATGGGTCTCCTTTGATGTTTCTCTATCTAAATTAACCACATGTCCATCTGTTTCTCTGCCTTTTTCCTCATTCCTTTTTTGATGCCCCATTTAGAGTCTTCATTCATTCAATTCTCCATGATACTTCACTCATGCCGTCCTACATGCTTAATCATATATTAATTGTATAATTATTTGGATACCCGGATTATTCCATCTCCACTCAGATTTGATCTAAAGAGCCAAGATTATGCCATGCTGGCATTTGTTTTCAACTTTGTACCTCTATCAGCTAGCATATGTACATGGAAAGAGTTTAATAAATGTCTGATGAATTGACTCAAAGATGAAAATCATCTTCTACTTGCTTAACAGGTAGTTTTGTTAATGATTCTGCTCAGCTCCGAGGATCTGGAGCCTAGATGGAATCCTCCACTCTAGTAGTTTTCACCTACACCACTGGGTGGAAGTGTTGAGTACATGCCACACTTTCTACTATACTTCTAGGCCTGTGGTATCAAACTGAAATGTAAGGATCCCTGCAGCCACATATTGACTTAGAAATATATTAACATTATCTATATTCTATTGTATTTTTATTTTGTTAAATATTTCCCAATTATATTTTAAGCTGGTTGAAACTACACAATGAAGTCTGGGGTCCATGTTTGACCCTCTGTCCTAAGAGAGTTAGTAACCTATGAAAGGCGACATGGTATAATAGAAAATAGCACTGGTGCTGAAATAAGAGGACTTGTGTTCAAATTCCACCTCTGATACTTAATACTTTTGTGACTTTGGACTTAATCTTTTGTGACCTCAGCTTCCACATCTCTAAGGGGAAGGATTTGAATTCTGTGGTCCCTTTAGGCTCCAGGTTTATAATATTAAAATGTTTTCTATCGTTTAGTTCCAACTCTTTTCAGGGCAGTGCCAATCTGTTTTTAAAAGGTGTCTGAATTTATGGCTTTATTCAATCAGAAACTAGCTCAGAGCCCCCACCTAGTAGCTAAACCTTACTTTCTTCTTAAACTTGTTATGTTACAGTGAATGCTTAGCATGTAACCTTCACATAATGATGTTGGCTCTCCAAAGAAGCAGATAAGCATGTTAGATGCTATAAATAGTTATTACTCTTACCACTGAATTATTAATCAAATTAATAATGAATAATAAACATCTACCAAGTGTTGCAAGCCCCCCCCCACCCGACTCTTATAGTTCTCAGAATTCCACAGCAGCCTTGTCCAGTAATGAATATTACTGCCAGTTTGGGGCTGGTACCTTCAGTGTAGTATCCCCTGGCTCCTGAAGCTGTGTTTCACCACAGTCTATGGCCGCTGCCTCTCTCCTCAGCCCAAACTCCTTGTAACAAGAAAGGAGGACAGCAATAGAAAGAGAGATACTGTGCCCGATGGTCTTAAAAAATTAACTGAATGTCTGATAAATTCACAGAGAGTTGTTGGGATACTTTTTCCAACCTTTATAGAATAGACCTGATTTTAGATCTTGGCACAGCAAACACTATCATCAAAAGATGGCAGAGAACTATGTTTAACTAGTCCTCGTGCCTTTCTGGTACAGGGAGTTTGGGAGTATTTTGTCTCTGTAGCATTCTTCCATCTGCCATCTGCCACATGGTAAATGGGTGTTGATTGATTTGCTCTTTATCCTGATATCTTCATCTTAAATATAACACTTCATGCCTATTGTGAGCTTCAATAGATCTCTTATTCAAAATGGAGGAAGCTTCAAAATAGATTCATGCTGGGAATGGAGGATTCAACTCACTTTGCCTTAGCATACTCACCTAGAACTACTCACCAGCTTTTTCATACTCGCTAAACCAGAGAGATCCCATCATAGACCAGCATCCCTAAGGGAAATATTGATTCACTTGTCCTATGATAAGAAATTATGTACTTGGGGACTGAAAATAAAATAAGATTTCCTAGAATCTCTACTTAACTTGCCAGTAAAGATGAATCTACTGTTTAGATATCAGTCTACTGGGGTTTCCCAGAGTTACTTGGAAATTTAATAATAGCATTTATTTTCAGGGGAACTAAGTTTTTTATTTGGGTTTTGTTTGAACGCATCAAAACTGTGAAATAAAACTCACCCCCAGTTCTCTGACTTTCTCTAAAGTTCTGTACCCTTTCCAATAAAACTTTATTTTGCTAAGGTTCAATTAACCACAATTTACAACAGCATTTAAAATGTTTTAAAACATCTAATAATAACAAAAATAACCAACATTCATATAGCACCTACTACATTCAAGGCATTTTACTAAGAACTTTGACAAATATTATCTTGTCTGAGCCTCGGGACAATACTGTGAAGCAAGCGCTATTATTATCCCCATTTTACAGTTGAGGAAACTGAGACAAGCAGAGGTCAAATGACTTGCCTAAGATCATACAGCTACCAAGTGTATGAGGCCTAATTTGAACTCAGATCTTCTTCATTCCAGGCCCAGTTCTCTGGGCCTACACCACCTAGCTCCCTCTAGGCAGATGTCCTACTTTTCTCCCTCCCTTCCTTCATTTATTCACAAATACTAATTGATGTTATTTTGCTAAGTACAAGGCACTGTGTTAGATGCTGCAAGGTATTACAATGAAGAATAATAAAACATGATCTTTGTCTTTATGGAGCATAAAGTCTGAGAGGAAAAATATGAAACAACTACCAAAAAATTGCTACAGGGTATAATTTGAAAGTATAGAAAGTGTGGAAAGAGGTGAAAAGGATTCTGAAAATTCAGAGGAATATCTCATGGAGATGGAGTAATTGATCTGTGGGGTACAAAGGTAGCAACTGTTGCTAACGGCTCCAACCAGCCTCCTCCCCACTCTGAGGCTGCCTTACTAGCAGCATAGTAAAATTCTGATTAAAATTACTATTGGTCTGTTGTTTTTCAGTTGTTTCAGCTGTGTCTGACTCTTCATGACCTGGTTTGGGGTTTTCTTGGCAAAGATACTGGAGTGGCAAGCCATCTCCCTTTCCAACTAATTTTACGGATAAGGAAAGTGAGGCAAACAGAGTTAAGTGACTTGCACAGGGTCACACAGCTAGTAAATATCTAAGGTCAAATTCAAACTCAGGTCTTTCTGACTTCAGGCCTAGCGCTCTATTACTGTGCTACCTAGCTGCCCCTGATCAGTTAGGCTGGCCCATTACTGAAATTGCAGTCATATCAGCCAGCCAATCAACAAGAATTTAAGTACTTCCTGTGTGTCCTTAATAGGAATCAGAAAGGAGATGAGGAGTGCTTTCCCCAAAGTAGTGCAGTATGGAGTTAAGTGTCTCCTATTTCTGGTAGCTTGCTCTATATTTGAATTCCTGTGAGTTGTGAGTATCCTTGAGAAAGTCTTATGTGTTGCACTGTGCTATAAGCTGCCTGAAGTCCTGGGTAAAAAGAATACCAAAGGATTGAGTGATAATGACCACCTAAGGTCAGCTACATCTGTGACAACATTCTCAGATTGCTTCTCCATTGCTTCTACTTCTATTTGGGTTAGAAATCCTAGGATCTTTGTAGTCAGGAATCTCAAGTCCTTTAAAGAAGAGTTATTTGAGAATTAAGGATATAAAATGAAGGAAATTTTCCGGAATTAGACTTTTTTTTTAATCAGTCCTCAAATGACTTCAGCTAGGTATTCCAAATCTACTTTACACTCTAGCATTTATTGTCTCCTTATCTGAATCCTCTCACTGATGGAAACTGGATTCACAGAGTCTGCAGTTTTGAATATGCTTCCCTTGAGCTCCATCTCACTAGTTTTTATTGAAATCCCTTCCATGTTATTGCTATCTTGAACAAAAGTCTCCTAAAGATGTAAACCGTATCAAAGTAAAATGCAAAAATTTAAATTAAAACAGACTCAAAAAAGCTCTTAGATTTCTAGTGGGGAAGATATTTTGTTTTGACTCCTGGATAATATAATTTTATTTTTTTTGGTTTCTGGCCACACACACACACACACACACACACACACACACCCTCCTTCATCCCCCTATACGGCTATTTCTGGTAATATTCTTCAGCAATGTAATGGGAAGGGATTCTATAATGAGAAATGTAGAAGTGCTCAGAGTCCTTGGGTCTCCTAAAATGTAGAATTTTGCAAGAAAGTGAAACTTATCCTCACACATCACCCACCCTCTCCTATGAGATCCTTTGACTTCCTTTTTTCCCTCAGAGGGGGTAAGGCAGGGCAATTGGGTTAAGTGACTTGGCCAAGGTCACACAGCTAGTAAGTGTATCAAGTACCCGAAGCTGGATTTGAACTCAGGTCCTCCTGACTCCAGGGTCGGTGCTCTACTCACTGCACTACCTAGCTGCCCCATGCTTTGACTTCTTCAAAACTCAGCATAGATGTCACTTTTACCAGGCACTTTTCCTAATCTCTGCTATTGCTAAAGTCCTATCCACAAAATTTTTAAAAATATAATTTGCATAGACTTATATGTGTGCATGTTATTTCCACCAATAGAATGTGTGTGTGTGTGTGTTCCTAGTATCTAGTACAGTGCCTGGCACATAGAAGGTGCTTAATAAATGTTTATTGATTGATAAGAACCCAAATCACATTTAAGATTAAGAAGAGCCATAACTATGTTTCTCCTGATAGAAGTGTGCAAACTAACCAATGTGACTTATGAGTACATTAAAGCAGGCATAAGTGTGTGCTGAGTAGAAAATACTAGGAGCAGCAGGGATAGGAACTGAGTGGTCCATCTTTTCCATACCTGAAGGTACTAAAGGTGCCCTCACAGATCAGAATGTATAGAACACAATTGAATATTACTAATATTACTATAGAAAATTAATGGATTATATTGGATAACAGGTTTTAATATCTTTGCTTTAGATTATAAATTACAGATATAATTTGATAACATGTTTTTAATCCATTTTATTCATTATTTTCATTTGCACCTGCCTTTTCTCTTTCAGAAGATAAGCTCTCTGCTAATGGCAATCATATGTTCTAATCTACCTTCAGATGGGAAACAAACATAGTGAAATGAAGCTGAAAATAAAAGATGAGATTACATGACATATACAAATTATATCCCATGAATAGAGATTTGGTCGTTGACCTATGATATCTATGGGGAATTTAGTAGAGTGTTAAGTGCCAGAAGACCAGAAGCTCACAAATACTATCTTGATTTGCAAAAAAGGAAACAATATGGATTTTGTGTACTGCAGAGCAATGAACTTTACCCTCATCCCTGGCAAAGCTCTAGAATGGATTATTTAATAAAAAGTTTATGACCATTTGGAAAAGGAAAACTGATAGTCATAAAATAACTTGTGTTTACTAAAAAACAAGTCGTTCTTGAATAACCTTGTTGATAGAGATGAGAAGATTGTAGAAAAAAGTTATTACATAATTGCCTGTACTTTTCCTTAACCTTCTCCAGTATGCCTGTATTGTCTCACCATTGTGAGTTTCTCAAGGGCAGGGATATTTTTTTCACCCATCATCGTCATCATTATTGCTGTTATTGTAATATAGGCAAGTGAACATGTACAGTATGCATAGCTGAAATATTCTCCTTTTGGAAGGGGCTGAAGAATCTGCTTCCTGAAATGTTCAGTTGTTTCAGTCACATTCAACTCTTCATGACCCTGTTTGGAGATTTCTTGACAAAGATACTGGAGTGGTTTGCTGTTTCTTTCTCCAGCTCATTTTATACATGAGGAAACTGAGGCAATCAGGATTAAGTGACTTGCCCAAGGTCACACAACTAGTGTCTGAGACAAGATTTGAGCTCAGGAGTTTTCCTGACTCTGGGCTTGGCACTCTATCTACTGTGCCACCTAACAGATAGATGGAGTTTATTACACTCCAGGAGTTTCTCACAACAGCATCAATGAAATCAGAGGTCTAGAGCCACCCTCTGCTCCCCCCCCAAAAAAAAACGAAGATGTATTAGAATTGTACAATAACAAGACAAACAAACAAAAACAGAGTTACAATCTGCATCATGGACTGAAAATCCATACTCATGAGACCACAGATCCAGAAATGTATGTAATTATAAGCAAGGTGGTAAAAATTATAACAGTGCATTACAGAGTCTAATTCATGATAGCTATGACAATTACGATTATACAAAGCCTAACTCAAAAGCTAACACTGTCTAGAGTATAATAGTCAAGAAGGCTCAACTGGCAAGTGTAACAGCACAGAGGGTAACATTCACAAACAAATGAACAAAAACACAAGTCCGATTAAAAGAAGTCTTGGTAAAAACGGGATAAATAATAGCACCCTCTCAGTCTCTCAGGACAATCACACGATAGTTTTCTATGGATATGAGATGGTTCTTTTTCACAAATCACACATGGTTAAATGGAAGTATGCTTGTTGGGGGGGAGCGTCATTTCACAAGACACTACTGTGTCCAACTAGATATGCACAGTGGGAAATTAGCTTTCTTGTCTTTACTTTGTCTCTTACCATCTGCATTAGAGGACAATGAAGATTTGTGTTTATTCAAGCTTGACTTGGATAATTTTACATTAAGTGATTCTCAAAAATAAATGCTTGCTTGTTTAATTTTAAAACAATAATCATAAAAAAGAAAAGGAATGTTCTGATTATCCTTTCATCTGTGAAGATAAGTGGCTCATGGAATCACACTTTCAGACTTGGAAGACTCCCCACTTGGAAGAGATCTATTCCTAACCACGGCCAGCAAGAAATATTTACTACAGGGTGTCAGAAGAGTGGTCATCCAGACTTTCTATAAGAACTCTAATGAGAGGAAAGCCACTACCTTAAGTTAGCCCATTTCATTTAGGGATAGCTCCAAAAGCTGGGAAGATTTTTCTTTATATGAAGTCTAAATTTGCCTTCCACCCACTGCTCCTAGCTCTGCCCTCTGGGGTCAAACAGAAACAAGTCTAACACTGTAGTTAAAGACTGCTATCTTGTCTGCCCTGAGTCTTCTCCACGTTCTTCAAACAGCTTGCGAATGGCTCGGACTCGAGGCTCTTTTATGAATTGAACCAGATCGAAGTTTCTTAACCTTTTACACGTTCAGATCCCTTTGGCAGTTTGACATAGCCAATGGCCTGCTTAGGAAAAAAAAAGAAAGTACACAGGATTCCAAAGGAAACCAAAGATTAGAGAATATAAAGATATATTTCTTTCCACTCAAGTCCATGGCCCTCTTGAAATCCATGGGTCCATGGACCCTAGGTTAAGATCCCCTATACTAGATGAACGACAAGGTTCCTTCCAGATGTATTATACCATGACACTCTATGTTAAGTAGTGTTGACTAAATCAGTAGAAAAGAGGACCAGGTTTGGGAAGAACAATAAAGAAGGCACATTTTGCTCTAGGTTCCTCCTTCCTCACCTCAGTTTGCTTCATCATTTTTGACGAGCCTCTGCCTATTGCCAACCAGCAGCAAGCTTATGAGGCAAGACCACTCAGGAATGATTCAAAAGATTATAGAAGCGGGGACAACAAAGTAACCTTGGGCTCAACAGCCCTTGTTCAAGCTTATCCCTAAATCTGTTTCTCTGCTTCTTCTGTCCAAGGAAGCCAGACAGTGCAGTGCAGTGGATAGAGTGCTGGCCTAAGAGTCAGGAAGCCCCAAGTTTAAATCTTACCTTAAATATTTCTTAGCTGTGTAACTCTGGGCACGTAACTTCTCTCTACATTAGTTGCTTCCTCATAAAATGAGTATAATAATATTACCTATCTTCCAGAATTGTTGTGAGGATTAAATGAAATAACATCTGAAAAGTGCTTTGTAAATCGTCTTAAGATTTTTATTTAATTAATTTATTTAATTTATTATTTTATTTATTTATTTAAGTTATTTAAATGCTAGCTATTATATTTGCATTATTTTGGGTCTTTCTCATTTCTTTTTTCCTACCTACAGCACCTTGCAAGATTATCACCCCTGGAATTAATTCATACCTCATCAATACTTCTACACTGGGCCCCGGAGTCCCTCCCTCTGATTGGAGAGGGCAGAGTTGGAGAGCTATTCCTAGAACTTCCATTTAAGAAAAGTGCCAGGCTAGCCATGTCTTAATTTCCCATTCAGCTGCACTCTTCTGGAATTCACTATTATGTCCCTTTGTTGGGTGCCTCTCCGCACTTTTCAGCTTCCTGTTGAATATTGTTTTCTCTCATAAGCTCCTTGAGGGCAGAGGCTGTCTTTCTTTTTTTTATTTCCAGCATTTCTATCTATTGTTCCTTGCTCTGCACAGGGCCATAGTAGGCACTAGCAGGTAGGCTTATCGATTGACTTAATAAATGCTTTTTGATTTCCCTAACTTTGTCTCCACTAGAAAAATGGAGTTGTATAGTGGAAATATTAATTTAGAATTAGAAGACTCTGTTTTGAATCTTTGCTGTTGTCCTACTGTGTGATCTTGGACAAGATATAACATTTCTGGATCTCAGTCCCTCAATCACAAATTGAAATGGTTGGACTAGAGATGACCTTTGAGTTTGAGGTCCTTTCAACTTCTAAATCTGTAACTCTAAGACCCTACTTCTAGATGTTTCCCAATTCCTACATGTGAGAACTCAAACACTGGTTTTCCTGTTTCCCAAGTCCTATTATCCTACCCCTTTTCCTCAGCCTTTTGCTGCGCACAATCCAGGTGGATTTAAAGCTAAGATCAACTTTAGGGGTGATTTATCCCAACTATCATTTTACAAATAAGGAAACTGAGGCCCAGTGTGCTTATGTGATTTGCTTAAGGACACACAGGTATGCAATTTCTCCAAATCCAGTGTTGTTTTCAGTATGCTACACTATCCTTCCCATGCCACTATCTCATAACACCTCAATAACACAACAGTAGGCAACTTCTTATTCAGCATCAAAGGCTAAGCATGACAGAAGGACTGGTCTAGAGTTAGGGTGCTGCCCTACTAGGTGAGGTTTAGAAAAGGGGCTCAGCAAATGTATAGAACAAGAGTAGCATGCTGGGCACTAAAGATAAATTTTGCCTCCTCTACAATTTGGAGACAGCTAGCCACAGAGAGCTCATATGGTGATGCTTTTGTCTGCCTCATTTTCTTCATCTCTTAAGATGGGGATAGTAACATCTACCACCCAGGATGTGGAAAGGATAAAATGAGATAATATCTATGAAGTGCTCTTCAGACCTTTAAATGCTATTTAATGCAACTATTTTTCATTATTAATAACCCTAGTTCCATGTCCATGAAATTGGTTTAAGCACCAGCAAAAGAAGAAATACTATACATATGTTGTTTCATTTGCCTGACAGAGGGAATAACACAACAACTAGAATTTATGTAGAACTTTAAAAGTGCTGTATACATATATATATATATATATATATATGAATATACAGATGTCTAAATATTTGCCTATGTGTATTTAGATATATACTACACATATATGTATATTTTTTCACCTAAATTTAGTACCCCAAAGCTAAATTCAAGCTTTCTTGAGATACCATGACAATGAATTTTAAGGCTAGCTTACACGAAACAAATGGAAAAAGCAATCTTGCTCCCCCAGGTGGAAGCAGTAGCCCAGGTAATCTTGCCACAAGTTCTTTCCTTATTGCAATTTGCACAATGGAATTACTCCATTCAACTACAAAGGAAAAAAATAAGTAAGGTTATTTGCCTTCCTATCAGAGGAAAGAGCTCCTTTGTTGTTGTTGTTTACTATGTTACATACTATGTTACTTAAATGCATGCTTCTCCTTATTTTCGTTAGAGTGGTATCTAATTTGCTTGGTACAGCCTGACCATAAGAAAGGCAATCGCTTAGCCATTTTAAAAGCCACCCTTTTGTCCCTATAATGTCATTCCATCAAATGTCATTTTCTGTGGTTCATTTATGGAGGAAGGTCTGATGTGGTAATTGCTTCCTTGCAAAGAAACAGTCATGAATGAATACAACAGATTGTAAATGAATCACACCAATATAAAGTTTCTTTGGAATAGCTCAAGTTATAGCACACACTATCTTGAGACTACAATTCAAAATGTCTCATTAATAGGGAAAGTATTGAACCTAGAAGACTTTGATAAGATATCCAGCTAGCCGGGGTCCTATCTGATTTTATCCGTGTTACAGCAATTATTGCATCATAAAATCTTAGAATTGGAAGGAACTTCAGAGGTCATTCAGTCTGATCTTCCACCAAAATCATGAATCCCATTTACAACAACTAGTAGTCATTTGAGGACTCTACTTCCAGACTTCTCTCTGTGCTATCTTTTGGACAGGAACCACACCTTGTATATGCAGAATAAAACTATCTTGTTCTTTTTGGCCCACATTATTCCAACTATATTTCCTAGTGTCGATGATCTCTTGAGTACTACCCTTAGCCAAATGATGCTTCGTGATCCATTCTACTCATTCACCCCTAATTCAAATTCTATTCTGGGTCTGTTTGATCTTCTCCAATATTATGGAGGGCTGCCTGCCTTTTGCCCTGGTGTAGTCAGTCCCCTTTGGGGCTGGGAGAAAGAAGGAAAAAGAGATCCAAGATCAGCAGGTATGTACTCCTTCATGGAGCTCTCCTGCTGATGCTAGTTTTCTTGAGATTCCTCACCATTTTCCTACTTTGCCTTATAGTTAATATTACGGTATTAATGAGAAGACAGTGAAACTTCAGGTTTGGGCTGGAGGAACATATTACTGTTGTGATCATGGGCTAATACTCCCCCAAATCATTCCATGTTACACCAAATTTTATACTATAAGTAGATCATGTTATTATGAGTCCACCATGTAAAAGAGATTAAGATCCAGATGTCAAGAGGCTTCTGAAATTATTCATGGAATACAAGTCACATCAGGACTCATGTAGCTTTTGCATATATCACAACAGAATCATAAATGCCTGGACACTTGCTGAGTTGGAATTCTCAGTAAGCATCCATCATTGTCTATGGACAAGTTGAGTCATTCCAAATAGAGCCTGCCTTCTGATTTTTCTGAGCCTAACACGTTTCTCCTATAATAAACTGTCGTCTTCAGTTTCCACATGGTGAATTATCCAAGTGGAATTGTTCACCCTAAAGGCAGTGCAATGTTGGCATTATCACCAGGCATAAAGGGCAAAACCAATAAGGCAAAAAAAAGTAGAGATGAATTCAGGTCATTGCCCTAACAGCAATAATGAAATTACATTTGCCACCATCATTATGCCCTTCCTTTTTCCTTTTCACAAGGTATTGCCTCCTGCACTATTTCTGATTGAGTAAACTGCTCTCCTAACAAGTCTATTTGTTTATGACAGAGTTCTGGCTAGGTTTTGTGATTCCCGAGAGAGACCCAAATGCTGAGACTACAACAGAGAAGCTAATGTTTTTGGTGAAACTCCTCTAGCATGAATCCTAGATTTCTTATGAATCAAGTTACGAAAAGCAGATAAGGAATTAGTTTGAAGGTAGGCCTATTCCATTTTTAAAAATACTAGCAGAGAGTATATCTTATATGTACTTTCTTTAATGTCAGAATAAAGCTATCAGAAGTTGGATTCTACTTACAATTCAGAGACAGATGCATTTTCTTGCTAATGGTCCCCCAAGTGTTCAGCAGTGTCAACAATCAGTTGCTACTATTCTCCCTTTCTCTGCTCAGACACTGACCTCTGACCCTCAATATGAACCTTGTGTATTTAGTTGTTTTTCAAATGGATAAACCTAATTGATTTATGGATTTATCCATTATTCTTTCTTGACATTACTCTTTTCTCTCCTTCCCGAAGTGCATTTGCTAATGTCCTCATTCTTGAGGGGAATCATGGATAAACACTGTGTATTTGGGTACTTTTATGAAAATGCATTGTGTAGACTATGTTTGGGGTCCTTGTGAGAAATACCTCCACTGTCCACATGTTATTCATTTAGAAAGTGGGTCTGGAAATGAATATTCCTGCTTCATCTGGACTTGGAGCAATGCCTACCACACACACACACACACACACACACACACACGTTTTCTCTGAAATGTAGAATCGTTTGTACTGATTTGGGGATCATCTGGACACTTCTATGGGGCATCTGGTGAGACTAAGAGCAGCCTCCAAGTTGTCCCCAGCATGTATGTGTCAGCCAGCTGGCAGACCAGATGCAGCCACAGCTTACTTAGCCAGATGACCATCACAGCCTCCAATAATACATTTAAAGGTCAAAGGAGCTTTGGCTCCTATTTAGAACAAGTGAATTTTGCCATCAGGGGTCTCATTGACCATTGGTTTGTAAAACATTCAAATAATTTGCTGCTTCCTTAATTAAGGTAAACTAATGCTCCCATACAAAAGCTAAACTTCAAAGTGACAGTTATTGTCTATGTCCTTTGTCTAATTTTCCCAGGAAACCACTGTTCTCTACCTTTATGGGGCCACAGAAAATAGTTTTGTTATCTCTTCACTCCAATGTTTATGTATGTTGGGAACAAGCAATCTGTGTTAGATACTTTAGGCAACCTCTAAAACCTTTCCTAAAACATCATTTTACTGGTGAAGATAAAACAGCCCTGCCATGGGCAGCATGAGAAATTCTTAGGTTGATTTTGAAAACCTAATAGTATAAGTTGAAATCTGATTTAATAATCAGATTTAGTAAAAATAAACATTTTCATTTGGTGATTTTAGAATCTATGATCACCATTTTAGATTTAGAGTTATAATGTATTGTCAGAAGTTATCAAGTCCAAATCTCTTACTTCACAAATACAGAAAATGAGGCCAAGAGAGGTAAAGTGATTTCCCTGGGTCACATAAGTGTGTTAGAGGTGGGATTGTGAATGAAGATTTGCTAACTCCAGAGCCAGGAAAACTGTCCTCATTGAGAAAATCCTCACCAAATGTCCCTCTCTTAAGAAGGTCCATAATGACTCAGGAGATGGGCTTTAGTCTGAATCTGTCAAATAGTTTTATAACCTTCTACACATCATTTTAAAACTTAGGCTTCAATTTGCTTATCTGTAAAATGAAGAATTTGAATATGATGATCTTCAAGATATACTATAGTTTTAATATTCAATGAACTGGTGAACCATTCTGATCCAGAAAAGAAAAAAAAATCAGTTGTCAGAATTCCACAGGATGGGGTGATTCCTGCATAGTTTGAATAGAAAATTCCTTTGTTAACAACTTTAGTCTTTGGAGTTTCAGTGTCTCACAAAAAATAAACAATAAACAGCTATTGAATTAAGTTGAGAATGAGGTTGGGCCTTTATGACTGTCCAGATGAGTCTGTGCTTCTATGGGAAGGGAAATGATAAGCATTTTTGGATTTTATGTCATATTTAAGAGCTAAGAGAAAAGAGGAAAAAAATGAATGAATGAATGAAATTACTAAGCAGTTACTATTGCCAAACATTGTGCTGAGCAAGTAGAAAAAGGATGCAATCTCAATGCAAGCAGCTCATACTCTAATAATTTGAGGAAACAACATTTAATTGGGGTGGAGTTGGCCACCACGATCTGAGAGAACATTGAAAGGTGACATGAGAGGGTACTGAAAATTATTTGAAGGAACAAAAGATGTTTAACATGAAAACAAGAAGACTTTCAGGAATCACAATAGCCCTCTTCTCGTGTTTGAAGGGTTTTCACATGGCAGATGGATTAGCTTTGCTTTGCTTAGATCCCTGAGGACAAAACTGGTGCACTAGATACGTTACAGCAGATTTCAGCCTGATGTAAGAAAATCATATCCTAACAACTAAAGATGCCCCAAAATGAAATGAGATGTCTTGGGGAGTACTGGATTCCACCTCATTAGAGGTCCTTAATCAAAGGCTAGATGGTATGTTATGTAGTGATTTTTCTAAAAACAAATCTAACCACATCATCCCCCTACTCAAATTATAGTGGCTCCCTATTCACTTCAACTTTACACGTAAATCCCCTGATGTTTAAAGTCCTTCCTGTCCTAAGCCCTTCTTACACATCCAGTCTTCTTATGCTTTAGTTCACCTTCACGCATTCTATAACCCACTATACTGGACTTTGCTGTTTCTCAAACACAGCGTTCTATATCCTGACACTATATTTACTCTGACTGTTTGTTGCCTATACCTGAAATGCTCTCCCTCATCGAGTTTTGCTAGAGGCCTTTCTCAGTCCTTCTCAAAGCTAGAGCCTTGCCTCTGAGATTACTTTTCATTTATTGTATATATCCTTCATATATACACACAGTTACTTGTATAGTGTTTCTCCCATTAAAACATAAGCTCCTAGAGGGCAGATACCGCGGGGTTATTTCTTTATTTGTTTTGCCTTTCTTTCTGTCACTGGCACAGAGTGTTTACAGTGGTCAGGGTTATGAGGAGCACTCTTGTTCTGCTTTGAATTAGACCAGATTACTACTGGGGTTCCTTCCACCAGTAAAATTCTGTGTCTTTTTATGATTTTGTGAACAGTTAAACCCTGTATCATGGGAATGAGTATCTACATAGATAAAATCCTTAAAATATTGAAGCACTAGATGTGAAAAACAGAACTTGTAGATTAGTTTGATGAGTTCTAGCATGAGAAGCTTATAAAACAGACACACACACACAATGAATTCCTTGCATATGTCATGGCTATTATCTGTTGGGTAACAACATTCTGGAGATGTGGAATCACCTCATACAGTAAGCCTAATTAATTAAGGAACATTTCCTTGGTTTCAACATTACATTTTTTTTTGTCATGTGGAAAAAGTAGAATCATTGTCCTCAGGTGACAGGGATGACCTAGTCCTATAGGCCTTTTCTGGGCTATTTTCCTATTTTTAACCACCTCATGGGAGATTCAACCCAGAATGATCCCCTCTCCACTCTGTGCTAGAAATCTTTCATTAAATGACCATCTCTTTAGTAAAACAACAACAACCAAAAAAAAAACTTCTTTCCAAAACAAAATACATTTTTTTCAGGCTAAAGGGAAACAGGATTCCTAGAGAAGTATCATCTAATGTTATCGAACTTCTTTCTTGTGTCTGATATTTGGTCTTTATGATTCGAATGGTAGGGAAGAATTTGGAAATATAGAGAGAAACACTAGTTTTTAAATATAATTACAATTTAAAATGTTTGAAACATTAACCTGTTATGCGAAAACTGGGGGAAAATCAAATTTTGCTCTGAATATAGGAATCAGTGAAGAAAATGTTTTGTTGTTACTTCCCCTCCCTCCTAGAACTACTGATGATTCGCTGCCCCTTCTCTCATCATGTGTTATGATTTTTCAGTCAATGACAACCAGATCTCTGATCAGCACTCCCAGATCCTTAGAGGTTCAGTGCTTTTGGCATCTCATGATTTGTGAAAATTACAAATGGTAATTTCCCATTAACCCCTCATTGCCTCGAGCCTAAGCATCACGCACATGCTTTCCCAAAGGTGAGACCTCTGTTTTCATAAAGATGTCATAACCTGTAATCAAACACCCATCCATATTCCCAGGTTAATTTGTTAAGCTCACCAGGGTCAAAGCCTGGGAGCTATTGGAAGGACTGCAGGTGACTGTTCTTTCCACTCTGAACCAAAGGCCCATAATGGTGTAGGAAATATGCTAATAGCTGTGAGTGAGATGTAAAATCCAGGCACTCTGTGACCTCTCTCTTTTAAAAGGTTCCAGTGAACTTTTTTTTTTCATAAGATAGAACAATTATCTCTCTGGGCCTCCAACTAGAGTGTTGAGAGCAGCCACGAAATGGATGAAAGAGATGGAAGACAGGATCAATGAATAAAGACTAAATATGGCACTTGGATTATTTTGCCTGGAGAAGAGAAGATGGGAGGGGGTCAGAGAATGGGGAGCGGAGTAGAAGATGGGGGAGGAGAGGAGACCATGAGCAAATGAATGCAGAAAGGACCTTCCACAGTATTTAGGCCCAGCTGTTCTACATTGTGAGCACAAACAGAGCTGAAGAAAATGAATTTGAATTACAACACGGTCAACTGATGCTGGACAAAAATAAAAACCTTCTGACATAAGGGTAGTTAAACACTGAAGTGGATAGCTGAAGAACAAAGTTATTTGTTTTCTTCCCAGGCCCACCCCAACCTTTTAGCAATTCCATAAAAACTGACTCCCTTTATCATTCTGAGATTTTATTTGAAAAGAAATCTATTGGAAGGGAAGGCAAGGATACAGGCAGGAAGAATTCATGTGATCCTCTTGGCTTTCAAATGTATTAAGAGTATGTTTTCTCCAATTTCTTAGAATAAATTTTCCTAATATACTTTAGATGTTTAGTGAATTTTGTTTCTTTAGATTGCATGTAAATAACTTCGGTAGATTAAAAGCCTTTGGGGTTCTAAAGACAGTTTTTCACCAGTATCACAAACCCATTTTCTTGGACAATAAACTCTAAGAGGTCAGGTACCAGAATTGGCTTTATCTAATATGAATCTCTCTGTTTGTAGAAAAGTACAGTATTTTTCACACAAGAGGCACTAAAATTAATGTCTTCGGAATAATAATACAATCTTTGACCTTCGATTTAATCACTGATTAAACAGGGAGAAGAGCTCCAATTTGTCTCCCAGTATTGCTATGAGGAATAAAATATAAAAAAGGTTATAAAGCAAAGGGAGGAAAATAATATGTGAATCTATATTTATGAATCTCTAAATGTTTTATTATTTTTTCCAAGTCATTTTAGAACAGAAGGCACATCCTTCTACCTTCCAGCTGCATCTGAGGAAAAAGCAGGACAAAGAAGTGAGATGAATAGTTGAGGAAAATCATATGCAGCCAAAGGAAGACTGGGATTATTTCTGACCTTTTAAGGAAGGACAGCCTTTTAAAAAAGTAATTCTTAGAATAAAATGTATTCAAAATCTATATTAAATATACATATATGTATATATATACATATATATGTATATATATATACACTCACACATTGATAGAGAGGTATTTCCTAACTTCATTTGTATTGGTTTATCATTTGTTCATATTTTTATGTTAATTACAAAAACATATTACAAAGGGGATGCCAAAATAATAATTATTTATTGCCTCTGAAAGGCCTTTGTATCAGGGCCCAGGAACTCCAATAGCTTTCTCCCATTAGCACATTTATAAATAGAATTTGTCAGGTGATTTAATCCATATCTTGGAAGACAAGTAGAGCCTAGCCTTGAGGAAATGAGGTTGGAGATCTCAGTGGTATGGAGCAAGTAATGAGGACATCATGGCAGCAAGGAGGCCTCTTAGGGAGCAAAAGGGTATTAAGCTGAATGGAGACAGAAGCTAAGGAGAAGAGAACCAAACTGGGTGTCTTGGGTGGGGAATCTGGAGGATCCCCCTGGAGGAGCAGGATAGGGGAAGGTGGAGTATAACTATTCTAGACCTAACCTGCACCTAGCCTATAAAATTAGCAATTCAATCACTCCAAAGTACAGGAGCCACTGGTGCCTACTAGTGGGAAGAGCATTTATCCAGGTGTTAGGAAACCTAAATTCCAGTTGCTAAATAGCCATGAAACCTTGGGCATATCATTTAAGTGGACCCTGGTTTCCTCCTTTGTAAAGATAACTTACTCCGGGTATCACCTAGTAGATTGGTGTCAGAGCAGAACTTGAATACAGATGTTCTAACTCCCAGCCTGCACTGTTGTGTTTATTTGCTTGTTTTTAAATTTTCACACATGGGGCAATGGTGTGTTAACAAAGGGACATGGTGGACACCAGGAGGCTGCAAAATAAAATCAGCAATGAAGTCCAAAAAACACTTCATCAGGCAAATGTATAAAACGAAAAAAAGATGGGCGGTGTGTCATGGAATGACAAACAAACAGCGAGAATGCCCCACTGGTAACTTTGAAATATCAGAGGAAATTGATAAAATCCTCTTACACATTGGGTAGACCACCTGGGGTGTACTTACAGGACAAAATAGACAATACTGTACATGCACACAGCATGGACAGCTGTGGACAGGTGGTGATCTGCTTCATTTGAGCGAACATTCACATATAGATCTATGTGATTATTTGAGAATTTTGAAAGCTCTACTTAATAGAAACCCCCACATTTCCTAGCTATGTGGCCCTGTTCTTGACCTTATAATGATTCTGTGCTGAGGAGAGTTCTTTTTAGAAGCTGGTAGGTAATATAAACAATATATTCCAGTGCAGAAAATCCATGTCTTCTTGACACCAAGGAAAAAAAGTAAGAATCTGAACAGCGCCAACTGATCTACAAATGAGTTTTAGCTCTCATGGTCCCATATTCACAAGGTGATCTTTGGGTTTTTTTTCTTTTCTTCAATTTATAGTGAGCTAAGGTTTTTTATTGTAAATGCAGTTACTGCTTATAGTTTCTCAAGGAGAGAGAGAGAGAGAAAGAAAACCTTTTGTTCTCAACCACAGGAAGATGAAAAGTTAGAATAAGCTCAATATTATTCCATTTGCATTTTATTAAGAGGTGCTTGGAAATGTGTGTACTTTAGAAAGTTTCTAGCTGGAAATCAGTACTGGAGAATACTACTCCTGGGTTTAATTTCCAGCTACATTAATCACTAACAATGGGGCTTAGAGCTAAGAATTTAACCTTTCTATGTCTGAGTTCTTCTAGCATTAGAGTATTATCCTCATAGAGGATTCATTAGCTATTCACTAATTTCCCAGGATAGAACAATGATAACTCATATTTATATAGTGCCTTAGCCTTTACAACAATGTAAATGTCTTCGCAACTACACTCTGCTATAGAGAATATGAGTATTATTATGTCTTTTGTATAGACCAGGAAACTGAGGCTCATTAAGTAATTGTCCAGCTTACTTACACAGCTTGCTAATCTCACAACTGGGGTTTAAACGCTATTCACTATTCTATTTTATTCAATTAAAAGACAATTCTTAAGCATCTACTATGTGCTAGGCACTATGTTAGGTGGTAGGGATGTGAAGAAAAAAAATGACACTGTCCCCTGTCCTCAAGGAACTCATACTCTATAGAGGCAGGGGAAGAATTAATACACAGATTTACAAACTAATGTTTAAGGAGAGAGCATTAGCAATTTGATTTTCTAGGAGATGGCCCTTGAACTGGTATTTGAAGGGAGCCAGGAATTCCAAGAGGAGGAAATGAAGAGGGAGTGCATTCCAGGCATGTTGACCAGCCAGCAGAGATAGGAGATGGAATGACTTCCATGGGGAACAGCAAACATGACTGGTAAACTGGAACATATTTAAAATGCATAAGGGAGAGTAACATATGATAAGCTCAGAAAAGTATGCAAGATCTAATTGTGAAGCAGCTTCTGTTGCTTCTTTATGTATACAGTCCAGAAGCAATGCTCCAGGTTCCATATTGCAAACACATGTAATGGAAGCCTACAATATGTCCAGTGAAAGGACTACTCACCATCTACATTTTTCTATCCATTCAAAGGAATGTTCCCCTCTCCACACAATGCACTAGCAGCTAGCAGCTTCTGTGGGGAGGGGGTGGGAATCCACCCACAGCCAGCACCCAGAAAGCTGCCGGACAGCACAGGTTCTTTTGATCTGCCTTAATAAGGAGAGCAAGGTGAAGGGGTTGGACAGCTTACTTTAATTCAGCACACAAATATCATTCAC
>CM053622.1:576272116-576302699 GCA_028646595.1 Phalanger gymnotis
TTACACCTAATAGGGGTTTGGGCCTGGGGCTTAGCGCTTAGTAAGATTCAATGAAATAGCTGAATTACTCAAAGCAAACAAAAGCCAAACTCTTCAAGGGCACTTGTTGAACCAAGTGCTAAGGAGCCCATTTTGCTTCCCAACACTACAATTGAGCATCACTAACATGGTAGGGGAAGGGAAGGAAAGGGAGGTGAATAAGAATTTTTATATAATACCTACTAGGTGCCAGGTACTGTGCTACATGCTTTACAAATATCTCTTTTGATACAAAGGAAGGCACTATCTGCATCGAGAAAGAACTAAGAAATAAAGTATGTATAGAATGATTTTACATACATACAAACATATACACACATACCTATGTCTAATGGTAGCCATTTCTGGGGTGGGGGGGGAGAGAAGTGACAAAAAGAAATTGACATGATAATTTTATTATAGACTTAAAAGGAATAGCACGTTACATATAATAGATTTGTAGTTTCATGTGCAATCATGTTTTTATTCTACTTTATTATGGAAATGCTCGTTTTATTTCATAAATTAAAAATAAAATACACAAGATTAAAAAAAGAAAATAATGGAAAACTTTGATCCTCACAACAACCCTGTGAGGTAGTTGCTGTTATTATCCCCATTTTACAGTTGAAGAAACTGAGGCAAACTGAGGTTAAGTGATTTCCCCAGAGTCTTATAGCTGGTCTGAGGCGGGATTTGAACTCAGATCTTCCTGACTCCAGTTCTAGCACTCTATTCATTGTGCCACCTAGATGCCTAGAGGAATAAGGTCTCCGAGTAACTGTACTCCACGGGGTCTTTTTATTTGTTTGTTTGTTTTGTCATCTCCATAAGGAACAGAACAAGAATGGAAACCAAGAGGGTGAGAAGAATGAAGAGTCTATTAAGCATGAATGAGGCAGAAACATATCAGAAGTTAATATGCTTTGTTCAATCATCCCAGTAAAGTCTCTGAAAATATCCTAATGGTGGTTGGCCAGCCACCAGATCTGCAGGGAGAAATGTAAAATTGACAAAACAAACCCTGAGTTCATGTTTGTCGATTCACTAGAGACAGCAAAAACGACATGGGCTGGGGTCCAGGAAACCTTGGCACTCGTCTCTAGCTACATGACTCCAGGCACACTGCTGCATCTCTTTGGGCCCCAGTTTTCTCTCTCTCACAGGCCAAGGGGCACTCAGAGCCCTGACCTGGGTTCATGGAACTTGAGTTCAAATCCTTCTCTCACTTGCCATCTGTGTGTCATTAGAAAAGCCACTTGACCCCCTTGGGACTCAGGTTCCTCATCTGTAAAATCAGAGGCTTGGATGAGAGATAGTCTGTCTCTTCAGGTGCTTTCTAGCTCTAGATATATGATCTTACGATCAAAAAGGGATAACAATACCTGTCCAACCTATATGTTAATCTGGGATAGGATTGTGGGGTTGTTGCTGTTGTTTGGGGGATGAGTGGAAGAGAGGTCAACCAATTATTTCATCCAGGTTGGAAACTCCCAGGGCAGAAACTCCACCCCTAGGCAAGCTCTGCAATTGAGATTCTTAGAGAGTTGTCCCAAGGTCACTGATAATTTAAATGACTTGCTCCTAGTCATACTACTGATGGTATGTATCAGAGATAAGACTCCAGCTGTTGTTCACTTGTTTCAGTCCTGTCTGACTCTTTGCTACTCCATTTGGCCTTTTCATGGCCAAGATACTGAAGTGGTTTGCCGTTTCCTTCTCTAGCTCATTTCACAGATGTGGGAACTGAGGCAAATAGGGTTAAATGATTTTCCCTGGGTCACACAGCTAGCAAATGTCTGAATCCAGATTTGAACTCAGTAGCTGAGTAGCCCAGTGCTCTATCTACTGTGCCACCCAGCTGTCCTCTTGAATCTCCAGGCTGGCCCTCTATTCCATCAGGTATGATTAAAAATAGGACAAGATCATAGATTTAGAACTCTGTGATCTGAGAGGTTATAAATTTCAACTTTCTCATTTTACTGATGAGAAAACTGGTCCAGAGCGGTAAAGTGAGGTGCTTAAGGTCACGCATCTAGTCTAGTCTGGGTGAGACAGAATTTGAACGTATCTCCCTGATTCCAAGTCTACATATACTTCGTACACTACACAGTGCTACCTTTCTATTTCCTCTGTCCCTTAATGCACTCTGCTTTTGTCTATCCAAGTTACATGAGCATGATTTGTGTCATAATGTCTTGTTCATCTTAAAAAAAAGTAATAATAATTTAGAGCCCAGCTGAGTAAATGAGATACATCAGAAACCACTAAGGAGACCTGGAGTACAGTATCTCCCTTAAACAACCCATATTGAGCTATTAATTCTCACAGGGATACTTTGTTATTTATTATCTGCTGCAGAAAATTTCTGGGAAATTGTATATATCTTTGTTTTATTTTCAAGCCTCTAAAAATTAAAAAAAATGTTAACAATATCTCACATTTTTATAGTGCTCTCAGGTGTACAAAATAATTTCCTAACAACTATCCTATGAGGTACAGTGTTAGTATGATCATACCCATTTTGCAGATGAGGGAGCTAAGGCTCAGAGATGTAAAATGTCTTGGCCTTGATCTTGTGTTTTGCGGCGGAACCACTTCTCCAGACTTCAAGTGAAGGCTCCTTTCTCTATATTCAGTTTTCTCAATGATTGTTTATTTAGAATAAAGATCTCCCTCATAGAGAATTGCAAGGGGTTATTTATTTCTTACCACCTTCCTGCCACTATTTGAAGGTGAGTGAGTGAAAGACTATAATGAAAGCAGAATGCTATCTCCTTTCTAAAAGTAGTCTTTCTAAAGCCAAATGTGGCACTTTTCTCACAATGACATTTATTCATTTCTAAACACAGTCTGACAACACCTTAAGCCTATTTCTCTATCAGCATTGGTTCAGCTTCTCAATATTCCCCTTAAATTAAGTTTCGCTTGCTTCTTCATTAAGGATCAAAGCTAAAAATATTGCATGTGGCATTAAGCACCCTTCCCCCACATCTGCCCCTACCCACAGGGACCTGTTGTTGGCATAACATTACCCATGAAGTTACATGAAGATCTCCTTATTCAATTGATGTGCATGTCTCTAACCATTAGCAAAATCTTCATTGCAAATGAATTCTTGTGGGCATCCTCTCCAGCTAAGCATTTAAAAATAAAATATACCTGTTCCCAGACCCGATCATTTGAAGCAGACAGTTTCCAGCACAGATAAAACTAAGCCATCTTTCTCCACATTAGTTTGTCCATGCTCTGTGCTTAAATCAGGACCAGTCTAGACTATACAATTAGGCTCTCTGAAGGAAACAGCTCTCTGGGATTAACCCACCTCCAAGACACATGAACATTTTATGGCTGTCAATGCCTTCAGCCAGCAACGTGATTTTTCTCAGCAGGGCAAAAAGCCTTACCTCTTAACAACGGAAGGAAAGCCCAAGGTGACCCCAGTTGTGTTATTAGAACCACTGCAGCGATTCGCTTTGGTCTCCTCCAGCGTCTGTTCTCTGATCTGAATCATACAGTCAGACCTTGCCTTCCTCCTTCAGTCTGAATGCCCATGTGCTTCTATCTGCTTGTCAATATTTAACTAGTTTGTCAAGTTAGATTACATCACCTGCTCTCAATCCCACCCCTGTGATATCAAGAGGGTGTGTGTGCCTGCTGCATGTTGGCAAAATATTATAACCCTCTCGAATAGAGTTAACATTGGTTATTTAGCTGTCCTACCTCCATTGCCCCTGGAATACCAATTATTTACAGTTCTTCTGACAATCCTTTAAGCCATTATACATGGGATAAAAGTGAACCAAGTCAAAAGGTCACAAAATATTCTTTATTCTAAAAATGACATCCATGTCACACTGATGCTTTGATTAAACCCCACCATGGCTATTTGGTTGCTGGTCTTTTGGTTGTCACAGGGTACTTTACACATGGACAGAGGATGATCAGGCCAAGAAGTATAGGGATGGTTATCTAAGCAATTAGAAAAAGAAATGACTGGCAATGAGGATGTCCTTGTCTCCTAAGGGTTAGCTCAAGTTTCCTAAGAATTTGGCTTGGAGTGAAGTGGAATGGTGATGGTGTTTGTTTCTTTAGAAGACTATTATCATACTTCATTTTTGAGAATGTAGTTTACATTCTTAGAATGATCTCCATTTTCAGTAGGCTTCTTTTTCTCCTTCAGTCACACTTCCCTCTCCTTCGCTTCTTTTAGCTTTTCTTTTTCATGCACTGCTTCCAGCACATGAGTTGGATTGCCCAGCACTGTGACCCAGTGACTTCCACAAAGTAGAAGCTCAATAAATATTCCATAATTCTAAGATGCTCAATAAATATTTGTTAAATAAACAGATGATTCCTTTTGGTTGACATGCTTTGTCTTTAATCCTCAACCCTTGTCTTTATCTATAAGTCAAATCAAGTCAATCAACAAGCATTCATTAAGCACTGTTCCAGGTGCTATGGATTCAAAGAAAGGCAAAAGCAGTCCCTGTACTATAGGAGACCCTAGTTATGGCAAAGAACTAAAGGAGCCAACAACTAGCTCTATGGGAAAGAAGAGGGACTTAACACAGACACTGCCTTTGTGAGGAGTCTCTTCTTCACTCCTGATCTACTCAAATAACTGACAAGAGTTTGAAGAGGTAGAGAAAAAGCCTGAATTCTTTTTCCTTGCTTTGTATCCCTGATACTTAGCATAGTACCTGGCACACAGGGCACAGTTGCCCCTGTGAGAACCTTTAAATCAGATATGCAAGATGAAGTAGAAAGACTACCTGTCTATTAGTATGGAGACCTGGGTTAGCGTCCTAACTTCATCCCTTAATAGGAATGGAGTAAGTCAATTCCCCATGAGTAACTTCGGTTTTCTCATCTGTAAAATGAGTAGACTGAATGTAAAATTCTATAATTCTAAGTATTAATTGAAAATAATGTTTTAACTTATGCTCAGGGACCCGGAATTTCTGGCAGTCTAACTATGAAGATACGAAAATTTCCATGCACGTAATATAAACTCAACACAGAGCAGATCTTGTTGCCAAAAACTAGTTTGGGCCTTGTCTTCTTGATCTAAATTGACCAACAACCCAGAATACAAAAGAGATTGCCTGGGGCCCATGATCAAGTCCAGGGAAAGGAAGGATCATTAAAACAATCTTTCCAGGTCAAGTGAAGTAAATTGGGGAAGAAAAAAGCTTGGTCAAAGATAAACAGGGTTCTATCACATAATCTCTTAATCTCTCCATGGATTTTCTACCATAATATTCAGACTCTTAATGAACTATTGATGAGAATCACAAGTAACAAGTATAGGTCTCTGGAGCTGCTGGACAATACTGAGTAGTTAAACAATCCAATAAAATTGTAAATTATAATCTATACAGAGTTTTTGAAATTTTAGAAAAGATCCCAGGGATATTAAATTTTACCATGTGAACTAACAGTGTTGCTCTCAACAATATGCATTCCATTCTTTTCTCCTCACTCTCCCTTACCTCTTACAACGGTTTTATTCACAGTAGAACAAAGACCACAGTTCATTTTAAGCATTCTTTGGACACCACTTCTAGGAGTCTGAGAGGCTGCCATCAAAAGTGACGGTGTATCTGAATTGCAAAACAAAAGTCTGAAATCTCCACGTGACCAATTTGGGAGGCTTTCCAAAGCTCAGAAACATCTCTGTGTTACAGAAGCTGTGATTAGTCAGTTTCTTAGGTAATTTTCCAGTGCTGATTACATGTTTTCACAAGTGTTTTTAAGACTACTTTTTGAAGAAAGCAGTTATATATTACAATGTATTTGGGGCTTTGACAAACACTGAACTGGTATTCCATAATTTGAATGAAAACATGTGATCCATAGCTAATGCCTACTCCTCAGTTATAGCTTGAGAGGAAGGTCTTTCAATAAACAGCTATCAGAGGCAGAGCATAGTTCCCACTTTCCATTCACATCCATCCTGCCCAGGTTAATTTCATTCTTGGAATAATGTGCTTAACACACGCTGAATCATCTGGACATTTCACTTAAAGCCACGTCTTGACTTGAGGATTTTCTGTTTTGGTCCAAGAGTTTTCTGAACCCTCTCTTTAATTTCACATTTAGCACTAGGGATACTATACATTATTAATGGTGTACAATTGCTACAACTAATCACCAAATACCCAGGGATTCCTTGGGTCCAATTATAATGGATTTATGTCATTAATATTGTGATTCTGATGGGAAGACAAGGTGGCATCTGACCTTTGTTTGCATTTGTAAGCATTTTTAGTGGATCTCAATTCAATTTCACAAATACTGTCAGTGTCTAGTTGGATGTTAGGATAATCCTGTCTTGTAAAGCAGGAGAATAAAAGGGGGAGGCAATAGCTACAAAAGTGACTGGCATATAAAAAGCAAATCATAGATGCACACAAATTCAGTGCCCAGAGCCTTCAGAATTTTTCCCTTGTGTACTACTGTAGATCTTTCTTTTTTTTCCTTTTCCATGAATGGTAGAAAGGAGGGAGAATTGAGAAGCAAGAACATCTCAGTGAGAAGTTACAAAGCAGGGATTTATTTTGTGAAGTGAATCATTGCAACAGATATCCTTTCATATTAGAAAACAGGATACACAGTTTATACATAATAAACATATAATTCATTTCACCTCAATGAATGTTGATTAAATACAGATTGAAGAATATTAAATACCATCAAACTTATAGATTTTATTTCTGCCTAATTGTGTAACTTTGGTTGATTTATTTTGACCTTCCTATATCTTAATTTTCACATGCTTAAAATGAGATTAACACCTGCCTTAGCTCACTGAATGATTGTGCTGATTAACATATAACTTTAAATAATGAATGATCTTTTAAAAAATTAGGTAGAACTGATAAATCCCAATGAATGTTGGAGACCAGAGTGGCACTAAGCACTTATTCCATAATGTTGGCTTTGCTCAAAACATTTCGGCAACTCTATTAAATATCCTTATTTCATTGATGAAGCGTAGAAGTTTCACAGGGCAAGACAAAATCTTTTGTGAGTGAATATGACTTTTGGAGGGAGTTAAGAGTCATTGCAGCTAAATCTAGTGACTTAGGACCTAGATCAAGCTAAACCACAATGGCTTTGGTAAGAAAACATGGAATAAGAATAATTTCCTTGTATAACTTTTAAGTTGCTTCCTTGTATTTCATATCACAGAGGAACCATGGCACAGAGAGTGAGCTTTTTTTGTTGCTGTTGATGTTTTTCAGTCACATACAACTCTTTATGACCCTATTTGGGGTTTTCTTGGCAAAGAAAATAAATACATCCTACCTGTGATGCTAGACGGCACAGTGGATAGAGCACTGAACCTAGAGTCAGAAAGACGTGCGTTCAAATCAAACCTCAGATAATTACTAGCCATGTTACCCTGGGCAAGTCATTTAACTCCATTTGCCTCCATTTCCTCATCTGCAAAATGAGGCGGAGAAGGAAATGGCAATTCACTCCAGTAATCTTTGCAAAGAAAATCCCAAATGGGGTCATGAAAAATAGAATATAACTTAAAAATGACTGAGAGGGAAACAAAAAAAAGACACAAACCTCTGATACTGAGTAAAATTGGGCCAGTCACTTAACCTCTCTTTACCCTAGAAAAAAAATTACTCTGAATTGCAAAAATTAATAAATAGATGTTACCAGAAATTCACTATTCAGATGAAATCACTGGTCTTCTTGTATTTCAAACCCTTCCCCCCAATAAGCTATAATCTCATAGGATTTTATATTTAGAAATGGAAGAGATTTTAGTGGCCATTGACCTTAATTTTACAGATGAGGTAAAAAATTCACTGAAAACCTCAGAGAAAGCCTGGATTACTACTTGCTAGAGATGTTGTAGGACAGATTCTGTTTAAAGTCTTTATTGGGGACCTACATGTACAAAAATATTTATAGCAGCCCTTTTGTGTTGGCAAAATACTAGAAATTGAGGGGATACCCATCCATTGGGGAACGACCGAACAAACTGGTATATGAATGTAATGGAATACTATCGTGCATTAAGAAATGATGAACATGTAGATTTCAGAAAATCCTGAAACTGTATGAACTGATACAAAGTGAAATGAGAAAAACTAGAAGAACGTCGTACATAGTATCAGCAACATCGCGTCATGATGAACTATGAATGACTTATCTCTCCTCATCAACACAATGATCCAAGATAAGTACAAAGGACTCACAAAAGAAAATGATATCCATATCCAGATAAAGAAATGATGGACTCTGAACACAGATCGAAGCATATTTTTTTCACTTACTGTATTCTTTCCCGTGCTTTTAAAAATCTGTTTCTTCTTCATGGAAATACTTTTTTACATGATAGTACATATATAAACTATATCAAAAAGTCTACCATTTTCAGAAGAGTAGAAGGGAGGGAGAGAGGAAGGGAGAAAAACTTGAAACTCAAAATCTTGTAAAAATGAATGCTAAAATTTTTCTCAACATGTAACTGGAGAAAAATAAAATGTTATAAAAATAGTCTTTGTTGGACTAGATGGATACTGAGATCCTTTCCAATGCTGAAGTTTCTGTGAATGTTTTGACTTATTTAATTAAAAACTAAATCTCCCTGTCTTACCTACATTGGAAATGTAGCAGCCACTCTTGGACCAAACTCACTACTTAAGGACACAGGAGCTTTGACCTGTTCCATTTTCTGATGTGGGTCAATCTGCCTTCCCTGTTTTAGTTGTTCTCCCTGTTCCTGGAGGCTCATGATACTGGTGCCAGGCTTAGTTTGAACATTCAAATGACTTAGCCTTACTACAGTTCAGAAATCTTGAGCTCAAACAATCTACCAATTTTATTTCCCCTACAAGAAGGTTTACAGGCATATATGTACCACCATAGCCTGGTGATTCTGTGAAACTGAAAACAATGTCAAAAGAGAAGTTTTAGGCATGCTTTGAACAACAGCATTACCTTTATAATAAGTAATTCCCCAAATTAACTACTTTGAAGGGAGCATTCTCATTTAGCTGTCCTGATGTTTGTTAAAAGAAGCAAAGGAACCATGCCATCCCATTATCTAGTTTGACCATCTATGTGACAGTGCATTGAAAAATTAAAAGCTACCCCAAATTTATGACATTTTATTATCCTTAGTATTATTGTCATTTATCTTTCTTGGCACTCTTGATTTTAGCTATATGATCTAGAAGGTGACTAATCTAGTTGGCATAGCCAATGATTTGATGGCCTCCTGGGTAACACAGTCAAGAGATTCTTGGAGGATATAGGCAGTAATTTCAAATCAAGTATACCCTTTATACCCTCTCCTCAGCCACAATGGATTATGCTAAAGCATTGTCATCCATTTTCATTGTGGTTGCTGCCTCTTAGTAAAACAGAAACGTTTTTTGGAACTGTTGGCCTATATGTAGACAATGTGGACAGGGTAAAATATTTCACAGGGTGAAATTTTTTTTAAGTTCCCATGTAGTCACAGATAGAAAGACTTGACCAGTGGTTCTTATCCTCTGGTCAAAGGATAGGGAGTCTGTGAACTTGCATTAGAAAAAAAAATGCATCTTTATTTTCACTAACCTTTGTTTGTTTTGGTTTGTTTGTTTGTTCGTAATTCGATAAATTTTATTTTATGCATTGAAAACATTATTCTGAAAAGGGCTCCACATACTTAAACAGACTGCCAATAGTTCCCATGACCAAAAAGGTTTAAGAATCCCTGGCCTTGACCGAGCTGATAATCTTCAAATAAACAAGAGCTTTTGAGTTACTGAAATAATGTTTTCCATGGCAAGTATGCTGGCGTTTTTCTTAAATGTCCTATCAATTCAAGAAGTATTCATTAAATACCTACTTATTGTATGTACAAGGCTATGTACAAGGGTCCTATGGATATAAAAACATAAAAAATAGTTCTTATCCTTAAGGAGTTTGAATTCTACTGCAGCTATATTCTACTTCTAGAGGTTATTGTGAAACTCAGGAAAGATGTTTCATTAGAAGGCCCAGAAGAGGCTCTTTTACTATAAGACTTTCACTTTCTTAGCTACCATGGAGATCAAGTCCACTCAGTCATGGAAATACTGCTTAGCGTCATAGAAAGATAAGGAAGAGTTGGGAAAATATCATAAAATCAGAGTCATAGATTGATGGACCCTTAGAGTGGGAAATTGAGATATCTGTTTCTGGGATGATAAGAAACAGATGAAATGGATACATGAAAGGGCTTACATTAATATATGGGAGGAGCCTAAAATAATTCTGCCAAATACAGATATCAACAGGCCTGGATTTTTAGCTCTCTCTTAAATTTGACAGTCAAACCCACCAAGTCTCATATCTTAACTGCGCATTTTTTTTCAATTTGTTCATCTGAATCCCATTCCAAATTAATTTACTGAAAGCTGATAAGACATTTTAAGTCCCAAGCACAGGAAAAGGAAAATACAGAACTCAAGACTTCTTCATGTTGTTTTCCATGGGCTATTTCTTTTTCACGTTTTTTTTGTTTGAAGAACAGAATTTTGAACCTGCTAAAACACCATTTGGTATTGTTGCATCTGTAACTATAAATAGGTTGCTTAAAATGTGTATATACACATTAAAAATTCAGAGAAAGCCAATGTTAATGGCAGTTTGAGTTTTTATTTATTGTATTTTAATGTCAGAATTAGGGTTTTTTTGTTGGGGGGGGTGTTTTGTGGTTTAATCAGGTAACACTTAAGCATGATGATGCAGGGAAAAGGCACTCTGCTTAGAGTTGGAGGAGCTGGGTTCAAGTGCTGGTTCTGCCACTTGTTAGTTGTGTGACATCAAGCAAGTCCCTTAACTTCTCTGGATTCATTTTCCTCAGTTGTTAAATGAGAGAGGTCCCTTTTGGCTGTCAAACTATGAAATTACAGTCTTGGAGACACATATTTCATTCAAGCAGCTGCTATGCAAAGAGATTCTGATTTTCTTTTAAGTGGTCAACGATTTTAGAAAAACATGGGTAGACCTGCATGAAATAATGATGAGCAAAATGAATAGAACTAAGGGAATGCTGTCTACAGTAACAACAATATTATATTAAGAACAACTTTAATCACTAAACTATTTTGATTATTATAAATATCCAAATTAACTACAAAGGACACATGAAGGAAGATACCTTCTGCATCCAGACGAACCGATAAATAGAACTATGTACATAATGGTTTTACACACACACACACACACACGTGTGTGTGTGTGTGTGTCTAATGGTAGCCATGGGGGGGAGAAAAAAGGAAAAAATTGCGTGACGACATTATTATATCTTTAAAAGAAATAGAAAGTTGTATATAATAGATTTGCAGTCTCATGTGCAATCATTTTTTTTTGCTATTCTAATATGCTGTGAAAATGCTTGTTTTATTTAACTTTAGAATAAAATAAATAAAATTAGGGGAAAATGTTTTGCAGATGCCTTTTGTTGTTATGTTACATTGATTTTCAGACATACTTCTCCCCCATCCATTTCCTCTCTCTTGTAGCAAAGAACATAAAACCAATGACACAGTAACCATGTCTATTTATGTAACATTCCACACCCATAGGCCCCTATCTTTCTTTTGAAAAGAGAGAGCGACCTCCTTGCCTGCTCTCTCAGACCAAAACTGGTCATTAAAATTACTCAAAATTCAGTTTCATTTTAGTGTTTGTCAAATTTACTTTTTTCTAAGCAATTTAATATAACTTAGTTATAAAATGTTACTTTATCATTAAAAGAATAATCTGGAGGTTATGTTTAAATTTAAATAGTCCATAAGCATTTATTAAGTGTTTATTATGTAGCAGGCACTTTGCTAAGTATTAGATTTTTAAAGAAAAGCAAAAGCAGCCCCTACCCTCAAGGAGTTTATAGTCTAATGGAGGAGACAGCATGCAAATAAGATAAAAATCTACTTTCAATCATGCAGAAAAATAGAGAGAAGCAAGAACTCAAAAGATGATATTGATACATGACAATTTTTTCAGAGGCCCACTTGAAAGAAAAAAAATACAATTTAGGAACAAATGACTGTAAGAAATGGTACACTAAACACCTGAGTCAGATAACAATCTAACACATGGAGTCTCTCATCACCCTTTGACCCCAGCCTTAACATCTGCAAATTGGGTAGAAAAGCTGATTTTTCTTTAAGTTCCCAATGTTGTCCTTCGTCACAGCAAGAGCTCATTAAACTTCGAACACTGAACATCATGGAGTTTACAGTCAAACTGCAGGACTAATGGTACCATATTATTGGTATCATGCAACAAACTTAACATCATTATATTTTCATGAGGAACAATAAAAAGTGTTCATCAATTATTCACATACTCTTCTCAGCCCATAGGATTTAAAGAAAGAAAAAAAAACTTAAACCAGAGAAATAGAAATGGTGCCTTAACCTAAATAATGAGTTTGGTCAAGAAATGCCTAACAGGGACTATAAATCTTAACTTTCAGATCTTCTGAGTGAAAAGTAGCTAGAATGCTCTATGGACTTTATGGCACCCTTCCGTATGTTATTAGAGGCATTACCAATGCCTGCATCTGCTATTACAGACAGAAGTCTTGACCAATTAATACTCTTAAGAACAAGACTTTCCACTCTTCATTTGAACTAAGACTAAGACATTGAGTCAGCTCCAAACACACACATTTGACCAATTTATTCAAAGAAGATAGATGAGAAAAGGGCCTGGCACACTACTGGCTTACTTTGCTGCTCTTTATCGTAAAGGAAACATAGGGGGTTGTCTAATTGAAAAGCAATCATTCTGTAAGAGAATAGGACCAGATAATGGTGATAGAAATTATTCTTATGGAAGGCACTGCCAAATACAAAGTTGATGTCCTCTGGTTCCTTCCTTCCTCAATTGTTCGTTTTTGGTTATTTGGAGAAGGAAGCTAATGGAAGTCAATATGAAACTATACAGTGTTTTTTTTTGTTGTTGTTTTTAAAGAAAAGAAATTTCAAAATGGTGCCTCTGTTAATGTAAAGCATGGCAAACTGGGTAAGAGACCTGGGTTGGAATCAGATCACAGATGGTACCTTCACTCTCTGAACCTTAATTTGCTCAAACTGTAAGATAGTGATTGTAATACCTCACAGGAATATTTTGAGGATCAAATGAGATGATGTATATGAAGTGCATTATAAACTTTAAATCACTATATAAATGAGTCATTACTGTAAGCATCATCATCACAAGTGCCACCATTATTAGTATTAATGGATTCTCTGTTACAGTTCTCCACAGAGTTGCTAGATTTTTCTTGCCCTGACCAATCAGCAGAGGTCTCCTACAATATCTATTAATTCAACACTGGAAAAGATTACATTGTAAGATGTTCTTCTTTGGACATAGCTATTGAATATTGAGTATATCCTGCAAACCATGCTAGTTCAATACCATTCAATTAATTCAATTCAATATAATTAGCCAAGTATTTCTAGAGATGCATTTACTTGCTAGCACTATACTAGGCATTGTAGATGCAATTGAAATGTGAGACGTAGTTCATGCCTTCAGAATTTACCATTTTATAAGACTCTGAGTGAATGGTATTTTGACTATTATAAATACCCAAATTAACTATAAAGGACATATGAAGAAAGATGCCATCTGCATCCAGAGAAAGAACTGATAAATAGAAGTATGTATAGAATAATTACATATATACATATATACACATATATATATACATATATACACATACATATCATATGTGGCTATTTGTGGGGAGGGAAGAAAAAAAGAAATTTACATGATAATTTTGTTGTGTATTTGAAAAGAATAGCAAGTTGTGCATAGTGGATTTGCAGTTTTACATGCAATCATCTTTTTATTGTGCTGTATCATGGAAATGCTTGTTTTATTCCATAAATTAAAAATAAAAAAATATTTTTTAAAAAAATAATAGATGTGGAACCATTAATGCCATCTGGTCCAACTCCTTTTACAGATGGAGACTAGAGAAAACGAGTGTCTTGTCCACAGTTGACATAAGTAATGAGAGATTCAGTATTTGAACACAGAACCTATGATTCTAAATCCAATGCTTTTTCTGTAGCATAATGCTAGACACATATGATACAATGAACATAATAATGAGCCAGCATATCATTAAGTGATTGGCAGTAGAAATGATAAATATAGAAATGAGACAGGAGATCAAAACAGGGAGAGTTCAGTATGGGCTGGAGTTATTAAGCAAGGAATTACCAGTGAAGTGAGACGAGGTGAGTCTCAAAGAACCGTAAGATTCCAACAGGCTAAGAAGAAAGGAGATGCCATTTCAGATAGAAGAAATAGCAGGTGTGTTAAAGTAGGTCAGCGGAGATGAACTTGGGTTTGTGTAGAGGAGAAATGGGAGCTGAGGCTCATTCACATGAATGAAATGTCAGAGGCACAAAGAGTATTAGACAAGATGAGTACCAACCTTTTTACTTTCCTTTCAATCTTTTTACCTTTACAACTGATATCCTATGGACACCGGATTTTATTGACCAGCTTCAATCGGTCTATTTTGGAGGATATTCTCGCTGGTTCAAGAAGACATTTAGAAACTGGTTTAGATTAAACTTCTAGTCTTCTAGTAACCTCTATTATATAGTGGGCTACAAGACCATTAGACAGCCATGGAGGAACTCACGGATGCTGATGATTGGTTTTCAGAAGTGTACAGATGCAATAAGACATACATGAATTATTTTGAAAAACTGGGCCAGGTCTGCAAGCAAACGATTAACTTAGAGAGACCAGGGTCTTATGTCAGTCTATGCCAGAGAAATCCTACACTTACAAAAGCTTAACGAGTTGAAAGATTCCACTAAATTCTGCTATCTGAGCAGTACCACATCTAACAATGTACTAATAGATCAAGAGGAAGGAAATTGAATTAAGGCCAACAAAACCTTTGAGAGACTGGAAGATGTGAAACAATGTCTGCGTGATAATAAACTTTCCCAGAAACCTAAGTCCTAAGAAAATTGTTCCTTAGGTGCCTTAGGGCCACCAGTCCATCCAATCTCTTTACAATTTCGGTTCCAAAAGATATTTGGCTTTTACTAACACATTTAAAGGTATAAAAGCAATCTAGGAAAGTCTTTATAAACTCCAAGCTAGAATCTAGTTTGTACAGTGAACCCAAGTTTGTAATTCTTATGTAAATGTTAAAAGTCCCATCCTGTAAACTGGGCTGCTCTTTGAGAGGCTCATGTTTCCATTATTTCAGAGAATCCTTTGGGACAATTTCCTAAAGCTACTCTTTCTGAAATTTCTGCATGAGAAAAGGGGCCAGAATATATAGAAACGAGGAGTAAGAGATGGAGAAGAGATAGCACAGTACAATGGAAATACTATTGGCTGTTGTTCAGTTCATACACTTATAGAATCATTAGATTTAGACCTAAAAGTGACTTTGAGTCCAGCGCCCTTATTTTTCAGACAAGAAACTGAGGTCCACTGACATTAAATGACTAGGCAACTAGATGGTACAGTGGCTAGAGCACCAGTCCTGGAGTTAGGAAGATCTGAGTTCAAATCCAACCCCAGACGCTCACTAGCTATAGTAACCCTAGGCAAATCATTTACACTCTGTTTGCCTCTGTTTCCTCATCTGTAAAACAAACAAACAAAAAAGCATGGGCATATTAACGATACCTTTCTTCTAGGACTGTTGTGAGGATAAAATAAGATAATATTTCTACAGCACTTTTGTACGGCTAGCTATTATCCTCCAGGGTCACACATGGCACATGAGTGGCAGAACTGAGATTTAAATCCAGGTCTTCTGACTCCAAATCAGTATTCTTTTCCTTGTTAAGCTGCCTTGCCTCCTTGTGCTATGCATACTCCATATCTTGCCTCTTTCACTTATTACCTGTATAATTCTGGTAAGTCATTTAACCTTGGTAGATTTCCATTTCCTCATATGTAAAATGAGGAGCATTAGACTAGGTAACTTCTAAAGTCCCTTCCAGTCCTAAATTTATGATTGTATAATTACTAAAGAAATAGATTTTTTTCTTCTTTCTACAGTATGTGAAGTAATCTTTTTTCTATAATATATGTATATAAAATGATCAATTTAAATATTTTGTCTTAAAAGTTCTCTATTTCTAGAAAATTTGACATGAAAATTCTGACACTCATAAAATCGTGAAAAAGGTGTCTATTGTTTATTAAATAGTAGAATTCTTTTAAATACCTATCTTTGTTAATTATATGCACATTTTAAAGTATTATTTTCTCCTATGAAAGCATAAATAATGTCTGAATAGCAATGGTGCAGTGGATAGAGTACCAGGCCTGGAGTCAAGAGGACCTGATTCAAATCTGGCCTCAGACACTTACTAGCCATGTGACCCTGGGCACCTGTTTGTCTCAGTTTCTTCATCTGTAAAATAAGCTGGAGAAGGAAATGGCAAACTACTCCAGTATCTTTGCCAAAAGAAAAAACCCAAATGGGGTCATGCAGAGTCAGACATGACTGAAATGACTGAATTACTACAACAACAAGAAAAGCATTACCTGACTGTGCCAACAGGGACTTTTAAGAGAGGGAGTAGAGATCTAACTTAATTTTAATGCAAATATTAATTGCTTAATATAGACCTGCCCTGCCCTCCATATGACCCTGCAATTTATCTTTATTGTTGGCACTGTTACTGGGATAGCCTCTAGGTAGGTTAGCATGAAATTAAAAATTCTGATAGTATCTTTAGTATTTTTTCATTTTATAATCATCTAGAAAGGAAATGCTAGGGAAGAGTAGAAAGGATGTGTGGAAAGATCTCAGAATGAATTTCTCTAGCACAATGTTCTAAGGAATATTTATGCTTATTTAATCTCTAGCAGCATTTAAATTGACACCTCATATGTAACTACCTCTCATACACAAAAATCTCAAAGTGCTTTGGAAAAAAAACAAACGTATATTTAGTAATCACCTCATTCACCAACGAAATGGAGCTGTCATCCCTAGTGTACAAGAGAGCAATGCTTTCAAAAAACACAGTAAGACAACAGGATAATGAATGGAAATAGTTGTTTGGTTTCTTTATTTTAATTTTTTTTCCAACTGAAATAACTCAAAGAACTTGAAACCAAAAGACTTACTTAAATGGAACATGGCAGGAAAAGGAAAGGAACACATTTATTACATGCCCACTATGTGTCAGGCATGGTACTAATCACATTACAAATATTATCTCATAGCCAAGAACTCCAGGGTTAACAGAATTTGGGTCCCTCTCTCATGTCTTGGTTATTGAATGAAAATAAGCTAAGGTATAAGGAAATTACCCTCCTGAGAATCAAAGAATCTTTGATCTTCCCCATAGGGCAGAGACTCAAATAAAATCAATATTTATCGAACAGTGTCTATGTGCAAGACATTGTACTAGCTTCTGTGGAGGATACAAGGATTAGGTTAAGATTTGATTTCTGACTTGAAGGAACTTAGATGTGATAAAGCATTCCCTATTAACTACATTCATTGAAGAATTGCTCAGCTTAGTCTCTCTCTCTCTGTCTCTCTCTGTCTCTCTCATCTATGGTCACATAGCCAGGATATGTCAGAGGCCAGACTTAAATCCAGGTCTTCCTTACTCAGAGGCCTCCTTTCTATCCACCATGAGACAGTTTCATAGTCATAGGATACAATAGTGATTTCTAAATCCCCATAAATATCTCCCCTAAGTACTGAAGATAAGGGAGAGGCTGGCAGCCAGCAGAATATCATTCAGTCCCCAGAGGTTTATGTTAGCAGATAAGAAAGCATGTTTAATAAGCTGATGTAGGAGAGAAATTGACAACATATATGCTTCTTGAAAACAGTCTCATGCTTTTTTCTCAGGATATTCATGAAACAGTATTGATCTGCATAAATTTAGTATTAGCTATGGATAGTATTGTTCTTGTTAATTTCTTTGTGCTCTCCCACCCCAAACCTAGTGCTTGACATAGTGGTTTACACAAAGTATCCTCCATAAATATGTCTGCTTCATTAGAATAAACCTAATACAACACACCCAAATTCAGGCACAGCATTTAAGAATCCTCTTTTCAGCTACTTGGTAAGTGGTCACTTTGGTGGCATTCAGTAGAAAGCACCTATTTTCTTAAATGAGATTTCCCATCTTCCAGGTTGCTGCCAAGTCTTTGGATTCCATTTCGGTCTTCTCCCAGGAATTTTGTACTTGTTTGCAGAGGCAAAATAGCTCCTGATTTGAGAAGGGAGTCCCTATTACTCCCTTACTCACTAGCTTTCTTCATTGTAATTCAAGAACCAGTGAATGCACTGGCTGTTCACTGGTACCTTTAAGTGGTAATGAAAATACCAACTAGACCTCAAATTTCAGTGTGTGCTATGGATAGTGGTACATGCCAGCTCCTGTCGGCATGGCAGAAAGGGGGATGCATGCTGATAATATTCATGCAGCATGTCGATCACAAATATTTACTTTTTTCCCCCACAGAAATGCCAGGGGACACTAGTGTTTCTGTTTGAACAGTGCTGTGAAGCAAGGTTCCCTGAACAAGCATGAAAAGCTTTGCATAAATAAGCTCTTTTATGATTAACTCTGCCATACATCAGGCCATAGAGGCTTTAAAAAGAATAATGTTTTGGAGGTAAAATATACCAACCTATTTAAACGTAACTCTAGCCCCAAATACAGGTCTGTATTTCCCCAATTGTAAAAACATCCTTGAACTGATTTCATCTTTGGTGGAATGTACTTATTAGCCAGCAATAGCTTTTGGGAATTACTGGAAGTCTTTCCCAAAATTGAGTGAGCGGGCATTCTCTCTCTCTCTCTCTCTCTCTCTCTCTCTCTCTCTCTCTCTCTCTCTCTCTCTCTCTCATTACTACCACCCCTAACTTAAAAAAAAAAAAGAGATGTTGTCCAAGGAAGAACCTTGGCTTCAGTACCATTGATTTACTACTGAGAGTTCAGATGACTGATGCACATCTCAAGCAAATGAATCGAAGGTATCTTCATCTGAAGCCTGGGGACTAGTCTCAATGCCTTTTAATCTTGTTACCATTTTTGCTGAATGTTTCATGCCAGGCAAGAGTATAGAATGCCTTTTATTCAAAAGTCTCTAAATCATAGATTGCATCAACAGAAATTCTAAGCCAGCAGCTCAGAGGCTTTATTAATCCAAATCCAGGAGTAGTCTACAAAACATTTGACAGGACTTCAACCAAGAAGATAATCTTTCATAATTTTAACAGTAAAAGGGGAGGACTTAGATCTCTAGAATGGAAAGGGCACTCCTAATTCAATTTCCTTCTTTGGTTTCTTATTAGAGATGCTACCAGATTGAATTATATCCAATTAATGGTTGCATTTAGATACATTTCTGTGTTCAGAGCTTGAAAATGAGGTTAACAAAGCTAGAAAAAGATGGAGAAAATGCTGAACCAAGGGCACATGCAAGCTTCAAGTTGTGTCCTGACATACAGGGTTTCTTTTTCCAATGTTTGTTCTGTTGTTTTCATAGCTCAAACTGGGACCTGCAAGCTTTCTATACTTCCCAAGTGTGGTGATCTGGAGCAAAGTCTGAGCACTAGACACCTCTTCTGAACTCTACAATTTCCTGATCCAGGTGTTAGGGCATCAGTTTGTCTGTGATTAGGCATTCTAGCAGACTGTTGCTGCATTCAGCCACTATTGCCTGACTAGGAGGTTCTGTACATTCTGTCCAACTGGCTGGATCTGCTGGCTTCCTTTGGTCTAGGACTCTTTCTCTGCTCATTCTACTGCAGGCTTTCACCCTGGGCTGAAAGCTAGAACTGAATCCCCACTTTGATCCTGGTCTCAGAGCCACATAGCTACTGTTTGCTACTGAACTTGTTCCTTGATCAGAACACAGGTAGGACCTGCTAGCTATCACTCTTCATAGACAGACAGATAGACGTATAGACAGATAGACATATAGATAGACAGATAGACAGACAGATGGACAGACAGACATATAGACAGACAGATGGACAGACAGACATATAGACAGACAGATGGACAGACAGACAGACATATAGACAGACAGATGGACAGACAGACGGACAGACAGACAGACAGACAGACAGACAGACAGATAGATAGATAGATAGATAGATAGATAGATAGATAGATAGATAGATAATGTGTGTGTGTCTTCCTTCCTCAGTCTGACTTGGAACTGAGTAAGGAGTGATGGAGCTAAAAGATGGTAACAATTCCTATGCATTGGATTAGTTCAGAGGTCTCCTGGAGTTTCTTCCTGCCCAGTAGTTTCCTGCCCTGGTGTTCAATCTCGGCTCTCTCTCAGTTCCTAGGTATTAGCACTTAACTCCTGGCTAGTCCCATCCCAAGTGACTGCCTCCCTGCAGACCTCTCTATGGGTCTCCCTCAGCTGCCGTTGGCTGGAAAAAAAGATTCACTATGGCTTTTTCTTGGTTTTCCCAATCAGAATACAGTGATACATTTTCTAGACTCTACAGCTTTGTGCAGGAGGTCTAGTGGGGAAGCCAGGCCATATTTCTCCCTCCTGCTCATCATCTTGACTGCACTCAATAATTTTAAGAGTCTAAAGAGGTCCTGAGATAAAAAAAAATTTGAGTACCGTCCTCAGTCATCACAACAGAGAACAATTTTTGCTGAGGTATGACCTGGTCACTGTCTTTACAGTTGGTGTAGCATCCACCTACTTAATAGCTCTGGTTATAATGCTGAAGACACAGAAAAGAAAATTTTTGCTAATAAACAAATATCATTTTATCAATGGAAATGACATTAAAGAAAGTGTGTAAGCCAAGAGGCCTTCCCATCTGACCCGCAGCCAAAATCTCTGTAATGCATTTCTTCCCCTTATTGAAACAGGGCTTCTAGAGAACAGGGACTGTTTTAATTTTCTACTTATATCCCCTATACTTAGCAATACTGCTCTATACATAATTAGTAAGCACAAAATAAATGTTTTTTTCTTCCATTCATTAAGTAATTTGCCTACAGTCAGAGAAGTAACAAGTGGCAGAGCTAGGATCTGAACACGATCAAGTCAACAAGCATTTATTAAGTACTTACTAGGTACTAGGTACCATGCTAAGCACTGGGGTCGCAAATGCAAGCAAAATGAAAAAGGGGGAGGCAGCACAGAGAAGGGAACTGACAAGGGTAGGGAAAAGATACCTCTGTACACAGCAGCCCCGTGATATAATCTTGGAAATCAAAAGTAAAGTTAGAGAGAAACAACCTTTGCATGGGCATGGCATGGACCCTTCCTCAAAATGGAAGTTCTGGGGAGAATTCATACAAAAGTTCAGACTACAAGGCCAGTAACAATGGCTAACCACTTAATCTCTCAAAACACTCTAAAGAAAAATGGACAATGTGAATTTACACAGTAAATGCCTTTGCTCATGTTATTCTATATGCCTTGGAGTACCCTCCACTTCCATCTAACTCATACACATTCTGTTAGTCCAAATTTAAGGTTTATTGCCATGAAATTTTTCGATGTACGCATTTTGGTATTGGGTTCTGTACCGTTTGGGATAATTTTTCGTTATTTCATATGTGTATATATGAATGTTTCATGTGGCCATCTCTCTCTCTCTCTCTCTCTCTCTCTCTCTCTCTCTCTCTCTCACGTTTCTTCCCTCCTCCCTCTCTTTCTCTGTGTCTCTCTGCCTCCATCTGCCTCTCTCTGTTTCTGTCTCCATCTCTCTGTCTCTGTCTCTCTCTCCTTCTCTGTTTCTCTGCTTCTCTCTCTGTCTCTCTCTGTCTTCTACCTCCCTCCCTCTCTTTCTCTCTCTCTCTCTCTTTTACATTTCTTCCCTCCTCTGTCTCTTTCTCTCTGTATCTCTCTGCCTCCATCTGTCTCTCTCTGTTTCTCTCTCTCTCTCTCTCTCTCTCTCTCTCTCTCTCTCTCTCTCTCTCTCTCTCTCTCTCCGTCTCTGTCTCTCTGTCTGTCTCTCTGTCTCTCTCTCTCTCCGTGGCACAGTAGATAGTGCACTGGGCCCAAAGTCAAAAAAGCCTCAGTTCAGATCCAGCCTGAGATATTTGCTAACATTTAGTAGCTGTGCGAACCTGGTCAAGTGACTTAACTTCTGTCTCCCTCAGTATCTTCCACTTCGAAATGGATATAATAAGAGCACCCACCTCACAGGACTGTTGGGAACATCAAGTGAAATAATTTATAAAGTACTCAGCACAGTGCCTAGCACATTTTGTGGTTGTTCCTTCATTCACTCATGTCCAACTCTTCATGACACCACAGCATGCCAGGCCCTTCTATCCTCCATTATCTCCCAAAGTCTGTCCAAGTTCATATGCATTGCTTCTGTGACGCTATCTATCCATTCAATCCTCTGCCATCCGCTTCTCCTTTTGCCTTCAATCTTTCCCAACATTAGAGTCTTTTCCAATGAGTCCTATCTTCTCGTTGTATGGTCAAAATATTTAAGCTTCAGCTTCAGTATTTGACCTTTCAGTGAATAGTCTAAATTAATTTCTTAAGTATTGACTGGTTTGAGCTCCCTACATACTAGTTTCCTCCCCTCCTCATCCCAGGTTGGCAGGAATTTAAGGCCTCAGGTAGGGAGTGAAGGGATTATCTTGAGTTTTAAGAGGGAACTAGTCTATGAGTCTACTCACCTAAAACTGCAGCTCATAAAGCACCACCAATGAACTCCCCTTTAATAGTCAGGCAATAAAAAGTAAACTCAAAGCATAAGTATTTACTAAGATGGTGTAAGAAAAGTAGCTACAAAATATTCCCCCTAACAAACTAGGTCTACACAAAGCATCTGTAGGAAGGTTGGGCAAACTTTTATAGTACATTATTAGTGAGGCACACACATAGGGGACACATGAGATCAATACATCTCACAAATCTGGAGCTAGAGTTTCCCAGTATTCTTTTTCTTCTCACGGAGCCCTAATGTTACTCCCTTACAGGCAAAGCATCTCAGCTTCACAACTTGGGCTCCCTGGATCTGCTTTTCTATACTGATCATCTCTCAATTGCCAGGACCATTTCTCTCTCTGTAAACATGGTTAGCTATCTTCTCTTCTGCCAGGGTTCATGATGCTTAAATCTTCACATGCTGCCTTTTTGTGTCTGTCTGGATCTATCCATGTCTGTGTCTATCCGTGTCTGTGTCTATCTGTAGAATGTCTCGGCTCTTTGGTGAATATACTGTCTTCTACCTGGTGAGAAATTCTGCTGACAGATACCATGGCCAATGGGTGGGTGAGGCAAGGAGAGAAAATATTGGCCTTTCTTCTCCCACCTCCCACCTCCAGCCTTTAGTAGAGATTCAAGGGGTCACCCTCAAAAAAGCTGTTTCCTGCCTCAAGCCTTTGAATCTAAATTGTCACCAGGGTTTTTCAGATTTAATTTTCTAAGGGTCTCCAAGGGTGTGGTGAATCTCACTCAGGCAATGGCCAACTATCCTTCCAATTTAATCAGAGAATAATTTTAGGGGGATGACAAGGTGATGCGTGCGCATGCGTACGCACATGCGCACATGCACACTCACATACACACACACTTTGTTGACATATGAAGACCTTGGTATTTATGTTATCTAGCCCTTACTTTCTATGATCACAACAGTGGGGTGGGGGATCTTGTTTAGTATATAACATAGTATGATATATGTGTATGTTTTCTATGTATGTTGAGAAGCTACTTGGTATAGGTTACATAGTCATCCTTGCAGTTAGAAAGACATGTTTAAATCTATCTCTAACATATATTGTGTGAGCCCAGGCAAGGCAATTAATATCTCAGTGTCTTAGGCAACTAACTAAGAAGCCAAATTGTGCAAGTTTCCCATGTGCAAGAGTAGAAGTCATTTCATCACCAGGGCATCTCTGCACTGATGAAATCACATAATCACATTCTTGGACAAAGAATACAGTGTGTGAGTGACTGACTGAGTGTGTGTGTGTGTGTGTGTGTGTGTGTGTGTGTGAGAGAGAGAGAGAGAGAGAGAGAGAGAGAGAGAGAGAGAGAGAGAGAGAGATGGTGCTGGGTAAGATTGTCCACTTAAAAACAAAAATAAGAACTCAAGCCTACAGATTCCTGCAGACAGTCAAGAGTTCCTGGGATTTCTCCTATACTCTTATCAAAAGATATAGTTGTACCTGTGAATTTTCTCTCCTCCCTTCCTTCCCTCTTTGGCCGTGACATCTTGCAGCAGAGCTACTTGTCCAGTAGGGGGCACTGCATCCAAGAGGGAGTAGGGGCATAATCTACAGATGTACACTGGCACATAATGGCAACATTGAAGGCTAGAAGCACCTTCAAGGGGCATAATTCATGGAGATAGATATCCATACATACATATATACATGCATACACATACATGTGCATCTGTGTATTTAAAGATGTTTCGCTGGAAGGGTAGCAACTTTTATTCTATTGAGATTTTTCTACAATTCTTAAGCTGTTCAAAGTATATTATAATAGAGTCACAGTGCAATATTCTTCCTTAGACCTAGGTTACTTAAGGGGCTCATTAAGTTCTAGTTGAATCCAATTAATTTTTTAAAGAGTGAACTTGTTTAAGGCAAATGGATAGACAGTGTACTGTTTGAAAATGTTTTTCTCTTCCACCAGGTTTTTGTAATTCTTTGAACAAAGAAAAGATGTCCCTTATGTGCAAATGCATAGCACTAGTAAGTGGAAGGGTGGGCTACCATTCACTGGAGGTCTTCAAACAAAAGCTGGATAATCACTTATCTTTCAGTGGGGACTCCTTTCTTGAATATCTTGGACTAAATGGCTACTGAGGGACCTTTCAACTCTAAAATTTTCTGATTTAATTATCCTGAAATCGCAAATCCCATAGTGTCTTTTCCACTTGGTCACATCTGAATTATCTCTGAGCTCTTCCCTTCCTTCATTCCCTTTCACTGCTCATTGTAATTATGTCTTCAGATTAACCATTGGGCAATGCCATTGGATACACAGACTTGAAAAGTGGGGGTGGAGAGTACTGAAGCTAACCCAATATTAATTTGATATTTTCTACATTCTGCCCCTGGGAGGATTGAAAACAAAAAGGTATAAATAACTTATGTTGGAATAAGCTTCTGAGAAAGAAGGGTTAGGATATAGGGTCCTACATTAGATGAAATTTTAAAAGGAACTTCCAATATAAGTTGTCAGCTCCTCAAAATGAAAGCCAGTCCAGATGATGCTATTCCATTGATCACAGTGTACCTGCAATACTGGGCCAGCCAGAAGTCAGACCTGAATTTGGATATAAGGTATTTGCACTAAGCACAAAGGGCCAACAGAGCATCCTATTAGATCAATTCACTAATCAGGCTACTTTATATGCAAAACAATTTTATTCTTCAGAGAGGGAGGAAAGATGAAGTTCAGTGAGAGAAAGTTAAAAAATAAGCAGAGAAAATTTAAAAAATGATATAGTCAGATTTAATTTTGTTGAAACAAATTGCCTATATAACACCTATGATCATCACTATTACAAATCACATTCACTCTAATGCCTCCTTTCTTCTTTTTCTCGACACCTACTCCTAATGTCACCTTTATCATGTGACCATTTCCCTTCAGCCTTCCTCAAATTTACTCTGTTGTCTACAGATTCTGATTCAAGATTTGTAGCATTTCCTTCTTTTGGCAGCATTCTTACAGCCTATCCTGCTGTAATAACTTTATCATGTATCATTTATATCTTGCCTCCAAATATAATTCAGATACATTTGAAATTGAGGGAAATGTGAGATATACACACACATACACAGTGTGGAGAAAGGAAGAATTGAAAGAAGGAATAATTATAACATAGGCCATAGAATGTACTGTCTCAGAAAAGACCAGGTAATATTTATATGGAGGCAGAAAGCCAGAGGGCAACCTGAAGACTTTTACGCTAATGTCAAACAAGTAACAGTTTGAGGCATAAAATGTGGGAATAAACATTATTTTGATTGTCCTTAAAGGATATGTCTCTTATACTCCTGCCCTGTCACTCTAGGACACAAAAGAAGCAGAGAAAGGGAATAAGAAAAGAATTTTCTTTTGGCTTTTGAGTCTGAAATGTTGAATGTTGATAAAGTTATTAGCAATTTATATAATAATATCAATGTTGTAAAGACAAACACCACTTTGAATCATGACTCCAAGAAATGATGATGATGCATGCTACCTCCCCTTCTCAAGAGACGTGGTGAACTCTAGATGAATAATAAGACATACTTTTGGACATGGACAATGCGGGTATTTTTGTTTTGCTTGAATATGAATATTCGCTGTGAGGAATCTCTTTTTTCTTTTTTTTTTAATAGGAAGTGGAAGTGAACACAATGTTCACTCATTAAAAAAACAATTTAAGATGAGTTACAAAAGGAGCAGTAGGTTGTTTTCAGGTATGCATGTGTTCAATCTGTATCCAAACCATCTTTCTCACCTTCTCTCCTACTACTCCTTTATACCACTGATGTGTTTTTATCATACAGGACTTCTCATTGACCAGCACACATGTTGTATTTCCTGCCTCCATGCTAAGGTGGGTTGTTTTCTCCTCCTCTAAGTCAACCACAAGATTAGGATTACATAGTCAAATGATTAGAATTTAGAGCTGGAAGAGATCCAATCCCTACATTTCATAGAGGCAGATACTCAGCCACAGACAGTTTAAGTGGCTTGCCCAAGGACATACAGGTAGTAAATTGCAGAGCTTTGATTTAAAACCCAATCCTCTAACTCTTTCCTGAACTCTTTCCATTGCAAAGCTTTTAAAAACAAAGTTCTTTAAACTCTTGATTCCTCCTACCCTGACCTCCCCCACCTACCTTCCCTTCCTAGTTTGAATTGCCCACACCCTCTCCTTTGGTGTACATCATACTACGTCCGCTGTCTTTTCACCTAGATTTTAAACTTTCTAAACGTAGGGGTATGCCCTCTTGTGTGCCCTGAATTGTTCAGCACAGTACAGAACATACCACTCACCAACTAAAATATTTGTTGATTGATTTGCTCATTCATCAAGTAGGCGGCATGGGACATGGTAGAAAAGGTGGGACTTTATTTTGAACGAAAAAAAAAAAAGAAAAATGAACTTATATTTCTCTACAGCTATTTGGACCTGATGAAAGCAGGCCTTCCTGCTCCTTCCTGGCAGCTCTGGTTGCCAAAATGTGCTTTACACAGAACTTGACGGGCATAAGTGTTATCTTAATTCTAAGCAAATCCACTTGGGGCAAGCTGTGAGCTGCTCATTTAGGAACCTATGGAAATGAGTAAGGAAAGTGGGGCAGTTACGAATAATAATGAAGGAACTGGAGAGAAGAGACTGACCCAAGGCAGAAAAGAAAAACTGATGTTTTGTTTTTGAAAGAGCTACTTTGTAATATAATGTAGAGAAAGTTGGATGTTCAGTAACTTCATTAAAAATGCACCCAAAATGAGTAAAAATAGATGTCTGGCTTAAAGCACATTACTGCCCACAGTGCTGCTGGTTTGTCCGAATTTAATTGGCTTTAAAAGAAAACTGGCTTGCTGAAGAGAAACTATATGTATCCCCCTCCTTTCTTTCCTTTACTAACTCTAGCCAGAAAAAGCAACACATTTAAGGTCACCGGTCCACATTCTGACTGCTCATGCTCCAGAAGGGCAGGCCTGTCTTTTTCTTGTAGCTGAGGCAAAAAAGTTGCTACCTTCCTCTGAAACCTCTTTGTTATACCAAATAGTAAAGTCAGCAATATGGCAGGCCAGAGTAGGCAGTCCCTGAGAGTGAAAGTTCCTCCTCTCACTGCCTAATTCCCAACTCATCCCCAAAGTTTTATCTCTTCTACAGCCTGAAATTCCATCATTAGAGACTCTGTCTCTCTCTCCTTCTCCCTCTCTCCCTCCTTTCCTCTCTTTGGAAGGGGGCACATCTTCTGGAGTTCCCTGCTAAAATACAAATACATCACAAAATTAACAAAACCTGACATTAAACACCTTAGTCTAGATTATTCTTTCATTAGCTTCTACTAGCAAAGAACGGAAACTGAAGAGATATATCTCTGAAGAGATATAATATGGAATAGAAAGAAGGGAAAGAAAAAGAAAAAAAAAATTGATGAGTGTGATGCTTCCCTAGAAGTCAGGTTCCATGTGGGGCCTACATGGAAAGGCTATGCATGCCCTGACAGTTGCTAGAGGGTTTTTGTGCCTTTTTTGTACTTGAGGTTTGACCTGTTCTCACACATGCCATCAGAGTTAAAAGGCTTTATTTACCTTTTCTTCTGAGTAGGTGCCTTCATTCCTTACATCCTATGGCAAGAGCATCTTCTCCATTCATGTAGTATAGTCCGGATGAGACAACTAAACATTTAGGTGGTCAGGTGAGAGGACCTAAGCAAATTAGGGTTACTAGGACCAACGCTGGAGGCTCAAACAGAGACAGAGAGTTGCAGAAGGATGTGTGGTCTTTGATTCAGCTAGGGCACAATAAGGTAACTCTGAGTTGCATCTTCAGGGAGAGGGAAACTCTTTTGAAAAGTTCATCTCTCCACTGTTCATTTCAATTTCCTCAAACTTAAATATGCTTCTATATTTTGGTAGTATTTTATACTTTTCAAAAGGCTTCCACATAGATCTGATGGACTACTCAAAAACAAAATAAAACAAAAACATCCTGTTAAGCTTTTAATTTCAATGAGTATTTCCTTTTCATTGTTGTTCTGTTGTTTGGCTGTGTCTGACTATTCTTGACCCCATGGACCATACTGTCCATGAGTTATTCTTGGCAAAAATACTGGAACAGTCAGCCATTTCTTTCTCCAGTTCATTTTACCAATGAAGAACTGAGGTAAACAGGGTTAAGTGGTTTGCCCAGGGACACACAGCTAATAGGTGTCTGAGATCAAATTTGAACTCAGGTCTTCCTAACTCCAGGCCCAGCACTCTATCCACTGAGCTGTCTAGTTGCCCCAAGATTCACAGCTATTGAGTAACTTGCCTGAGTTCCCAAAATGTGGGGAGTGGGGCAGTCAGACTTAGATCTTCAATGAACTCCAGGGATTCCTATTCCTTAGAGGATCAAATACAAAATAATCTGTTTGGTATTTAAAGCCATTCAAAATCTCGATCCAATCTATTTTCCAGCTTATTATACATTACACACAGTTTGCACATTCTATTGTTCAACCAAACCGACCCACTTGCCAATCCTCACACCTGATAGCGACTCCATCCTCTCTTCTCTTGTCTTTGCATTCTGTACTTCGGAATGAACTACCCTACTCACCTCTGCCTCTTACAATCCCTGGGTTACTTTACAATTCAGCTCAAATGTCATCTACTCAAGTCTGTTCCTGATCCTTTTAGCTGCTAGTGCTTCCTTTTCAGTTACCCTGCATTCCTTTTTTTCTATATTTTATAAACTTTCTTCAGACACACTTTTACACATCGTCTTTTCCCACAGAATGTAAGCTGCTTGAGGGCAGAGATTATTTCATTTATTTCTTTATATTCTCAAAACCTTGACCAGTGCCTAGAACACTTAATAATGATTGTTGATTGAAAGAGGCGTCATGGTTTAGTTTGCATTCAAATCCCACTTCTATCACTTATGAACTTCAAGATATTAAGCAAGTTATTTTATGTCTCTGGGCCTCAGTTTCTTCATTTGTCAAATGAAGAGGTTAGATTGTATAGTCTATATTATCCCTGACAGCTCAATGAACCTAGTCCTACTGACTCTTACACCAGTGCCTTTCTATTATTGCTTCCTATAAAGTTGTGAGACCCATCAGATATGATCCAGCCTAGTCAGTCAGGAGAAAGTATACTGGCCATTGATGAAGGTTTAGAAAGCCCAAAATGACTTATTTCTGGGGGGCGGAGCCAAGATGGCAACTGGAAAGCAGTAACTGCCATGAGCTCCCCACCAAGTCCCTCCAAAAACCTATAAAAAAATGGCTCTGAACCAATTCTAGAACTGCAGAACCCACAAAGTGGCAGAGGGAAGCAGGGCTCCAGCCCAGGACAGCTTGGATGGTCTCGGGGTAAGGTCTGTCTCAAATGGAACTCCCAGCCCCCAGCTGAGGGGAGCGGAGCTGAGCCAAGCAGACCCCAGCCCGCGCGGCACGGCCCGGCAGACCGTGGGCCGACGAGACCAGGAGTGGAGCCGAGAGTGCCCTAGCATGCTGAATTACTGAGCTGTGGCATGTACCAGACCACACAACCCACAAACAGCATAGACTACACAGAAGGTTAGTGGGAAAAGCTGCGGGACGGGACGGAGTTTACAGTTCGGCTTCCACCCCTGAGGCGGGGCAGCTTTAGAAATTCAGCTGCAGTTGCTTCTGGCCCCAGGCCCACCTGGTGGGAGGAATTAAGTGGCTGATCAGAGCAGGAGTGAAGAGCCTGCTGAAGATTTAAGCCCACTCTGGGTAGGGGGCTCTTGGGGAAGGAGGAGTGCTGGTGAGGCAGCACATCTGCCCAAGCAAGGAACATAGAACTCTTTAGTCACACCCCGTTGAAAAACTCAAGGGTTAAGTAAGTTGTCTGGGAACAT
>CM053622.1:576303199-576332509 GCA_028646595.1 Phalanger gymnotis
GTGAGCTGGGGAGCCAAACCATTGGAGTCCTCCAGAGATGGTGTGGCCATTCTGCTGCGTGGTGCTCACCTTGAGCTGAAGAGACCAGGAAATACCCAGGAAGGAAGAGGATGCCTACTACCCCGCCAATCCCCCTTCCTGCCTATCCCCCTGCCCTCCACCCCCAGATTAAAAACCACAAGGGTTCTGGACTTTTAAATAAAAAAAAAAAAGAAACAATAGGAACATAGATTTAGAGTTGGAAAAGACCTTAGAGGCCATCAAGCACAAGTCTCCATTTTTATAGATGTGGAAATAGAGGCATAAAGTAGTTGAGTGATTTGCCCAGGATCATAACTAGTAAATATCTGGGGCAGCTTTTGAACTCTGGTCTTTCTGTCTCCAAGTCTACTCCTCCATGATGTTCCTCTAATATCCTGACTTAGTACCATTGGAAATGAGTGATAAGAAGTGGTGGAAGTGATGGTGCAGTAGATAGATTACCAGGCCTGGAGTTAGGAAGACCTGAATTCAAATATAATGTAGGACACTTCCCAGCTGTGTGATCCTGGACAAGTCACTTAACTCTGTTTGTCTCAGTTTCCTCATCTGTAAAATCCAGTATCTTCACCAAGAAAACCCCAGATGGGGTCACAAAGAGTAGAGCACAACTGAAATGACAGAACAACAATTAGGATCAATGAACCATAATTAAGGACAATCTTAGAAGCTTGCTGAGAAACATAATACTTAACAGTTAAAAGCACTGGATGTTCTCTGCTTTCATAAGGAAGGGTTTCAAGCTGAAGGTGATGCTTACCTGAGCCTTGAAGAAAGTAACTGATTATACTACTCAGAGGTGAGGAAGATGCACATTCTAGGCATTCTGGGGTGGGGGGAGGGCAGAAATGCCAAAGGCCCTATTGTTGTTCTTCAGAAAATCAGAGAGGCAAGTCTTGTGCCCTGATTGCTGGTGCATATGCCAGTGGAGGGGACAAGAGTGAAATCTGCATCCAATTTTTTTCCTAGTATTACTTAATTGGACTCTGAGTAGCTGAGCCCACCTCACCATTCTCTTTTGGAAAGAGATTGGGGGGCAGGGCTGAAGGGAGAGGGACAGCCTTACCTTGAGCAAAGGAGCTCCTTGCAAAGCCAAAGGAAGGCTTCCAGAAGGATGTAGTTAAGTATCAAGAAGAACCTCCCTAGCTTAAGTAAACATACCTGGCAGTGGATACAAGCCCAGAGAGATGAAGTGATTTACCCAGTTCCTTTCCTGATATCTTTCACAGAAGTTGCCTCTGCTGTGTCTGCCCTCTCGTCAGTGGTTTCACCTGTAAACAATTCACTACCACTGCTGACTGTACTAAACATCTTCTTTGTAGTTCAATCTGCATTTTATGTGAACTCTGAAGCTATTAACCACTAATATCAACAGCATTGCACAGTCTAGGGACGTTTATTGCTCCCCTGCTTAGTTTAATGTTTCTGACTTGGTACCATAATATTATTAATAGTCACACAGTACAATAAAAGAAAATTAAGTGTTTATTTTGTTTAGGTTTTAGCCACTTTACCTAGAGCCTTTTTCCATTACATTTGCACATAAATGAGCATGCTCTACATTTTTTAGATGCAAATCAGTCTTTGCCTCCTCTAATCATATAGTTTCCTTTCTGGTAGTCTTCCAGACCAGTTTGAATGTGACTCCCAATGCATGTATATTGGAGCAAATGAAGACATGGCCATGTGGTAGATGTTTGTCCTTTTGTGATTCATTAATATTTGCTTTTACAAAGAAACTGCTTTTAAAACAGTGTTGCTTCAAATATCCTCTTGTATTATTGGGGGCACATCTGTTAAGTTCCAATGATCAAGTTTGACATTCAGTTCCAAATTATTTGCTTATATTTGCTTGGATATAATAGCTACTGCACATGAAATTAAAAGCTGAACCATCAGGAAATAGCTTTTTAAACAAAATGTTTTGCCTACTTTGAAAATATAAATTGACCTAAGGCAAACCACTCATTCTGAGCCTTCATTTCTCCATCTGTAAATTGGAAATAATTATATGTGCCCTGTCTATCTTTGAGCCCTCTTATGAAGTACTAATGAGATAAAAGGCATAAAAGCATTTTGTATGCTACCAAATGCTAAATTAATGCAAGATATTCTTATTATTAAATTAACATTTTATTCCTTATTCCCTATTGGACTTTTTCCAACTTGATTTATTTTCTATTTTAGACTTTTCAAGCTTTTGAAAGAAGGGCAATTGATTAATTAAGAATGTTGAGTTTTGGTTCATAAAGGTCCTAGGTATCTCAAAAGAAGTTTCAGAAGAATTGTAATCACCATGATAATGTCTTATCTTCATGAACATCACCCTTGGGCCAAAACTTGGTGATATCAGAATATATATTTGCAGAATAACTAAAAAGGAAAGAAGGTTTTTACTGCCACTTTCTATCAAAAGTATATGGGACCATCGAGGCCTACGAAGCACATTTATGCTTCTGGAGACTCACTTTAACCATGTGTTAAAACACTGAAAAAAGTATGTCTTAGATAAAAGTCAACAAAGCAAAACTCAAAGGCTCATAATCTGGAAAGGACCTTAGAGATCATCTATGGTTAGATGATGGAACTCACGTATGTGTGCATGCATGGGGGTTGCTGGGAATTAAAATCTAGTTAGTCCCTTCTACAGCAGTTTAATGTGGGGAAAAGAGTGTAGAATCAGTAAATATGAGTTAGTGTTTCAGCTCTTCCACTACTATGTGCCAAGCATTGTGCTAAGTGCTGGGGGTACAAAACAACGACAACAATAAACAGGCACACGTACACACTAACAAAAGCACACAGGTCTTCTCAATCTCCTTTGTGAGCAGAATGGAAACTCCTTGATTGGGGATTTTATCTATGTTTAATGCATCCTAAAAGACTGGCATGGTACCTGGCATATAGTTGGTACTTAAATAATGCTTTTTGATTGACCAGTGCATCTAAAGTTGTTTCAGAGTAGAGAAACAAATAGATACTTGAACAAGGTCAAGAAGGACCTTAGCTTATGATATTTTTGTTAAATTGGTCAGAAATTCCCCTTTCACAGAAATCTCCTGAGGATCATTGTTTTGTTGTCTACATTTAGAGAAACTCATAGCCGAGCCATGTTTCCAACAGATGTAAAGTACAAAAATTGTTCCAAACACAGGAATTAGATTCACACCCAGTACAAATATTGAAAAGAATTTGCATCAAGTTGTATTTTCTTGGCCTGTCTCTCAAAGAGGAAATGATGGCTGTGATTTATTACCATGACTAAGGGAATCACTATGTCCTTATCATAAACCACAGGTGGTCCCTCGTATGTGTTTAATTAATCACAGCATTAAGAAATTGGAAGTTACACACACCATCCCCAGAGGCGGCCATCTTCTCTCATATAGTTAATCCAAACAGCAGATCCAAATACTCTGTGTGGAAGAACTATAGCCAGCCAGACTACTAAATTCTTCATTGTCCTGATTCTTTCTATTTTTAAATTTATTCAATCTTATCAACTTACATGTGATTTGAATATAGACAGACCTCTATGACTCAAAATATCCAAATTCATTACCTAGGGAGATCAAAGTACCAATGGACCCTATCTCTCTAATAATGAAACAGTATTGTCAATGGTGCCCTTTGAATTGTGCCTAAATAAAACCCTTTGCAGGATGGAATGTAAAGTCAGATTTCCCTTTCATCTTTTACTGAGCAATAAAGTACAGAGAGAGGAAAAAAACTGTTTTAGATAATTGAGATTCTCTTCAATTATATAATACAACCTCATAACCTGTAGGGCTTTTCATTAACCAAGGTTCATCAATTCTAATCAAGCAGTCTTCACATTGGAGGCTCATGCCAATGTAATTAAAGCTGCCCATTCTGCTGACAGCATTCCTAAGTTAAAAGAGCTGTTATCAAGGGTAGATAAGTAATCAAATAGCACATGAGCTTCCAAGATGCTATCCATCTGTGCCTTTACTTTTCAGTAGTGGAGACTAATCTCAAAATTCCCAATTTATTCTGAAAACTAATTTTTTACCCCTCAGAAGCAAGGTTAAACATTATGGTTCATATCGTTTAAAAGGAATAAGTTTTCTTTGGTTTTTTTCTTCCTGTCTTCAATCAACTCCTTTCATGCTGTTATTTCACATTGATTTTTTTTTAGGTTTATAGATTAATATTTTCTTTAGGAAAAGACATGTGATTTCCTGGATCCTCCAATATAAAGTCTTTCAATTAATAAGTTCATTGTTGATGTGGCTGCTATAATTGCATGAGCTTGTTTCAAAAAACTTTCCCACTGTACCCTAGGCATGAGATCCGAATTTGTGGACAATTCTCTTCCTGTTTCTAACAGCCTTGTGTTGTCTAACTGAAGTTAACAGTCGCCTGGTCCATTTCTCTGACTGCCACTTCCCTTTCTCCTTCCCCAGCACCCATTTCCCAAGATGCCATTTGGATGATGTCAATCAGGTACTCAAAATCTTCCCCTCTGCTTTGAATTACTCTAGGTGACGAGTGAGCATTTTCCCACTGGCTTCTGGGTGTGGAGTGGACAGGAACTGCTCCTTTCTACTTTTCTAGGAGTGGAAAGGGAGGCAGCAATAGTCCTGTTAGCCCTGGAAATTCAGCCTACCAGCCTGGAATTATGGGAATCCTTAAAAGGTAGTGTGCTACAGTGGAATGAGTACTGGACTTGGAGTCAGAGGACCTAGGTTCTGCGGATACTTTGCTCAAGTCATTTAACCAGGCTGAGAACAGATATCTTCATTTCTAAAATAGGGACAATCATATTTCACTACGTATATCACAAGGTTGTTGTGGTGATAAAAATGGAAAATGTACATGAAAGCACTTTGTAACCATAAAGCACTATAAGTATATGTTGTAATGATTATTGCTTTCAATTTCAAGTAGTCCAGGCCTTCTAGGAGAGGTTCTTAATTCTCCACTGCCTGTACTTTAGGTCCCTCCTATAATCAAATAATTTCCTCGTGTGATATGACAGCCCCAAAAGACAATCAAATCTTGGGTTGTCTTAAAAGAGGCAGAGTTTCTAGGAACAGGAAGGCAACTGTTCTTCTCTACTTGTTTTCCTCAGGTGTCATCTGCAGTAGTAGGTTCAGTTTTGGATGCTCCCGTTTAAGAAGAAAGGAGAATAAGCATCTATATAGTGCCCACTATGTACCAGGCACTGTGCTAAGCACTTTACCTATATCTCCTTTGATCAAGAAGGATATTACTAAGTCGAAGAATCTTTGCCATACGATGATACATTGCAGGAACTGGGCACATTTAACATGAGGAACAGAAGATTTAGGAGAGAGGTAAGAGCTGTCACCTGGATGAAAGAGTAGATGGGCTCTGTTTGACCCCAGAGGGCAGATTCAGCAGCAATGGGGAAAGTTGCCGAGATGCCAATTGAACGATTTCTCAATATTAAAAACTGTCCAAAGGTAGAATGAGTTACATAGAGAGGAGGCAGATTTATTTTTCTAATAGGTCTTCAAGCAAAGGCTAGATGATCCCTTGCCAGGTATGTTATCATGAAGATTTCTTCCAAGTGTGGCTTGGACAAGACATCTCCTGAAGTTCCTTCCAACTCTCAACTGCTGTCGTCTTACCACCTGATTTGGAATTGTCTGCTTTGCTCAGCTCAATGCTCTTGCTCTTTCCGGCATATTTCTGGCTTGCTTTTCACCTATCATATCTTTCCACCTGGATACCACATGTTCTCACTAAATTCTTTCTGTCACCACCTTCATACCAGACTTCCTTCTTCCAGGAAGCTTATCGTCATTCACCTCATACCAATTATAGCATCACCCCGATCTTGGATAATCCTAAGGATATGTATTTATCCTTTTTCACTAAATTGAAATTCCCTAGTAAGATGAGATTTTGTATTCTATTTTCTCTATATTTTCCCTATTAGCGTTATAGAGTCCTCTGTATAGGTTGGCAAATATTGACAGAGGATTGTCGGTGGAAAAAGAGATGATCAGGGTAAAAGCTTTACTATCTTTTAAGAACAAGAATTAGAAAACATCTTAGCCCAACCCTTCATTTTTGGGAGGAAGATTCTGAGGTAAAGGGTGGTTGTGATTTGTTTGTTGTTCAGTTATCTATTGGTATCTGACTCTTTGTGGTCCTGCAGAGCACACTGTCCAAGGAGTTTTCTTGTTAAAGATAGTGAAGTGGTTTGCCATTTCCTTCTCTCATGCCTTTTTACAGATGAGGAAACTGAGACAAAGAGGGTTGAGTGATTTGCCCAGGGTCACACAGCTTGTAAGTGTCTGAGGCTGAATTTGAACTCAGGTCTTCCTGACTCCAGGCCCAATGCTCTATCCACTGAGCCCTCTAGCTGCCTCCTGTGACTTGTTTAGAATTACACAAATAATAATCAGAAAAGATGGGATTTAAAACCACATGCTCTGATATTAAACCTGGCATCATTACTGTGGGTAACTCTCAAACTCATATGCCAAGCTCGAGAATCTTCAGTGTATCCCTATTGCCTCTAAAATAAAACAAAAACTCATTTTTGTTGTTGTTCAGTCATAAAGCACTCTTTGTGACCACATTTGGGGTTTTCTTGGCAAAGATGCTAGAGTGGTTTGTCATTTCCTTCTCCAACTCATTTTACAGATGAGGAACTCAGGAAAAGAGCATTAAGTGACTTGCCCAGAGTCACACAGCTAGTAAATGTCTGAAGCCATATTTAAACTCAGGTCCTCCTGATTCCAGGGCCAGGACTCTATCCACTGGGCCACCTAGATGCCCTCTAAATTCCTTTACTTGGTCTTTATAGCTCTTCACATTCTGTTGTTCTCTACATTCTGTCATTTTCCATACCGCCTTTTCCTACTACAAGATAAAATGTATTTCATGGGCAAAAGTTTGGTGCTGGATTTTCAAGGCCAAAAAACATTTGGCAGATTATTCAATAAACCAATAGGCATTTACTGAGTATCTACCATTCCTCTAGTTCTGTGCTGTGATGAAATAGGGCATATGCCTTTTCCTTCAATAAGTTTATAATCTAACTAAAGATAAAGAGGAAACTTCCATGGAAAACAACTAAATATTAAACTGGGTGTTCCTGATTGTTAGTGCAAGAGCACTTAAGAAAAGAGAAGCCTTGGTGTAGCCTGGAATATAGGAGAATAGCTCATGTTTCCATAGCACTTTAGAGTTTGCCAAGTTTTCTACTCATAATAATGCTGCAAGGTCAATAGTATAGGCATTGTTGAAAAGAGGCAAAAGACTATTGATCACACAACTCTGTGGCTCTGAAACAATTCTAGATGAGACATTCAACAAGCATTTGTAAAACATCAGCTATGTGCCAAACACTATGCAGACCCCTGGTGATACAAAGAGAAATGCTATAGAGTCCATTCTTCAAGGACCTTCCAATTTATTGATGAGGAATCTGAGAAGTGGAGAGGCTTTGTGAACTGTCCATAAGCACACAGCTAGAAAGCAGAACTGAGACATTTAGGCCTCTGACTCCAAGCCATCACTCTTCTTACGATATAAAGTTGTTGCTAGCGCTAAAAGGAACTAACTAATTAGGTATTACAACAGACTAAGTGATAGATAAGGAAATTGAAGCTCAGAGAGCATACTAACGAGGTCATGTAGCTACTCAGAAGTAGAGCCAGGTCTAGAACACAGGAACCTCACTACCAGACCATTGCTTTCTCCCATGCCATGTTGTGATCCAAGAAGATCAGATTTTTACTGGCTAGAATTTCGCCAAGGGGTGGTGGTGAAGGAATAACATTCCAAGTATTCCAAGGGGAAGGCTGGGTGAAGGAGAACTGTATAAGCAGTCATGGAGGAAAGAATGAGCATAATTGTCTTTCCTGTTGCCTAATGAATATTTTCTGTTTTGTTTCTGAAATAAAAGTCATCAGAGTCAGTTCCTTACCATATCCCAGTGATGGCCTACACTACACCTTTAAGCAATAGAAGAAATCTATGGACATCTGCATACTCGAGGAGAACAAAAACACCACAAAAACCTGCTAGGGACTGTGACTGTTGGTTTGGAATGGACAAAGCTCTGAGCCATCTGACAGCATTAATAAATGACTCTTGAAAAACAGATGTTATAGATGAGCTATGTTGTCATCTGGAAGCAAAATACAGTTGCTTATGCCAATGATCACACCTGACATGAACAAAGTGCTGAAACCCAACATTTCCTTTGATAACTGCTTAGGCACCCCAGTTGAATTTACCATTCTTCAACTTGAGAAGGCTACAAGCCAAGACCAAAGTGGAGGGAGTGTTGGTGTGTGATTTTCTCTTTGAAGATGATTGTGCACTCAATGCAACCTCTGAAGCTAAGATACAACAAAGTCTGGATCAATTCTCTGCTGCTTGTGCTAATTTTGGACTAACAATTAACACCATGAAAATATAGGTGCTCCATCAGCCACCACCACACCATCCATACATAGAACCATCAGTTACAGCAAATGGAGAAGTTTTTAAAGGTGTGGATAAGTTCACTTACCTTGGTAGTGTACTTTCCAGGGATGTATACATTGATAATGAGGTTGACACACACATCACCAGAGATAACTCAGTGTCTGGGAGGCTCCGAAGGAAAGTATGCAATAGTAGAGGTATTAGACTGACTACCAAACTGAAGGTCTACAGAGCCATTGTGCTGACCTCATTGCTGTGTGCCTGTGAAACCTGGACAGTCTACCAGCGCCATGCCAGGAAACTGAATTGCTTCCATTTGAATTGTCTTAGGAAGATTCTGAAGATCACCTGGCAGGATAAGGTACCAGATACTGAGGTCCTTACTCTCCTTCAGAGATTGCAACTCCGATGAGCTGGCCACATTGTTTTGAAAGCAAAACATATTTTTGCCAAATAGACTATTTTATGGAGACCTCACACAGGGCAAGCGTTCACATGGTGGTCAGAAGAAACAATGCAAGGTCTCGAACTCTCTCTTAAGAACTTTGGAATTGATTGTGTGACATGGAAGACATTGGCACAGGAACACTCAGCATGGTGTGCCCACATCAGAGAAGGTGCTGTGTCCTATGAGCAAAGCAGAATTAAAAACAGCTCAAAGGAAATGCAGGATGCACAAATTTAGAGAATCCACCCCAAATGTTCACCCGAACTATTTGTGCCCAACTTGTGGTAGAGCATTCCGAGCTCATATTGGTCTGATCAGCCACAGTCAGACACATTGAAACTTGACTCTAGCATAGTGGTGTCATTTTGTTTGAGAACAAAGGACAAAAACCAGGCACCCCAGATTCCATATGACTATACCTCCAATCGTAATTTCTTCTACCACCTCTCAGGTAAACTGTTACTCTTGGTAGTGTTCTCAGAGTATTCCTTCCATTATGGCAAGTCTACAAATAGAGAAGGTGCAATGTCCATCTGTTTCATAGATGAAAGACCGGAAGAAGCAAAGAGATGGATTCAAACCAAAGGACACTACCTAGATCAGTCTAGTTTTTTTTTTTAAATGAGCATGATTCCTATTACTTCTAAGAAGTATAGAGTTCACTGTGAGAGTTCTCTACATAATCTCTAAGCTACTCCCACATACAATCCTAAAATTACACTGTTCTTTTTTTCTTAAAAATTGTTTCATCAGCTATACTATATTACTTTACATCTGCTCTTGGGGAATCCTTAATTCTGCCACTATTTTTTTCTGTGGGTTTTTTTATATCGGTAAATATTTTCTATATGATAATAAAAACTAGTCTGAGACTGGTTGGCTTTCAGCAATTTCTATAACCTAGAACCATCAAAGTCTACCTAACAGTAATCCAGAGTGATTATGAAATGAAGTGTGATATTATTATTGATATGATATTGATATGATAATAATAATATAAACATGGCATTATAATTACAAAAATTACAAATTATAAATATCGATCAATTAATAATCATTTATTAAGTACATACTATGTGCCAGGCACTATGCTAAATGCTATTAATGCAAGGAAAAGGCAAAAAGCAGTCTTTGTCCTCAAAGATCTTACATTCTAATGGGGGAGATAACATTTGCCCATCCAAGATACATTTGTTTTACTCAATTAGCTTTGTAATGTGGAAAATTACTAAAAATAATCAAGCATGTCATTAAGGATGAATCAATATTATTTTCGAAACTTTAATAAAATAAAATTCTGATCTACCCAGGTTTGCAAACTTGAAATCATCCTTTATTCCTTACTCTCCCTTTCCTCTCTTTTCATTATTTAACTGTTCGACAAATATTTATTTCTTTAAAATGTTATTTATTTTATTCTGAACTTAAGAAATAAACACTAATTTCTATAACATAGTAGAATAGAAAAAAAAAGATGATTGTCCACGAAAAGGCAAATCTATCATATGCAACTTGCTAAACCTTTTGAATATGTTTTCATGTAACTTTTTTCTTTTGCTTTTTTTCTTCTCTTCCTCCTCCCTGCCCTGGAGAGGGCTACCATTAGACAGAGATATGTACATATGTATATATGTATGCTCCTTGAAGGCAAGGAATATTTTATTTTTTGCTTTTAGATCCATAGTAGCATGGTGCCAGGAACATATTGAGTGCTTAATAAATGCTTATTGATTGAGTGATACAACAGGATATGTGGGTTTAGTTCCTGATACTAGCTATATGACCATAATCACTTCTCCTGAGTAATAGGGAAACTAAGGACTGTTTCCTAAGCTCAAGGAGCTACAGTGGCTTCTTAGTCCCTCTAAGATAAAGTACAAATGTCTCTGCATTTAAAGTCTTTCATAATCTGGCTTTCAAACTGACTTTCTAGATACTTTTCACATAACTCCCTGAATTCACACTATATTCCAGCCAAAGCGGCAAAATTCCTGTCTCCCATACATGACACGCCCATCTCTATTGTCTCTATGCCTTTGCACACCAATAATACCAACCAACTGTCTTCTACAGTAAAGATTTGGACTTCTGATGTCAAAACCTTGTGAGACATTGATTTATCTTGGAACCAAAAGACTGGTAAAAAAAATTAATATCCGTGACCTGCAAAATTTCCCAGCATTCTCTTGACACTAAATAATTTAAACAGCCTATGAATTCATTATAATTACATTCATTCATTGCCCTTGTAATATTAACGGACTTAAATTTACAAAAGGAGAAGTCTATAAGGATAAATATATGTATGTATGCATGTATGCATTTATTTACCAAATACTTAGGTATGAAACATCTTTTAAGCTCAAGCACATTAGATGATGGGTTTGTTTTCAAGTATTGTATTTGTATTTCAACTATTGTATTTCAACTATTCAACTTCTTGATTACACTTTTCTGGGTACTATTTTATGAAGCATGACAATGATTCAAGAGGTATGTAGGGAGTCATTTCATACCACATTGGATCATAGTCAGAGAGCTGGAAAGGATCCCAAGAGGTCACCTGCTTTAGTGTCCTGCTTCCAGGCAGAAGGATGTCTAAACTTTCCTTGATAGATGGATGTCCATTTGCTTCTTAGAAATTTCCAAGGAGAGAAATATACTGTTCATTCCAGTGTTTTATAACACCAATGACAATGAAATTCTCTCCTATGCCTATTCTGTTATATGTAGCAGGATAGCAGGTCTAGCTCCCAGCCTGGGTATCACTTCAATACTGACATGAGACAGGAGGCCATTCCCCTTGAGTCTACTAACACAAAAACCATCACTGTCTAATAAAAACTATTTGCAGCAGTACTGGTGATTTATTGACAACATCTTGTGACCTCTAAAGCCAGGCCAGATAGATTGTAAGTGAAGTCTGCCTGAGGAAATGGAGATTAAATATCATCATCAACTTGGGCTAATATTCTACTAATATTCTGTCTAATATATCTATTAACTGCCGAAAAGCAGAGTTGGTGATGACAATCTTCTCATTCATTTCAAAGGCACTAGAAGGGCCACTTCTTTAACACTTGTCCAAATTCTTAGTTTCCTTAAATAGCCATGGAAATGAGAAACACTTTTCAATTGAGGATGAATTCAACATACATTTATTAAGCAACAACTATGTGCCAGGCACTATGCTAATTGCTAGAGATACAAAGACACAGATCAAAACAGTACTGGCCCTCGAGGAGCTTACAGTCTGCTGGGAGGCACCTACACATAGATAAATCAATATAAAGCATATGCAAAATAATTTCAGAACCACTGTGGAGTGGTAATCTCCAAGGTCATGGGAAAAGTCTCATATAGGTGGCACATGAGTTGATACTTACATGTATCAACCCACATCTTTTTTCCTTCATCAGAGGGATAGTGGCTAGAGCATTAAACTTGAAGGCAAGAGAGCTGGGTTCAAATCCTACCTCGGACACCTACTAACTGATCTGGCCATTTCATTTAACTTCTCTAAATTCTCCTTATCTTCCTCTATAAAATGAGAATATTGGACTAGATGGCTTCTAAGTTCCCTTCTAGCTCTAAATCTATGATCATTTGATTCCATTCTGCTGCTACTTCCTATTCATCATCATTATCATATCGAAGAGAAAATACTTTAAAACTTAAAGTACTTGTGAAAGATAGTTCCTGACTTATGACAGAATTACAGAATCTCGGTGAGTATCCAGTTCAATGGCGTGATTTCAAGGCATAGCTATTTTTTTCCTTAATAAAACAGAACCCTATATGCAATATAATACTATCCATTATTATATGAGATTGAAGACATTGTAGTTTCCAACAAATCTTTCTAGAACATATCAAGTTCATAGAATAGAAGCTTGATATGCCCCAGGTAGGATGAGGCCCAGATTTGATGCTTGTCCCTTTATACCACTATTGTAAAGAATTACCACTGGGTTCTTTAATTTGGATTCTGGATGAGAGATTTGTTTATACAGCAAGTTATGAACCATTTATTAAATGAATAACGGTCAAATTCTGGGATAGCAAGGGGAGGAAACCTATTTATTTAACTGTGTCTGTTTTGGCAAGAGTAATGACAAATGTCATTTGTGTAAATTCACGTGGACAGTAACACATTTAGTAGTAAGCCTCTAACCTCGTGCGTATTTTTTAAACCCCTTGGTTAGCAGATCAAGGATGAGTCATCATAGATTAACACCAAAAGACAGAAGCATTTATGAATCATTTAGAGTAATGCCTTTCCTTTCCTACTACAGCACAACTGTCATTTTAAGTCAGTGTAGCATAGAAAGGCAGATGATCAAGTTTTCAACTGTTTCAAGAATTCTTTAAATAATTTCCTCACTAGGATGTAACCTCAACCAATCTTATTAGACACTGCTAGTTTTCAGGTGAAAATTTTTATTAGAATTTTATTAGAAGGGTCTATAGATAGCTATATCTACAGATAATTCTTAAGAAAATCTGCAGACTAGCTAGGGAAGAGGCTCAAATATTACTGTTGTCATTACATGAGTTCATTTGCCTGAAATCTAATGCTCAGAGAGATCAAAATCAGAGGGATAAACTCTACATGCCTGTTAATTTCAAACAGAAAAATTCTGAATAGCCCCAGGCCACAGTACAGATTTTGTCATTGGTCAGAATATGGAAAACTCAGTTTAAATCCACAACAATTAGCAGAAAAACATTTGTTGAAGTAGGTTCATGTCATTTCTCTCTCCCAAATTTCTCTTGTATGTAATGCCTCCTTGATATTCACACATCCAAAACCCTAGCTCAGGTCCTCATTGCCTCTTACCTAGACTACTACAATAGCCTGTTAATTGGTCTCCCTCACTCAAGTCTCTCCCAACTATAATCTATTCTCAATTCAGATGCCCAAATAATTTTTCTAAAGTACAAGTCTGACCATTTCATCCCACCTTACAATCAACTCCAGCAGCTCCCTATTACCTCCAGGATCAAATATAAAGCCTTTCGTTTGGCATTTAAATCTGTTCATAACCTGGCCCTTTCTACTTTTCTATTCTTCTTATATTTTGCTCCCTTCCATACTGGCCTATTGACTGCTCCACATATGATATTCCTTCTCATATTTCCATGCCTTCTCATTCATTGGTTTTCTCCTACACCTGGAATATTTTTCCTCTGTACCTCTATCTCCTATCTTCCTTCAAGAGAGCTCAAATCCCACCTTCTGCAGACATTTCCTGTCTACCCCACCTCCCACAGTGCCTTCCCCTTTGAGGTTACCTAACGTGTGTGGGCATCTTGCTTGTACCTAGTTATTTATATATTATATCTCTATTAAAATATGATCTCCTTGAGGGCCAGGACAATTTCTGCCTTTATTTGAATCCCTAGTGCTTAACACAGTATCAGGAGCATAATCATTTAATAAATTCTTGATGCCTTGAACTAATATTGCTTAATTAAGCCTATTTGGGGATAAAAAAATACTGCATATTCCAATTGCACTCAACTTTTCAAGACACTTATGTATCTGATGCTTTACTTGATCCTCCCAACAACCTTATTAGGATATAGGATTAGTTATTATTATGCCTATTGGAAAAACTTCACCTCCCCCAAAATTTAAGTGTCTTTCCTGAAAACAATTGTTTATGAATGCTATATTTACCATACTATGGCAAGTATAGAATTCTGGGTAAGCAAATTTATATAAAACAAAATTTTCTTTTGATCCATAATAACATAATAACCTAAACATTACAGCACACCTAAAAAAAACTAATGACACATCCTTTGAGAGCCACTATCTAACAATCAGGTCAGTTCAAAAAGTATTGTATTGAAATATATACTTAAAAACAAATATAATTGAAAAGAGAGTCACAGTTTCATCCACAGTCACCTTTTTCTAAAATTTTTCTTTTATATAGAAATGTTCCCTTTTTGGGGTGGGAGGAGAGAGAGAGAGAGAGAGAGAGAGAGAGAGAGAGAGAGAGAGAGAGAGAGAGAGAGAGAGACAGAGACAGAGACAGAGACAGAGACAGAGACAGAGACAGAGAGAGACAGAGGCTACTTAAACTAGTTTGATTCAATGAAATGATTTGCTTGGGATCACACAGCTAATTTGTCACGCAGGCCTGGAATGTAGGTCTTTGTTATTCCAAGGCCAATTTCTGCACGCTGCCTCTCATCTCTCATTTTGTACTTAGCAGGTAAAGAATAATAATTGTTTGTTGAATTAAAATGAAGAAAGCCAGTGAAGCCACATGTCGACAGAATAATAGGTAGAAAAGCTTTGACACTGGGCAATTTCCATTAGAGAAATCTCTGTCACATGGGCAGAAATGACAAAAATAAGTCACCAGAGATTTTTTTTTCTTTTTATTAAAGTATGATGAACCTGTGGGTTTTTTTTTTTTGGTATTCTGCAGTTAGGTGAATGAGTAAAAAATGATGCAGCTAAATGGTCTTGGAATTTTGAACAGCAACTTACTACTGTCTCTCAAACAGTAAAAATTAGCTTTTTGTTCACCAAAATCATAGATGTAATCTATGAAAAAGTCAGTTTTTGAAGAGTTTATTGGTTTTCCTGCAAAGTAATCCCCACATACTCTTTAAAGAAGGATGTTGACTTATTATGTCCTTTACTCAGGAATATAGGTACTTTATAAAATAATCACCCATCAGTGAAGAGATTCCTTTGTGATATTGAATTTTTCTTGATAAAACTAAAAATAATGAAATGGTTAGTTAAATTAAAAATTTGTAAGTGAAGAATTTATAAATTGAGAAATGAGTCTATACTGAAAAAAAAAACAAGATGGGGAGAAAAGCAACATGAGTTTTAGCCTTTGTTCTATTTGACCTGGATAAGTCCTTTGATATCTGGGTCTCAGTTTCCTCATCTAGAAAGTAAAGGGATTAGAATCTAAGATAATCTACCTCTAAAGTCCCTTCCATGTCTAACATACTGCAATTCCATCATGGAATAAATATACAGACTGCATGGTTAGAAAGTCAAAACCTTTCAAAAGTCATAATTCTTTTATTAGAAAAACCACAAATTGTGCAGTTACTGTTCCCTAAGGCAAAGTGAATGAATTGAAAGTTTTGTGCATGGAATAAAAATGGAAGTTAGTTAAACAACCTAAGAGAAGAAATATTTCCTTCCATTAATATTTGTGCTGAGTTTCACTGACACCTTAACCTACCTCAAGAATAATGAAAAAAATATTAAATTTATCAGATCAGATGCGCTTTTCATCTGAAATATATAAATCTGTTATAAAGACACCACTAATATTTTCTTCTTTGATTCCATCATAGATAAACACCACTGAGAAATTAGCAATGTATCCAAATGGAAAGCCAACAATAGATAGAAACATTTGAATCATCTGTTATCCTGTAGCCAGGGGCCTGAAAGAAATTTCAGCAGCTCATGATGATGTTAAATTATGTGTGGAGGATAGATCAAGGGGAAATCAGCTTAAATTACAGCTAGAGAATGAGAAATTTATTGGTCTTTGGGGGCTAAAATTCTGGAATAAATTACTGAAGGAAGCTATGGTATCGTAGTCGCTTGAGATTTTGGAGAACCGTTGGCCATTTGTCTTGGATGGTTTAAAGGCAGCCTAAAGGCTTTATAGGCAGCCACTGGTTTGAATGATCTCTGGACATTATCTTCAACTCTAAAACTTTATCGTCAAAATCAAATGTTCTTGTTCTTCAGTTGTTTTTAAGACCTGTCCAACTCTTCATGACCTCATTTGGGGTTTTCTTGGCAAAGATACTGGAGTGTTTTGCCATTTCCTTCCCCAGCTTTTTTACAGATGAGGAAACTGAGACAAATAGGGTTAAGTGATTTGCCCAAGGTCATACAGCTACTAAGTATCTGTGGCCACATTTGAATCCAGAAAAATGAGTTTCTGACTCCAGGCCTACTACTCTATCCTCTTTCCCATCTAGCTGCCTCCAAATCAAATAGTCTTTTCTCAGTCCCACATCAAAGCACTGATTTTTAGCAAGAGAAGGAGACTTAAATATTGTCTAGTTCTATCCCTTCATTTTATGGTTGAAGAAATCAAAGAGTGGGAAAGAATGATTTTCCCAAGGATATTTAGCTAGTTAGTGACAGAATTGGAACCTGGAATTCCTATCTCATGGTTTGATGCAATTTTTGTTATCTCAGTTGGCTCTTTGTGCAAGTTGTGTTGAGAACACACAAGAACACAAAGGATTTTTTTTAAAATTACTTGTTTTCAATTAACAAATATCCACCTTCTGTCTCTCCTCCCTCCCTCCCTATCTCTCCTCCTGACTAGGAAAAACAAATTTAAAGTCCTTGTAACAAATATGCATAGTCAAAGAAACCATATTACAACATTGACTGTGTCTTGAAAAACTTGTGCCTCAATTTGCAGTCAGAGCTCATTACCTCTTTGTCTAAGGAGGTGGGTATCATGATAGAAAGGCATTTAAATAGATGGTCTCTTGTTTCTGGGGGTTTTAAGTCAAAAACTGACGACACTAGCATAGTTGAATACAAGCACATACCAGGTTCAATAAGAGAAATAAGAAACATATAAAGGTAATTAAAAAGAAGGGGGAGCGAGGTGGCTCAGTGGGTAGAGTGTTGGATCTGGAATCCTGTGTTCAAATCCAGCATCAAATACTAGCTCTGTGACCCTGGGCAAATGACTTAACCCTCTTTGCCTCAACTTCCTTTTCTGTAAAACGAACTGGAGAAGGAAATGGTAAACTCTTCCAGTACTTTGCCAAAAAACAGGGTCAAAGAGTCAGACACAACTAAGACAACTAAACAACAAAAAATTTAAAAAAGAAAATGCCAATGGAAAAGCCCCTGTACATTGAGTGTTCAGGGTTTATGGGCTGGGAGTAGATGAGTAAAGAAAAGAAATGAGAGGAAAATCCATTGTATCACCTTCAAATGGGTCATGAACGGTTTCCTGAAAGAAATGGGATTTTAAAGAAGATGGAAGATAAAGATCTGGGGAAAACTCAAAGAAAGGGTTGGAAAAACAGGACAAGAAGTCATAAAATGAAAAGATAGGGAAACTGAATGAAGAAAACATCAAAAGAAATGTGACTTGGAGGGCAAAAGATAAAGAGGGATGTTTTTTAGTTGATCATGGTCTTTGTAACAGAAGGCGAGAATGAACTGGAAAGGATCTCAAAGAATAGTTTTTTTTTTCTTTTTAAAAAATAATTAATTTTTTTTTTAGTTAATGACACTCATTTCCACAAGTGTTTGAGTTCCAAATTTTCTCCCCCTCACTCTCCTCCCCCTTCCCCTCCAAGATGGTATGTAATCCGATATAGGCTCTACATATACCTTCACGTTAAACTTATTTTCCCAATAATCATGTTGTAAAGAAGAATTATACCCAATGAAATGAACCACGAGAAAGATGAAACAAAATCAAAAATGAAATAAAATAAAGAGAGAGCAAATAGTTTGTTTCCATCTGCATTCAGACTCTGCAATTCTTTCTCTGGATGTTGATCATGAGTCTTTTGGGGCTGTTCTAGAACCTTGTATTGCTGAGAAGAGCCACGTCTATCAAAGTCAGTCATCACAGAAGCAATGCCTCTGTGGTTGTGTACAATGTTCTCCTGGTTCTGCTTCCTTCACTCATCATCGGATCATATACGTCTCTCCAGGTTCTTATGAAGTCTGTCTGCTCCTCATTTCTTATAGCACATTAGTTTTCCATTACATTCACAATTTGTTTAGCCATTCCCCAATTGGTGGGCATCCCCTTGATTTCCAATTCTTTGCCACTACAAAAAGTTGCTATAAATATTTTTGTACATATGGGTCATTTTCCCCCTTGTGTGCTCTTTGGGATACAGCCCTAGAAGTGGTATTGTTGGGTTAAAAGGTATGCACATTTTTATAGCCCTTTGGGCATAGTTCCAAATTGCTCTCCAGAATGGTTGGTTCGGTTCACAACTCCACCAACAATGTGTTCCAATTTACCCACTTCTACAGCATTCATAATTTTCCTGTTTTGACATGTTAGCCAATCTGATAGGAGAGATGTTGTACCTGAGAGTTGTTTTGATTGCATTTCTCTAATCAACAGTGATTTAGAGCATTTTCATATGACTATAGATATCTTTAATTCCTTCCCAGAGAATAGTCTTAAAGTTGGCTAAAGATTTAATGCTGAAGAAAAGGGAGAAAAAGTCAAACTAGTTGTCCAACAATAAATAACAATTTTATAGACAGAAATGAGACAGACCTATGGTGAGTCTTTTGTTCTTGTCCTGTTTTGCTATACAAATTCTGTCTGCAGTCTTCATTAGCATGTGTTAGCATAATCAGGTGTTTTTTTTTTTTTGAGTAAGGAGGATTGATAAAATGTGCCATATCCTCAACTTATCATTGTATGAATATGCTATTCGTTTGATGTGCTAACGGTCCATAAAGAGAACAAATGTGTTCTAAATCAGAAGTTCCTTTGTAAATTAGTTGTTTAAAACTTGAAATATATTTCATCATGAAAAAATAATACAATTGGGAGGCTCAGTCTCCCACAGTCCTCCTCCCCAAGAAAATCCACACAAGAGTATTTGAAATGTTCTATATTTACAATGAAAAAAATCAGCAAACAGAACTGTTGCAATGCTAGTAATTAAACAGGACAGAAAAACAAAATTAAACAAGATTTACTTTTAATTTTTCTTGCATGTGAGAGCTTAAATAAAATCAGATTTAATCAAAGAAAGCTGTAGAGATAAATAAGAGACTTCTGTAGAAATTCTGAAGGGGATTTCTGAACAGTTTCAAGGGCTTTTGAGGCTGATTACAATGATAATTATGTTTAATTTCATTTCAGAATTTATGGTTTTCCTCAAAACAGGTGTTTCACCAACACTACTCTTACACATCAGTCATGATTAAAGTTTTTCTTTTAATTTTAAAATCATGAATTTGAATGAGAAAGGAAAAGGGAAAGTGTGTGGATAGAAATAAAGAGGATTGAAAAAGAAAATAGAAGTGGGAATGAAAAGAAACTATGTAAATGAAACAGAGAAGGGGATAGTCTCATGAGATAAATGGAAGAGAGGAGAAAAGTAGCAATGGGGATACTTGCATACAACTGAAGGAGACTTGTCTGAGGTGGAATCCATGGAATTGTTGGGAAAAGATAGGGAAAATAGGCTTAGGAGGTAGAGAGAGGATGGACTATGTGCATTTTAAAATCGAGGGAGAAGAAAGCATGTGTTAGAAAAGTGGTTTTGAGTTAGGAAGTTTGTTAATGCCAGCCTGTGGATAGGATAGCCAGACTGTCCTCTGGAATATCAGAGACCCACAGAATTTGAGGTTTGGAAGGAACATCATCAAGCATTTAGGCCAAACTGCTCTCAAAAAAATTCCACTACAGAATATCCAGGAAATGACTAAATGATTTATTATTATTATTATTAATTATTATTGTAACTGAGTATATCAGGACATAAACTTTCTCTAGGCTCACTGAAAGCATGGACAGGACAACTCAAGTAACAGACAGGTTCTATATCTCATCTTATTGCCACTTCCACTAGGTCTTTATAATTTAAGAGCTAGAAGGAGGCCATCTAGCACAACTCCTTCACTTTATAAATGGAGGTTTGAAGGCCTATCCATATAAAGTGTCTTGTCCAAAGATATAGAAGTAATAAATAGCAGCACCAAGATTCAAACTCAGGTCTTCTGACCCCAGATCAGGTTTGCTTTCTCTTCTACCACACTATCCCCTTCTAGAGAAAAGGGGAAAGGTAAGAAACAACACCACAGATCATTTATTTAATTTTTTAAAATAAAAAGTACTTAGACTACTTTGAAGATTTTTGTGTCTCTAAGTTTGATGGCCATAGTAGAGAAAAAAAAATCTGACCCCACTAAAGTAAATATAAAATACACAGATTTCAGAAGTTAAATAGTTATAGATGCCTTGTCTCACTTGGCTACTACTACAGCAATAACTAAGGTACTTGGCATTAGAAAAAGACTATTCAAATTCTTCTTCTAGTGAGAATGATAGAATATGAAAAGTGAAGGGATCCTGAATCAAAGTGTAGCTCAGTGGTATTCTCAAACCTAGATAATGGAAAGGGAAAAATGTGAAAATAGAGGCAAATCACCTCTCAGGCTTCACGATTGCTTTTCATCATTTCACTCAGGAGGAGGTGACAGATGCAGACTTTTTTCAGGATAACAGTAAGGTATGCATGCAGATAATAGACAGGGGAGAGTTAATAACATCATTACTAAATCACAGAACATTGCAGTAAGCACGTGAAAGAGTATCACTTGGTACCACAAACCCTGCACATAGGAGAGAGGTGGAACTTGGAAAAGAGGTCACATGAAAAAATCATCTCCCTGTGAAAGCCACTGTCAGAGGCACGGTTTGCATCATCAACATAATCATGGCATAGGTGGACCTGGGAGCCTCTAGTCTGGCTTGGTTTAAAGGTCATGAAGTCAGTAGGATAGAAGTACCATTATGTGCCATCATCCAACAGAAGCCAGCATCACTAATGCCACCAGACACCACCAGGCACAAGCTAGACTGTCAGCCCAGGGAAAACAGGGCCGAGTGAGCTGACTACAAGTCTCTCTCGTGTTGGCATTCCAGAGAAGCTTTCCATTTCATCAAAGGCTCCTTTGTGGACCGAAGCTCTGGCTGCTTGCTTTGTATTCTCTGGGTTCATAATTTGGGTTTTACGGTTCCTGTTAAGACCCAAATATTGTCCTCTAGGGGCGTTCTAAATTGAGCCTGCTTCTTTTTTCAAGTAAAGTCATGGTTTTCGGCAGACCCTCAAAAACTCGGTGCTGGTGGAAAGCTCTGGGAAAATGAAATGCCTTGGATATAGGAAAGGATTTAACTTTGGAGAGAATGGGAGATCAAGAGAAGTTCTCTTTCTCCTACAATCTACAATTCAAACTTTCCTTGGGGTTTGATTAGTGGATGACTATTCACTGTGGCCTCAGGGTTTATGCAATGAATACTACTTTATGACATTGGTTTATGCATCTTTTTATAAGTTTTCATGACTCTTTTTCATGTGTTCACTCCACATTCTTTGTAGGGTAGGGATAGTGTATTCTGCTTCTTTTGTACTTCATTCCAGTCAAAATCAACTTATTCCTCCAGGCAAGAACATGACATAGTGTGTAAAGTAGGGGACTTATACTCTTGAACCCTGGATTTGAATCATACCTCAGCCATTTATAAGCTATGAGCAAGTCCTTTAACCTCCCAGAAGCTTGGCCTCCTCACCTGTTAAATGGTCTCCAGCTCATCAAAGTTCTTACCAAAATGAGACACCTAGCAGTGTAAACAAAACTTTAGATGTGGTCTAGACAGGTCAATCAATCATTCTGTCAAGTACTTATTAAATGCCTACTATGTGTTAGGCACTGGGCTAAGCATTGGAGGTACAAATACAATAAATGAAATAATCCATACTGGAAAGGGACCATCACCTCCTTATTCCTAGAGTCTGTCACTTTCTTACTACTACCTAAAATCATGTTAGCTTTGCTGTCTATAAGATGATGATGTTGACTCATATTGAAGTTGGAGCCTACTGAAACCACCATGTTTTTTTAGATGAAGTACCTCATCCTTATACATGAAAAGTCATGCCTCCACCTTGCCTATGTGAAGTTAATTCTTTTTTTTTCAAGTATAGGTCCTTATATTAGGACATGACATTATTTCCACACTAAAGATGAGAAAATTGTCTCAAAGAGCTAATGTGACTTATCCAAGGTCACCTGGCCACCAGGGCTCAAACTCTAAGTCTAGGATACTCCCTACTTCCCCACTCTCATATAAGAAAACCAACTACAGGCAAGTAATAAATGCACTTAAAACTTCAGTTATACATGACTAATGTGAAAATAGGTTTAATATGAATATATATGTATATCATATATATCAAATTACACACCATCTTGGGGTGGAGGAAAGGGAGAGATGAGGAGAAAATTTGGAACTCAAAATCGAAATGTTGAAAACTAAAAATAAATAAATTTAATAAACAAAAAGTCAGACATGGTCCATTTTAAAATCACTCAAGCCCATTACTATCAAAGGTATCTTCATTATGATATCAAAATGTTTGAGAAGAGCTGGTGAAAATCACATAAACATTCTAAAATCTAATTTGAAAGACTAATGAAAAATCATCTTTTCATTCATTAATTTCCTAAAAGTTCTAAGTTTAATTAATACATATGAATGTAATGGAATGCATGATGAATACAAAGAAGCATGAAAAGACTTATGTGAACTGATGCAAAGTGAAGTAAGCTGAGCCAGAAAAACAATATATACAATAACTATTACAATAAAAATGGAAAAAACTACAACCCCAAGACAATTTAATATGGCTACTATGAATGATAAAGATTAAGCTTGGCTTCAAAGAAGAAATATGAGAAGACCTCACCTTTGAAGAAGTGGGGGGGCAGAGATGTGAAAAGTTGCATAATATAAAATTTAGGGGGTTTTCTACATATTGGTAAGTTTTTTTATTTAAAATTGTTTCCTTCCTCTTTTAAAAATTATTTGTTATAAGGGAGGACTATCTTGGAGAGGAGGAGAGATGTATAGACACTTCAAAAACAAAAGATAAAAATAACAGGCCATCCTTCCGATTTAACTTTTATCATCCCTTATTTTCATAGAGTCCTCTTGTGCAGAAGTGAAAATTTATCTAGCATGTTCACATCAAAATCAAATCTTTTTACCTCCCTAGAGTACAGAGATCAGCTACAAACCTATAAAGACCAGGCAGTGGCAGATCTAAATGACTGTGAGACAGCTTGGATAGTATCAATTGATCAAATAGGGGTGGGACTAATCTAGGAACCATGTCTTACTAGGAAGAAAATTTTGCCCAAAGGAGAAGGTGAATTGGAATGTATGAAAATGGAGATGCACAGACCATAAATAGGAATTGACACCAGGGAAATCTAGACGTATAGGAGGCATCAGGAATCAGAGTTGCTGGGTCAGAGAGAGACTGATAAGGAGGACCCAAGATTAGGAAGACAAACTAAAGCCAAGAAATCATAGGATTTAAAGCTGAATGAATTTTATCTCTTCCAAATCCCTCATTTTACAGATGAGTAATTTAGCACCCATAAAGGTTTGGGGATTTGCCCAAGGTCATACAGCAAACACATGGCAAAGTCATGATTTAAACTGTAGTCCTCTAACCCTAAATACAGTGCTCTTTACTCTGTAACATGGAGGGTTACACTGGGCTAAAGAATGGGTGCTAATACTACCAGTGCCTAATTTTCAGGCCTAGGGTTTAGTTTTATGGGAGGCATTTTTTATGAATAAGAACCATCTTTAACCATCTCCCCCACTCAGAAGCCTCAGTGATTAAAAAAAAAGTATACCTTTATTTATACCCTATACCAAGGTAAATAAGGAAAATTGATTCAATCCATTGATCACATTTATGACACACCTTATATGTGTCAGGTATAGCACTAAGAGAGTCAAAGCAAAAAGCAAAATAGTCACACCTCTCAAGGAGCTTACATTCCGATGTCAGAGATGGACAGAGAGCTTCACGATGGGGCCAAAGTCGTAGGATCTAGACCCAGAAAGATCCTTAGAGGTCACTTAGTTCAGTCTCCTCATGTTTGCTGCTCAGGAAGTAGAGGCCTAGGGAAATTAAGTGACTTGCTTCAAAATCATACAGGGAATAAAAAGCAATGGGGAGATTCAAACCCAGGTCCATCAATTCCAAGACCAGGACTGCTCGCACTTTATGACGCTAGTCAGAAAGTGACAGCCTTTGTGACTGCCATGTGCTGCTACAATCCCTATGGGCATGTTTGCTCATTTTCTGGGAAACATTAAAATAAAAGACATCAGGTTTGGCTTCCTGTCTGCTTGTTCAAGAAATAGTTGAAACATCTGGCTGTGTCCCTTTCAAATCAAGGAAACCATTACTGTACTTTGACTTGCCTTACATGAATATTCAATCACTGGCTTCCTGTTTGGCAATGATAGTCCTGACAGTGATTGATCTCTCTGTTTAGGGTGTAGTTGATGAGACCCATTGAGGAATTTTTTCCGCATTAGACACATGCGAAGTTTAGCTTTTGATATTTGCACCTCTTTGTATCATCTTAACTTCAGGTTTTTGACTGGAAACAGCCAGGACCTGTTTCCATTGCTGCCTAAAGATCAGTTTGTTGCCTTCTTCCTCCTTCCCTCAACCCCAAACGACTGGGTTATAATTTTTGTTGTGCACATAGATGAGGATTACAAGTTATCCCTTGTCTTCTCTGCTTATAGCTGCCCATCTCTCATGGATCGGGCAATAACCATTGCTATTATTCATTTTGAAATTCGGGTCATTGAAAAATGAATTAAAAAATTACTACAATCGATTTAGGCAAGCTGTTTAGCTCATGCCTCAATTTCCTCATCTGAAAAATGAGGGAGTTGGACTAGAGCATTTCTAAGGACCCTTTAGAAAGTCTGTGAGTCTGAGGTTTTATGAAGTTTTTCTAAATATTATCAGACTCATCATACTACAAGTATGCCTGTGTAAGAGGGAAGGAAGGGGAATGGAGCTTGGGGGGAATGGTGAGTATCAGGGGAAAGCCTGCTTATTACATTTGGAGTGAGTGCTTAATAACACAAGACTGAGCAGTCAGTTCTGCCAGTGTAATATACTATCCTTCAGGGGTCTCAGAGGGAAGAACCAGAATGCAGTGAAAGGATTCAGAATTAGTGGGTGTGGGCTAGAAACCTGACTCTACCATGAGCTACGTGTGAGACTCTGAGCAAGTCCCATTAACTCCCTGGGTTTCACTTTCCTCCTATGTAGTAGTAACAATAATAATGGAAATGTATATAATCATTATCCACGTACTTTTCTAAAACGATTTTTTTAAATGAAAATAAATTTATTTTCTCTCCATCTGCCATTCTATGGGGGTGGCGTGGGAGAAGAAAAACAATTTCCTTGTAATAAATATTCATAGTCAGCAACACAAATTCCCCCGGTTATATTTATGTTTATATACATACATATGTATACACACGTATATATGTGTATACATATGTGCACACATATGCACATATATACATGTGTACACACACACACACACACATATGACTCATTCTAAAGCCTGAATCCATTACTTCTGAGTCAAGAGAAAGCATGTTTCATCGCTGGTCTGATGGAATTTTGGATGGTATTTTTTATTGATCAGAGTTCTTATAGCTCTCACCATTGTTTGTCTTTACAGTGTCAAAAGGTGGTAGCAACAACATTCCAGATGTGAAATGATCCAGGCAAAACAAAGCAAGAAGTTTTAAGAGTATTTTACATTTTTTTAATTTGATCATCAAAACATTATGGGGTACGTGTTCTTATTATCACCATTTTACAGATGAGGAAACTAAGGCAAAGAGGTTATGTGATTTGCTTAGGTTCACACAAAAAGTAAATGCGAAAGTTGGAATTTGAACTCAGGTCTTTCTGTCTCCAAGTTTGGCAGTCCTTTCTGCTACACTCCTATGGCTCCTCTAAAAGAATGGGTTTAATATCAGGGGTGGGGAACCCGTGGCCCTCTAGGTCCTCAAGTGTGGCCGTTTGATTGAATCCAGACTTCACTGAACAAATCCCCTTAATAAAAAGATTTGTTATATAAAACTTGAATTCAGTCAAAAGGCCTCACCCGAGTACCGAGAAGACCACATGTAGCCTCAACGCCGCAAGTTCCCCACCCCTGGATTGTTAGACAATCTCCAAGGTCTCTTTTAGCTCTAATTTCTATGTTCCAATGACTAAAAAGCATGCAGACAGAAAAATGAACCAGTATATAATAAGTTACAATAATATTGAGAAAACAGTTCTCTACATAGTCTTTTACACATGAATAGAAATGACCCATTGGAACATTTTCCCTACTGTGCCCAACCAATAACAACCTAATCTCAAATGCTTGGCCAAAACTTGAAGTCCAACAGCAGTCATTCTGCTACGTTTTCAGGAACAACTGTTGATTCTCTCTGTCACTTTTGACAGTTCAACCAGTCATCTGAAGGCTAGAATGACTTTTGTGTAGGCTGAACATAGTATATTAAGGTTACCCTATAATAACACTGATGGCCAAGCCTAGTCAGCTCCTGCCTAGAAAGATCTGATACTTCAACTGCTGAAATGTTAAGAGAAAAAAAAGCCAAGAAAAATAATGCAACTTAATCAAAAGCAAGGTTTGAACCACCTATCAGTTTGGGGATTAAAAGAGATTAGGATCAAAGAATCACATATTGCAAGGTGGAGGAGACCATGGAGAGCAAACTCTTTCATTTGTCAATGAGGCCATTGAGGACCGGCGACATGAGAAGACTTGCCCAAGATCATAGACAGTAAATGGTAGTGCTGGGATTTGAACCCAGTTCCTCAAACATCAAATCCTGCACCATGCTGATTACACTACAGCTGAGCCAGCTGATTGCTGCTTTCCAGTAACACACACTGTAGTATCATTTCTTGCAGGCTCTAACCAGAAAAAATTTTAAGCATGCCTTATATCATGGTTTTGTGACATATCAAGAATTGAATTAGGCTAAATAACACATTTACTCTGACAGATCATGGGATTGCTTGAAGTTCATAAAAGCAAGGAGCACACTCTAAATCTGACAGTAGCAAAAGCTAGAGAAATGGTTTTGCCCAACGTCTCATTCAAACAAAGTGCTTTCTCAGGATGACAATATTAGGAATCAAGGTCAGTTATCCAACATTATACACAATCAAATGGACAATATTTACCCATCATTAAACCTATTTATCAAGGCAATGAAATGTTTTGTGGGACAGAGAAGGGCATGGCCACAAATGTGAAATGATTATCATAAGGGGTGACAAATATAGCACGTGGCAAAACTCTAAACTGTCACATTCTGGTAGACGGCTAAAAAGTTTTTTGGATTCTACACAAATCACGTTCAAGGCCCAGTTCAAGACTCGTTTCCTTGATCATTTTCCCTATCTATTAATTATTTCCTTCTCTGGACTGCTTACCTTACAGACAGTCTGATAAAGAACTTTAGATTTAGAATAAAATACCCTAGTTTCAAATACTGACTAACTTACTAGCTGTGTGAATTGTGTCAATCATTTCCAAATTCCTGGGTCTCCATTTCCTCTTAGACAGTATGAGAGGTTTGGATCACCAAAAAGAAAACAAAACCACCCATATCTGCAGACAAAATAATAAGTTTGTTAGATAAATTCAAAGAAACATCAAAAAAATGAAGTGATATGATTAATAGCTTCTGAAGTTACCTCTCTTAGTAATTAAAAGTATACTCTGGATTGTCCTGTTAGAACAATGCTTCCCTACTTTGTTTTTCTTTCTTTCCTTTTTTTAAATGATTAATCTCATTTTGCCTATTTCTTGCAAGGAATTAGTTTAAGAAGCTATAAGAAAAATAAATAGAAAATTTATCACAGTATGCCAGGAAATTTAAATCTTTTAATTATTAAGGAAAGAAAATAAATCTACAAAAATTATCAGAGATGTCAAAATGACACAGTGATGTACATAGAAATAATATGAAAAAGAGGCAGAGCCAAGATGGCAGCTGGGAAGCAGTGACTGGCGTGAGCTCCCCACCAAGTCCCTCCAAAAACCTACAAAAAAAATGGCTCTGAACCAATTCTAGAGCTGCAGAACCCACAAAGTGGCAGAAGGAAGCAGGGCTCCATCCCAGGACAGCCTGGATGGTCTCTGGGTAAGGTCTATCCCGCACGGAGCTCCCAGCTTCCAGCTGAGGGGAGCCGAGCTGAGCCCAGCAGAGCCCAGCGCGGCCCGGACTGACCGCAGACCGACCAGACCAGCAGCCAAGCGGAGAGTGCCCTACAGTCCTGAATTACTGAGCTATGGCATCTACCAGACCTCTCGACCCACAAAGAGCAAAGACAACAGAGAAGGTTAGTGGGAAAAGCTGCCTGACTGAGTTTGCAGTTCGGCCACCGCCCCTGGGGCAGCGGAGGTGGGGCAGCTTTAGACCTACGGCTGCAGTTGCTTCTGGCCCCAGGCCCACCTGGTGGGAGGAATTAAGTGGCTGATCAGAGCAGGAGTGAAGAGCCTGCTGAAGATTTAAGCCCAGTCCAGGTAGGGGGTTCTTGGGGAAGGAGCAGTGCTGGTGAGGCAGCGCATCCGCCCAAGCGTGGAACATAGAACTTTTTAGTCTACAAGCAGTCATACCCTGCTGAAAAACTTAAGTAAGTTGGCTGGGAACATGGCCAGGCAGTGAAAACACACCCAGATTCAGTCTCAGGCTCTGGAATCCTTCTTT
>CM053622.1:576333009-576402041 GCA_028646595.1 Phalanger gymnotis
CTCCTGTGAAAATCAATGCTGAAAACTAAATATATTAAATAAAAAAAGGCAAAAAAAGAGTAAATTGGGAGGGCGACTTAAATGAAAAGGATCATAGGATTTAGAATTGGAAGAAATCTTGGTCAATAAACATTTATTAAGCACCTAAAAAAAAAGAAATAGGCAAAGTGAAATTAGATATTTACAAAAAAATTGTAGGGAAACATTGTTCTAACAAGACAATCCAGAGTATACTTTTAATTACCAAAAGAGACAGCCAATATTGACTATCGAAGTAACTGAAAATTGCTACATTAATTCATATTCAGTGCTGAATGAATGTGTAGCACATATTCCCATGGTAACTGGAGTGCTATCCAGTTTGATTGGTTTATAGAGGATATATTGGAACAAAGGCAATAGACAATTTCAAGAGATTAGCCTTAACAACATGTCTAAATTTATTTTCTAAATATCGAAAGTGCTTCATCTACATTGGAGAATAAAAGATTGTCAAAATTTTCATTAAGAAAAAATACATACACAGAGACCATACAATCTAGCCATTTTTGAGCTCTGGCCAAACCGATAGTAGAGCTCAATTTTCTTAATACTCCCCTAATTACAACGGGATTATTTTGAACACTGGGTAATAAGCCTGGTTGCTATGGCATCAAGTCTGAGATTTCAGTGTGCCAGATTTCAGTCAAAAGCAAGCAATGAGTGGTGCTGAAATTGGCCTACACACAAATAAGGTTTCACCCAGGAAACACTGACCGCAAAACACCAGGCTATGCAGCAATTACTGCAAAGGCAAAAAGAGAGTTAGCAGTGGCCTAGGATCACTTCATGTCCCTAGGCCCTTCTTCTCTGGCTTTTCCTAATTTACCATGTCATTTAGTATACTTTTTCTAAATAAACAAGGACAGCTTCAAACAGCATATCTTTGCCCACAGTTACTGTGTTGTGTGCTGAGAACCACATGGAAATATGTTTAGAGCTAAAAAAGATGTCCCTCCCCCTATGCTCCGAGCATTTTCAGTGATCCCAAATTTTATGTATGACTGTGACTGAGTAGAAAGAAGGAAAACAAGAGTTCAAAGCTGAGCCGAGAGAACTCAGATGCAGGCCCTTGTCTCTGGTGAATACCAGAAAAGTAACCATAGGGAATTTCATCTGTAAGTCCTCAGTGGGGTAGGAAGAAATGCAGGTATCACTATCCTAAACATTGAAAAAAGAGGTAAACATAGGCTCCAAGAGCCGTTTATGCTTCGTATCTATTTTGACTTCTAAAGGTCCCTTCCAGCTATAAAATGCTATGCTTTCAACATATCTCAGCAGAAATGTAGGAATTTTGAACCTTTGTAATTTTGTGCCAGTTTGGTCAATCTGGGATCTTTCAGGGAAGAAGATAACAATAACCAAACAGATATGAAGTCAAAGCATACTTATCTAGCAAATTAAGCAATCAACGAGCAATTATTAAACCAGTCATTGTGCTAGCAAATAAAGAAAAATAAAATAATGCCTACGTTCAAGGAATTTACATTTTAGTAGAAGGAAACAGCATTTATACAGATAGCTACATCAATAAAAAACACAAAAGGAATCCAAAGATAATTTCAGGAGGAGGAAGAAGAGCTAATAGGGAATTAATTTCGAAAGGACCTTAAGATCTGTGCTTTAGGTACCATGGAACATTGAATCAGGTCCCAGCACAGAATATGTTAGAGAATAACTGCATGTGAGCTTCACAGACAATAGGCATCTCCTTTTAATGCTTCTGACTAACATATCAACCAGTTTCTATCACTGTTACAAGTCCAAATGTATAATGGATTCAGTTAAGTTTAATGCCATTCAATTTAACCAAATTTTATTAAGGGCCTACTCAGTCTTAGGCCCTATGCTAGGTCTAAGGGATACAATGACAAAAAGTTTTTTAGAAGCCTTTCCCTCAAGGAGCTTATATTCTGCTTGGGATGGGGCCGGGGGGGATAAAAATATACACAAATAAGTTGATATAACATACAGACAAAATAAATATTATGTTTTAGGGAAAACACTGACAATTTGGATCAGGAAAGGCCTTTATAGAAGGTGATAACCTGAATTGAACAAGGGTGAAGTCAGGGATTTCTAAGAGGAAAGGGGAGGAAAGAGCTCATTCCAAGTACAGGGAAAGGGCAAATATGTATGTAAGAAATATTGAGAGGACAAATTGGCAAAAGAGCAGGAAAAAAATCAGATTAGAGTTAAGTCACCTTAATTTAGTAACTAGGACTTCTTATTGGAGGAAAAAAAGAATTATCTCCATCAAAAGTTCAGAAGTCAGCTATGGCAGAAGAGGAGTATAAGAAAGAAGAAAAGAAATCATTAAGCAATACTATGTCAAACCAACAAGTATTTAAGTGCCTACTATGTGCCAGACACAATGCAAATATTGGGGATATAAAGGCAATAGTGAAGCAGTCCCCACCAGCTAGGAATTTACATTCTATAAAGAGAGACAAAATGGCACAAGCATACATATGGTCAGGTATAAGGGCACACACCTCTAATCCTGGCTATGGGAAGGAATAGTAGATCACTTCTGCTGGGGTTCTGAGCTGCAGCAGGAGAAAAGTCAATCAGATGTTTGCACTAGTATGGTCTAAATCTGGTGAAATCCTATGAACCATGGCAGGGGGCAAGGGGGAGTGTCACCAGAATAGCTAAAAAGGGGCTTACCAACCAAACTGGAAATAGAACAGGTCAAAAAATGATAATAAAATTGGGCCATGTCTAGGTGAGATAGAGAGACACAATCTGAAATAATAAAAACGTATATAATGATACGAAGCTAGTGCAAAGTAGTTTTGAGATGGAGTGCATTAGTCACTGGGATAAGGGAGGGAGTAGGGAAATTAAGATAGACTGCACGCAGAAGCTAGTGCTTGAACTGAATATTAAAAAAAAAAGACCAGGGCTTTCAAGAGTTGGAGGTAAGCAAGTAATGTATTTCAGGTATGTGAGGTACAAAGATATGCATTGGAGGGTTGGCTATTTAAAACAAGGAATGTGTTGATATGGCTGGACTGCAAAGTGAGGGAATAATATACGAGACTAGAAAAGAAGAAAGAGGCCAGGTTCTAAAGAAACAAATGCCAAAACAAAAGCTACTCTATGATAAGCAATTTACATCTGGAAGCTTGAAATGACTTCTTCACAAGCCTTGATGATTCATTATGAAAGTATATAGCTATGACTATGCATGGGAGCCATAAAATAATTCACTGCTTCCCGGGAATGTGGCCACCATAACCTTATCAGTGAACTCCATTGGTGACTAAGTGATTCTACCTCTAGGTGTGGTGCTAAGGCTAGTAGACAGTATCCAGTTGCCTTAAGTCAAAAAAAATTATACATAGTAGAACTAATTCTGAAGTTATCATTTAAAATAATAGCTCCATTTACATAGCACTTTAAGGTTTGCAAAGCGCTCTCTATATATTATCTTGTTTGACCCTCGCAACAATCCTGTGAGGTAGGTACTAGTATCTCTATTTTTATAGATGAGGAATTGACTTGACTAAGGTCACACAGCTAGTAGATGAGGAAGGATTTGAATTCAGCTCTTCCCGGCTCCAAGTCCTCACTGCCAATTAACACTCCAAATATTAGTTTGGTCTGCCAGGCTTTAGCGGTCTTGTCTTATTAAGACTATTAGTTAAACTCCTGCTGTTATAGGGCCTGGCTACCTTGTCAGTAGAACTGGCTTCATTCTGGTCATAGCTGCATGGTACTTTGGAAAGAACCCTAGCTCTGAAGTCAAAGGACCAGGATTCAGATCTCATCCCTGACTTTTACTACCTGTGTAAGTTTGGCCTTGTGACTTAACCTCCCTGGGCCTCAGTTTTCTCATCTGTAAAATGAAGGGTTTAAAGTACTAAATGGTCTCTGATTTTTTTCATCTCTACAGCTATGATCTTATGATGAAGTCATATAACATTTTTTGGCTCTCAGAGCATTGATCCATATTGTATCTGTTGTTCTTTGTTGTTGAGTCATTTCAGTTGTGTCCAACTCTTTGTGACCCCATTTGGGGTCTTCTTGGCTCATTTTACAGATGAGGAACTGAGGCAAATAGGTTTAGTGACTTGACCAGGGTCACACAGATAGTAAGTGTCTGAGGCCAGGTTTGAACTCAGGAAGGTGAGTCTTTCTGGTTTCCAGCCCTGCACCCTATCCACTGTGCCACCTAGTTGTTCGTTTTGTCCATACTCCACTCAAACCCACCAGAGTTGCTTCTTTTTTCTCAACATAAACTGCTTACTAGCCAAATCTGTACCTATGCTACTGTATTAATATAGTTTATTTTTAACTAAATATCAAGATTTCACATTTATATTTGGCTCTATTGAGTTTTATTTACCCAGCCAATATCTTCCCAAGTCTGTCATCCAATATATTAGCTAGCTGTCTCATTGCCTTATTCATTCTCTGCCTAGGTTCCGGCAAGGCAGAGGGTATATCTCCTTATACCCCAAAGACAGCAAACAAACAAGAAAGGGTTTTATATTGTCCTAATATATCCCAGTTCATACTTTCTATACTCTTTTTGGTACTTGTTCTCAGTTATCTGTCATCACTTCTAGCTCTTAAATGTGAACTTTTAAAATTTGGACTTTTCAATAAACAACGTAGTCAAACTGTTTCTTTAGATAAATTTCCTTCCTCCTCCCCCCATTTGAATTATTTGGTATCTCTTGGTCAGGATTTTGTTTAAGAACTCCCTTTTAATTCAGCTGCCCATTTAGAGGTGAAGGTCATGACATCCATCAGACCTATCTCTCCTCTAAGCCTCTTGAAATCTACCGCTCCAAAGTCTTGTGTACATGTTAGATCATGCTCAATGTTCCCTTCCTTATGTAGTCAGAACTCATAGGACAACACATTTATTTTATTCCAAAATTCCTATCATTTCTGCTTTGCCAACCTCTTCCTCCTAATTGGTCAGTATCTGATTCCATTTATCATGTCTTCTGCCTTCTAAAAGTTGTCATGATCAACACGTTAAAAAAAGTATTAGACACACTGTTTCTATCAGTGAGACCTCAAGCAGTTGTTTATACAGTGGAAGACCCCTATTATAACTGTATGCTTCCTGTATTCATGCCACATTTGGTTGCATATTAGGAACCTACCGTCATCTTTTTTCTTTTCTTTCTCTCGTGGTCTAATAGTACTCTGGCCATTTTATCTTTTCTGTTTAACATACTCTGCACCACATTTCCCATTCCCATACATTCACGAATTCCCATATAACTGGCTTTCTTTGTTGTGTCTAATGCCTTTCTGCTACCCCTTCTAATCTAATCTATTTCTTTTAAACAAAATGTATTCTTCTATTACAACATTCCAGGTAAATGTACAAGTCTCCATGTTCCCTATGTGTTCAAATCTATTTTTTCTACATTAAAATCTCTAGTTTATGGAAACAAAGTAGTTGTGCCTAGATTAAGGAAGGGCTGAACATATTATGGTGCATGAAAATAATGGAAAATAATTGATCTGTAGGAGAGATTCAAAAAACCACAGTAAGAGCTGCATCAACTGAAGTAGAGCAGAGAAAACAGAATTAAATAATATACAATGATTACGACAACAAAAATGAAAACCACACACTTTAGTCCTTCTGTTAAAGATGTGAGGACTACAGGTATGGAATGCGGTACGCTCTCAGATACTGTCTGTTTTACTTAACTGTTTCACTTATTCACAAGAGAGGGTTAAATGGAGAGGAATGGGAATTTAGGGAATTGGGAGTATATGAGGCATATGGGAAATGAATATTTTATTAAATAAAAATGCAGTAATTAATCATGCAAAAAATCTCATTTATCTTATTTTCCATTTTTTGAGCATATGTGTGTATATGTATGTATAGCTATTTGAGGCTATGAATGCATGTATATATGCAGACAGGACTTTGGAGATTAACTAGTTCACTACCTCATGTGATTTATTATTTAAGTATTAATTAAGCACCTACTAAGTGCAACGCATCATACTGATCTCTGAGGACAAAGATATAAAACAAAAATCAATCCCTGTCCTCAGTAAGCTTACATTCTATATTCTGGTCACAAAACCTTTTTTTTTAATTAATAGAATGATAGGATTGTTGCTTGGATAGCAATGATCAAATGTCTACTAAGCAACTATAACTATTCCTGAATAATGAATATCAAACCTAGGAAACTAAGAAATCTCTTTTAATTTTAAGGTAGAAATCTATGAAACAATATGGTTGTTCATTGGGATGAAATGTTCAAATTCCCCTAATTGAATAAAATAATCTTTATAAATAAATCACAAATTGAGCTTTCAATCATCACATCTTAAACATTTTAACAAAACCATTTTCATTTAATGGATTCGGTTCATATCACTTAAACCTTTTACTTTTTAGAGATGGAGCAACTGAGCCAAAAACTGACATGCATTTCCAAGGTCACCCAGTTAATAAGCAGTAGATCCAGATATGGCGCCCAGGCATCTGATTCAAATCCAGTAGTCATTCCCCTCTTTGGTGTTACTCTTCTTTCATATTATTACTTCTCGTGAATTTTTGGGCAAATCCACTGCTAGTCTTCTTTGTATTTTATACTCACTTCTCTGTATGGTATCTGGTTTAGCATTTGTTTCTGGGCAGTTTTCTCCCTCCCCCTTCATTTTCAGTTTAAAGTCTTTTTGATTAGCTCAATAAGTCTCCAGGCAAATACACATATGGGTTCTGAAAGTGAAACAGGCCAGGTGGAGTCTGTCCAACAAATGGTTTCAATCTTATGCAACACGAATGCCTGCCAGATGGACAGACGTGGTCTTATCTCTCAATATTCATTCAACCTTTGATTTTACATCGCCCTTTCTGCAGCAACACCAGAGAACATGCCACACCAGTCAGAAGGGACACACTTCCAGGAAAGAGAGTCACGAAAGCTAATGAAGTCATATGTGCCAGGGTCAATTCATTTATGATCAGATGCCAATTCATTTCTGACCCAGGTCTGATTATTTTTCACAAACTTCCACCAATGGCTTACAGGGCATTAGAGAAGCAAATGCATTAAGACAGCATTAATTTGGAATAGACTAACTTAGAGTTTATGTTCATTTCACATAATAGTAGCTGACATTTGTATAGCTTTAAGGTTGAAAATGAACTTTAAATCTATTGACTCATTTGATCTTTACAGTAACCCTCTGATATAAATACATTTTTATCCCTGTTTTTCAGATGAGGAAGCAGAGGGCTTAAGGGGTTAAATACTTTGCCCATAGTCATGTGAGTAATAACAATAGGAGACAGAATTTGAACTCAGGTCTCTGCTGATTTACAAGTCCACAGCACTTTTCACTCAACCTAGGGATTTGGGGGGTGTGTGTGCGTGTGTGTATGTGTGTGTGTGTATGTGTGTATTTGTATGATAGATTTTTTTGACAGTCTAGTAAAGTCTTTGAGCCTCTTCTCTGGAATGATGTTTTAAAATTATACATATAATATATATATATATCTTATCATATATACCATATACTTATATTTGTCATATAATATATAGTTATATATGATATACCACATATTATATACGCATGTAGACATATGTGTATATACATACTCAAAGGAAAGCAATTATACTAAAATACAATTATATATACATACATATGTATACATATATATGTATACATAGAGAAAGAGAGGGAGAGGGGGAAGATGGGGAGAGGAGAAGAGGGGGAAAGACATGGAACGGGGGACAGGGGAGAGAGATTTAAAGTTCACAGGTGGAGAAGTCTTCCACTAAATAATGCTTTTTCTTAGTAGATTGAAATTTATCTTTGTACTTAAAAAACTTTGTATTTAAAAACTTTGTATAACTTTGTATTTAAAAAAGAAAATAAAACTTCTTAAAAATGAATAGTTTAAATCAGATCTAAGGTAACATTTAACTTACTTTAAAGAATAAACTTTTCAAGAATGTAAGTGTAATATTTTTTAATAATTAAACAAATGCTATTTTCAAGTAATTGATGTTTATTCATTTATTAAAGTTGGTCCTAAGAAATTTCTTCTCAGGAATTCTTCCTTAGTTGTTAGTTCAAATTACTATGTGTACTGAAAAATTGATAAAATCCCATTTAGAAAATATTCAATCATTTAGTCTAGCTGTCAACCCCAATTAGTTCAAATTAGTGAGGCTTTCTCCTATAGTCAAAACCTCTTAAATTCATATAGTCATAACATTTGACAGAAATGCATGTTATAATCTATAGCACAAGCATGATGTGATCACAGTTAGGTTGCCATATGTCTTTTGACTGTTGAATTCTGTAAAGCAAAACAGTTATATTAAGCAAGAAATGTGGGAGGTCTGCAAACCAGATTCCATGATAATTCATCTCTGATATTATCAAAGCATAAATCAGAAGGGCTGTAGCCTAATGAGACAACAGTGTCGTGAGCTTTCCATCATTGTTTCTTTGGGTGATCATAAAGCTAACAATGATGCTCTGAGGAAGTGGGAAGAAAACAATGCAAAGTAGTCAGAAAGGTCTATCTTGACAACAGCAAAGGTGACTTATAAGTAAATGCAGTCAGCTCTCAATTATCTGTATTTATAAGCTACTTTGTGACTTATCCATTAAGTCCAACCTCAGAGGGGATATAATTTCAGGAAGCATCTATTGCTTCCTAAAATACAATGCCAATAAGTGTGCTGATACCTGAGAATCGAGCATTAAAGCTTTACTCTTCAGCAAGAGGATGAGTTTATAGGCTATTTGCCAAAGAGCAGAATTTGAGGGGGTGGAGGGAAAGTACCTAATGATAGTAAAAGGCAGTATTTATACAGCACTTTAGAATTTAAGTAGTACCTAATGTATATCATCTATTTTGATTTCAGAGGGTAGAAAATATAAATGCATGGGGCCCCAAGGGGAAAGGATTGGAGAGGGCACTGGAAAGGTAGCCTTAGAGGAGTCACCAGAAAGTTAGAACAAAGAGGGGGATAATATAAATGACCTCCTTTGTGCACTCCTTAATTTTTTTACATAATGTCTCTGTTGTTGCTATTGTTCAGTCATTTAAGTTGTGTCCAACTCTTTGTGACCCCATTTGGGGTTTTCTTGGCAAAGATAATGGAGTGGTTTGCCATTTCCTTCTCCAACTCATTCTACAGATGAGAAAACCGAGGCAAACAGGGTTAAGTGACTTGCCTAGGTACACACAATTAGAAAGCGTCTGAGGCCAAATTTGAACTCAGGTCTTCCTCACTCCAGGCCTGGCACTCTATTCACTGGATCACCTAGCTGCTCCTCTCTACCAGTAGCAGGGATAATTGAAAGATGGTAAGCCATTTAGCATTAATAAATCATAGATTCAGAATTGCAATTTCTAAGTACTTATTTCAGGCAATATTCACTAATTTGGATCTCAGAGGCTATCTAGTCCAAAACAAACTAAATGGGTTAGTCCCCTTTTCTGAGACAGAGGGAGGAAGAATGGAGGCAGGAGCATGAAAGCTATGCTTGGAAAGTCACAAAATCCTGCAGAGGACCAAAAGTGCTTTATAGACATGATTGACACGTAGCTCGTTCTCAGTGTTAGGTCTCATTAGTGTTCTTTACTCTCTCTTCCTAGGATATCCTCTTTTCTCTTAACCCCTGTCCAAAATGTATCCATGCTTTTAGGTCCAGGTCAAATCCCAAAAGATCCTTCCTTGACGGTCAAACCCACACAGATTTCTTCTAGTTAGGAAAGCCTAAAATACTTGGAGTCTGCACTTTTATCATAGCACATTATTATGGTTTTTTATTGCCTTTATCTAATTACATTCTGGCCCCTTTGGGATCAATCTATCTGTTTAACTATCAGATGACAGTATGATTGATCAAAGGCTGACATTCACACAAACAATTCTCCTCCCCATATTTCTATAATACTGTTCCCTATAGAAATCTGGAAAAAGAGGATTGGTCTTGAAGCTTAAGAGCTACCTTCTTCATAAAGGCCAATACACAAATGTCTCATTGCTCTGACAATATAAATGTGTCTGTCCTTCCTCCCTCCCTTTCTCCCTCCCCCCCTTCTTTCGTTTCTTCCTCCCTTCCTTCCTCCCTCCCTCCCTGCCTTCCTCCTTTCCTTTCTCACTTCCTTCTTTTCTCCCTTCCTTCCTTCCTTCTTTTCTATGCCCTTCACAATACCTTGAATATTACAGTGACAGCAAATAAATCACAGAACTTTATACCTAAACAGAAGACTAGGAAAGATCTTTTTCCAACACTTACCTCATTCCTATTCCCCATTTTATAGATGAGGAAACTCAGGTTCATTGATGATAGTAATTTCTCTGATATCACACTGTAAGTTGCAGAGCTAAGACCAGAACACATATATTTCAGTTCCAGTCTAGAGATTTTTCTATCTATTATGCCATTTCCCCCATCCCATTAAAGGATAATTAATCAATATTTTGAATGAATTAAACAGGATTTAATTACTGAGGTACTTAAAGGATTTTCTTACATGATTGTTTTACCTGGGACAGGGTGTGTTTCCTATACAATAAGTCCTGGAGATGGCCTTATGGTAAGCCTTCAGGATATTCAATTTCACTTTACTGTTAAAGGAAGTCATAATAATGCTAATTATGATTTATCTTTACATTTGCTAAAAAACTAATAAAGGCTAAAATTTCTCAGTCTTTATTCCTGAAGTAACCTTTTTCAAATCACATAAGGAAAATAGCTTAGAATTTCTCAAGGAGAGAGTTGGAATGACACAGTATATAGAGTGTTAGGCCTGGAGTCAAGAAGATGAGTTCAAGTCCTTCTTCTGACACTACCTAAATGACTCTAGGTAAGTTATTTAATCCCTCTGTGCCTAAATTGATTCACTAAGAATTAGCTACTAAATTATAGCATCTTGTGATTTGGGGAAGAAAGATTTATCACATTAGGAATTCTTGACTTTGATAAGATCACAGGTCCTTCCAACATTCCTATATGCACATGGACATCTCATTTGTTCACTGCTACAATTCAAGCTGTAACCAAGCCAAAGTTAATTATTGTTTTAGTGCCAATTTGCATATTGTTGTGCATCAAGTCCCATTTTATCTTTTGTCTTAGTTTCAAAGTCTTAAATAAATATATACAGATATACATATATACGTATGAATGTTTGGATGATTCCTTAGTTATTTCAAATAACCCCACATTATTTCCATGAATAAACTACATTTATCTTTCTGGAATACCCTGAACCTATATAGCCAGTATGAACAATTCAGTGTCCACGCCTAGAGTCATCCTCCAAGACTTAGCTGTAGCCCTCTAGGGCTAAACTGGACATCGTAGAAACAAAAGGATGGAAAAGACGAGGGAGGAACATTCTGTTCAGTAACAAGTGAAAAAAATAGATAAGTGATAGTTACTTGTCTTGGATAAATGCTAAGTATTCAATGAATACATATTGAATTGAGTGGAGGAAGTATAGGTGGCAACGGTTGGGTGGGTGTTACAGGGGAGAGCATTATTGATCAGTAACTCAATCCTTTTGTTCTCTAATTCAGAAGCATTAAGGGATAATATTAGATGACACCTATGACAAGCCAGCTTGCTTCCAGGACATTTGAGAGCAGAAAATATTTATTCTAGGGCTCAGATTTCTTAGAAATTTAGTTAATGACATCTGTGGATCACATACAATTAGTAGAGACTTGGAATTAGAAAGACAGGTTTGAATACAGTCTTAGGCACTTAATTAGCTGTGTTACCATGGAGAAGTCACTTAAGCATTCTAAGTTTTAGTTTTCTCATTTGCAAAATGGGGATGATAATAAAACCTAAAATCATTATGTTAATTTTGTTCACATTTAATATATATTTACTTATGTATACGCTATTTTGCCTGATAGAATGTAAGCTCCTTGAGGGCAGGGATGGTGTCACTTCTACCTTTGTATTCCCAGCACATAGTAGGACATAGTAAGTGCTTAAAAATTACTTAATTGAATATCCCTTTGCATAACGGTAGGAAAGTGACTATTTCTGTTTTACAGTGGAAAAAAACCAAGGCTCAGAGAGACAAAGTGATTTACTTATGTCCAAAGAGCTAGTGGTGTACTTCGGGCTCTTTTCACAAGAATGTTTCTTTCTTTTTTGAAAGGTAGGAGCCAGTGCCTAGAATTGGTACCAACTACACTTACTGATATATACTACCATCTTTGGCTGTAACTTCTCTTGGAGATCACAAAATAGAACCGATTTCACCCAATATAAATTTAGGCTGCCTCACCTCAGCCGAGACCCTATTGCAGTTTAACAATCTTTCTCTTCTCTACCTATTGATTCCCTAGCTTATTCTCCAAAGCAACTGTTTGAAACATTTTTTGTCTCTCTGCAATCCTCCAGCTAAGTTCCAATATGTTACACACAAAAAAAGATCTAACTTCCTACTCTGTGGAAAGACAGGCTGTTAGAAGCTCCACCAAATTCCTTCTGCAAAACTTTAAGGCAAATCCCCTCAACCTGTGCCCTTTATCCCACCTTCTCTAATAATCTGTTCTGGCATTTGTCTGTTTTCTCATGCATTTCATTTCACGCCTTCTTCATGCCTCTCCCTTGGCACCTATCTTTCAGTCTCCAAGAATGCTCAAGTCTCTCCAATCATAATCTCCAATCACTTTTTTTTAAATTTTCCTATCTCCTCAAACTATAATCTTTATCACCGTGGGCAAACTTTTCGAAAACATCATTGCAGTATTTTCACTTATTCATCCTAAGTCCTCAACCCTATGTTGTCCAGCTTCTATTCCCAACATTGTACTCTATGAATTCTTTCAATTGGTGTTTCATTTTCTATATTCAGAAGTTCTGGGCAGTATTGTATTTCTTCTTGCACTATTGTGTTTTTGATGTTCATCTTGTCATGTTCTTCTAGGAAATGCATGATCCTTAGGTTATCTCTACACATCCTGTCTTTGAGATCAGTATGTTTTGCTTGGGTAATAGCATGTTTTCTTTTAGTGGTACTGTTTTCAGCTTCTTTTCTTCTAGATTGTCCTTTACTCTTGTGTATTTGCATTCCCAATTTATTATTCTCCCTTTTGTTTCTTTGGTAATACTTCCCATAGCAAACTCTAGTTTGCATGTTTTTATTATATATGTACACGTATATGTATATGTATTTTCTATGTAGGCCACATACTCTACTTTCATAATTCCCATTTCTCTTTTAAACCACTCAAGAACAGCTTATTGTGGTTCCATGTTCTTATATTCCACAGTGTCCTCTGTCTCATCAAATGTGTTCAATATTTTTGCTTTGCTTTTTTTCATAGACATCTGAACTCATTTACTAGATCTGGATGCCCTATTTCCATCTGTTGTTAATATTTTCCCTGTTGAATTATCTGCTTATGTTCAAAGTCTTTGAATTTTCTTTCTCCTGAGATCTTTGTTAATTTCAGGTTCCCCCTTTATCCCTCTTATTTTCTCTTACTGCTCACTTTCTGACTTTCTCCCTTCTGATGGTGATTTTCTTACAGCCTGGATCTTAGCATCTTTTAGCCTCTTGCTATACAGTGCAATTCGTGGTTCACCAGCCTGGGTCTCTGCCCCAAGTGGCTTTGGGGTAGATAGAACTGGTGCCAGCGGGATACTGAGCTCTTTCCCTCAGGCTTAATGGAGTGCTACACAAACTCCATTTTCAAGCACAGTGTCCTGTCCTGATATCCTGTTTAGCTTTCTCTGTTTCTCAGTTCTCTCATCTAGCATGGGCAGTTCCAAATACTGCTGCACTGGTGCTATGGGATTGATTTCTGTAGTTGCAGTTTCTAAGGCTAAGAGAGGAGGGAGGGCTGGGGTATGGCATGAAGCTCTATTTCAAGCCCTGACATGCGTCCTGCCCCTTTGCCTTTCTTCTGCTCTCCTGCAGAGATCTTTTGCAGCACAGATCCCTGCCTGCCACCACACTGTCTGGCACAGCTCCAGCAAGCTTCTACCCTTAGAGTACCTCCCTAACACTGGCTGTCTGTCTAGGCCCCAACAAGCTTCCAAAGATTAGAGCATTCATAGAGTGTCAATGGAGCCATAAAAAGGGAGAGGGGACAGAGTGTGGGATTGGCTTTCATTGCAAGTCTGTAAGCCAGGTCCTTGGGTGGGCGAGTGGAGCCTCACTGCCCATTGACTGGGAGATGGGGGAGGGGTGCTGAGTTAGTTCATTGATTTTGTTTTGTGGGGTTTTTAAACCTTCTTTCTGACTCTAAACATTCTAAACCATGGATACAGCTAAAGTTGTATTATCTGTGCTGCATAATTTGTTTTGAAGAGGCTTGAGAGGTCACAGGTATGAGATAAAATGTCTGTCTAGTTCTCTATCTAGTTGCTCACATGACCCCATATTCTTCATTCTCATTCATTCTCATGGCTTCAGTCATAACCATTTTACAAATCCAAAGATACACATCCACATTTCTAATGGCTCATAGTATATCTATCTATCCGTCTGTCTATCTGTCTGTCAGTCCCATCTATCTGTCTGTCTAGACCTGTCTTCTATCCAGAATAACATATCTACATCATTAATGACTCCTAGTGTATTTCCACCTGTATCATCTGCCAGAACCTCAAATTCAACAACCCTAAAACTGATTGCACAAGTGACAGGATTCGGAAGATTACTTGGACATCAATGAGAAAGGTAGATTGAAGAAAATATAAGATGAGGTCAGGAAGACTACCTAAGATTTCACATAAAGCAGGGGTGAGAACGAGGGTGATTACAGAACAGAAGATACAGAAGAGAGAGAGAGATTGCAGAGACAAAATCTATAATTTTCTCACATGTAAAAAGGATGCATTTGGACTAAATGGCCTGAGGTCTCTTCTAGTTGTAGTTCTGTGCTTAACTTGTACTATACAGTTTATCATCTTTCTTTTAAAATATGTTCCTTCTCTTGACTTCATTCTCCCCCTGGGACATACCATCCACCCAGTCTCCAGTGTTCAAAACCTTAGTATTAGTTTTAACTATTCCTTCCTTCTCATCTTTATCACCTCAAGCCCTTACGCTTCCTAACTTTACTATTATGTTTGAGGGTATCAACCCCCATTTTCCCAGGCACCTGAGACCACAGCACTGGTGTTACTCTTGACTCCTCACTTGGACTTCCCTCATACATCCAATCTGTTGTCAAATCTAATCAGTCCATTCTTAATACAGGCCTTTATCACCTAACAGCTGTATTACTGAAATAACCCTCTAAATAGTCTCCTTGACTTAAGTTCCTACCCATTCCCCTCCATTATCCAGTAAAGTGGCAAACTGATTCTCCTAAAGTTCAGCTCTAACCAGGTCACTGATTCTCTACCCCATTCAATAAACCTGCGTGGTTCCCCATTATCTCCCGAATCAACGATTTAGCATTCAAAGCCCTTCACAAAACGGCCCCTTCTTATATACATGGTAATAATTCCTTAGCTCTTAGTTTGTGTTGTTCTGTGCTTTTTATTCTTTTCATTTACATAGCTGACATATATTTACAACCTACTTTTCACACTACTACCAAATTAATTTTCCTTATTGATGGAAGATGATGAGCCCAGTCTAAAACCTTCAATCCACATTTTCCCTAAACTCTACTACTAGGTGTTCCCTGAACTCCCCATTTTCATGTTTATTATCCACGACTTTGCATAAACCGTCACTCAATATCCTCACTCCTAATTTGTGTCTTCTAGATTCTCAATCTTCCTTCAAGGTGTAACCAAATTTTTTCCCATCTCTACGAAGCCTTCTCATCAGATATGTCCAGCTATTAGGTCTGTCTCCCTATTCAGAAATTTCTTTAGCAATTTGTTTGATGTCTCCCTTGACCAAATCATTCTCTTCTTTGCATTACACTTATTTGTGTACATGTTAGATCTACCATGGGATAAAGACAGTATGAACTTTACATGAGCTGGGATGATTTTTTTTTGTTTAAGGAGGCCAAGAGATCATCTTCAGCATCTTGTAGTTCTCTAGAGGAGGAGGATTTTAAAAGCTCAGAGCAGATCAAAGTAGACCAGTTCCTGAGGTCTGACCTGATCCTCATTGCCCTAAGGGATATCTTTTTGATCCAGGGTTGGTGTCCTGAAGAAAGTAAATGAAGAGTGGTATAATGTTGGTTTTGTGGGCATCCATATTTTCCTGGACAGCTGTAACTGTTTCAGTCTCCTATTCAAAATTCATTTGTCGGTCTGCCCAGGGTTTATTATGGTGTTGTGGGAGACACCCATAACTAAAATCTGATTTCTGCCCAGAACAGGGAATCTCTATGACACAGAATGGTCATAAAGGGTATGGGGAAACAACATAAATCCAATTCATCAAACCTATCTCTTTTAGGAATCCCATCTTCTTCCCTGCTGATCCATATTGGAAAAACAGTTTTAGAGGAAATTCATCCTTTTGAGAGAAGATATTTAAAGCTCCTGATATTAGCCACTTACAAACAGACAAAGAACAGTCCTGATATATAAGTATTAACTTTTTAATTGGCTACAAAAGTAAATACGTTCTAAGCAAAATATTATTTATACTTCTCCTAAAAACTCCTAAGTTACTTGGGGGTGAAAGTCTCCCATTCCGATACTCCTGTGGAGGCAATCACATACCTGGGAGTAGTAATAAAGCAAATCTGAGGCTCTCTTGCCACCAGAGATAGATTCAAATTCTTAGTCTCACCTCTGCTATGATTTTCTTCCCTTATAGCAATGATCTCAGTAGGATTTAATATATTCTCCAGTGGGACCTCTGGATGACAGCCCCTAGTTCCCACCTTTAGTTTATTAGTCCCAGCCCTATCAGCATAGCTTCTTTCACCCATGTGGGATCTAAATTCATAAAACAGCTCAATATTTACAAAGCATGATCTTTAAAACAAGAGTGCATATTCTCTGTACATCTCTGTCTCAGATTATATCACACGAAAAGCCAGTGAATTTTCATTTTCTTTACACTTGTAATATAGCTTTTCTAAACTGTTAGTAAAAGTGGGGGAATACTTCTTTTTATAATAATGTTATTATCCCTTTTAAATTCCTTAAGATACTAGAAGGAACAGTCATGTCAGTTGATGCAAAAAATATGCTTGGTCCTTCAAGATATTATTAAATTCTTGTCTTGTCAAGCACCAATCATGCTAATCTTACAGGGTCAGTGTGGGTTCCCTTCAAATCCCATTGAAAGAGCTCCTGAAATGTGGCTAAAATTAATGCAGCCACAGGGTAGCAGGTGCCTACATCTTGCCATCCAATTACCTAAGACTTCCTTTTACCATATAGTCCTTCCCCAGCTTCAGCCACAAGAACCACAAAGTCATTGCAATCCATTCCTGCCTAGTATGCCAAAATGTTCTGGGTCAGGCCCAAGTCAGGCTACTCCAGTTTGGAATGCAAAAAAAAAAAACTTGTGGACCACAGGATGCAATAAAAATATCTTTACTCTCAATAAAGGATTAAAGGATATAATGAACAAAAATAGATGTTGCTTTTTTTCTACCTTGGCTTTCACTAGGCAGCAATGGCGGGTCAAAGAACCACCTTGAAGATAAGTGTGAATTTCACCAGATCTTCCAATCATTAGCTCTTCAGAGGCTGTTCTTTTCATACTTCTGATATTCTAGACCCATCAAATACTGATAATGGCCACCTAGCCATCCTTAAAGAAAAAACATCAAAGACAATGCAAAATTTAGACCATATCTACTGTGCCCTAATAGAAGATAAGCTTCCTGGGGAAAAATACTCTTCTGTTTTTTATCCCAAGTGTTTTGTATAGTACCTTTCACATAAGAAAGAATAAAGTATTTATTAAGTATATATCATGTGTCAGGCATATCTTGTTTTTATTTTCACAACAATCCTGGGAGGTAGATTTATTATCCCTACTTTACAATTGAGGAAACTGAGGCAGACATTAACTGTCTTACCAAGGGTCACAAGTTTAGTATCTCAGGCCAGTTTTGAACTGTTCCTGACTTCAAGTCCAGCATTCTATTCATTGTGCCAACTAGCTATCTCATTAAGTTTACTTGACAAATGTTTTTTTTTTTAAATTTCTTAGAGATTCCTACACATAGAGGAGTTATAATATAGAGGAAAGAGTGCTAGACCTGGAGTTAAAAGAAAGGAGAGTTGAAATCTTACTTTCATCAGTTCCCAGCTTTTGGGGCAATTCACTTATCATCTCTGCATCTTAATTTCCAAATGGTAGTACCTTCATTTGAGTCACAAATGTAACCTACCAACCTTAAGGCACTAATAAATATCATTAATTGTCATTATGTTACTTCTATATTCAAAATCTGTCAATGATTTCCTATTATTTACTGAATAAAGTTCAAATCAGCCAGGCATCTAAAAATGTCCAAAATTTGGTAACACTGTTCCCAGTTTCTCATTCTATACTCCAGACAAACTGGATGACTCAGAATTATAAAATGTCAGATTTAGCTACAGATCATCAAATCTAGTCCCCTTGATTTTACGGATTAGGAAACTGAGGACCTAAAAGAATAAGTGACTTTCCTGAGGTTACACAGCTACTAAGAAAACAAGTAAGGATCTGAATACTTTTTTCCCCTGACTCCAAGTCCAGCACTTGTGCCTCATATACCCTAAACATCCTGCACTTTCTCACGTTTGTATATTCGTTAATCTGTTCTCAACATAGAATTTCCTGTCCCCAACTCCCTTTCCTCTCCTACCAATCTTTTAAAATCCAGTTGAAATAAAACCTTCTTCCAGGAAACCTTACATGATTCTCCAAGTTAGTAGTGTCATTTTCTCTTGAATTTCATATAACTTTAGTGCTACTTCTAGGCACCTACAATGCATTGTTTCATAATATTCTTACTTATGGTTTTAAGTAGCAATATAGTATCATGGATAGAGCTCCAGACTTGAAGTCAAGAAAAGTTATACCTGTCCAAGTCACTGAATCTCTGTTACCTTAGGTGCAAAACGGACGTAATAATAGTATCAACCTATTAGGGTTATTGGGATGCTCAAGTGAGATAATGTATATAAAGAATGGTATTACTATTTTACAAATTACTATATTAATTTATTATTAAATCATCTAAAATGTTAAAAATCAAAAATGTAGGACATATGTGGCTACAATTGAAAAGTCCCTATGATCACTATTGCAAGATCATGGAATCAAAGTCTGGAATGAACATGTTGCAAATGTTGTGGCAAAAGTAGGGTATGTGTCCTATCCATGTAATAAATGATAAAATCTGTGAGATAAGGTACCATATCATATCTAATGGTGTATTTCTCAGAATCTCTAGAGGAGAGTTCTTTGCCCATTGATTGATCGATTGATGCTGTAAACATGTCTGCTGAATTAGAAAGACAAATGCCAATGAAAAGCAGACATGTGCCTCGGGACCAGTTTTCGTTGGTGATCAATTTTCTCAATTGGCCAATTTGTCACAGGGACATTGCACCCACATGGAAAACTGTGAGTAATTCCAACTTCCTCATGAAGAAACCTTGTCACAATTTCAGAGATAACTGAGAAGACCTTTATGAATTGATGCAGAACAAAGTAAGCAGAACTAGAAGAACAATTTATACAATGTCTATACAACAAAATTTATACAATTTATACAACATTATAGAGAAAAACAACTTTAGAAGAAGTCTTTAGAGCTCTATCAATACAATGGTAAATCATAAGTTCAAAAGAATAAAAATGAAATATGCCCCTTACCTCATGACACAGAGGTCATGAATTTAAAATACAGGAAGAGGCATACATTTTCAGATAGGATTAATATGGGAATTTGTTTTTGCTAAACTAGATAGACATGTATTGAGAGATTTGAAAAAAAAACCTGTTCAATAATTTGGGTTAATGAAACAGATTAATTTTTAAAAGGCTTTTTACTTCAAAAAATAAAACACAAATGTTGCTGTTTTTCAGTTGAGTCTAACTCTTCCTGACCCCACTTGGCATTTTCTTGGCAAAGATACTGGGGTGGTCTACCATTTCCTTCTCCAGCTCATTTTACAGATGAGGAAAGTGAGGCAAACAGGGTTAAGTGATTTGGCCAGGGTCACACAGCTAATATATCTGAGGCTAAGTTTGAACTCAGAAAGGTGAGTGTTCTTGACTCCAGGGCCAGTACTCTATCCACTGTGCCATTTAGCTACCCAGCACAAATACCGGACCTTAAAAACATTAAAGAAAAGAGTGAATAAGAAAAAGAGGTAACAACACCTCATTAAACGATGTCTTTCTACTTTATTACATACCTCAGATTGCATTCAGTTGCCAGATAAAAACAACCGATCCTTAGTTGAATATTACAAATGACACAGGAAGAAGAAATCCAGACACAAACATTTAAGGGAAGTAGTTTATTTTGTTGTTGTTGAATCATTTTTAATCATGTCTGACTCTTCACAACCCCATTTGGGGTTTTCTTGGCAAAGATACTAGAGTAGTTTGCCATTTCCTTCTCCAGCTAATTTTACAGATGAGGAAACTGAGGCAAACAAGGTTAAGTGACTTCTCTAGTGTCACACAGCTAGTCAGTGTCTGAAGTCAAATTTGAACTCAGGTCTTCCTGACTCCAGGCCCAGCACTCTATCCAGTGCAGCACCTAGCTGCCCTATAGTTTATATACCCAGTAAAAATAAGCCCAGCGACACATTATGTATTCTGACAAGAAAGGAAACACATACAAGAAAGTATATGTAAAAGAAATATCCTGCAATAATGGAAGCTTTTCTACTGACCCACATGCAATAACTGTCCCTTGCTGCTTATGAAGATGTATGAATGACTTTGGAATTAACTTGAAAATGTCAGTAACCCTGAACTGTAGAACACACTGTCAATCAGCCTAGCCAGAGCTGTCAAAACTGACACAAAAGAAAAAGACATGGACAGTCAAACACCAATGCTCAAGAGCTCTGGTTGAATCTCTCTACCTCTATTTCCCCTCCACATCACTGGATCCTCTACTAAATGAAACCTCTTTAGCACTACAATGACAAGCTGCCTAGGCTTCTTAAGACCCCAGGGGACACACTGCAAGTCAGAAACATCACCTGTAAATTGTTTTCTGCTGCAGAGAAAATATTTTGTGTGTGTGTGTGTGTGTGTGTGTGTGTGTGTGTATTCACACATACATACACACACACAGGTTGGAATACCTATTCTATGAGGAACTGTTGGATTTTTGTTAGGTGAAGATGTGCCTCTTTTTACACAGAGGAGATATTCCTAAAAAAGTTGCATGGAAATTGCATTTCTACACACCAAATCAAACTCTGTTTTAAATTTTCTAGGTGAGCTGAGTAATTAAAGAAATATTACAGTGAGTATTTTTGCAAGAAAAGAAACCTGGAGATTCAGTATACGCGGTATTAGAGACATGAGACTAGAGCCTTGACTGGAGAGAGGAGGACAGACTCAGGGTTTACTCCATGCATCGATTACTTTTGGCAAAGTGAATTACCTTGTGAATTTCCCGATTTATCCCTTTTTTGTTGTAAATTTGAGTTTCCATACGTAGGATATTCTTAAATCTAGGTATATCTGTATTTAACCTCATGGATAGTGGAGGTTCTAAGGCCTCCCTGGGTTTCAGGTTCTTTGTTTTCCCCTCCTCCTCCTTCCCTTCCTTTTACATTTTGTTGATATTAACAACAAGACATAACTATTATTTCCTACTACTATGCCAATAAAAGTCTATCTTACATCAAGGAAATACAATTTAGAAAAAAAGAACACATTGATCCAGATATTAATGATATCCAGTATGAGATATTGCAGCCACCATTTTGCTATAAAGAGGAAGAAGGTATGCCTCCATCATCTCTCATGGATTGGTCCATGCACTGATCTGACTTCTGATGTCTTCCTTTCCATAATTGAGGAAGTCACAATACTTGTTTATTTGGTTCACATTACTAGTTCATATAATTTTCCCTCTCTCTGAATTCTTAATATTATTTCACATAGTGTAACAATATTCCACTACATTCATATGCCACAACTTTTTCAGATGTTCCCAAATATATGGGCACCCACTTCTTTTCATTTTCATCTTTTTGCAACCTCCAAATGCATAAATGCAATAAATATTTTATAAGATGAGGCATTTTATTTTATTGTTCATCTTCCTCAGGATAAAAACAGTCATCAGTTTTGGCTCTGGGTAAAAGGCCATAAACAGTATTATAACTTTTGCACTATAGTCCTAAATTGCCTTCCATTTTACAGCTCCACCAACAGCGTATCAGCATACTTCTAAGTATCTTCCTATACCCCCTTCTTACAATGCTTATTTCTGCTTTGTCATCTTTGCTAATTTGTTGGATATGAGGTAAAAATTCAGAATTGTTTTATATGTATCTTACCAATTAGTAATATTTAAGAGTGTTTTATATGGTTGATGATTGAATGATGGAGGATTAGGCATTTTCTTCTATTCTCATGACCTCTCAAATAAGAATTATGCATGAGAGAAAAAAAACAATTTCAGTTGTCTCCATGAACACTAGGAATTCTAACAAGTTAAAATCAATGAACTACCAATAAAGAAGACCAATACTCAGCTCCTAAGCTGTTCACTCAGTATCCCTTACCCCATCACCCACCAAACTCCTGTAGCTATAGACTTGCAACAGAACTCAAATCTAATGCACCACCCTTAGGTACTTCAGTAACTGAGCCCCTTTTGATTCATTCAAAATAACAATTAATCTTCTCCTGGTCTTTAATAAGATGGTAGGGGCATGATACAGTAGAATGATCACAAAACTGGATGTTATAATATAGTCACAGTTCTTCTAGCTGACATTCAACAAGTCAATACTCACTGCCAGCCTGAGTTTCCTTATTTCTAAAATGCTGGTGGATGTGGAATAGATGTTGGAAAAGACAATATATAGTGTTCCTTCCGGGAAAATAATTTACGATTTATGTGTTGGAATTATGTTCCCAGTATTATTCTAGGTGTTGAAAAGAAGCAAGGAAGGAAGGAAAAGAGGGAGAGAAGAAGGAAAAGAGTAAAGTGATTCAATAAGGAAAGGTAGCTAGGTAGCACAATGGATAGAGAGCCAGGAAGACTCATCTTCCAAGTTCAAATCTAGCCTCAGACCCTTACTAGCTGTGTGACCCTGGGCAAGTCACTTAACCCTGTTTGCCTCAGTTTCTTCATCTGTAAAATGAGAAGGAACTGACAAGCCACTACGATATCTCTGCCAAGAAAACCCCAGATAGGGTTTGTAGTTGGATGTGACTGGAAATGACTGAACACAAAGAAGGAAGAAGAGGGAAAGGGAAGGGAAAGGGGAAGTGGGTGACATAATAATACACCAGTGGCAGGAGATATCAATGACTCAATTTTGGATAAATCTAACATAAATAAAAGCAAAAGGAAAAATACAAAATTGGATGACTTGGTGGAGAAACCAGAGATAAAGGACAAATACGTACATACACATATACAAAGTATATAATAAAAATTAACCATTGGGGCACAGAAATTTTTAAAACAAATGTATTTTAAATGTTTGTTGATTATTTTGTTTAAAACCTTTGCACAGTTATCAATTGGGTTATCCAGTTTGCCTTCAAAGAAACTACTTTTAGTTCTCACTCTGGATTTTCTCCTATTCATATAGCTGCTAGGGTATCAGTTACTTCCCATGGGAGAAATTTTGTAATTTTGAATATCTGTGTGACCCTAAGCAAAGCAAGTTGCTTCATCTCTCTAGGCCTCAATTACCTTATATATAAAATTAAGGACCTCCAAGGTCGATTCTAGCTCTAAATCTCATGATTCAGCTAGATAAATCAGTTCTCTTAATTGAGAGGGCAAAAAGAGAAGGAGTAAATGGTTATCTTAAAAGGGATTGTAGTAAAATGGAATTGTCAGTTCTATCCCTGTCACTCATGTGACACTATATGAATCCAAACACCCTCAGTGAGTACTTATCAGAAGCTAAAGGACTCAAAATATCAAACCCCAGGGAGAAATGTCTCTTTTCAACCCTCACTTCTTGAAAGCATTTTTATACTTATTAAGTCTCCCTCTTTCTTAAAGGACTGAATGACAGGAAACTAAGTACTGAGGGCCTTGAGTAATCAGATCTTACTTTTTATCAAGTACACTGCATGTTCCTATGTAGGAAAGTCTGAAGATGAAACACTGTTAGACTCCTTTGTTGAGAACAGATGGAATGGCCACTAACCTTTATTTCATGATTACAGAGGCAAGCTCAGGGAACCTTTGTACTATTGTTTAGTCATTCACCACCATCATTCTCTCTCTCTCTCTGTCCTCCACTAAACATTCATGAGGTAAATGACCCCATAATGTCATTAGAATAAGTTTCCCAGAAGGGTTAGAACAGTGTTGAATTCATACTTAATGATTTTACTCAGGGAAATATAGCTAGTTCATAGATGGAACTTCTATATTCTTCACTTGCATGAGAATACTGAGTACCTGCCCTCAGAAGGCACATGCTGTCCTCTGGTTCTCATGGCTTACACTTACACACACACACACACACACACACTGCAGATTCCAAACATTTGTTCTTAATCTTCCCGGCACCAGAATTTACCTACCTTATGTCCTCTTTCTTCTTCCCTCAGAATTCTGCTTTCCATTTCATGGCAATAGGTATTAAAGGACTGGTCCAGGGGTGGAGAACCTGTGGCCTCCAGGCTACAGGCTCCCCACCCCGAGGACAAACCCATTCCTGCCACTGGCTTGCTAGATAATATTTTACCCTTCCCAGATAAGAAAATTGCATGTAACAGCCATTTAAGGAGTGACATACTACTTAGGATTCCAGATAGACTCAAGAGAGGGTGGAGTGTAGAGGAAGCTTTCTTCATGATTCTTAAATTACATCAGATAGACACCCATCTAAAATTAAGGCCCTGATTAGAGTCAGTAAATTAATTTGAGGACTGTGGCACTTATGCATAATTCATGAAGTTCTATTGGTTTCTTCCTATAGAGCCATGCACCATAGGTGTTCAATAAATGTTACTCTTGAAGATGATAAAAAACAAAAGCAATACCATCAAAAGAAGTACATCCAAAAGGATGCTGCAAAAATTCCTGGCAGCAGCCAGAGAGCCTGTTTTCCCAAGCAACAAACTTATGAGGTTGGATCTGGACCAATTCCCAGGCTTGGCATGGTCCTGGGGATTGGCAAAAGGCCACTTGTCTCTATTGCTTCCTCTTTCCTTCTCTGCTATTTGTAGCAGCTAATCATCAATCCCATTTAGCCCATTCTAGGTTTTGTCTCACTAAGCAATGAGAACAGAAGGAAAAAGGAGGGGTTTTTTTCTCCTTAAGTCTCTTTCCTATAATTAATCAACGACTGCTTATTGTGGGTGCACAATTGGCACACACAGGGCAAATAATAAAAGACCATCCTTACTATCACTTTATCACCTTTACTGAGTCATAGAAACAATCAGAAAGTCAACAGGAAAATTCATAAGCTGAATATAGGGTCAGTCCCTGGCTTATTTAATAATTTGGACCATGCTATATACTACTTGGAGACTATGAAATAAAATTGTCCCTTCTCAAATAGGTATTTGGGTGTGGCCTCTCATGTGGGTTGGGCTGGTAGGAAATTTCAACACAATATAATACTGATGTAAGAAAGGCTGGCATACTGCAAAGTTAATAGTAGACAATCATAAGCAAGTTAGAACAAAGAAAAAATGAATCAAAGGTTCTGTGGATCAGACTTGAAATAAAATGACTTAGGTCTTGGTTTCATCATGATAACAATGATAGAATGACCAATCCTGGTTACTGGCAGGTCATCAAAAAGGATTTCTTAAGTATTATTTTTAGATGATTGATTACATGTACAAATAAAGATGATTATATGGCTATAACCTTTTACCTCTAGGAACAATGAATTACAATTAAAGATTGAAAATTCTAATGGTTAAGACTACAAGCAGTCAAATAACAATGCTATAACAACCTAAGAATGGAATGTGAAGGCTTCAACATCTTTTATACGTATCAGCCAAATTCAGCATGAATTTAAAAGGATGGGTAGCCCTTAAAACTGGGAGAAAAAAAATGTACCCTTTATTGCAGCAACTCTAGTGTCAAAAGCTGACAGACCAACGGTATGTATGCTCAGTTTGGAAAGGACTACTGGTCTTTCATGACCTTTCAGATCCAGCCAGACCAGTAATTAAGAACAGCAGGATTCATAAGTTTGAAAAAAGAGACCAAGTAGGTCAAACACTATGAATAAAGTTCTCAAAAAATAATAAATAACTATGTGAAAGGGTTTTCCACATCACTGACAAAAAAAGTAATGCAAATCCCAAAAACCTTGAGGTTTCACCTGATACCTAGAAAATTGGCAAAGATGACAAAAGATGGGAAAAGTCAATATTGGAAGGATTGTGGGACAACACAGTCATGAATTATTGGTGGAGCTGGGAATCAGTACAAACATTACAGAAAGCAATTTGGAATTATGTGTACAAAATGACAAAATGTTCAACTCCTTTTCCCAGAAATTCCAATACCAGGCTAATACCAACAAAGAGTTAATTGATAAGAAGAAAGTACCCAAATACTTAAAAATATTTATAGCAGCACTATTGGGGTAACAAATGAACTGGAAACAAAAGATTTGCCCAATCCACTGGGGAACCGCTGAACAAATTGCAGTACATGACCATAATGGAATATGAATGTGCTCAAAACAAAAATGGATTTGTTTAATATAGAGAAGCATGGAAAAACCTAATTAAACTGATGCAAAGTAAAACAGAGTTGAGAAAATGATAAATATAATGAATGATTGCAACATAAACAGAAAAGACAATTACAATATAAATGAAAGTTAATATTACAAAATTACAAAGAACAAGCATGGCACCAAAGGAGACATATGAGAAGACACCCCCTCTACCCCTACTCCTTTACAGAGGTGGGAGGCCCATGAGAGTGAGAAGTTCCATGTATTTTCAGACTTTTTCAATGTGTTGATAAGTTTTTGCTAATTCTTTTTTTACTTTTTTTTTAAAAGAAAGCTTTGCTAAATTATATGGCTTTCTAGGAGAGGGAGGAGGAGAAAAACTGGGAGAAATTTAGGTAATATTAAAAATTAATAAAAGTTTATTTCATTTTAAAAATGATACCAAGTAGGTATGTATCTGCTGTAGTCTCTAACAGTTACTCAGAAAGCAGTAAATTCAATTTGACAAACATTTATTGACCACCTACAAAATCAGCCAAAGGGATATAACTCAAATAAATGGCTGACAACTTAGTAGGTAAACACCAGAGAGTTGCACAATGAAGTAGAAAGAGTTCTACATATGAAATCAGAGAATCTAGGTAACAATGAATCACTACTTATTATTTGCCTTGCCACATAGTCTGTATGACTTTAAACAAGTCACTTCATCTCCATGGAACTCACAATCATTTGAGCCATCTTTTTTTTTTAATGAAAGAGTTGAACTAGTGCCCTCTACAATCTTTTTCAACCTTAAATTTATGAATCTATAAATTTCTTGAGACACAAAGAGGTCAAGCAGTAACCCATGGCAATCCAGTTAATCAGTGTCCAGAGAAGCATGGAAAAATCTACTTTAACTGATGCAAAGTGAAGCAGAGTCAAGAAAATGATAGACATTATGAATGATTACAACAACACAAATAGAAAAGACAAGTATAATATAAATGAAAGTTAATGTTACAAAATTTGTGACAAACATTTATTGACTGGAACTCAGATCTTCCTCACTGACAGCTCACTCAGCAGTCTATCCACAATGCCTTCACTGCCTCTACCACTATTATTCAGGCAAATAAATAAAAGGAAATTTGAGATAGAAATAAATATTAGCATAGGAGGTGGGAGCAAAGCTGAGTTTTGAAAAACAGTTAAGGATCCTAAGAAGAAAATGAATTGGGAATACTTTCATGAACAGGATAGGCCAAGGAGTTGAGAGAGGCAAGAAATTAAATGACAAGTTCAGGGAAAAACTAGTAGACTGATGTGGTTAGAATACCTAGTACCTTTAGGACAATTATCATTAAAGACTGAACAGGTAGGAGGAAGCCAAATTGTGTAAGATCTTAAATCAGGCTAAAGAATTTATATTTTATTCTAGAGTAAATGAAATTTAAATAAGGAGGTAAATGGCCAGATTTGTGGCTCATGGAGATTATTTTAGAAGCCATGTGGATAATAAAGAGGCTAGAAGGAAGGGGACTGATTAAGATGTTTATTACCCTAAGCCAGGCAGATACGACGAGAGACTAAACTACAATATTGGTCATCAGAAGGAAAAGAAAGAGAAAGGACCTTAAATGTCTATTGATGCTGATAGTATATTTTATAACAAGGCTTTAAGTGTACATTGGGTTCCATTATCACCATCATTAACTCATATCTCCTAAATGCATGTCCTTATGGTAGGCGAAGAGATGCAGAGACTAATTGAAGAAAAGCCTTATAAATTGTACTCCAATTAGACCATGTTGACTTGGATATGCCCAGGAGAAAAATAACATTATGATGCAGCTTTTTCTTACGACTTCAATTTACTAATTCAAAAGACAAGGAAAAGAGACTGACCTCAAGAGAGAGAGTGAGGAAGGCCTCAAACCATATTGGGAACAATCCCTGTGGTGAATAATTGGAGGACATGGACAAGAGTCACATAGCAGCCATGGATGAATCCCAGTCTTCATCATTTAAGGGGAATAAGCAACTTGTTCCATTTGACTAAGAATTCAGTTTCTAATTATTGTTTCTGTTTCTTATTTTTCTTTATATATTAAAATAATTATATTTACTGATAATCAAGTTACCAAGGAAAAAAAGAAAATTAAATACAAACACGCACTATACTATACTATACTGACCAAGGATGATACACACTGACCTCAATAAAGACAAGGAGAAGCAAATCAGCATTAGAGAAATAAGGGAATGGGATAATTTGTTATATATATTCTTTTTTTTTAAAGAAAGAGGGCCATACTTTGGCACTTTTCTGACAAAAGAAGGGAGAGCTTTTTAAATAATAGGATTTATTATTTATGTTACTTATCACCTGTTATTTTGTTCGTATAAGGAAATCCTAGACAAGGAAACTTCTTTTAGCAATGTAGGTTGGCACCTTATTAGCAATTCATAATCTCAGAGTTGCCAAGAGAACTAAGAGGTTAAATGATCCACTCATGAGCACATAGTAGGATGTGACCCAAAGTCCTCTTGGCTTTGTGGCCAGTTGCCTCCCTACTATGTCATGATATATAAGATAGGCACCTAGTAAATTATTAACTTACATGTAATTGATGGTGTTTCACTTATCTCTAACACTGTATAACTCACCCAAATGGGTAATGGACCCTAGATTATGCTTCAATTGTCTCTTATGTATAGATCAGATACAAAAAACCCTTACAAATTCCCTTGCTTCAGTTCCTCTTTCTGCAAAGCCAGATTCACCAGAGCTTTCCAGGAATTCCCAGCAGAGAGAGACAATACATTCCCAGCAGACCAACTGTGCCTCCCATAGGAAACTTTGACTTCCAGCAGCATCCCTTGTGCTACTCAGAAATTTGACCATTCAACTTCAAGGAAAGAAAAAGTAGTCCCTTTTCTCCAAACCTCTAGGCTAGGGACTCTGTCCTACCTAACAGTAAGATCAGAGTGAGGTAGGTCCATTTTTGTCCAACTAGAATATCTGGTTTCTCTTAAGGCTTTTCTGTGGTTATGGGTGACCAATGAATTCTATTTAGGAACCTGCCATGCTAAAAGGGAGAATTTAGCAAGGAAACCAAAGAAGTATTAAATACATCACGGAAGAAAACACAAACATGGGTATCTTCAGGAAGGACAAGTATATAGGATATAGGATGAATTTCATCTTTCAAATTAAAGGAACAGAATTCTATGAATGAATAAACCAATCAACAAGCATGTGCCAGGTACTGTGCTAGGTGCTGAAGATACAAACACAAAAGTAAAACAGTCCTTACCCTCACGGAGCTTATATAAAAAAACTACGCATTTAGGGCATATTAATCGATGATTTGGACATAATGGAAAAGACAACACACACACACACACACGTAAGCACACACAAAGTAGATACATCATTAACTTTGGTGGGGGGAATAGTGGGGGAGAGGGATGTGCCAGCATTTGAGAGAACCAGGAAAAGTATCTTGTAGAAATACTTGAGCACAGACTTGGGGGAAACTAGGGATTTTCAGAGGTAGAGAAGTGCAGTGTCTTCTAGGCAGTGGAGACAGCTAGAGCAAAAGTGTAGAAACAGGAAATGGACAGTCTTTGCTGAGGAACAGGCCAAAAAGTCAATTTACCTTGACCCCAGAATGCAGGGATGAAATTAATATACTAAGGCAGAAACGTAGAAATGAGACATATTTAGAAGAGTTTTAAAAGCTAAACAGAGGGGTTTATTTTTCTGCTAAAAGTAATAGGGAGCTACTGAAACTTATTAAGATGTGAGAAGGTTTTTGTAAGAGTCAAGCCTGCACTGTAGGAAAATTACTTTGGGGGCTGCTGGAAGACAGGTCAGAGGATTAAAGTAAGGAGATACAATCCAGGAAACCAACTGCGAGATATTTCAATAGTACAAATGTAGGGCAATAAGAAAACATCTCTTAGTAGAGCTAGGTGCTACAACTGTTTATGTTTATAGAAAGAAAATGAAACAAATTTGATTCCTTATTGTAGCAGAATTACAAAATTAGTGCATAAAAGAGACATGGCAGCAATAATGTATCTGGAGTTAAGTGAAGCATTTGATGCAATGTGTCTTGGAATTATTCTTGAAATATTAATTCAAATTGGGTTAGAAATAAACTCTGTCACGTGTACTGAAAAGTGGAAGAAGCATTGTAAACATGGGAAAGCCAGGACCAGAACATTATAACAAAAAGGAACATAAAGCAAATGAGAAACGCTGCTTAATGCATGACTACAGACCCTGTGGGCACCTAATAAATATTAATTGATAATAATGAACTACGATACAGGGCAGTAAACTAGGAAAATATCTCCAGGCTGCTCAGATACAGCTAATAGATATAGCTTGTGGGCTACGCAGTGATAGGAAAGCTTACAGGAAAGAAAACAAAAGTAATTTGAAAGGTGATGCTTCCTGCATTTGGTCTGCAAATAAGGTAGAGATGTCATTAACAGAGTCTGGAAAGCAAGAAAATGGATCAATCAGATGTATGTGCTGGTGACTGTACTGGAAATGCAATGAGCCAGATTATTCCAGATCTGATGTTGGACACCTTTGGAGGCTCCATTGACCCACCCTGGACATCAGGAGACTATTTAGAAAATAAATGCTTCAGTTAACTGAGTGACTTCCTGGTTTAAAATTGAGGAAATTCTTACTCAATATCTATAGCATGTCTAAGGCGTGCTAAAAGGAGAAGATTTTGAAGCCAGTGTTCTTAGTTTGAGGTCTGTGAACTTGCCTTTTGTTTGTTTGGTTGGTTGATTTATTTTTAAATATTTCAATAATTGTATTTCAATGTAATCGATTTCCTTCACAACCTTAAGTATTTTACTTTATGCCTTTAAAAGGATTATACCGGAGAATGGGTCTATAGACTTTAACAAATCACTAAAGAGATCTAAGACATTAAAAAGGTTTTAAAACCCTCTTTTAAAATTTACCTCCTCCATGAGGCCTTCCTTGATCACTCTATCCAGGAGTTATCTTTTCATTTTCTGAACTTCTAGAGCCCTCACTACTTAAACTCGTCATAAGAGCAACAATTTAAAGCTAGTTGGGACCTCAAAGGTCATCTAGTTTAATCTTTACATTGAAGGAAAATGAGGCCCATGGAGGTCAGGTAACATTTAAACCAGGATTTGAACCCAAGACCACTGATTCCAAATCCAGTGTTCTCTCAGCTGGCCCAAACTGCCTCAAGAGATGAGGCAAATGAGACTCAATAAGGCAAAATGATTTACCCAATGTCACATAAATAGTAAATAGTAGCTGTGTAGCAAATCTTCTAACTCCAAAGTCATGGCTCTTTCTACTATATGTGCCACCTTACCTCTAAATATTATAACTCAATTTAAATTGTAGTCATTTGCTTATTTCCCTAACTGGATTATAACAATGTTGCTATTGTTTATTTCTTTTATTTGGCGGGGTAGGGAACCAGGAAAGAAAACTATATTCCTTTTTATACTCCATAGGGTCATGGGCAGAAGAAATGCTCAATAAATTTCTATTGATAGGCAATCTAGGAGAGGGAGGAGGGGGAGGGAAGGAGTGTGGGGGGAAAGAGGGAGGAAGGAAGGAAGGAAGGAAGGAAGGAAGGAAGGAAGGAAGGAAGGAAGGAAGGAAGGAAGGAAGGAAGGAAGGAAGGAAGGAAGGAAGGAAGGAAAAAAAGAGGAAGGGAGGGAAGAAAAGAAAAACAGCACAGAGGAAAAGTATCTGAGACAACTCTCTGGCTTCTAGTTTAAGGATCAACTTCTAAGGGAAGTTATGAAAGCCCCACCTCTTGATATGGACAAAGCACAAGCAAAGAAATATTCTCATGAGAATGATTCTGAGCTGTCAGAGGGATAGAGTGGAAAACTCATCAGTAACCATAGAAACTCCTATGATCTGATGATTCTCATTTTTGAAGGATGGTGAAACACTGAGAGAATGACAAGCAAATCTTGGCATCACAAGAAAATACAGGCAGTAAAACAAATGTCGTTGATCATTTGCACTTGTTTCCATTTTAGCGGTTTTGGTATTTTTATGTCTTCTTTCTCTAACATAGCATTTGTAAAGGCATGTACAATAGCTCTCATTCATCCCTTTTATTATTCTTTGAGACAACAAGAACTGAACAGAACAAGAGGTTACAGAAAATGGCAGTAAGGTTATCTGAGATCACAGCAGAATCAAGGACAACCTAAGTGAATATAAGTAATTCAGGGGGAGCAGGTCTCCTTCAGGTCATGGTCCAGCAACCTACACACTGCACGTGTGCCAAAGGTGACTCATATTATTTCTTCTAGTGACCCAGCAACCAGGGCTGTGAAGGAGGAGGTTTGTGTGATCACCAGGAGCAGCTCTAAGCAAAATCATAAAGAAAATGGAGTTTTGCACTGACGTCTTCTCATTCTCACTGATGTTCTTCCTCAGTAGCTATCTTCTGTCCAATTCCTCCAAAGGAACTACAGCTTAAACTGACATCAAAGCTGATAACTTGGAATCATGGTAATAAGCTGATAAAGGATTAAAGTGTGATTCAGAAGCCTTGACCTTTGAAACCTCCTAAAATTGTCCTTGGCCGTTATGTGTACATAAATGGGAATCCGCCCTATCATCTTCCATCTCCCAAATATCTACTTCAAGGCTAATGAGCACCAATGCCCCAGGTTTTCCTGAATTCTGTAGACAAGACTTCCCTATGCTCACATGCATGAATAATCACAATTTCTGCCATTATCTGTGCCCCACTTACTTGGGAGTAAACAAAGATTTGGCATGCCACTTCAAAAATGTTGCCAACCATTCTCTAGCTTAAGGTTTCTAAATGTAATCCCCTGCCTATGTCTCATTAGTTGTGGAGACCTGAACACAGCTAGAATTTTCTATCCCTAGCCCTACTCCAGATCTTCTGAGTTTACCTGAACTTAGAGATAAAGCTGGGATAAGGACCATGGTGGAACAAGATTAGTCAGAGGGACCGAAGAGTACTGCATCTACTATTAGAGCCCCTTCTCACTATTGTGAACCATACTGAGGGCATTTTAACTTGGATTCAAGAAGGTTGAACTCTCCCTGAGGAGTGGGTATTTGCCAATATCCTGCACTTCTTTTATTTTTTTTCAAGTATGGGTGGAAAAGGGAAAGAGGAGTTCCAGCTTGAGTACTCACTAAGGTTAGTCATGCATACTCGCAATTTGCATGGTGAGGGTTGCTTAGAACATCACCAAATCAACTCTCAGGCATCTCTAGTAGCTAAAGTAATGTGGTAAAGTTAGGTGACACGAATCATAAAATGATATCATATTAGAAAAGCACTAATTTTTCAAGTATTCACAGCATGAATTGACAATTATTAGTAATGTCATTTTTTTCTTCTTGAGAATAGGTTCAGTGAGACTTGTGCTTTCCAAAATTTAACTTGGTTGCCTAAAGTTACTGTCACCTTCCTGAGAAGATATCTAGAGAAGAAGAAAACTTAGCCTTTGATCAAAAAATTGGAATGGCCCCTTCCCATAAGGAGCTTACGTTGTACGTTGCATGAGAACTGAGACCACCTCTAATATTTCTTACATAACTACCCCCAGCTCAGTTCTGAGGATGTAGCAGGTAAATATTATTGATTACCTTATTGAAATATAAAGACAGGGGACCATCTGACTACAATGATTCTGATGAAACTTGCCCAGAAGGAGAACACAGACTAGGTGACCCCTAGGGGTCTTTTCCAGCCTCAGTGACTCTAATTCAAATTATTCTTCATGAATAATAGTGATGTCTGTGCAGCCGACACAGTGGACAGTTCTACAGTTTTGCAGAATTGGGAGCAATCCATCAATCACCAAAGTAACAATTACTGCCATCTGCACTTAAAAGTGAAAGCTCCCCTTCTTTCAAATTAAGAGGAAATGTTTGCTGTTGAAATGAGAGTTGTTCACGTCCTCCCCTCCTGATGGCTCAATGCTATCACAGCTTCCAAGTGTCAAATCTCTGAGTGTACAGCACGGGAATGATTCTTGCAAATAAAAAGCACAGCTTGAAACGCCGACTTTTTCTGATCAAAAAGTATCCTGGGGACAGCTGAACAGTCTAGGGTCAAGAAAAGGCCTCAATTTCTAGTGTGATCTTTATTATCATCAGAGAGAGGACTGTACTTGCCCCGAATTTATAGCTACTCCACAGACTCCTACTGATAGTGGTGGCTTTGCAGTCAGAGCTTTCTGTGTATTGAACCTCCTCCTTTTACTTCTCCTCTCCATCTTACCCCCGCCCCCGCCAAATCTTTTCATTTTTAATTTTAGTTTCACTCACAGGATACTTTCTTCTTTAAAAGATTGATTTATAAAGCAAAATATGGTCAGTTGCAAAGACCACATCATTACCTACGTGTGTTGTGCACGTGCACATGCACGCACGTATCTACACACATAGCCACACACATAAATTCCAAAGCTTAAATTCAGATTAAGAACCACTGGCTCAAATTCCCAAATGGGAGCAATTTCATCACATGTACAGCAAGGTTCTTCATTTTGTGGTTTCCTGTGTCTGAAGAATGTAATTACATCAAAATACACTTCCTACACAGCCCTTTGCAATTTGATTATGTGTTAAATGTAATGAAGCTAATAGTGCCCTTGTTCGTAGGCAAAACAGTATGTTATAGGTTTGGACTACAATCTGTAAAGGAAAATCACTGGTGCTTCCTGATACTCTGAAATTTGGAATAAGATCTCTAAAGTGATGGAAATTCAAGGCAGTTTCAGTAACAGGACTTAGATCTGAAAATAAGTCTTTGTGATTAATCAATCAATAAACATTTATTAAGCACCTACTATGTGCCAGGCACTGTACTAATCACTTGGTCACCCTCTCAGTTTATGAAGGGTGAAAATCAAAGATATATAGCGACTTGTCCAATCTCAATAAGCTAGTGAGTATCTGAATCACAACTTGAAATCAGATCTTCTGACTTCACATCCAGAGCATACCTCCTCCCCAGACCCCCACCCCAGTGACACCAAACGAATGACTTTACTGTAAGTGGATCAGTAACGGAATCATGAACACCATGAGCAACAGCTGTAGCACCACCAGCAATCTGACTTCCAGTCTTATCATTCAGCTGAAACTACTCTTTTCTTTAAATCTCTTAATTAACAGATATATGGTCTTTTCTCAATCCTCATCCTTCTTGACTTCTCTGTAGCATTTAGCACCGCTAACTGCCACACTCTGCTTCTGGTTACTCTCTCCACTAGGATTTCCTGACAGTATGTTCAGATGGTTCTCCTCCTACCTCTCTGACCACTCCTCCATCTCTTTTGCTAGAACCTCATTCACATTACATGTCTTAACTTTGAGTGTTCCCCAAGGCTCTTTCCTGGGCTCTCTTCGGTTTTCTCTATATACACTCTCTTGAAGATCTCATCAGCTTCCACAAGTTTATTATGTCTATGCAGATGATTCACAGATCAATATACCCAGCTTCCATCTCTCACCTGAGCTCCTTTCCTGCATCAGAAGTCACCTATCAGGCATTTCAAACTAGATGTCCCATAGATTCATCAAATGCAATAGGATGAAAACAGAACTCATTTTTCTCCCAAACCCCTCACTCTTTCAAACTTCCTCATTTCAGCAAAAAAGAAAACCAAAAAATTGTCATTATCCTTCCAGTTTCCCAAGTTCACAATGCTAGCGTTACTGTTATTTCCTTCACCTCACAAATCCAACTAGTTGCCAAATGTGGTTATTTCTACCTTTATATCTCTTGAATCCATCCCTTCTCAATACTCACATAGTCACCAACTTAGATTATGCCCCCTTCACTTCTTTTTCAGACCATTTCAATGACCTCTTTATTAGCCTCCCTGTCTCAAGTCTTTCCCTATGCCAATCCACCCTTCTCACAGCTGCCTAAGTGATTTTCCTCAAGTACAGGTCTGATCATATTACTTCCTTCCTTCCCCCGCTCCCACCCCAAAAAGCTCCAATGGTTCTGTATTGCCTCTAGAATAAAATAAACAATTCTCTGGCACTTAAAGTCTTGAGCAAATTCTCCTTGAACTACCTTTCCAGCTTCACGTACATTATTTACCTTCGCCCACTATTGTCCAGCCAAATTGTGCTTGCTGTTATGTCGAAGCTGGTACTCCATCTCCTATCTCCATGAGCTCAGTCAACATTGTGTTGAAAGAGAAGCATGACTAACTAAATCACATGGATTTGTTTACAGAAGCACAGGACTTCATAATAGTGAAGCAAGACCAGGTCAAAAATTACAGAAAGTTTATTGCTGAGGAGCCCAGACTTACTGATTGGTGCAATTTACAACAGGAAACAGGGGAAATGGTATAATTTAACACCATGGACTACGAAATGAGTTAGAATTTACTTAATAATTAGAAATACATAACCAAGTACACCACCAGCATCGCACTATCACTCACAAACTGAGATAACAAATTCTTGTATTAAGATCCTTGATGTAAGAAATCCCAAAATATTCTTGATAATTCCACAAATAAGTGGCAAACTGAACAATTGTTGTAGACAGAATTGTTGCCTACGTTGATCCTGACGTGACACTGATCTATGAAAAATAAGATAAGCAAATATTCATAATTTTCAATTGATATGGAACAATAAATATTTAAAAGCTAGAGAATGATCCCTGTGGGAATAGGATGAAGTATTTATCATGCCATCCAATCTGCCCCTTGAATTGTCTCAGAGAGGCTTTCTGTGTGCCTGCAGAAGATGAGCTGCTATCTGAATATTCTAATTCAACAAGTGGATATTTTATCAGTTTTGGTAATAGCAGTAGAATTTAAGGTTAGGCCTGTGTCTTCATTAATATAAGGAATTCCCTGTGAGGACACAATTCTACCCATACAGATGGGCATCGGTTCTGCAGTTTAAACTCTTCAAGAGTTGCCAGGGCACACTTGACTGATTTACCCATGATGACACACCAGTATCTGTCAGAAGCAGGAGTTAAACTCTATACGGCTGGACTCCAAGGCTTGGTCTCTATCCACTATCCACTATGGCACACTGCTTCTCCACTGAATAGTAAATACTAAAGAATAATAGCAGCATAGCAGTCTCTTCTGAGACATTTCTATCCGAAAGCCAATGATAACAAAACAAACAGTGACAACAATGATAGCTAAGAAGTATAGGAAAGCAGAGAAAAAGCCAGCCTTAGAGTCGGGAAGATTAATTGACATGTAATTCCTGTATGGCCATGGGCAAGTCTCTTTACTTCTTAGTTCCCCCCAACCCCCAGCAGCTATCTAATGATGCTATGGAACAGTTGTAAGTCTGCAGATCTATCTATAAGAGGAAATGTTTTCCATACCAAGAGTACCCCACACCAGTGAAATCGTTACCAGTAGTGTCCAGCTCTTCGTAATGCCATGTGGGGTTTTCTTGGCAAAGATACTGGTTTTTCATTTCCTTTTTGCACTTATTTTACAGATGAGGAAACTGAGGCAAAAAAAGATTAAGTGACTTGTCAGGGTCACAGAGCTAGTAAGTATATGAGACCAGATCTGAACTCAGGTCTTCCTGACTCCAGGCCTGTTTCTCTAGCTGCCTTAATGAAATGGAATCATAGGTCTGGACAATAACCAACAAAAATAGATTACAGGAAGGCACAGGTTTAGTTTCTTTGTGTTTGTCTATCTATCTGGCTTTAGGATTCATAGAGCAATATACGCACATACACATATATCTATATCTATCTGTCTATATGGAAAATATCTTGAGTCTCAAAATAAACCAGTGATTGGAAAGGGGAGGTATTTTAGGTATTCATTATTATTATTATTATTATATTGAGAAAGAAACTGAGTAACAGAGAATTTAAATGAATTGTCCAAGGAGACAAAGGAAATGTCAGAAGAAAGATTCAAACTCAACTCTGTTCTCTGCTCCCAATCCTGGCATTCATTCTGCTATGCCACATGACCCTTTCCTACATGAAGGGCAACACATAACGTGAAGGATCATGTTAAATTTACTTGATATAAGCCATATTATGGCAAATGATTTTTCCCATTATTAGTAGCTATTAAGCACCCACCATATACCAATGAAGGCACGCAGCCATGTGTGAACATGTTTTATCTCAGGGTTTCCCGCTCTCATGGAGTAAAGGTGGTACTAACAGAATCTGATTCTAGATAATCAAAGGAAAATAGAATGATATTTAAAAAAATCTCCTATACATGATATCATGGGTTTTTAGAGAATCTGTTCTTTCAAGTCAGAGGTAAGCAACACATTGTTATTGTCATGAAAGTTTGAAATGATGACAAGCCATGAAAGTCAACTAAATGATACTCATTTTCCAAAAGCAAGAGATAAGTAGGAGCCCAGAATCCCTAGACCTGTTCAGTGGGCTTGTATGAACAACAACCTAGACCTTAAGTAATAGCTGGCAGTAGTAAATCAAATTTCATGCACAAACTTACAAAAGGCTGATCATCTACAAAGTGGGGAAGTTTGGCATCAATCACCAAGCATTTATTAAATACTTGCAGAATCTCAAAGGCATCAGGCACCTTGAAGTCAGGTAGTACAACCCATACATGGAGTCAAGGCAAGAAATACTTATTAAGTGCTTGGTATGTGCTAAGTGCTCGAAATACAAAGAAAGGGAAAACTAGTCTCTGCTTTTAAGGAGTTCACAGTTTTTCTAATGGAGGAGCTGGGCATGTTAGCACAAAGCTGTGAACCCTGCTACTTGGGAGACTGGGCTTGTGGATCTCTTTGGTTTGGAAGTTCTGGTCCACAGTAGGCTAAATGGATTGATATAGTATATATCCACCACCAACATGGTAAATCTCTGAGAATAGAGGACCATCAGGATCCCGAGGGTATGGAGAACTTGTCTAGGCCTTCAATGATGCAGGTCCAAACTCCCATGACAATGAGCACAGAGATTAGTTGCATGAGAGGCTGACACTCTTCCAGCCTGGTGAGATAGAGAAATCTAGTTTCAAAAGAAAAAAAAATTACGATGTAATGTGGGAGAAAATATGCAAATAAGATATATATAGGACAACTTGGAGGTAATCTCAGAGGGAAGGCACTAGCGTTAAGCCGGACTGGGAAAAAGCTTCTTACAGAAGGTGGGATTTTAGTGGAGAGGTGGCTTAGATTTTAGCTTTGATGACTTGAACAGAGTTAAGAAGAAAGAAGGTGGAGACAGGCAGGGAGAGCATTCCAGGTATGGGGGTGGGGCAGCCAAGGAAAAAGTCTGGAGTCAAGAAATGGAGGAATGAACAGGAATTTCCTCAACAACATATCCAGTAAGGAACCATACAGCTCTTGTTTGAATACCTTCAGTGAGAGGGAAATTTTTGTCCCTCGAGCCAGTCTAATGCCTTTGGGGATAGGTCTAATTGTTAGAGAATTTTTTCATTTCTTTTTTATAACATAGAAAGCTTTATTAGACCACAACTCTTGCAGAAGAAAACACAGTAAATCTTTTGTTTCAATATGGTGTCACCTTGGGCTTCTTCCAGTTTCTGCTGAGCCTTCTTCAATTCTTCCTCTTTCTTTTTTTGCTCTGCCACTAGCTTCCATTCTTTTTCTGCCCTTGGCTTTAGATAAGCATTGCGCTTAGCGTAGACCATGCCCAAGAGCAGGGCCCAATACCATCCTGCCTTGATGAGCAGGGAGACATTCATGGGCGGCACCATTTTTTTCCCCTGACCCTCAACCCGGAAGCAGAAAGAGGTGCAGCTGAACACAGATGGTGAAGGGCAAATGAATTTTTCCTTTTTTTAAGCCGAATTTTCTCCCTCTCTCTCTCTCTCTCTCTCTCTCTCTCTCTCTCTCTCTCTCTCTCTCTCTCTCTCTCTCTCTCTCTCTCTCTCTCCCTTTCTTGCAACTTGTAGCCATTGCTCCTGGTTTTGATGTGTGAAGCCATGCAGAATAAATTTAATCTCTCTTCAAATACCTAAAGAGAGCCATACCAAGTTCCTGCCCTGAAGTCTTTGCTTTTCCAAAGTAAATATCCTCAGTTCAGGGTGCTTTCACCACCACCACCCCTTTTCAGTGTCCTCTCCCCACCTGTGGTCCAACTCCCTTGACTTTTAGGCACATAGTGCTTTCATACTGCAATACTGTGGGCTGGCTAACAGAAGTGCCCTTTCTAGACTTCCCATCCCAAACCACATGGCTTGGATTTGTCTTTCCAAGGCATGCTTTCACCCATCACTTGGAAAGGCTCAAGACAGGGGTTCTTAAGCTCGCTCGCGCTCTCTCTCTCTCTGTCTCTGTCTCTCTCTCTCTCTCTCTTCCCCTTCCTCCTTCCTTCCCTCCACCTCAGACAAAGAGACAGAGACAAGACATAAAGAGAAAGAGACAGACACACAGAAGCACAAACAGAGACAAAGAGGAGAGGACAGGACAGGAGTGGAGAGGAGAAGAGAGACGTACCATTCCACAGTGTGGTAAAGACTAACGACTGCTTCTCAGAATAATGTTTTGCTGCCTACATTCATAACTGAAGTAAATGCTAAATTTCAGTAAACATTTAGTGGAAAAAAAGATGTAATCTTTTTCTCATCCAAGTTCATAGAGCCCTTAAAATCTATGCATGTGGTCCATTATGAACTCCTGCTAGAAGACCTTTAATTGAGGGACATTATATACCTTATCTATGACTGATGATGATGTAGATGATGATGGCATCTCCTCACTCTATGGTTTACAATGTACTCTCATATTTTTTTAATCCCATTTGATCCTCACAACACAGTCCTATGAGGTAGGTAAAGCAGATGTCATTATCCCTATTTGATAAATGAGGAAAGCCAGATATATAAAGCTTGCTTAAGGTCGCCTGAACCCACATCTGCTGATTCTAAGTAGAATAAGCTTTCTTGCCTTGCTTTTTTCCAGAAGCTTATTAATAAGAGACAATGCCATAATTCTAAGGTCAACTAAGGTCATCAATGCCAATCTATCTAGGGAACTATATGGAGGCAAGGAGACCTTCCTTGTGACAAGTCGAATCAAATGTTATAGGCAGTTATCAATTCTTCCGATGCATAATACAGTTCCTATGATTATATTTGCATACCAAGACTACTTCACATTTCTCTTTTTGATTGATGGTGACAAGGAGATGAATGAAAGCATCTTTGAACATCTACCCTTTGCTCCCACCCAGTCCTCTCAAATGCCCCACACAAACACACACGCTTTTTACCTATTTTCTATGTTGAGACAGAAACAACTAGGAAACAAACTAGAGACAGTGCATCATGTTGGGAAAAGAATTTAGACTAAAACAATGAACTTGTGCACTGTCAAGGTGTTGCTTAATGTATAATTCACATGTACCTGCATTCAGAGCTTGAACCTAATATTCAGAAAAGGATCTAACCTAATGCTGGGCTCTATGCTAATACCTTTTACAATTCCCAGAAATTCCCTTCTTTGACTGGTTGGAGAGGTGAAGCCCACACCATCTGGAGAGGGCACTACTATTCTGGAGACTCAGAATACAACAATTCTGTCTTCAGTGTCTGGAAATTGTGATTTACAAAATCTAATCCTGGAAGAGGAAAAAAAATAGAGCTACATCTCTGTTTCACTATCTGGGTCCACTGAGGAAGCAATAACCCACTTCATTCCATTAACTCTTTCTCCCCATGAGTAGTGAATTGGCAAAGGATAGCTGATATAATGTGGCGCAAAGAGGGAGAAAGAGTTGGTGAACCTCTGAATGAGAAATAGCTTAGTCTCTTTCCACAGACAGGCTCAATCTCCATGACTGTAAATATCCAACCAGATGGTGGGTTTTCAAAAACAACTCACATCTGCACAGAAACTTGGAAAGAAAAAGCATAATATTTCATTAAACCAACCAACATACCCACCTCCAAATTTCAGGAGTCAAACTGGCTCTTTCAGAATTGTAATTACATAGATTCTTATTAGTCTGGTCTATAACATGAGGATAAATTTGTGATGGGAGAACTCTATATAGAGGCCTTATATTTAGCAATAACTGTACAGTGGTGTTTTTGTGTAAGGTGATGTCTCCTTTAGATGGAATTACAGTAATTATATATAATGTTGACAGATTATGACATTCACCTATTAAGATACTAGACAAACATTCCTATAATTTGCTGCCTTTTGAGTTTGTAAAAAATAAATGAAAGGAAATCCCCGGGGATGCTGCTAATGGGGTATCTGGAATGGTAGTTTCAAAGGCACAGGGTTCAGGAAATAACAGTCAAAGAATAATGCTTTTTAAGCCAAAACATATAGAGCTGTAAATGAATATTTTAGTACTTACCACAAGACTGCTGTCTAGAGACAACCTTTTTCCAAAGTCCCTTTTCTCGAGCTGTCTTTTCCCCTCCATGGATGAAGGTATTTATTTTCCTTTGTGATTTATAAGAAATCTCAGGCTGTTTCCAGGGTCACTGCAAAAAGGGAACATGTGTTTTACTATCCATGTTAACATTTCTCGGACATTCGTTATTAACTCTCTAACCAGACACAAATGGTAGGTGTAGAGAACTGGGGCTTTTGCAACCCTCACACCCTTGAGGGGTTGCTAACATTGGTGGCTGTCTTTATTGAGGCCCCAGTGTTTTTATAGGTTTTGCTAACAGAGCTGGGGAATGGGTTTGCGGGGCTAATCAGCAGACTGTGGAAAAAAACAAACAGTCCATTTCATGCCATACTTGTTCCACGCCAGCCTCTTTCTATTGGCATGACTCACTCTGTTACTATGTACATGGATGCTTTCTGCAAATTCCATGAAACCAAATTGACAAAACTGTCCCCTAAAACTGATATTTACTGAGCTCAGATTACCTGAGACTCATTGAAGGAAGAAGCAAAATACTCCCATCCACCCCCAGACGTTAAATTTATCATTAAAACTCAAGTTTTCAAATTCCATTCTTTGTAATTATTTGATGAATGTCATCAGATACATTCCCTTTGGAACTGCTAGACTAAGAAGGAAAAAAAACCAAACCATATCATTATCAACAACAAATATTTACGAAAAGACTTCTTCCTGAACTTGGTATCAGGAGAGCCCTAGGTTCAAATCTTGACTCCACCACTTACTAGATATATGACCATGGATAAGTCACTTAACCTCTTTGAGCCTTGGTTTCCTCATTTGTAAAATCGGGATAATCACACATGCAACAACCTACCTCATGGGGTTGTTGTGAGGAAAGAACTTTGCAAAGCTTGAATGGCTAGATGAGTTTAATGTTATCATCATGTTACCAATTTTCGAAAATTAGACTAAATTAAAATTCACTTTATATTGAAACTCTACAAAATATAATTTAATCTTTCTTGATTGTCTAAAAGGCACCTCTGGATCTTGCAGTCATCACAAACTTGAATCATAATGATATTGTTGATAGAAGCATACAGCCAGTTAACAGATATTTCACAATGAGTGCCAGATAAATGGATTTTATTGGAAATTTAAGTGGATCATAATAAATTAATAATAATGTTGCCATCATCAATGCATATAGCACTTGACTATTTACACCTGGATTTATTTACATCATTTTATTTGATTGTCCCACCTGGAGCAGATAGTATTAATGCTAAATGGTATGCTCCCTTTGGGACAAAGTCTGTTTTTCATATTTATATTGCCAGCACCTAGTTTGGCATACACTGAGTACTTAATTGAGGTTTGCTGAATTGAAATATTTGTTAAACTCTCATTTTACAAATGAGGAGACTGAAGCCCAGACAGATTAAGTGAACGATCCAAAGTCAAATAGCAAGTGGTAGTCTCTAAGCCAGGTCTTCTGATTCTCTTTATGCTTATTCTCAAAGGGCTTCCATTCTAAGACACAAATGTTGGCTCATTCTCTTTCCTTCTTTCCTACTATTTGCTTGCACAAGCAAAGATACTGAAGATAACCAAGGGAAGGACCAATTATAAGCAGTCTGGTAAAAATGTCAACATGGTTAAAACAAAAGAAAACCAAACCTCTTGCCTGATTGCTCTCCCTGATTATAGTGTGTCCACCTTCCAATTAGTTCTAAATACCATTCCCAGATTGGTTTTTCTTAAACAACTATTTCATTGTGCTGCTGTCCTGGTCGGGCTCCCATGGTTCCCCATTGCCTGTAGGATAAAAATCCAAATTCTTTATCCTAATATTCAAGTCCATTTCTCCCTTATTCATTCCAACCAGGGCAGTTTCTTTAATGTTTGATTCCAGGTAAGGATGTTTTAATCCTTAAGGACTGATTCTAATGGTAGAATGCCATAACAGTTTAGAAAGAAGAATACATAGGAACAGGAGAACCTCTCAGCATCCCATAAATCATGACTCCTGCCTACATATAAGGCAGGTTCTTTACCACCTCCACTGGTAGTTAATTCTTTTTGTGGCACATTTGTTGCTTCCTACAGTTAGCTACATGAACGCAGAGAGAGTGTAACAGCAACAAGGGATGGGGCAACCAAACACATACATGTTTATCTACAGTGAGTGGTTTCTTTCAAAGAAACTGACAAGCATTCTCAACACAAAACACATACATTCCTGATACTGGGAAATGCATCCAGGAGTTTTTTACTCTAGACCTGAATTCTATAATTAGTTCAAGTACAACTGCAGTGGGATTTCAGAAACTGAAAGGCTGCACCAATGTCATTTGGTGAAAAAGCCAATTTCTAGGCCTTTGAGAACTTATCCAGCATCATAATCATCCCTTATCTCCCTCTAATACCTCATCATCTCTTTGTCCCTTTCCTCATGGGTTCTGAAACGTCCTCCCAAACTCTAACTTATGAGGTACTATATCAGTAAGGCAGAATTCATGACTTCAAAGATAATCATGAATATGCCTGAATGGTCCAGAATCACAGGATATAAGGAATTCTCTAAGTAGAAGGCAGAGGAGTTAAAGTATTTATTGAAACTCAAAAGTAGTAGACCCATGGACCAGTGTCCCCAAGTCAATGTCCTGGCAAGAATCTTCCAAAACCAGTATGCCCATCTCACAATAGTGACCAGGAGGCCACAGAAAAACATTATGGCAGCAAGCCAAGACATACTGGTGCTTCCTACCCTCCCCCAATGCCAGGGCCCTCCAGCAAGAAGACCACCCACTGGCCTCAAGCCCCTGCTCAGCACTTTCTGGTCTCCATGAGGGTCAGTTGTGCCTTTTTGTAGCACCTGCTGCCATCACTGCTGCTTCCGCCACAATCTCCAAGCTGTGTTCCAGCTAGCTGACTGCTTCCTCTCTCCTTCAGCTCTTAACTGCCCTCACCAACTGCCTCTCAGCTCTGCTGTAACCGTTCAGCAAGCTCCTCCCACCACAGGCTTCCATTGGCTCCAGTCCTAGCCACTCCCCCTAGGACCCTGAGAGCCCTGCCCCCAAAGCCCAGGGAATGGGCAGGAAAGATCTTCCCATTACTGATTGCCTTTACAGGTACTTACTTATAATAATATAAAATTAAGATGGAAAAATAAAGCAACCCCATCCCAAACAGTGTGATAACATTTGAATTTTTTATTTAACAAATCTGCCAACAAATAAGTATTCAGCGGCTTCCATATAAAAGTACTATGTTAGGTAATAGTGATACAAAGACAACAAAGAAACCCTGTCCTCGAGTAGCTTATAATTTATAGAGGGGGAAAAACACATAAACATATAAAAATGTTTTAAAATGTAAGCATAGAAATTGTGCCTGTGATATCATTGGTGTAAAGTGGGGGTTGGAAAACTATAGCCAGAGGGGCAGATCTAGCCCATTGCCTGCTTAGCCCCTGAGTTGAGAATGGGTTTTATATTTTTAAATAAATTATTGCATTTAAAGATGTAAGAACCTTCCTTATATTCCATTACGGTATAGCTTAGGTAGTACAAAAACAAACTGAGCATGCAAGTGATCACCTTGTTTGCCCCTTAGCATTAGAGAGATGCCTCAAGCACTGAAAGATTAAGAGACTTAGCCAGGGTCACACAGCTAATAAGCATTACAGGCAAGATATATGGGTCTTCCTTGCTGCAAGGTCAGCTCTCTCCACAATGATGCCTCACTATTAAAAATAAATATAAAATAAATATAAGTCATTATGGGGGGAAGGCATGAGCAGCTAGAAGGATCAAGAAAGGCCTCAGGAGAACTGGGCTGGGAAAGTAACAAGTTCAGGTTTTCTTCATTTAAGAAGTTTTGCCTAACATTTTCTAGGAAAACACACAAATTATTAACAAAGAGACTATCTTTTTATTCAATTTCACAGTCGATATTGAACCTGGCGAGACAATTCAATACTCTTTTGCTCATCAATGAATTTGAGGACCTGGTTGACCTTGAGGTCTCGGATAAGTAGCCCATTTGACTCTCTCCCATTCTCCTTTCTAAGTCAACCTTGCTACTTTTCATCAGCTATTTTCCTATAAATTTTCACTACTTGACATTTAACCTCCTTGAGAAAGCAGTCTACAACTGGCACCTCCACTTCCTCTCCTTTCATTTCCTCCTAAACCTTCTACATTCTGGCTTTTGACCCCTTCATTCCACTGAAAATGCCCTTTCCAAAAGCTGGCAATGAACTCTTCATTGCTAATTCTAATGACCTTTTCTCAGTCTTTAACCTCTACCCTGCAGTTGACATTGGCTCAGATCTTTCCATACATCTTACTCCCCACCTCATACAGTGTGATTCAGCTACATTGGTATACTTTCTCTTCCCCTAAAACACCACTTTATCTCCTGTCTCCATGATTTTGCCCTAATGCCTAAAATGCTTTGACCCAGTACTTCTGCCTCTTTGTTTCTGTCGCTTCTTTAAAACTCAAATCTCATCTTGCATAGGCCTTTCCCAATCCTTCCAGCTATGAATACCTTCTTCTTTCAGATTACCTCCATCTACTCAGTATATGTCTTATGTCTTACTTTATTTGTCTTATTATATACTACTCAGCATGTGTATCTTATTACTAATATTTGTTTCTGCTACTAGAATCTATTTTTCTGAAGAACAAAGAGTATTTTATTTTATTTATTTGTTTTCCTTTGTTTCCCCATAGAGTAAGCATTTAGCAAATATTTATTGAAGAATCGACTCCCTATATCATTACATTAAATAGAAAATAAATGTATGACTAATGCAAATATGCCTGGAAAGTTCACCTCACCCATTGCTAGTGGTGAGAATGGAAGTGGTCAGCAACCTGATAAAAAGCAGGAAATTAAGCTTTCTTTTAATAGACAATGACTTTAGATTATTTTCTTTACAATTCTATTGCCAGCTAATGAAACTTTCACTTCCAGATATTTAAAAGTCTGAGTTGGTCTAAATAAACTCCCTGGTAATTTTCCTTGCAGTTTAAATGGTCCAAAGTATTAGATGGGCCTTTTTAACATTTCTAATGATACCAATAATTCCTATTTGCACTTAAATTTTATTAACAGGCAGCAAAGTATTCGAGGAACAGTAATTGAATAATACTATTAAAGGAAACCTTCAAGGCATATTTTCCACCCTATATTCTACATGTGCACATTTTGATTATAAAATAAAGACAAATCTTCTATCCAAACTGATTTCTACCACCCTGATTTATGTTTCCTCCCCTGCTTTGAAATATCAATTGGATAGCCAGGAGATTCTTTAGGAAAACCTACTTTGACCCTACCAGGACAGACCAGATTAAATCAAAGGAAGAACTAGCTTCTGGATGGTGACTCAGAAAGAACAAGGTAAGAACTTATCTGTTTTTAATCCTCTACCTTTCACTCAATCTCCTTCCCCCCATCCTTTTTGTGAGTCTTGAAATATGCCTGTGGGGGAAAAAGTGTCAGTTAGTTTAGGCTGCACTGTAGGTTAAGCTGTGTGACTGGTCCTTATTCCCCTATAAAAGCTACTTAAAAACCCAAACTCAAAACCTGAAAGGAAAGGACATCCTGAATGTAAATATTGCCTCTTAATTACTTACAGATCCCCTCTTTTTCTTTAATGTCATTCTCTCAAATATATGAAGCCATATTTAAAAACAAGACCAAACCAAACCCTTTATGAATCAGTGGAAAAAAATCTTAGATCTACATTCTAAATAGTTTTTCTACGAATTTTGGTATCCCTCAGGATGAATGATTGTTCTATCATAAACAGGGGCTCAAAGGTCAAAGATTAATATAGATTCCAAAGTGCTATAAAAGACCAGGGTTCGTCATTTACAAAATTCATTCTCCATTCCCCTGTCTCTCATATGTAACACTCTTTCCTCAAATTAAAGAGTGAAAATATTTTAAGGGAAAGAATTCTGGGTTTGAAGAGAAGAGTGGCGTGTGTGTGTGTGTGTGTGTGTGTGTGTGAATAATTTAGATGTGTTTTAGTTTTGTTCCCTATTACTAATGACTATCTAAGACCTAAATTCACTTTTGACAAACTGTTCCATTCCAATCAAATGAACATGTATGAGCACCGTTTTATTTATGTATTCATGTGGGTTTTTATTAGAAGACACATTGGATGGTTTAGGCTTCTGAAACTGATGTCATGGGTGGAGTGAATATTTTTAAGTACAATGAAGCAATGATATCAGAAATGAATGGAAAAGAGAATTGTCTGGATTTAAGAACTAGACATAAGTGAACAGATTCAAATTCATGTATTTTTCAACAGTGAAGTGCCTTCTGCAATCAGCAAAAGCATCCTGAAGCAGATTGACCACTAGAAAACTGAATGGTAATAGTTCTGAAAGACAGATTTCCCAAATGTGATGTTCTTCATCCTTGTCAGAGAGTTTAGCAGTTGGAAACAGTCTCAGAGGGATATCACAATAGCCCATCACTGTGAAGTGGGAGAAAATTCTGCATGATGATAAAAATTGGTTTGTGAAAATGGTTTCATGGGTACATCCACATTAAACTCCCTGCTCAGGATACTCAACAACCCCAGGTTGATGATTTAAATGCTAAACAGTTCCAAAGTAGCATTGCCTTACGGGCTCACTGTTTCGATAGACATCTGACCTCCTACATTTAGAGACTGGGAAACTCAAGCAAGATCTAATTCCAAAGCACTTAACTCCTATTTTGCCTGCAGAATCTTTGCCAGAGAAATATAAAAAGTGTTGCCTACTAAAGGCCAGTACAGCAAAATAGGAAAAGAACCATGATTGTCCTGAAGAGAAGTTTCTGAGGAGTTGAGAAAAAGGAAGCCTATTACCCTTAAGAATCTCCTTCAAATTTATCAAAGATTAAATATCAACCATGTAATGAGCACTGCCTCAGGTACTAGGAGAGACATAAAGATTAAATCAGAAGTTGCTGCCCACATAAAGCTCACAAACTAAGAGAGCTTTGTGACCTGTACAAAAAATCACTCGAACACAAGAAAAGTATTTGTGAGAGCTTCAAAGTGCCCTGGGAAGTTGGGGGTGGAGTGAGGGGAAATCATTGTAGGCAAGGAAGATTAGCAATGATCCCAAAAGATCACTTAGCAGAATTCAACAGCATAAGGTGGGAAGGGCTGCTCTCACCTCCCCTCTGTCCAAGTGCTCAGGAACTTGACCAATCACCAAAGACACGTGATCATTCCCCCCAACTCTAAGTGAGCCTTCATTACACTGCCCTAAATTAAACTGGCATGATCAAAGAGATTCATCTTCTTCTCAGCATTTAGTAAATAGTGACTGAGTACTTATTGTGACCAATAGTAGTGTGTATTAAGCACTATTGGGGACACGGATATAGAACACTACTTTCTCTTAGAATGTAAGCTCCTTAAGGGTAAAGATCTCTTCCTTTGGGCCCACTGTATCTCCAGTAACTGGCACAGCCCCATGCCTACACTATAAGAATTTAATAAATGTTCATTGAACTGAATAATAAAATTGCCTTCAAAGAGCTTACAATCTCATAGGAAAGAAAAGCCATGTACAAATAACATAATCCAGTGTATTGTAAACGCCATATTTGTACATAGATGACAGGCATAAGAGCAGTTTTGTTGAATGAACTGAATTAACTGAAGAATGAATCTAACTGAATAAATGAATGAAAAATAAATTAATGTGTTTGGAGAAGGGAAAGATTGTTCCAGGTGAGGTTCTCGGAGAAGGCCTCCTCATATTGCTCTGTTATGATGCCTTGCTAAGTCAGGGTGTCAAATGTTCATCAGACAAATTCCATTGGTATCTAATTATACTGCATGGCCTAAAACACAAGGGACTGTAAATCAGAGACTTCTTCTAGAGCATACACATTGCCTTTTCTGTGCTTCTCTCTTCTTCTTCACTTTCCTTCCTCTGTTTTTCTTTTCCTTTGTGTTTTTATTTCTTCCTGCTTAGCTCTTTTTGTCTTTTTTTCCCATTTAGTTGGTTTACAAAATATTTCTGATTCATTATAAGAAGGGTCTATACACAGCCTTTAAGCCCTTCAGGGGAAAGTCACTGTAGAAATCTAATAAATAAATAAGATGTGCCTATAACCCCAGTGGATTAGAGGAATATTTAGATAAGCAATTGAGGAAGGAGAATCTTAACACTGTGTCATCTGCTAACGTTAATGAGTTAATTAAATTAGAAAAATTCCACTGCCAAAAGCTAAAACACTCAGTTAAGTAGGATGCTAGGGGAATTAAATGACAGTGTTATTCAATGCATTCTGCTCAGGCTTATGATTTTTTTTCTTTGTAGGCTGTAGAGTGCTACACTTAAAAAGCCATCTAATTTCAAGAGAGTATTTTCCATCTGGGGCCAGTTGGGTAGAGCGTACTGCCTACTCTGCAAAACCTGCTGGAGGAAAATACTTGTTAAAGAAACTGTTTAAAAAATTATGAACGAAATAATCCAACAAAGACTTTATAGTGACATCCTCTCTAAGCACAGTTAGATCTATTATTTTCTCCTAAAACAGCTTTGCACATAAACGAGGAATTAAAATTATTCTGGATATGGATACAAGAAAATAAATTGGTAGTTGTTACATCTCTGCTAAAGCCCTGTCATAGTTTTGAAACATTCTTCTTTATCTGGAAGTTTTCTTAAGATAAGTTTTCTCTTCTCCTTTTTTGGGAAAGCTCTCCAATGACCTACCTGATGTGAACAATTCAAAGAGCCACGCAAATCAAATCAAGATTAAGGGATTAAGCCTAAGAAAGCCATTACCGTGCTCAAAACAATATAAGGAATTTCAATAAACCATAAAATGGCAGAATATGGCATTAGAGATGTTCTAAGTAATAACAGCTGTCAAAATGAAATGCATGAGAAAAGTTTCTAAGATGTTTATCTTGCCCTCTCCTTGTTTAATTAAATGAAGAGGACTATTCATTCATGAGGAAGGGGGTAGGTTAGAACTCATAAAAGGACATTAACACTGAGCAACCACCCACCTAAATGAGTATCTTATACTCAAAGAAGTTTAGACTACTTCCCTTCTTAAAAATAGCTATAGCAATTTCTTCGTTAGGCTGCTTACTCCTCTTGCCATCATCTTTGCCTATTATGAGCTGGGAGGATTTAATGACCAAAGCCTCTAATAACTTTGACATTTTAATGATTTTGATTAGCCATTCATTTTTGTCCTGGATAAAGGCCAAGGTTGGAGGAGGTCAAAGGGACAAGAAGTAGACCAAGGATGCAAAAAAGACCAAAGTATCTAGCTCTAGCGTGATAGTACTAGTAAAACTACGAGATTTCTTCATTGACTGTATTTATACAAACAAGAGGACTTTTATAATGCCTTTAGTGTAATAGAGATATGAGATATACAAAGATAGTAGGAGCTTTATGAGTTGTGAGTTTGACCTTGTATGACTCTCAGTCTAAGCTTACCTTGGGGTACTAAACATGATAGAATCATAATTGGAAGGAATCTTATCAGACAACTAATCCAAGCTCCTACTCAATACAGTCATTTTCTTTATAATATGGGTGACATAGAATTATCATATTCTGCAAATTCTTTTGGCTGAAAATTACCTATGATGGCAATCTTGCTAACTTATGAGGCAGCCCATTCCGTTACTGGAAAACTCTAGTTAACAACGAGCTTTTAATTACTTGGCATTTTGAGGTTTGCAAAATACTGTATTTATATTAATATATGTATTACCTCATTTAATATTTATAAGAATTCTGTCAGGTAAGCAGCATTAATTCAATTATTTCCATTTTGCATGTGAGGAAAGTCAGGCACAAAGTTAAAGGACTTGACTAAGGTCATGACGAGTAAATGGTAGAGGTAAAAATTGAACTAAGATCTTTCGACTCTATATTCAGTATTTTTTTAGGCAAACAGGGTTATGTGATTTGTCTAGAGTCACAAAACTAGCAAATATCTGGAGCCGATTTGAACCCAGGTCCTCCTGATTCCAGGGCTGGTGATCTATCTAATGTACCGCTAGATGCCCCAATATAGTATTCTTTAGTGTGTACCACCATCCAGCCTCTAAAGAAATTTACAAATGCCATCATGAAAAGAAATAGGTATGTAGTATTTCCTTATACTGAGCTGAAATCAGCCTCCCTATAATTTCTATCTATTTCTAGTTCTGCCTTTTGTTTGTTTTCCTTTAAGATCTCTTCCTTTTCCCACAGATGATACACAAAATATCTGACAGTTATTATTTCCTCCTCCGTCTTCTCAAAGATTAGCATTGTTACTTCTCTCAAGAATCCTTTATGTGATAAGGTTTTCAGCCCTCCATACATCCTTTCTCCTAATCACTTTCTCATTTGATACTCTCTTTTGATATGTGGTTCCCAAAATTAAACATATGTAGTCTGTATGGTATTACAAAAATAAAGTGAGATGATTGCTAATCTTGATGAAGATTCTATGTGTATTTTAATGCTTAGCAAATAACGTACAAGGCATCATGTGATGTATCATGTAAGTGGTCTAGATACATACTTTACTATCTAGCATAGAGTAGGTACTTTAAAATTTTTTATTTTCATTAGTAGTGATGTCACATTTAGATCTTACAAAGCTTTTACCAAGCCAACTTTTTCATATGAACTTATTTTAAATCTATTTAGCCCAGAACTAGCAACTGTTGGATGTATTTTTTTTTATTTTAAGTTCAGGAGTATTCTTTTTTTTATTTTTATTCCAACTTAATCATTATCACATGCTAAGATTTTCTGGACACAAAGAATTGAACATGTCATCATTCGTTATTGTTCAGTCTTTTCAGTTATGTCTGACTCTCAGTGATCCCATGTAGAGATTTCTTGGTAAAGATACTGTAGTGGCTTGCCATTGCCTTCTCTAGCTCATTTTATAGATAAGGAAACTGAGGCAAACAAAGTTAAGTGATTAACTTAAAGGTCACATAGCTAGTAAGTGTCTGAGGCCACATTTGAATTCAGGAAAATAAGTCTTCCTGACTCCAGGTCCTGGCTCACTGTCCACTGAGCCACCTAGCTGCTCTACATACAAAACTTAATGATGACAAGCATCTTTGTATTGAGAACGATCTTCTTCTAAACTAAAAAAGCCAAACAGTGAACTTGCATTGCCATGAAAATTACATTTCACTGATAATTAATTCTTCTCTAGACTTGATTAGCTGCCATATATCTGTCTGGTGAAAGTCATCTGGAGGCTTTCTGGTAGGAAAAAAAAAAAATAGTTGGCCACCTCTGTAAACAGATTAGACAATATCCTTTGAAATTGGATTAGAAACATCATCTCTTCTCCCACTCAATTTATGGATTTCTTTGTCCTTTTCTGACAGTCTTAACATTGAATGGAACCACATCTGATAATGGAAATCCAGCCATGCAACTAAACTCTCTCACTTCTCACTCTGCATGGTCAGAGATTTGCCCAATGTTTTCAGTTGAGGTAGGAGAAATTTTTTCTGACTTTAACTATTTCTCATATGCATGTACAATTCAAACCTTCTGGGTAATCAACATGTCTTAGCTAAATCCTCAAATTAAATTCATTAAAAAGGACAAGTGAACTCTAATTTGTTGAAGTGCTTTATGGAAAAAGCACAGAACTTTGGACTAGAATCTAGTCTAGCTTCTTAAATGATGGGTCTTGACCCCATATGGGGTTGAGAAAAATTTGGCAACAGTAAAGAGTTTCTGAATGCACAACAATCAAAAATGAATTAAAAATCAAACACGGAATGAATCCAATGTGGTTCTGACAGTGCTTGCCCAAGTTCTATCACACAACTTCACTGCAGCCTTGGTTCTGAACACAAAGGCAATCTTTGTGCTGTGCATACTAGCACACCATGCAGCCCCAATGAACACTGCTAATATGAGAAAAGGGGTGGTGAGGGGAAAAATTTTAGAAGTCCTGGGATGATCTAAATTGCCTCCCAGCTCTACAATTTTGGTTCTGTGCTTGTCAATATAAAATACATTAAAGCATCCAAGAAATGCCCACAAATTTGTCCAAACTATATACATACACACACACACACACACACACACACACACACACACACACACACATACATATGTATGTATGTGTATATATATGTATATGTATATACATATATATATGTATGTATATATATTATACTTTGATGTCGTACCAGAGACTACTGTCATTTTACCTCATCTTTCCACATTAATAGGAAAAATTAGATTATTCTACTGAAAATGAACCTGCTCACTTTTGGCATGAAGTAATATGATTTTAGCAAATAGTGTAGGATTAGGAAAAAAATTATCAAGGTAGATAATAACATTTTATTCCACAGACCCAAGTGGATACATTTCCTGAGATACTAAATAGAATCAGAGATAGAAAGTACGATAGTAGCTATCTGATTATACCACTGCTGAGCTGATTTAAGAGGTCATCTAGCCTTTGATTGAAGACCTCCAGTGAGGGAGAATCCTACCTCCCAAGGGAGCCCATTGTAATTTAGGACACCTCTATTTATTGGAAGCACTAACTGTTGGGAAGTTTTGGGTTTTTTCCCCTTACACCAAACATAAATCTGCCACTTTCAGCTGTTGTTCCTAGTTTTGTCTGCAGTGACCAAGCAAAAAAAGGCTGATGTTACTTCCACCTAGGGACTCACCAAATATTCGAAGAGAGCATCATGTCTCCCCCTGTGCCTTCTGTTCTCCAGGCTAAACACTCAAAGACCTTCCCTATCTTGGTTACCCCACTCAGGATGCTCTCTACATTAACATGAAAATCAGAACTAAACACAACACTCCAGATGTGGGCTGATAAGCCAGATTGTAATGGGATTACAACCTTTCTTTACCTGGAAGGTCTATCTCTCTTAATGCAGGCTAAGACTGCTTTAGCTTTTTTGGATGCTGTAGCATACTCTTATCAGATGCCCTAATTCCCCATAAAAAATCCCAAGAGTTTTCTCTTCTTCAGGACCGATTCTAATTACTAGCATTGCTACCTTTTTAAATGTCACAGTCAACAGTTTTTTTTAAATAGAAAGTAAAAATGTTTATTTATGAAAAGCAACATAAAAAAACACTTTAACAGAAAAATTTAAATGTGTGAACATGAAGAACTATAAGCAATTTCCCCAATTACTGATGTTAATTAAACCTTTGATTTTATTTTACAAATTACCCTGCAGTGGTATAAAATACTTTCTGAGGTTGGGAATATAACCAACAAAATAAGAAAACTCTTAGATAATAAAATATTTATAAGTGCAGTTTTAGGGAAGTGTATCAGCTTCATATAAATTGAAATTATGAAGCTTTTTAAATAAAAAAGTAACCAATTCAATTCAATTAAATAATCATGTATTAGTCCTTGACTGTGTGCTAGGAACTGTGCTAAGCACTAGGGACAGAAATAACAGTCCCTGCCTGCCCTCAAGAAGCTTACCATCTAATGGGAGTAGACAAAAAAGGAAACTGAAAAGTGAAGGAAGCATGGTGTTCCTATGCAGTCAAAACCAAGAAGAGATGTTGATGGAAAATGGAGTTTACGAGGGAGGATATATTTATAAAGGAAGGTTTTGGCAGGTAATAAATGCTCTGCCTTTGAGTGTTTCTTCACTCAGAAGGGAGAGACAAATGCAATACGTCGTTTTTTATCCATGATCATAAGCTATGATGTTAAAACTTCATGTCATCATAATAAAAAACAAACATCTTGTCATCCAAATTTTACATTTATACTAACAAGCTAATATTTGCAAATGCAGATCCTCTTCTGACTCATGCTCTTTCTTCTTAATATCTTTGCCTTCTGAACAAAGAATTCTGGTTTACAGAGAGTCATTCCATCATTTCTTGTTTGCATTTAGTAGATATTTTCATGGTAGTTTTGGAGTTTCAGTCTTACAATTACTAATTACTATTGGAAAGTGGATAGTTTAGCTCTTAGATATCCAGTTAATTGGTAATTATAAATTTTACACTTTACTTTTTGTTTGTTTAGACATAACCCCTGTAGGTCATAGTGAACTTTAATAAAATCTAGATCATAAAATAGGTGTCAGAACTATACTAGAAACCAAGAGATTCTTGTACCAGTCTCATCTCTGCCCCTTGTTCCTTTTAGGCAAGTAACATCCCATCTCTTGACTTTCTTTTGTGAGGCAGTGGGGTGTAGTGGAAAGAATGATATATTCAAAATAAGATGATCTGGGTTCAAATCCTGTTTTGCCACTGACTATCTGAACCATTTCACACAAATCACTTGACTCTCTGGGCTTCAATTTTTTCAATGGTGAAATAAGAGGGTTGGACTTAATGACCTGAACGAAATCTTGTAGCTCTCTATCTGTTGTCTTATAATCTTTTTATATATGTAACATGTAATATGAAATATTTTAAGAATATCTGACCATTGCTTATCTCTATTATTTAATTAAATTGAACCCACTTATTAAGTCACTAGATTGCCAAATTTCTTCGATTAAAACCGTATTGTCATATTAACACATTTGCAATTTCAATTTTGTAGTTTGAACCTGGAATGTATAGATACTACAGTAAATAGAACTTACGACCTGGAATCAAGAAGCCTAGAGTTCAAATTTCACCTCAAACACTTCCTGCTGTGTGACCTTGGGCAAGTCATTGAACCTTTCTTTGCTTCTATTCCCTCATCTGTAAAATGGATATAATAATGCTTCCCAGCATTGCCGTGAGGTCAAAATGAGATAATACTTAAAGCACTTTGCAAATCTTAAAGAACTGTATAAATGCTAGATATTTTATTAAGTTTTTATTAAGAGAAATGTTTACATTTTCTATTTTTAAAATTAAATCAGGAAAGTCCTTCTAAAGTATGGTACTCATGTAATTATATAACTAAGGTCATTTAACTATTTTCTTTGAAGGAGAACACAAAATGTTATAGCTTGTACAATACGGCTTGTGATCATTATCCATTATCATTCATTTGCATTCATTGAGAATCTTATACATGCACAATCCTACCCTTAACATTCCAGGCCTGGATCACCTGTACGTTTATTCAGAAGAAATTAATGTCCAGAAAACTCAACTATAACAACAGCATCAAAAATTCACATTACTTTTAGTTCCTACATCACCACCAATGTCCAGGTGCCTTAAGACTTTGCCATTAAGTAAATTTCTCTATTGCTCAAAGCTTCTTCACTTGATCAAATATTTCCATTCTACTCCATCTTTGCTCCCTGACACCTGACAAAAAGCACGCAAGCCTTTCATTTATTTCCAACAAATAGAAAACTCTTCCAGTGAAGAAACGGTACTGTGAACAAGGGATTCAATTTTACTTCAGCATGGTAGAAATCTTTCAAATCTTTATGGCCACTTTATTTTTTTAAATAAACATTTTAATGAGTCTGAAGTTAAGTTAAAGGTGAAAATGTAATTCAATAGCTAGTAAAGGGAAAGAGAAATACATTAAATAATAATGTTTGTTAGTTCTTTTCTTTGGCAACATAAGATGTATTCAAACTGAAAGAGAGTCACTTTGGGTTCAATTTAAAAAGGATGTTCTCCAATCACCGACCATCTTCCCCCAGGCATATGGCTCTGGCCACATGCAAAATTCAAGTTCAAGAAAATTGGACATGCTTAGCAAGAGACATTCACCCAGAAAAATGGGGTGGGGGAGAGGGAACAATCTGACAGCTGTTTTAGAAAATGATTCTGAATTAGCGGAACTAAAAGAGATGAGACTGACACAAGCAGTGAAAATTAATTTTATGCAGTAAGAAATTATGAACTTCAGGGATAGATACAATGAAGTTACCTGAATATAAACTTTTAGTCTACCAAGCTATGCACAGCACATGCAAATTTAACCACAGGTCTTCTAGCTATTCAGACGTCAGAACAGAGCCTTGAGAAAATCCTGGTAGAGACAAGTTTTGTTTTTTTTTTTTTTTGGATCTATTACAAGGCAGTTTGAGGAGAAGGCAAGAGAGAAAAAAGTAAACACATAAATTGTGCCTGGATTTTTTAAAGTAGTAGCGCTCACATATCGAATTGTCTGATGTCACTTTGTCATGATAAACCTTTGTCCTAAGCATGCTGATGTCATTTAAAATATTTCTGGAACTCTACTTTGGGAATTACCCTTAGAACCCATGTTACTTTCTTTTTTTGCATCCCAGCTGGTAGTAAATCTTCATCCTTTGAAGCTAAATTTGGGTTTTGAAAACGGTCAAAAGTCACTCAAAATCAGGTATACCAAATAAGGTGGTTGATCAAGCTGAGAAGTCCTGGTTTGGGTCAAAGTTGACAGTGAGGTTAAGATAATGATTATGGTTTTCTTCTGTGGTTCAGGATATGTCTCTGAAGCCAATTTCAAAGAAGAAGCTTCAAAAACCTTTAGGGGCATTGGTAGAATTCACTGCCCAGAACACTACTTTGAACCAGAACACTCACCAAGATGCTTATATTCTGGATATGGGCTTTTGTTTTAGAGGGCAGTCACATTTTATATTCATTCTTTGTGCTTTTGGTCATTGTGTCATTAATACAGGCAAATCCTGGCAAAGAAACTCTCTACCAAAGGAGGTCAGCATCTGATTTGCAATTTATAGTCTTACAGAATTGTCAGGGACCCTGGTGTAATGGCAAGCAAAGTGGGACTTTTTTGCCATTTTTTTCTTTTGGAGTGCTTCTCAGCACTACAGCAATCAAGTGCCTTTGAGTTTTGCTTTTGTTTGAATCAAGACTCTTTGATTGAATCAAGAGTCTTTGATGACCAGCATAAGTCACAAGAAAGCCTAAGTCACATGAGTTTGAGTCACATGGTTGTGATGCCCTCTGTAGGCTGACCCTGAAGAAGTGTATATATACTCTGAGGTTAGCATTTTGCTTTGGGGCTCACTCACTGGAAGAGTGTTTGTGTGATTTGGCCAGACAAGACTCTGGGTAGCCATTAAGGACCCCCGCCCCTGCCCCTGCCCCCCCCCCGCCCGGCTTTGAAAACCCAGACGTTGGTGCTTCTCTTTCTGGTAATTATGTATGTATTGCTATGGACAGACAGTTAGAAGCCCTGTCTGCTGATTTGTTCTGTTTATGTAATTTCTGCTTGTAATTTCTGTTTGTGTTTTCTCTGAAGTTCAACGTACTGATTTTTTCCCCTGAACTAAGTGAATGATATATGTATGTTTAATTAAAGTGAGATCATAAACCCCTTAAGGTTGCTTTCCTTAGAAAAACAGATCAAAGAACCTGTGCTAGAAGCCCTCCTATGTTCTGGTGTTATTGGCCTTACACCTCTACAACAGCTGCAAACAGCATTGTTGTTACACCTGGGAGGTAAAGAAACTTGCCCATAATTACACAACTAGTATGTATCTAAGGCAGGACTTGAACCCAGGTCTTTCTGACTTGGAAGGTAGCTTTCTATCCGCTACATCCAGGACTAAGTCTTTGTAGTTCAATTTTCTCATGAGTACAATGTTCTTCCAATAAGCATTTATTAAGCGCCCATTATGTTCCAAGCTCTGTGCTAGGTGCTTTTCATATTTGGCATTTGGAAAGGGAGCATGTGTATGTCATGCAAATCATTCATATTTTCATTTTCTAATCTCTTCATTCCTTGATTCCACTGTTTCCTTAAGTCTCACCTCCTCTGTGAAGCCCTGCACAACTGATAAGAAACAATGTGTTCCTCCTTTCTCCCACCAATCACATTATTCCCTATATACTAAGATATACAATGTTTATTATGCCAGTCCCCATGCTTGTCTAAAAACATGTGATCCTCATTCTTCTCCATACGAATTCAGAGTTAAATTTTTAAGTCTGTGATTGTGAACCATTAGAGCAGGGGTGGGAAACCTGCAGCCTTGAGGCCACGCGAGGCCAACACGTTAGGTGCGGCCTTTTGACTAGGTCCGAGTTTTACAGAACAAATCTTTTATTAAGGAGATTTGTTCTGTGAAGTTTGGATTCAGTCAAAGAGCTGAACTTGAGGACCTAGGGGGCCACATCTGGCCTTGAGGCCACAGGTGTCCCACTCCTGAACCACAGAATGAGCATCCTGAAACTTTCAGCAGTTCCTGAATCTTGATGAATAGCTGCGGCATGGGAGAATCTATCTACACTTATACATTGGACAGCAACGATACAAAGGGTTTGCTCCAATCCTTTTAAGCTGTTTTCTCTGCTTATATCAACAAATGAACAAGGGCAGCTGGGTGATACAGTGGATGGAGTACTGGCCCTGGAGTCAAGATGACCTGAGTTCAAAGCTGGCCTCAGACACTTACTAGCTGTGTTACCCTGGGCAAATCATTTAATCCAAGTTGCCTCCTGCCCCGCCCCCCCCAAAAGAAATAAACAAAAAACAAGCAAACAGAAACCAATGAACTAAATTTAGAGAAGTCATGAAAATATATTAAGCTACTGAAATTAAATTAGGCAACATTTCCTCCCAGCTTCAGGTAAGTCGTTCTGCTTTCTGGAGCAATCCAACAATTTCTATCTTTCCAGGCAATTATGATTCTTCACACCTCTTTGGAAGCATCTCGTTAGTCCCTTACTTTGTATGATCACCAGAAGATTATTGTGACTGGCACCTTAAACCATAAAGCTGCTATGATTTCATCCATCTCACAGTTTACCTCTGATTTATTATCTCTTTGGGGAAGCGTTCATTCCTCCCAATCTCACAGAGTCTACCCACAGAAGTTTCCCTGCTGCTTTGCAATGCACCGTATCACTGAGCAGCTGCTTTCTGTCCCCCTGGCTGCCCCTATTCTGTTCTATGGATGGTTCGGGCTCTAACTCAGAAATGCAGACAGTGGCATCCACAGCTTCCCTGAAATGCATCCCAGACTGTCTTCCCTCCTTGGAATTCAGAAACAAATCAGAGCCACACTGAAGAATGAACATGTCAGGGATCCAGTTCTTTCTATATGATTATTTGATATTATTCTTGGTGGTTAACATGCAGAGCTGTAGAGTGCTTAACCAAGACAGCTTTCCTAAAATGAATTTTGGTACTGTTGGCTTATCTCTTTAGCCTAACTGCCCAATCAAGCAATCAGGAAACAATTAAGTGGCTTTGTACCGGGCACTGTTCTAGGGGATCAGGCCATAAAAACAAAACATGAAATAGTCCTTGCCCTCAAGAAGTCCACATTCTACTGGGGCTTACAACATGTTCACAAATAAATATGAGGATGTATACAAAATAATTGCAAAGTAATTCAGGGGAGCTGGGAATCAAAGCTCGAGATCAAAAAAGGCGTCTTGAAGGACAGCGCCTGAGTTAAGCCTTGAAGGGAATTAGAAGGAAAGAGGGAAAGCATAAATCCTTTCCAAAATATGTTCAACAAGTGGCCTTTAGGCCCCTGATTGAATAATTGAATACTTCCAACGATGGGGAGCCCATTAGTTTGGTTTATTTATTTTCAATAATCATTTTACTTATTTTTTCAATTATTAAGCATCACTACTTCTCAAGTTTCCATATGATACTGTATCAATCAGTTCTTTACCTACAAGTCACATTAAAAAAGTATGTCTGTGAATTATGTAAGTTATAACTAGTGTGAGATCTTACAGTACAACGATTTTTAGGATTAGGGGAAGAGAAAAGCTAGCTGGGGGAAGCTAGGTGTCACAGTGGATAGAATACTAGATCTAGAGTCAGGAAGACCTGAGTTTAAATCTAGTATCAGACACTTACTAACTGTGTGACACTAGGCAAGTCACTTAAACTTGATTGCCTTAGTTTTCTCATCAATACAATGAGCTGGAGAAGAAAATGACAAAACATTCTAGTACCTTTGCTAAGAAAACTCCAAATGGGAGTCATGAAGAGTAGGGCATGACTGAAACAACTAAACAACAGAAAGGACTAGCTGGCCAAAAAACAAAGATTACTTTCTCATAGATTTATATTACTTTATAATCATGAAGTATATTATATGGCATACTTTATAATATAATCAATGATATATAATTAGTGATTATCTGGTTCAATCCCTGGATTTTACCAATTGGGAAATCAAGTCCCAAAGAAAATAGATAGCTGACATTTATATAAGACTTTAAGCTTTGCTATTCGCATCACATAGCTTTGCTCATTTGAGCCTCACAGGAACCTAGTGAAGTGACTACTTCAGGTGTGATTATCATCATTTTAAAGATGGTGAAAGTAACATTCATAAAGAATAAACTATCTGCTTATATTCACAAAGGCAGGATTCACACTCAGGTCCCTCCTCACACCAAGTCTAACCCTCTTCCAACTATACCCAAGAATGCATGTCTAATCGATGCTAAAGTTGGAATTCAAACCCAGATCATCTGACTCCAAATCCAGCATTTTTTTAAACTACACCAGGCATCAGAGACACTCTCTTAGCACAAGTCTGTGGATCTACTGTGCTCCTTTGTCTCCTAGTAGTTGACTGAGCTCTTTTTCCTCTTAGGATGCTCTGGTACCTTACCCTACTCTTCAATATCCCTCTCCCTGAATCATGGCTTCCTTGTTCCCAACCCCACCCTGATATGTTTGCTTTTGATTTCCCAAGTTCTGCCTCTATTCATCCCTGGGAACTTGACCCAAGATCACATCCTTGATGAAGCCTACTGTTGCTTCCAGGGAAAGAGCTTCTCCTCTGGAAAATTCTTCAGAATGGCAGTCTTCTATTGTACCTAACACCTTTTGAGTCAACCACATTTCCTTCCACACTGGGTACTGGTGCTAGCTCTCTAAGCTGTTCTCATTTTCACACAATGAATAAGCATTAGACAGATGGCTCCAGAGAACAGTCTTCTTTAACACAGTGTAATTAGAAAGTATGGCAACAACTCGGCTATTTCCAGACTCTGGGTCAAGATGGCCACAATTAACAGATAATAAGTGGAACACTGCTCACTAGATTTTATTTGGATTTCAAAAACTGTAGACTAAATTGCCTCTCAGGTCTAGACAGCCAGTGCTGTGCATATTTTAAATGGCATTACAGACCAAGAAGGGGCAGGGCAGCATTCAGAATGATTTTCTGCTCAAGATGAGAGCAAATAGGTACTAAGTTAGTGTTAGCAAAGCTGGATAAGTTAAGGAGCCCCTCCTCCAAGCCGTCTGCTGCTTTCAAAGCTAGAGCAGGCTAGCTCACATTCTTACTATCTGCCTCAGATTTAATATAAATGGAAATCTAAGAAATGCCACATTGTAGCTCTTGTTTGTATATTTTGTTATCCCACCAATGCCTTTTGTTATCCCACCAATGCCGAATTACCTTCAGGTAGACAAAAGCATACCGTACAGTCAAATGGGAAAGCATACACACATACATGAAAAGCATAAAGTGGATAAAAGAGCATCCAATTAATATAGGCTGGCCAACATGGAAAATCTAAGCCTCCAAATCTCAAGCCCATTCCCCCACTAAGCCAATTTCTTTCATTGTCTTTGGGGAATTTTGTTGTAATAGTTTCCCGATCATTTTGGAACACAATCTGGCAAAGTGGGTAGAGGGCCAATTTTAGAGTAAAGAAGACCTGCCTTCAAGTCCTAACAGTTACATATACTAGCTGTATGACCTTGGGCAAAATCAGTCAACCTTTTGGTGCCACAGGCAACTTCCTAGTACTATAAGTTACAGATGAGCTGCCAGCTGTATCAGAAGAAGGAGTAATTCTTCTTACTTTGAGGATTTCCCTACAATAAGGAAATGACAGTTTTGGAAGAAAACAAAAGGACACACAAAAACATTGCATTTTAATTTGCATCATGTTTTATATACATACGTTTTAAACAAGCGAAAAGGAAACATTGGCAAGTGATGAGTTAATAACAGATTTTGGGTCTGCTACTATAAGGCTATTGACAAAGTGGTACACAATAAACATGGAGAACCTATTGGCTCAAATCCTCACTTCAACTTATGGCAAACCCAAGTTTAAAGAAAACAAATGAAAAATGACATGGAGGCAAAGTAAGAGCGATATTTTCAACAAATACCTAGGCTTACTTCAATCAGTAGGCATCATAACGTAGTAGAAAGTGCTCAGAACTGGGAATCTGAAGATCTGAAGGTCTTTAAGTGGAGTGGGACTGACAGCTTTGTTAAAGATGTCATGGAGAGGATTCTTATTTCAAGTATAGGTTAGATTCGAATCAAGATGGCCTCTGAGATCCAGTCCAACTATGAGTCCTCATGATTCAGGGATCTTAGCGCTAGTGCTGTGTGACCTTCGGAAAGTCCTGTGACCTCTCCATGTTTACTAGTTAACTGGATTAGAAGACCTCTCAAATCCAGTTCTCAAGATCCTTTCTCTTAACCATACAGTACAGTTGAAAGAGCATCATACTGAGAATAGGGAGACTTGGGATTCTATCACAAACCCTGCCTCTAATTAGGAATGTGACCTTAAGCATATCACTTAATCCCCTTTGTTTTGTCATCATTAAAATGGGAAGATCTGGCTTCTGGGTCACATAAACAACAAGGTGGCAGATTGGCTGCTTTCTCCAGACTCTTTTTACTCTCTAACCATTCAAAAAGAAGAATTATATACCAGATGTAGAGTATCTACAGCTGAATCCAAAGGATAAAGAAAAGGGAATTAAATGTTGCTACAAGGTAAGAGCCTTATGAATTAATACTAGATTATTCCAAACTTTAAAGCAGTAACTCAGAACTCCTCCTCTACCAGGTCGCACACTATCACAGAAAAGATACGACACGACTTAAAGGCCTCTGCTTGTGACAGATTTAAGGGCACTTGTCTCTCTCCCCAGTGGCAGAGACTCTGCAGCACATGCTCCCCATTCTTCTACCCTGCAATAAGCAGCAGATACTAACTGTGACTAGCCTAGGGAGGAAGAAGAGGGGTAGGGCAGTGAGCTGAAAAGTGGGTCCTTCTGACTGGGGTTGGCCTAAGTTTGGGAATCACCATGACCAAGGTTGAAGGATCCTTCCTGGTATACCTTCACAATGCAAAGAAGGGTATAGACTATTTTGGCCTTGCCATAAGAAGGAAAATGGTCTGCTGATGGAGATGAATTTATCCAATTTTTCTGGAAAGCAATTGGGAACTGTTCAGAAAGTGGCCACAATGTCTATACTCTATGGCCCATAGATTCTATTGTTAGGCATACAAGGAGAAAAATGGTTAAAAATAATAAAAACCTCATTGATAACAACAAATATTTATAACAGCATTTTCTGCAATAGCAAACAACTCAAAACAAGGTAAACACTGATAATTTGAGGAATGACTAAACCAATTGTACTATGTAAATACGATGGAATATTACTGCTCTTGAGAAACAGTGAATACACTGAATACAGAGAAGGCAGAACTTCACTGAATTGATACAAAATGAAGTAAGCAGAACCAGAACCAGGAAAGCAAAATACACACCATCCAAAACAATGTAAATGGAAAGACCAACAACAAAATAATTGAAATTGAATGCTACAGAATTATAATAACCAAATATGGCTTCAGAGGAGAGACAGAAGAAGTCATCTCCTTCCTTTATTAGTATTGTAGACTAAAGTTTGTCAAGGAAAGTTACAATGAGAAAATAGAACTTGGGCTGAGCCTTAAAGGATGAATATATTTCAAAGTAGAAAAGAAGGAAGATCCATAAGGTGGACCTCTCAACCATGATTTCAAAAGTCTATATTCTGTGTATTCTGCTAATTAGTCAAGAGACACTAAACCACTATGAATAAGTGATTGAAATGCTATAGGTGCCCTTTACAACCCCTTGAAACCCTAAGATCCTAGGTTAATTATTTGTATATTCATTGGGTTTTATGTCAGCTTTGCCTAAGAAATGATACACTGGCCTTGCAAGGCAGAGGCAAAACATTTTTATATAGCTTGTTAGGAAGAAAGAGGGAAGGATGAAAAGGTAAGAAGCACTTATCTTAAAAAGATTTATAGCAGCTTAGAAATAACCACACTAAATTGGAGAATATAGCATGAAAACCTCTCAATCAAGCATGGGCCACTTTCACTTTTAAGAGGATGGAAGATTAATATCACTACTTAAAATTCCCTGGAATTATTTTGGTTTGATATAGTGTTTTCCAACATCAATTAGTTTAATTTGGAAGTCTAATGATGAAGAATGAAAGTTTATAAATCTAAGCCTAAGGGATTCTGGGGAAAAAACATAAACCCCAAGGAAAAGCCTGAACTCACTGTGCCAGGAACCTTTGGTTTGGGTTCAAAGCATCAGTGACAATAGCCAAATAAAGCAGAACAAGGAGCTAACTGTGAGGACAGGGCAACTGCTGGACAAAACTGAAATGGAAAGGAGACTGGCATAAAAGAAAACACAAGATAAAGAGCCAGAGGCAGATCATTTTCCATGTCATGTCTTTGAAACATTTAAAAATGTTGAAAAGAAAGCAATGGGGGATTTATAGGCCATGTATCATGAGATATGGATCCTAGTTCCAGTCATTTAGTGTCCACATGTTCTTGGGCAAGTCACTCTCTGGTTCCAGTTTCTTTTTCTCTAAACTAGACTGTCATGGAAGGAAATACATGGGGCAGATAGGTGGTGAAGTTAGTGGAGCACTGGCCCTGGAGTCAGGAGGACCAGAGTTCAAATCCCGCCTCAGACACTTGACACACTTATTAGCTGTGTGACCTTGGGCAAGTCACTTAACTTCAATTGCCCTGTCTTCCTCCTCCAAAGAAAAAAAAAAGGAAATATAAAGTGGTAGGGCTCTGGTCCAACTCTGGGCATCTGGGAAATATTCTTCATCCCAAAAATTAGTACAGTGACCAAATGGACCAAATTCCATTCTAGCTCAAAATATTTTGATAAGGACATTATCCCATTTAATATTCTGCTTACCACATTTTCATCTTCACTAAAATATTTCAAGCAATCCCACAATGTTGCTGCTTTCGAAGCATGGTAGGAGTATAGCACTTTTAATTCAGTGCATTGAAAAGGACTTTTGAATGGTCTGAGAGGGAGTTAAATGGAGAAACACCAGGCTTTCCTATCTACTCTGACACAATATTTCAAGGCCCTCTGGACCATGCCGTATAGCTGAACTCTCTGTTGCCTCCACAAATTATAGCATTGTCTCTGTGACAATAAGGGCTGTCTTGCCTTCCCCTCCTCCCATGCAATCCCAGGATTTAACACAGTGCTTGGCACATAGTAAGCACTTGTTGAATGATTTTTCATTCATTCATTGACTTGTTATTTCAAAGACAGGTGAGAATAGTGAAGGCTGAATTAGTCATTGAAAGATTCATGAAAGAATTGGCATTTGACCTGGGCCTTAAAGTATTATGAAATGTGCCACAGACTTACCTTTGCAATACCTTATCTAAGGACCTTCATCTCCAACCAAGCCAGTCTTCTCCACCTATCCAAATTTCAACTGTACCTCAAGGATCAGATCAACTCCCAATTTCTCCATTATAATTCCCCAGACAGCTTGAACCTTTATAGATCTGTATCTTTTTTCTGAATTAAAATATTACTTACTGATGAACCCACATAATTAATAGCCTCTAATCTCTAATACTCTCTGTTCTTTAGCTCCCCATTTTCTCAACTAATCATCCAAATAGTCTAGTCTATTAAAATCTCTCCCTACTCGATACAGCCATAATATCTGTCACAGAAAACTAGAATTCTGAAGCTGTTAAGACTGCTGATCGGGGGGGCGGAGCCAAGATGGCGACTGGAAAGCGGTAACTGGCGTGAGCTCCCCACCAAGTCCCTCCAAAAACCTATGAAAAAATGGCTCTGAACCAGTTCTAGAAATACAGAACCCACAAA
>CM053622.1:576402541-576424980 GCA_028646595.1 Phalanger gymnotis
AAAAAAAAAAAAAAAAAAAAAAAAAAAAAAAAAGAATGATGTGGCTTACGTGACTAATATGAAAATGTGTTTAATAGGAATGGATGTGTAGAACCTATATTGGGTTGTATGCTGTCTTGGGGAGGGAGGGGACAGGGAGGGGGAAAAAATTAAAAAATTTACAGAAGTGAATGTTAAAAGTGAAAATAAATTAAATATAAAAAAGCAAAAAAAAAAAAAAAAGACTGCTGATCATATGATCCAACCTCTATCCAAAGTAGATATTCACTATATGGCACCTCTGAACTTTCATTATGTTGTATTGGGCAGAAAATTTCTAGTTACAGAGATCTCAATATTTAGATAGTCCATCATGTATTTGACACATCTTAACTTTTTGAAATGCTTCTTTTTATTCGGTCACAATCTTCCTCCCTGTGACTTCTACCTATCATTTTCTAACTGTTATATCTATGAAATGTCTACTCACTCTTCCATCTTTTAGTTTATCAACTATTTGAAAAACAACTAGCCTGCTTATTCCAACTGTTTTCCCCACCAAAGTCTTTTCTTCAAGTTAAACACAACCATTCCTCATATGGCTGCCTGTCTGGTTTTTTTTAATGTTTTATTGATGCTTTTAAAAAAATAAACATCATTCTCACTTCCCAATAATATCCACCCCATCCATAAAACCCTCACTCATAACAAAGTACATAGTTAAGCAAAACAAACAGACTCACTGACCATTCCTGAAAATATATGCCTGGTTCCACATTGGTATTTCACCAACTCTACGAAGAGGAAAAGAAGCATGTTTCATCAACAGAGATCTGGAATCAAAAATATGACCTTGTTTCCAATCCCCTCACCATCCTGGTCACTTTTCTGTAAACATTCTCTTGTGACACTGACTTCAGTTTATTATATTGTTGATGGTTTCCATGTATGTGCCTGCTCTGTCCCATTGGATTGTATTGCCCTCAGAGGGCAGTGGCTGTATCTTACTTAGACTTCTCTTCTAACACCTAGCACAGTGCTATTCACGTGGGTGGCGGTCAGTAAATATTTGTGGAGTGAATAAATGTTTGAGAAGGGGAAGAAAAAAGAGCTCAAACTTTTTGGCAGTTTTAACTGAACTTCCTTTGTAATGAACTGATGCAAATCCGAAACCTTTCCAGGGTTTTCCTTCCCTTTCCTGGTAAGCAGAATAGGGTTTTTTTGGGTGAAAGCTGGCATGCAAATGGATCTATTTATTCTTCTTCCTCATATTAATCCCTGTAAATAATTATATTCTCATTATCATATTGCCCCCAGAATTGGAAGGGACTACCTTATCGGAGCCACGTTGTTGTTTGCCCTTCTCTCCTGAAGAAGACCATGACATTAGAAGCTGATGCCATGACTGGCAACTGAATTGGACTTAAGTGAAGGAGGGCTATGCAAAGTCACCAGCCTCACTCTCTCCTCTGGAGCCATCTGGGTCCAGTGGCAAGATATAGATCAGTATGACAGGAGATGGCCTGGGATGCAGTGGGAGACTTTGGCCTTTTTAAGCCATACTTGAAAAAGAAATCCCCTCTACTATGTGATTAATGATTTCCTGTTGGGGGGGGTGGGAAATGTACTGCTTAAAATTTTAAGGATTTTTTTTCAAGTTGAAATCTGCTGCAACTTCTGTCCGTTGCTTCCAGTTTTGTCCTCTAGGGCCATGCAGAATAAGTATAATCCATCTTCAATGTTCAAAGTCGAAGAGAACTGTTAGGCCCCTCTTAAATCTTCTCTTCTCTAGGCCAAGCATCCCTAGGTCCTACAAATGATTTTTCAATGGTCTCTTGCCTCCCTTTCAGTGTTCTATCTACTTGTGGTGACCAATTCTACCTCACTTATATGTGTCATCTCCTCATACTACAATGTGAGCTTCCTGAGAGCAGGGACTGTCTCAATTTTCTTTTTTGTAGCCTCAGAACTTAACATAATACTTGGCACATACCAAATGTTTAGTAAATGCTTTTTCATTCATTCATTAATTTATTCGTTCACTCACCTTCATACACCCAAGGACTTCAGGCTATATGATGGATGTTCAAGATGTCCCATCTACACCTGTCTTCATAGTCATGCCATTTGCTCTAAATTTTTTGTCCATCCTTTTGCCTAGGAAAAGATGCTCTCACCTTTCAATTAGAAATGAATGCTCTAAGGATGTTAATTAAGAGATATTGTATAATTCATGTTACCTCTCTGAGCCTCTTTGGGTACAGTAAAAAAAAAAAGTATACAGAAGAGGGGACAAAAGGATCTCTAAGGCTCCTGTGTTTATGTAAGTCCCTCATTGCCCTGAAGCTAATTTGGTCCTGACCACAATCCTGGGAGGTAGGTGCTATTATTATCCCCATTTTACGGTTGAGGAAACTGAGGTGGGGTGAAATGATTTGCCCAGAGTCACTTAGTATCTGAGGCTGGATTTGAAGTTGGGTCTTCCTGTCTCCAGGCCCAAGGCTCTATCCACTGGTCACCTAGCTGCCCCTTAGAGATCTTCTAGAATAATCTCCTCACTGCACAGATAAGAAAATACCCTAGCCAGGCTAAGTGACTTGCTCTCAGTTACACAGGGAGTCCGCCAAGTTAGTGGAATGAAAATAATTCTTTGTGTGCTAAGAAGGTCTCTAGTTGATTTCTTATCTTTCTAGAACAAACACTAACTGGAGAAACCTAGAGACAACGTGCTCCTTCAAGGCTGTTTTGTCTTGTTTTGTTTTTTCTCTCTCTGTTTTGCACATTCATTCTTAAGCTTGACATCTGAAAGCCTGCTCCATTGCACAAGCTCTCTTGAATGCCTCCTCTGGCATTTTCAGGTCTTTCCCCAGACACTGTCCATAAGGAGCAGTCACCTGTATAGGCGAATGACAGAGAACTATTGAACTGTTCAGTCATCTGTACACTGTTAATTTCACAGGCAGCCTGCCTTTGTCACTACTCAGTCCATAAAAAAACCTCCTAATATTTAACATTTTTTTTTGAAAAAGAGAGCCAGTGAAAGAAAGAAATTGCAAATCTGTCAAAGAACTTACCAGCCCTGTTAAGAAACTCTCTCCAGAAAATTGAAGACACATAAGCCTTCACAAAAACCTTACAAATGGCAAAGAAAAATCTAAAGCAGCAACTCATGCAGAAACTATTTAATCAAAGAATAAAGACAATTATAACATCTGTTAATCTTTTGTGTAGGTTATAATTAGATGCTTCGGAGAAACACCCTTTCAAGGATGATCCTTTAACATCTGTTATGAGGATCAGCAGCACCGAGCAGCTCCTAAAACCACTGCTGCGCTTAATCGAGAATATCTTCAGCACAATAGGTTGGCAGAGGACTCCTGAAGGTGCCAGGAATGATGCAAAAATAAGGCAGGGCATCCCCTGACTCTGACTCAAGCAGTTAATGGAAGAATCTTGTTTTTAAAGCAACCATGTGCAAGGCACTCTGCAAAGCACAAGGGATACAAAAATATAAAGAGAGTGGTCTTTCCCTGAAGTAACTTACATTCTACTGGGGAGCCACAAAACTCCCACAAATACAATGCCAGAAAAATGAGGAGGGGAAGAACAGTGACAAATGTCCAGGGAAGGCGTTAGCTCGGAGGGGTGAGTCCTGGATTACAGGTTGTGTACTGCTTGAAGGCAAGAAAATACAGATGACAGATTTAGAGCAGGAAGAGACCTGAGAAGTCATCAATACTAATTCCCTCATCCTACAGGTGAGGAAACTGAGTGTGGCATTAAATTCAGCCAATGTCTAGTCATTCAGTTTGAGGGGAACTCTGACTCTCTTCTTCTCTTATATCAGAGATCCACTCCAACCAGTTACCATAATCCCTTCTGAAAGGAAGGGAAAAAAAGTAAAGGGGATTGGTAGAGGAAGAAAGAACCAAAGGTGGAGAAAAGGGGCAGGTTGAGATCCAAGTAAACATATCATCATAGTATCATAAATTTAGACTTGAAGGAGAATTCAGATGTTGTCAAATCCAATCCCCTCATTTCACAGATGAAGAAACTGAAGACCAGAAAATTCAAAAGATTGCCCAGGATCACATAGCTAGAAAAATGCATGAGGGAGATTGAAACACGAAACAAAAGGACAACCAAGTCATAGAGAGGAAGAGGCAAGGGAGGAAGGCAGATAAGAGGAGTAGAATGAAACTCAGCACTGCCATTGATCTCACCCTACCTCATCTCAATCTCTGATTCTCCTGCTGATGCCAGAGATCATTCATTGCAAACTGCAGAATTTTGCATTTTTGCCAAAAAGATATGCATAGAGGACAAAGTTAAGGGCATCCTATAAACAGATGTAATTTGTTGCACAATGAAAAGCCTCCACATATGGGGATAATATAACAGAAAGCACTCACTGCCCAGGAGGGCAGGGCAGCTTCCCAAATGGTTAGTTCATGCTAAAGAGATTGGTTTATGCCAAAGTTATAGTGAATCATTGTAGTTCTTTGACAAATTCAAGAAGTGATTCACAAAGGGATTAACAATCGCTCTGTCCTAACAACTGGAAACCACATTTCTAGCATTATCAGCCCTCAGTTCTCTAAAGCTGTCCCCTTGGGTATTGGCACCCATCAGTAGTAACAGATGGGGTATCTCCAAAACTTGGACAGCTTCTTCAGTGCCTCCAAGTGAATCGTCATGATGTTCTTGGTGATATAGGATCCAGCTTCTCCAGCAAAGGTTATTCTATGATTCAAATGACTGGTATTTCTCTGGTCCATCTGGGAACAATCAGGGGTTTTTAACCTTTTTTGTTAAGGTCTGGATCCCTCTGACACTCTCAGGAAGCCTATGGACTCATCAAAGTGTTTTAAATGAACAAAATAAAAATGCATAGAACTACAAGTGAAACCACTTATATTCAAATAGTCATTACCATTTTTTTAAAAAGATAAATTGATTGACCTGAGGTCAAGAGCCCTTTATCTACATGGTCAACTACCTAATTTGTTTTGTGCTCCTCTTAACTTTTATATAAAAATATTTTTTGCCAGCAAATAAAAATGCATTTCATATTTCTTTCTTTCTTTTGTTCTTTCTCCTCTTTTGTTTCTTTCATTCACTTCATTCCTACAACTCATTCAACAAGTATTGATTGAGCTCCTATTTGGCAGTCTTCACAAACACGGGTACGTATGCGGCCCTGAAACTAAACAGGTTCTCTCCAACTCATAAGATAACGCGGGTAGCTTGCTGAAAACAATGCCAATTAGCCTTTTGATATAATTCCATGAGAACTGGTAGGATGTTAGCTTTCCAACAGCATTTGATATAAGGGATAGTGTTTGATATAAGGATATAAACTAGTGTTTGATATAAGGGAGCCTACCCATGTGTGGAAAGGCAGTGTGGTACAGTGGAGAAAGCAGTGAATGGAATTTCAGTTCTGGTCCCAGCTGTCAATAACTACCTCTATAACGCTGGGTAAGTCCCTTTACTTCTCTGGACCTCAAGTTTCTGTGCCTGTAAAATGGGTGAATTGGACTAGATGATCTCTAAGGTCTGTCTGGCTCTCAGATTCTATGATAATTATTCATCATTAAGTGCATGCCCAAGAGAAGAAAAATTCACGGTAAATCTCTTATAGCACTAAGGAAGGGAAAATAAATTTCCATTTAGAGTGAGGTTCACAGAAACTTTGTGGGCAGATACTTTTATAACCTGCCCTTTCCTGCCTTACTAGTCTTTTTACATCTTACATCTTCTGCATCCTCTTCAAAGGTAATGAACCTGACTGCCTTGCAGTTCCTTGAATGAGACACTCCATCTCTAGATTACAAGAATTTTCAGTCTGTCCACCACCCTTGGAATGCTCTCCCTCCTCATCTCTGCCTCCTAGATTCCCTGACTTTCTTCAGATCTCAGCTACAATCTCACCTTCCAGAGAAAGCATTTTTTAAAAAAATTCTTCTTAATACTAAAGCTTCCCCTTTGTGAATTGTCCCCAACTTAACCTGTAGGTGTGTGTATGTATATTAAGTATTATTATTGTTTGTCCTTCATTCTCAAAGAGGACCACTGATGTCAGGAAAGTGATTCATGACTTGCAAGTGAATTGGATTTAAGTGAGGCAGGGTTGTACAAAGTCACTAACCTCACTCTCTATTCTAAGAACTATCTGGGTCCAGTGGCAAGATATAGATCAGTACGACTGGAGATACAGATATAGATAGATATAGATCTTATTTGTTGATATCTGTTTTCATGTTGTCTACATCATTAAACTGTGAGGTACTTGAAAGCAGGGACTATCTTTTGCCTTTCTTTGAATCCTTAGCACAGGATCTGGCATATAGTAGGTGCTTAACAAATGTTTATTGACCGAATGGCCAACAAATGGAAGCTGATGCAGATGGAGCCAAAGCAGGTTTTTGTTGTTATTTATGTTGGTTTCATTTGCTTCAGCTGTTGTGGTAGTTGAGGGATAGTATGTTCTTTGCATTTCTTATCTGATAATAAACTACCAAGAACCTTAGAGCTCAGGGTTCAAATCAAAACTAATTAATAGATTTTAGTGAAGGCCCAAAGCCTCCTTTTGGGACCTTGGCTCTTAATGACCCATCCAGGTTCTTTAGCTGCTTCTAAGAAAACTGAGCCTGGAGAGGAAAGGGTACAATTTCCCACTTTACCCTAGTGGAAGAGGGATAAAGCTATTTTAAAAGGTTGAGTTTGTAGATTGTCTTTTTTTTTTTTGTAAGTTTCACCACAACTCAACAGGAATATTAGAAAATGACTTAACCAGTACGACTTTAATTCATTGGCCCTAGAATTTGAAATGAAACATAACTCAGTTTAATAAGGCCCTCTGCTGACCATCTCTATAATGACAACTTACAAAGATGTACTCAGACTTCCAAGTGACTTTATTGTAAGTACATACAATAAATAGTAAGCTATCTTGCATTTTTTATTATATAAATCAGGGGAGAAAGAACTATGGAAAAGAAAATGAGATGGGAGAAGGAAAAATGTCATTCTGCTTATTTATCTATTCATAAAGTCATATTACATTATTACTTGCTTTTTCTGATAAACTATACTAGGATATCAACAGTACACTGAAATAAAGGTGAATTGCATTTATTTTTACTTAAAAATGACCTAAACATTGATGGAGCCACACAAGAGCAAATTATGAATGCTATTTACCAGCTTGCTATATCTCTACATTGGTAATTAACTATAATTAGAGTTAGAGAAAAATTGTGCATCAGCATCCAAATTGCAACTGTTGTAATATGTAATAATTAACTCTTTCTGCCTATGTCGTATGATGACTAACAAAAAAATGGAGTACATGGTTAACGGTAGAACTGAACAATTTGGAGGAGAATGAATTATTAAAAATCAATTAGTCCTAACGACAGAACATTGTTTGAGGTATATCTTTTGGGATAGCCTGTGTTAGGCTCTTCAGTTGCAGAATCAGGTTAAATCAATCCTGTAGCATTGCATAAAAAGCCTATCAGAGCCCCAGCTCAAGAGTAGCGTTTTTGTGCGCTGGGCTAGCGTTTCAGCATTAACAGCTATGCTTTCAACTCCTAATGTTTACCTGTCCTTTTTATTATCCAAGCTGCCATTCACAAGATCCAAACCATTTCCAGCCCATGCAAACAAAATTGGTTTGGGATTTCCCTCTTGAACCCAGCCTACTGAGCTCACCTAAGCCATCGAAATTTTACTCAAAGAAATCATTATTGCCAAAAAAAAAAAGTTACTTTCTAGCATGAGAGACTTGTTTTCTTGCCTTGAAAATATAGATTAATTTATGTAACAACTAGGAAGGATCTCATGTAATTGAGGCTTCCAAAGCCCACATGATACACTTCATTAGACAAGTGTGTATTGGGGCATTGTAAATGCTATGGGTAATGTTCTACATATCCTGGAGATTTATTATTTCATCTGTAAAGAAAGCACATTTAGGAATCCTGAATTCCACAGGCATCAACTTTGTAGATTTAGGGAACCAGAGAAAAACAGGGCTACGAGGTCCCTCACATTCTGCTGGTTCAATGCCTTGCCACAAACAAACTTAAACAGACCCTTTCCCTTTATCTTGCTCTTCATATCTATGAGCAGAAAAATTCTAGCTCTTTCCCTCAGAAGGCTATTCTGGAGGTTAACCAAACAATCAACCAATGTTTCCAATTGTTTTCACCTAAATCCCCTGAATCCCTGAATTATAATCTTCTTCCACTCTGAGCTCTGTTTACAAATGCCAGGGCCTGCAATGCTAGTGTACTTACTTGTTCATGTTTATCCATAAACTTCAGCTAATTTACATAAAGTTTCATGTCTGATTTTTTTTTAAGTATCAAAGAGGAAAGCTTTATTCTTCTTTACTATTAGGAGAGAGGTGGGAGGAGTGAGGAGCAAACGGACTGGACTTTACATGTTACTGAAGGATTCAAGAATCTGGATCATTGGCATTGGCTCAGTGCCAGCTCATGAATTTCAGCCTGACTCTTAGAGGTGAGCCAAGGTCAGGTGATCCTGCTAGTACAGCACTGAAATTATATAGGGGCAGAAACCTGGGAATATCAGTGAATCATAGTGCACTAGGAATGAAAGAGACCTCATCATGCATCTAGTCCAACACCCACCATCTAGTCCAACACCTCGTTTTACAGATGAGCAAATTGAGGGCGAAGGAAGTTAAGTGACTTTATCAGGGTCAAATGTCTGGCAGATCTAGGGCTACAATTCAGTTCTCCTTATTTTAATTGCAATTTCTTTTGACATCACTGCCGTTCTTCTCATGCATAAAATATCCTGTTTTCCAGACACTAAAAATTTGGAGTTTTATGTATATATCTTGGATTCAACAGTGGGAAGTTACAAAAGTTCAATCAACTGGCACTCAAGAAGCATTTGTTAAGTGTCTGTTATTGCCCAAGCACAGTGGCAGGCTTCTACCCTAGGTATATACACTCTACAGAGGAAGATGTACATACATATATGTGTATATGTATTATATCTATAATATTATATATGTATTATATATAATACATATTCACATATATACATATACACACATATATGTATATATACACATAGAAAATATAGGCAAGGTCATAGGGTGGGGTGGGAGGAGAAAAATGCAGCTTCTGCTCATAGGCAACCCAGTGGAAAAAGAAAAGTGGGGGAAACCTTTCCCTTACATAAACTTTTATGTAAAGAAAGGAAAAAGGGGTAGTTGGCATGGGACTAGAAATTAGTCACTGAGTTTTGCTACTACAGAAACTCAGTTTATAAACAATATAAACTATGTGGTTCAAAACTAGAGTGTGATAATACATTAGAGCCTCACTAAAATGCCTTCCCCTGGGGCCATGCCATGGACTACCTGATAGGTGAGACCACCAAGTAACAAACTCCTTTTGATACTTCAGTAACTAAGATCCCTTGGATTGGGCCCAAAACAAAGCTACCTTATACCCACTGGAATTCTGCTCAATAACAAAGAATGCTATACTGAGGGGCACCAGTGTGAAAGTTTTGCATTTAGGATATCTGTCATTTGAGTGCCTAAAACTACTCACTTGCTCATTTTGTACCCTATCAAATTTGAAGGGTAAGAACAGAGGTATCCCACTGTTTGGCTGAAAACACAGAGAAGGACAAAAATTACATGACAGTGGCCCTATAAAAGGGTCCAGAGTAAAGCTTCCTCATTAAAGAGGCTGAAAAGTGCAATAGAAAGGATGCTGGGTTTGGACTTAAAGAACCTGAGTTTGAACCCCAGCCCTATCATGGATTACCCATGTGGCCTTAGGAAAGGACACACAAACTCCCTGGGGATTCCTTCATCTGTAAAATGAAAGGGCTGTACTAACTGACCTCCAAGGTCCCTTCTCACTTCAAATCCACAGTCTCATGATCTTCTGTGTAATATAATGGATACATTTTTTTTTTTTACAAAGGAGGCAATATTAAGTTACAGGCAGGTCCCATACACCTACCCAACTCACTTTTTTTTCTGAATTTCAAATACAAAAATGAAAGACTTAACTGACAGCCAAACGAAGGGGAGTCTAGATAAACTCTGGTCCCTCACTCTGCTCAGTCACTAAAATCAGAGAAGGGACGATCTCAGAGCTCCTTTCCAGCTCTCACATTCTGTGAGTCTGTAATAGAGAAGGTAGCACGTGAGTTCTTTAACTTTTGTGATGGCTTGACTTAGCAGATGGTTTCAGGAGCCAGCTTATGTCTTAGGGAATGAGTCATGGAGATAACATGCTGAAGGTAACAGGCATAACTACTTCTTGCCAGTCCACACAGTAACGTTGGCAGACCTTGATCTAAATTTTAGTTAAGTGATGATTTGCTACTGTGAGCAAATGATAGGACTGTGGAGGATAAGGGACAAACACTACTGCCTAGAGAAAGAAGGGGGACGCCTTTGCATCTCCATTTAACAGAACTGACAGAATTTCAGTCCACACGAATTACAAGAAAACACCCTTGTCAAAGAGCCATGGTGTTCATTCAACAATAAACACTACTTAGCTGGCTGACACACACTTTCCCACTCTCTATAGATCAGGTCACCTTGGGTGTGGGGGTGGTATGTGGAGAAAATGAAGGCATATTTAAGAGAAAGAAAAGTCTTAGCCCACGTGGATTTTGCACTTGTAAATTGTGTAACTTTTCAGAGATACAATAACAGCTAACTAATCCAGAGGATGAAAAGACCATTTAAAATTACACTAGAAGCCCAGAGAAGAAGGAGGGGGAGGGGGGAAGCAACAACTCAGTTCTTACAGGAATGGTTTCCATTTCAAGACATTATTTATATCCTACCAGAAATTCCCTGAGTTCATGAGGGTGAAAAACAACATCAGCAACAACCAATATAGATCTCTGGATGGTTCATCATAGCCAAACTCCCTTATGAAGGGATTCTTTCCAAAACAGAGTAACTCACTCACAAGGACCCAAGTTAAAAGGTTATGTTTTCCCAGTAGAGAAACTAAAGGATCATCTTCCCATTTTCTCTGGTTATACTTTAGAGGTCAATCTAACAATATTTTGGAGTGGGTTTCCCTCCTCCCCTCCAAGCCACCGTTCTGATGGGAAACGTAGCTATCTGCCATCCTATTAGCATGTGTTCTCTGTCGTGCCAGTTATAAGAGACAATGAGTATTCCATACCTAAATCCCGTTCAACTTTAATGCTGTAATTACTGAGAACAACTGCATACTTGCTGTGGCAGCCAGGGAAAGCCTGGAGAAATTCTCTAACCTAATCATATCACTTTAAAAGGAAAGCAAGCTGTACAAATAAGATAAACTGTAAGAACAGGGGTTAGGGTTGGGGGGGGGGTGTTAAAGAGAGAGAAAAAATCCTTACTTGTAGTTAGTTCTTCAGTCAACACATGTCACAGTCCTGGAGATATTAGAATTGCAAGGGCTCTCACCAGCTTAAAAATTCTCCGGAGTTTATCTTCTGTTTATTTGTGAAACTTTAAGAGGCTGTGGTTATAGCAGAGCAGAATAAGTTCCCCAGGACATCCAAAGCGCCCACCAAGTTCTCCAGAATGTGCAGAGCAAGTTTGCTGAGAGTTAGTTCCTTCTGCTCTTCTGTAGTTGTTCCGTACTTGTAAATACAAGCTCTGTGGACAAAGTCCCAAATGACATCACTGGCAGCTGCATATTGTTGAGTCTTTATTAACTGACTGTCAAAAAGAAAGAGGAGAGAGAGGGAGAGGGAGAGAGAGAGAGACAGAGGAGAGAGAGAGAGAGAGAGAGAGAGAGAGAGAGAGAGAGAGAGAGAGAGAGAGAGAGAGAGAGAGAACAACCTATGTGTATCTTTCCTACAACAGCAAAACCGACATCATGGTGTGGATTCCAGTTATACATATGTAAATAATTCTATTGATTCCATCTATCAGGGAGCTGCTTTTCTTAGGTCAAACCCATTTTCATGAGAAAGAAAAGGATAATTGCCTCCTCCAATTTACAAGCTATGAGCCCAAGACTGAGAAGAAAAAGTTTGAAAGCTTAAGGAACAACCTGATAACTTATTTGCCTCCACATTTCAGACATTCTGTTTCTTAAAAAAAATTTGTAGATTTACAAATACATGAATTTCTTTTTGTTATTTGCTTAGAAGATATACCCCACATGCTTCAAATGGATGAATGGGAATTTATGATCCATCTATGTTTTCTAGAATTTAGAGTTTGCTGACTGATGATCAGTCAGATTCATTTTCATACAATTTTGACTTGGAAGGGACTTGGAGATCACAAGATCGTAAGCCTAAAGGGACGTTAGAGGTCATGTAGTCTGATTTCTTTATTTTACAAATGTGGAAAAAGAGACCTAAAGAGGTTAAACAATTTAGCCAAAGTTACACAGGGTATGCATTGCAGAACCAGGATCAGAACCTAGCTTCAAAGTGCTGTGCACATAGTAGGTGCTTAAGAATGTCTTTTTTGGAAATGTATGAAAGTTCACCTAATCCCGTCCTCTTACTGGTGAGGAAACATATCCAGAGAGTGGAAGCAACTTTGTTCACAGTTACACAGCTAATAAGCAGCAGTCAGGATTTGAACCCTAGTCTTTGGATTTTAAATCCAGAATTCTGCCCTCTACAACACTTTACTTTTTTTTTTTTTTAAGAATTAGCAGCTGGTTTAATATATTATATCTATTGCTATATCCATGTTACATCCATTTCTTCTTTTTTTTATCCCATATTCACTTGCTGATAGCCACCTATCCACCCCAATAGAACTGTCCCTTGTGACAAAGAAAAACAACAATTTAAGCTAAAACAACTGACACAGTCCTGAGTGACATAGCATTCTGAACCTATAGTCTCCCATTTCTCCATTGAAGGGGTATAATCACTGCATCAATATAGCAACTCTTCTTGTCAATGTGACTGCTAACCTAATGCTTCCTTTTAGGTAACTAACCATCCCTGATCCCTAATCCCCATTGGCTGAAACTCCAAAGTACTACAATTGTCTGCAAGGCATCACAAAGTTTGCTTTGTTTTTTAACCCAAACATTTAATTCATTTCTATGAAGAGGAAAAAAATCACTAAATGTATTAATAAATTCAATCTTATACTCCTTCCAGACAGCCTGTCTATATCCTGTCCTCCAAACAAGATAAACACATTTCCACTTTCATACTTTTATTCACAGTAGCCTCCTCCTGGAATGCCTTCTTCTATTCCTTTCTCTCCATCAAGTTCCCAACTGACCTATAAGGCCTATGCCAATCCCCTTCTACCAAGGAGCCTTTCTTGATTCCCCACCCCACAATGATTCCCCTCCACTTTAGAGAACTTAATGATTCTATAATTATCATTTCACACATCATATACTGCCTTGTAGTATATTCTCTCTGTCTCTCCCTCTGTCTCCCTCCCTCCCTCTGTCTATATCTCTCACTGTCTCTGTCTCTCTCTCTTTCTCTCTCTCTCTCCCCATCTCTTCCTCTCTCCCTTTCTCTCTCCCTCTCTCTCTCTGTCTCTCTGTCTCTCTCTCTCTTTCCCCAATTAGTTTATTGGTAGCTATGTCCTGGACTTCTGTATTTGCAGGAATTATAGCTTTAGAGCTGCAAGCACAGAAGTAATCTAATTCAACCTCCCCTTTTCTCTGGAAACTGGTCAATAAAGGCAAAATGATTTGTCCAAGGTCACACAAATAGCAAGAAGTACAGCTAAGAAGGGAAGCTATGTCCTCCAACTGCAAAGTAAGCACTATGCTCTCATAGCCTCTAGCACAGTGCCTTTCACATGGTAGGTATTTGTGGATCATTTAATTAGAGACTGATTTAATGAAAACTTTGAGTTTATTACAATATTTTCACTACACAATTGATAAGGTAAGAGAGTAAGATCTTAAAGACAACTTCCAAATGAATTGTCATTCATCTATAGAGTAACAGTTGGAATAGATGGCCCTAAGGTTCCTTCCAATTCCATAAAATCTACGATTTTATACTTATAGGAATAGGAATTAGACCTCTGATTTTATTTGTCAGGAACTTTTGGATGAAAAAACTCAAGTAAGGAAGGTTGGCACCTTTTCTGGAACTTGAGGTCTTAGAGATTGCCTTGGGCACTGAAAGGTTAATTAGTTTGCTCAGTGTCATATAACAGCTATGTGTCAGAAGTGGTTCTTGAACTCAGGTCTCCCTGGCTTCCAGACCAGCTATTTAGCCACTATGCCCTACTGCTTCTTGTGATCTGATAATTGTATGAAATCCTGGTTACACTTTTTGAGGTTATGTTCAGGACAAAAAAAATCACCCACTCATTTACTGAATGCCTACTAAATGTAAGTCCATCCCTCTTTTATGCTAATTGAGAGATCATTTGAGAAATCTTTTAGATTCTACTTCCCCCCAACCTTAAAGTTTGATTAAAGTTGCTATAAGAACATAAAGGAATTCATTTCAGGGATTGCTGCTGGACAAGCAGAGATTTAAGATAAGACTAGCTCATACTGCTTTAGTCCACTTCACTGAAAGTTAACAAACAGTGGAGAAGATGTCAGAGAACTTAAGAACGTCACACATTTGGTTTGTTATAAGACATTAAGGAAAAGCTCACAGAGAAGATAGTGAGGGAGCCAAACCTTCTGTACTCCAATGATTAATTTTCATTCAAGGGGAACTTGGGTCAGCTGAAGGTCAGTGATTGAGAGTCAATGAAATGTTGTCATGGTATACTCCTCCACTCTTGAGAAGGCTTTCTGTAGTGGGAATCACAGGCATAACTATGGATGTGATCTTATGTTTCTTCTAAGAAAATGAATACCAACAGAAACAGAGAAAAACTAGGTTTCACCCAAGGAAAAGTGATTTTTCAGGAGAAATTTTCATTCATCTAGAGAAAACATCATAACAAATCCTTATCTTGCTTCACAGTGAAAACATATCTTGTGTCTATTAACATTTTTAAGAAAAAGAACACAGAGCCCATATCACTTGCATGCTTTCGTAGGAAGATGTCTCTCCTGCATTCTATTTCAATACATATTTGTGGCCCTTTACGTATGATCAAGATTGGACTTTTTGAAGTGAAAGTTAAATACTCATACTTCAAGATAATAGATGTCCTCAACATTAGAAATTTGATGTAAAAGGTATGGAAGTAAGAATAATTGGAGTGGTAGCACCTTTACCTTGTTTGAGGTGATCATTAAAGGTCTTGCCCAAATTATCTTCACTTCCTATGATCCCTAAGCCCCAACCTTTCCCTTCTCTTTTCCAAGTTCCTTCATTTCTTCATTATTCTGATTGCTTTCATAACACTCTCTGAAGACTTTCCAGACCAGAGAGCATGCATAGTCTGCTGGTCTGAAGCTCAGAATCATAAAACAAGAAACTAGAGCATCCATTGTCCAAAGTTCTGTCATTTTGAGATGGGATACTCAGAAAAGACAATCACTGAGATCCCTTTCAGCTCTCAGTGTCTCTCCTTCTGCAATTCTGACATGGGCCGTGACTTGATCTGTACAGTTATCCCTCCCACATTGCAATTTTCTGCATCACGGTTTTGATAAATCATGCATGGGTCAGCATAAGAAACTAAATGGGAATGGGCGGGGGGGGAGCTTTGCAAAAGCTGCAGCTGACACATGAAGACCAACAGATGACAGAAAAAGTTCATAAACTCGGAAATGCATAAATATATGCATAGTAGTATATAATATCAACACATTTTATCTTTTAATACCACAATAATTCAGACTTCTCTGGTACAAAAGGAGGGTCAAAAAACTTTACGAGGATTTTGCATATGCCATACCCCTTAACCACAGTGATGTGGAAGGGATAACTGTACAGTGGTCAAGGTCTTGCTGAGAAGGGACTGAATAAAACACGTGACCAGGATGACCACTATGTCATTGGGACAAATTATCTGCAATTGTTGGAGGCCAGTCCTAGGCATGAATTCTAGCCAGATCTCTTCACACTTCTATGTGCTAATTTATTTATTGTTCCTCCCCCTAAATGTGGTATTTTATAGGGAGAGGCTCTATGAAACTCCAAGGATTATAAATGCTGAAATGCAGACTGTAGACCTTTAAAGTGAGTTGAATAGCATCAAATAGTAATTAAAACCATGTGGCCGGCATGAAAATATTCTGTTCTGATTCAAGCATACCAACAGTATAGCACATCAGCAGGGATTCAACAAGGATTTAAGCTTCAAACCTTTTCCCCTACCCCCTAAATATGGCTTGTTACTACACCCTCCTCTCTTTCTGCTATCCCGCAAAGTTTTTCCACAAAGGTCTCTGCTTTTGGCTTCAAACTACGGGGCAATGAAAATGGGAATCAAACCCATGGGATTTATCTGGATTCATCAGTACAGATGAAGTGTAGAGATACTTTCCAACATCTCAGAATGAAGACCAGACCCATTAGGATCAGGTAAAAGGGCTGGTAGTCCAAAATTCCGTATGGTGAAAAGAGAATACTGGGTTTGGAGTTAAGAGTTAGAATTTTAACTATGTTACTTATTACCTATGTGACCTTGGGTAAATCTGTTGGGGATTGGACTAGAAACCATTGGAACCAATGGACTTTGAAATACATTTTAACTCTAAAGCTATGATTCTCTGAGGCAGTGTGATTTAGATAGAGTGATGGATTACTGTGTGATCATGGGCAAATTGTTATAAACTCTCACCTCTCACTTTTCATCTATAAAATAAGAATGGAGAGCTAGCTTCAGCATCAGGAGGACCTTGGTTCATGCCTTGTCCTGCACACATACTGGCTGGGCAACTCTGGGCAACTCCCTCAACCTCCCAGTGCCCAAGGCAACCCTCTAATATTGTATGTTTTTGAAAAGCTGCCAGTCTCCCTTGGTACAGGGAGTTTATCACTGGGAGATCTCAACAGAAATGATATCATAGATCCTACAAACAGACAAAACTAAATGGAGATAACAAACCCGGAATGTCCTTATAGAGATGAAATGAGGTATTTAAAGTGACCTGCAAAACTCAGTGTAGAAATGTCCATTATTGTTATTTGCCTCCCAATTACATGAGAAGCAGCACAGTGTAGTGGAAAGAATATTAGAAGTGCAATCAGAGGACCTGGGTTTAAATCCCAGTTCTGCTATGCTGCCCCTGTGACCTTAGAACTGCATTTCTCTTGGTCTCAGTTTTCTTACTTGTAAAATAAGGATGTTGGACTAAAAACCATTAGGGTTCCTTTCTAGCTCTAATTCTATGATACTATGATCTCTGAGACACTGGGACACCTGTGTGCCTACCAAATATACCGAAGATAAAACTTCTCCTAGGCCAGGAATCAGTTCAACTGTCTACCCACAGTGGGCAGACCCCTGTCTCGGCATGATTGAGAGACACTGACAGAAGATACTTTTCCTGTTCTGGAGGAGTGTAAAAATGTTCCCCAAGATGTGTAATGCATTACAGGTTCCTTATCATTTTTATGTAATAGATCCCTTTGTAAGTATGGTGAATCCTATTGACCCTTTCTCAGAATAATGTTTTTAGATTCATTAAATAAAATACATAAGATTATAAAGTAAAACAATTGTACTGAAATAAAGATATTTCCCTTTCAGATTCACAGACCTATTGAAACCAAGGACCTCAGGTTAAAAAAACCCTGCATTAGTATGTGAACACAGATCAAACACATTAGCATAGATTTTTATATTAAATTGTAAAAAAGCTGAGCCTTGATAGAATGGATTAAGTTTTTGTTTTATATTCTGAAAGACAGAAATAAGAAATGTCTAGGGCAGGGTTGGGGAATCTGTGGTCTCAATGCCACATGCCGCCTTCTAGGTCCTTGGGTTCAGCCTTTGGATTGAGTTCAAGTGTTACAGAACAAATCCTTTTATTAAGGGGATTTGTTCTGTGAAGTTTGGATTCAGTCAAAGGGACACACTTGAGGGCCACATGTAGCCTCGAGGCCGAAGGTTCCCCCCACCCCCTGAACTATAGAGCATATAGTCCCAGGTGAAGTCAGTCAACAAATATTTTTTTAAGTACCTACTATATTCCAGGCACTGTGCTAAGCACCTGGGATACAAAGAAAGCCAAAAGATGACCTCTGTTCTCAAGGAACTCACAGTCTAATGGGAAAGACCACATTCAAACAAATATGTACAAATAAAACCTATGCATGCAACATTAATTGAAGATAATCAACGGAGAGAAGGTACTAGGGAACAAGAAAAGGCTTCTTGTAGTAGGCTTAGCCACGACTTAAAGGAAGTCAGGGAAGCCAGACAAGGAAGAATATTATAATACTGAATAGCTAAAAGATAGGATGAAGATACTGAGCATCTGTAGGATTGGGTGCAAGGTTTCTAGAGGACCAGCCGGAGAGCTACACTGAAAGAAAGAAGGGTTGCCAAAAGAAAGTGGGGGCCATGGAGTAAGAAATACTTCTCCAGGGTCCTCCCTGGGAAATGGGGTGTCATCTATCCACTGTTCAATTGGTTGGAAGTGGGTTAATGTTGCTAAGACACTTTAAGCGTCTTGATGAAAGGCAGTATATAAGTATAAAGTATCATGGCTGAGGTGGAGTATTTTATTTCAGTCTTCTTATTGTGTTGTTGACAATGCATGCTGTAAGTTTAACATTTTTAACTACTTTGCTAGACCCAAATAAAGGGGCTGGTAGACTGAGGGGGTTCAGGGAGAGGATGCATAATCTCTGTTGGCTTTGATTTTGCACATATCTAACACACAATGTAAAAGTCTAGTTGTGGCAAGCAGGAGCCCGACAATTCTCCTGTTTGGATTTATATAAATTCATTAGACTACGGGAAACAGGTTACATTCCTTTTAACCTGAGAACAGAGTCAGCTTGTAACTAGACGCTGAGGGCTGCAGAGCTGGGAACATCAGTCTGTAAATTGAGAAAACAACTCAGCTTGAAATGTATAATTGTCTAAATGAAAATGCCCTGCATTTATATTTTCACAAGACACTTAAGAACATAATAAAATCAGAGATAGCAGAAAGGGGCTGCGGAAAGGAAGGGACTGATCCATTCATTTTCATGGCTGTGACTGAGGCCTGATTAGAGGCCTCAATAAATACTTGTTGAATTGAATTGAATGTTGGCTCCCTACAGTTCCTGAAGCAACAACGGAGGGGTAGAAAACAAATGCCTCCCACAAATAATAGCCCTGACAGTGATCCGGTGCTGGGAAAGGGAACCAAAGGCAGAAAATATACCTGGATTTCATTTTAGAGCTCTCTTCTCCAAAGAGGAGTCTTTGATAGGCATCTCTCTTTTCCAGGCCTCCCAGTGGACAGCTGATAAAACTCAGTCCACCTGATTTCATTCTCACAAACAATACCCAGTGGTCCCAGAGCCTTTGGCTAAATGAGAAAACTCAAAGCAGGGCATAGCCTTCACTTCTTTGGTTAAGAGGACAAAGGTGGGGGAGGAGGGCAGGGAAAAGGAGGGAGGAATTAGTTCTCAGTATTTTTTTCTTTTTTTCTCCACCCTTCCCCCCAAAATAGACACTATGAGTTTTTGTTCTCAAAGCCTATTTTCCTGATTAAAAAAAAAAAAGCTAAGAGAACTCTATATGGCAAACATTCCTTGTGCACTTGAAGAAAACATCCATCCTTACCAGGTGCATTAAGAAGGATCTGATAGTGAGCAGCAACCATCAAATTTAAAGCCAGGGTCCCTGACCCTGGACGATAGGAGGGCTCAAAAGACAACAGGATAGCTCTGGGGCTAAGAGCTGCCAAGCCAAGTCCAAAGAGCACACACTGAAACTCAAGGCTAATAGTATTCTGAAGAGCCTAAGCCAAGCTCGGGCTCCCACTGGGGAGTTTTTACAAAGCCAAGGCAGAGATTGCTCTCTTGCACTGATGGAAGAACAAAGGGCCATATAGTTCACTATTCAAGCATCTCTAATGCGCATTTAGACTTCCTCCCAAAAAAGGAAATAGCCCCTTCATTCTTTGCACTGGCGGATGAAGCAAAGGGTCACAATAGTTAGAAGGGCACTTCTTTGTCCTGGAAAGCTATTATATTCTTATGTAATTGTCCAGGGAAGTGCATAAGTGTGAGGGATAGAACTCTGGGCTGAGAAAGATTTTTTGATAATTCATTTTTTATCATTAACACTGGTATTCATTCAGTTTAACAAAACTATATCGTCATTATTGTTGAGATTTTTTTATTGTAGGTGAATCTGCTAACAAACTATAGATGGGCTTCTGCCATATTTTACAATAATTTGCTATACAGTTAAAAATGATCAATGAGGTACCAAAATACAACATTTAGGTTAGGTCACTAGTTCTATAAAGTATTGACTGAATGTAGGTATTGATTATTAGCATCATCATCATCTCATTCTCATCCTTTTCAATGGGGTCCAATAGAAACAATCCTGGCCTAAATCACTATGATGTTATTATTATTTTGTGCTTAATGTGCCAGGGAGCTACAATAACTGCTTTTTGGAGGGGCATAAAAGTAACAGGGTGTATATTCAGCCTCTGCAGTCACACTCAATGTGTCCTCAGTACAGCTCCAGGAGCAGAGAGGAAAACAGGGGTGATGTCCTCCTGTTGGCGCATGGTTTTGATCTTTTCTACCTCTCTATATTTTGAAAGCATTTTTGTTTCGTGTAGTTTGGAGGTTATGAGCATTTGGCATGCCAGCATCTGCTACACTGTTCTTAAGTTCTGTTAAGTCCACAGACTTATGTCAGGCAATCCAAAGAACAACAGTTCAGTCTGGGATAAAAGTATGGTTCCAGTACAGTGTATTGTCTCTGAGTTCCTTAGGAAATTTTGAGGTACACATTATTATTACTAATATTAATGTATAACAATTAAGCACATTGAATGCAAGCTCCTTATGGGTAGAGGCTGGTCCATTTCTCTCTTTGTAGAGTTAGCACAAGACCGATATTTAATAAATGCTTATTGGCTGATTTATTTGAAAATACTTTTTAAGTTTTTAAGGGGGGGGCAGGGATTTCTTTGGTAAAAAGAACTATCAGTGTGGAAACTCTCTCCACCAATACAGACCAACAGCCTGTCTGTAATTTAAAGTCTTATTTTTCTGAGATACTCAAATAGCATAGCTAGTTTGTGTCAGATTCAGGACTTGAACCTAGATCTTCCTCGCCACAAGGTAAGGAGGCTAGAGCCTGCTCTAGCCACTGCCTCATGGTTCCTGTCTTTGGCTGAGAGAATGCAAATAAAGTACTTCGTGATCCTTAAAGCACTCTATACATATCTTCTATATTTGCTATTTATTTTTGTTGTTTTTGGAAAGCAACCTGTGGTAGGAAAAAAATACTGGGCTTGGAGACAGGAAAGAAATGGGTTTGAACTTCGCCTCTGACACAGACTAGCCATGTGACTTTACCTTCCTGAGTCTCACTTTCCTTGTCTGTAAAAGGGGTTTAAGTATATTTATAGTTTCTAGAATCTTGTGAAGCTGAAAAGAAACTATGGGTGTTTGGCACTGTGGGGATAGAGCCTGAACTGAACCTGTGATTTCACTGACAGAATTTCCACATAAGAAACCCTCTTTAACAATGCTGGTTAGCGCCTCCTCTGCAACCAATAATCTTAGAAAATTGCCTGGTGGGGGGCGGGGAGCCAAGATGGCAGCTGGAAAGCAGAGACTTGCTTAAGCTCCCCCTCAGGTCCTCCCTCCAAAAACCTATAAAAATGGCTCTGAACAAATTTCAGAGCTGCAGAACACACGAAATAGCAGAGAGAAGCAGGGCTCCAGCCCAGGACAGTCTGGACAATCACGGGGAAGGGTTGATCACACAGAGCTGGGAGCAGAGTGAAGCAGAGCCCAGGACCAACTAGATCAGGAGCTGGGTAGAACATCATAGGGCCCTGAATCAGTGAGCTGTGGCAGTTACCAGACTTCTCAACCCCAGAACGCCAAAGACAGCAGAGAAGGTTATTGGGAAAAGCTTCTAGGACAGAGCGTGGTTGGCCACCACCCCGGAGGCTTTGGAGGTGGTGCAGCTCTGAGGCTGCTTCTGGAGCTACAGCTGCAGGTACAGCTTCTAGCCCCAGGCCCACCTGGTGGGAGGAATTAAGTGGCAGATTAGAACAGGAGTGCAAAGCAGGTACTACCTGAATCTGAGCCATAATCTTGGTTGGTGTTTCTTGGGGGAGAATGAGCGCTGGTGTGGCAGAGCTTGCTGTGTAGAAGTAGCTCTGAAAACAGCAGCAAGCTTGGAACAAAGTACTCTCTACTCTACGAGCAGTTGTACCCCCACGAAAAGTTCAAAGGTCAAGTAGTTGGCTGGGAACATGGCCAGGCAGCAAAAATGGACTCAGATTCAGACTCAGACTTGGAATCGTTCTTTGGTGACAAAGAAGACAAAAACATACAGCCAGAAGAAGTCAACAAAGTCAAAGAGCCTACAT
>CM053622.1:576425480-576455274 GCA_028646595.1 Phalanger gymnotis
TACATTCCTGCATGGAAAGATGATGTGTGTAATTCATGAGACCTCAGTATTAGAGTAGCTGAAGGGAATACACATATATAGACAGAGGGCACAGAGTGAGTTGAATATGAAGGGATGATATCTAAAAAAATAAAATCAAATTAAGGGATGAGAGAGGAATACATTGAGAGAGGGAGAAAGGGAGAGATAGAATGGGGTAAATTATCTCACACATAAAAGTGGAAAGAAAAAGCAGAGAATGAGTGAATCTTGCTCTCATTGGATTTGACTTGAGGAGGGAATAACATACACACTCAATTGGGTATCTTACCCCACAGGAAAGAAGGAGGAAGGGGATAAAAAGGGGGGGATGGTAGAAGGGAGGGCAGATAGGGGGAGGAGGTAATCAAAAGCAAACACTTTTGAAAAGGGACAGGGTCAAGGGAGAAAATTGAATAAAGGGGGATAGGATAGGAGGGAGCAAAATATAGTTAGTCTTTCACAACATGAGTGTGGTAGAAGGGTTTTGCATAATGATACATGTGTGACCTCTGTTGAATTGCTTGCCTTATTAGGGAGAGTGGGTGGGGAGGGAAAAGGAGAGAGAATTTGAAACTCAAAGCTTTAAAAGCAGATGTTAAAAAAAAAAAGTTGTTTTTGCATGCAACTGGGAAATAAGATACACAGGCAACGGGGCATAGAAATCTATCTTGCCCTACAAGAAAGTAAAGGAAAAGGGGATGGGGGGAAGTGGGGTGATAGAAGGGAGGGCTGACTGGGGAACAAGGCAATCAGAATATATGCCATCTTTGAGTAGGGGAAAGGGTGGAAATGGGGAGAAAATTTGTAATTCAAAATCTTGTGGAAATCAATGCTGAAAACTAAAAATGTTAAATAAATAAAAAATTATATATTAAAAAACAAAAAAAACGAAAGTTGCCCAGAGTACTGAGAGGCTTAGTGACTTGCCCAGGGTCACAAAACAAGCTTGTCTCATAGGCCGCAGCTGCCACTAGGTTTCCCCAGCTTCAAGGTTGTCTCTCTAGGCTCTATACAACAGTGCTTCTCATCAAAGCACTATATGGTTTCCCTTATTATTGTTGGGACAGAAATTCCTTGATGATAAAGCCAGTAGGCCTAAGCATTGCCTTCTTAATTGACACCACAGCATGAGATTATGGAGGTGAGGATAGTCCATTCCATAAAGTAGTAGAAAGATCATCAAAATAAAATAGTAACTTATCTGCTGACCAATTATTCTTGTTTCAAATAAGAATGAATTAAGTGCTTACTATGTGAAATGCACTGTGCTAAGCGCTGGAGATCCAGACAGAAAAGGAAGACAAATCCTTCTCTCAAGGACCTCACACTCTAATGGGGAGACAGCGCACAACAGAAGGTTTCAGCTGTCATTCAGATGGAAAAGTCCCATGCTCCTTCTGGTGCAGCAGCAAACCTCTTCTCTAATCCATTATCTAATGTTAATATTTCTAGGGTAGCTATTACTATTTTAGGCCAGCTAGGTGGCACAGTGGATAAAGCACCTGGAGTCAGGAGTCAGGAAGACTCATCTTCCAAGATTCAAATCTGGTCTCAAGACTCTAGTTGTGTGACCCTGGACAAGCCGCCTAACCCTGTTTGCCTCAGTTTTCTAATCTGTAAACTAAGCTGTAAAAGAAAACGGCAAACTACTCCAGTATCTTTGCCGAGGGATCCCCAAATGGCATCATGAAGAGTAAGATATGACTAAAAAGCCACTGAACAAATTTTCAGAACTCATAGGTTCAGGTTCCTGGGCTGTTCCAAACAGGGTCTGAGTGAAGATGTGGTCAGGGTGGTGGTGGTTTGAGCTGACATGCTGCCTCCTACCTTTTCCCTGGAGTCTCTTGCTACTTCAACTAGGCTAGCTTCCCCGCCCTGTATGTGGCAGTTGGTGGTGATATAAGACAGAAGTAAAAGTAGTTCCCTTAAGGTGGGACATTTTGCAACTGACAGATAATATCATTCATAATATTTTACATTGATGTAAAAGTTTATGACAATATAGTACTTCTGTTAACTAGGGTGACTGTCACAACAACTCTATGAGAGAGGATGCATTAGAATGAGAAGAGGTCACATGACTAGGAAGAAAGCTAGATATTTGCTTTCTATAAACATCTACAAACCCAAAACCTCAAAAGAAGCAATTGAGTGCCAGATATATAGGGATCACAGCCGAATCTATTATATGAAAAAGAGAGAGTCCCACCCAAGGTAAAAACTTCAAGAATTAACAATAGAGGTTTCATTCAGCATCCCAACCCCTGACTGATGCCATACAAACAAGCTTGAAAGCTTTTGATACTAGGTCCAGATGTAGGGAGACTCCAGGGTATTACTACTACTACTACTACTACTAATAATAATAATAATTAATAATAATAATAAACTAACAATGGTAACTAGCATTCATGTAGCACTTCAAGGTTTACAAAGAGCACTGTCTCCTCATTATTAAGGTTTAGACTCTTTTCAGATTACATAGTATTTCAAATCAAACCTAACAAGTTCATACTTCATAGATCTAGAAGAATCCTTAAAAATCATCTAATCTAATCCCCTCATTTTATAAATGAAGAAACTGAGGCCCAGCTATGCTTCTTGTCCAAGGTTAAAGTAGTAATAAGTGGTGAAGCCGAAGTTTGAACTTGTCTTCTTACTCCAAGTATAACATTATTTCTATTTCATCACATCACCTCTCCTAAAATATGCATTTATTAATTTGAGGGAGAGGGGAGGGAATGTCAGAGCCACTCATAAAGAAAAGCAAATCTTCAATTAATACATGATTATTAACTAAATATTAACAACTGATTCACACAAAGTCCAATGATTATTCACAGAATGGATGCCATTGTGTCATAAGGTCAGTTTCTATATTACATACAGTGCTTTGTGTCCAGGCTGAATGTGGGGTATTATACTGGATGACTGACATTTCCAATTAGGTATGAATCTACTTCAGCACCTAAGTACTATGCTGGAATGAACTGAGTTGATACAGTTCCTGAGAATCTGGTTCCAGCAACAGGCAAGTTCCTTAAAACCAATCTGACCATCCCAGGTCTCTTCTAATCTAAGAACTAACATGGCTGTTCTTCAAGGCTCTGTCCTGGGTCTCTTCTCTTCTCCAGCTATACTATTTCACTTGGTGACTCATCAGTTCCAGCGGGTTCAACTGTCGTCCACACGATTACCAGATGTATATATTCATTTTACCTGAGCATCAGAACTGCATCACAAATTGAATGTCCAATAGGCATCTCGAACTCAACATGTCCCAAAACGGAACTCATTATCTTCCCTCTAAATCTCTCCCTTCTTCCCATCTTTCCCATTACTGTGAAGGTCATCACTATAATCCAATCTTCACAACCTCAATATCATCCTCAACCCATTACCCACACTCACCATGTATATTTGTCCAATCTCTTGTCAAATCTTGTCATGTCAACCTTTGTAACATCTCTCATACATGTCCACATTCCTCCACTGACAGCTACCACTCTCACATAGAGACTTATCACCTTTTATCTAGATCTTATCTAGATCACTGAAGGAGCCTTCTAATAGACCTCCCTGCCTCAAGTGTCTCCCCACTCCAATCCATCCTCCACTCAGCTGCCAAAAGTGACTTTCCTAAAGCATAGATCTGACCATGGCATTGCCTTTACTGTATAATCCTTAATGACTCTCTATTACCCCAACAATCAACAACATCCTCTCTCTGGAATATAAAACCTTCACATCCCTAGTTCCTTGTTATCTTCAGAGTCTTCTTTGTGACCCTCCATACAGTCTAGGATATGACTATACTGGCCTGCTTATGTATGTTCCTCTCACGTGTGCTCCATCCTGACTCTATGGATTTGCACTGACTGTTCCTTATCTCTGGAATGTTCTCATTCGCCAGCCCTACCTCCTAGCCTCCCTGGTTTCCCTAAAAACTCATGGAAATGCAACCTTTTGCAAGAAGCCTTTCCCAGTCCTCTCCTTTGCCATACTCTACCTTTACTACCAGCACCTTCCCTCCAAACTTACCTTCCATTAACAATGTCTATATCCTGTACATGCATAATTATTTGCATGTGTCCTCCCCCCATTTGAAATTTTGTTGTTCAGTCCTTTAGTTGTGTCTGATGTTTCATGACCCCACGGACCATTCTGTTCATGGAGTTTTCTTGGCAAAGAAACTGGAATGGTTTGTTATCTCCTCCAGGAGATTAATACAAACACAGGTTAAGTGCCTTGCCAAAGACCACATATCTAGTAAGTGTCTGAGGCCAGATTTAAATTCAGTTCTTCCTGGCTCCAGGCCCAGTGCTCTATCCACTGAGACATCTAGGTCAGAAAATACCAACTTGGGACAGCTAGGTGGCACAGTGGATAGAGAATGTGTCTTGGAGTCAGGACGACCTGAGTTCAGATCTAGCCTCAGATGTTTAATACTTACTAGTTGGGTCACCCTAGGCAAGTCACTTAACCCTGATTGGCCTGAAAAAAGACAAAGACAAGAAAATACCAACTCCTTTAGAGAAGAGACTATTTTTGCTTTTCTATGTACCCCTAGCACTTAGTACAGTACCTTTAATATAGGAAGATTTTAGTAAATGCTTGGTGACTAATAGACTAACTAAAAATTGGGCTCTTTGAAGAGTTCTGTCAGGAAATCTTATTTTAGTTTGGTAGGGGGTGCTTCAAGGGATTCCTACCTAAACCTTGCCTTAGGCCTACTGGATTGCTAATTTCACCTGGGAGGTAAGAGAGAAGACAGCAATGCCTCAGGAAAGGCTTATTCAGACAATGGAGGTGTTTAAAAATGGGAGGAGAACTTTCAAGATAACAGAAACAGATATTTGTGAAAGGTATCACGCTGTTGTTCAAAAGAGCATGAAATGAAAAAACCTAAATCCCATTCTGCAGACCCTAGCCTTCTAATTTGTAAACTAAGGGACAAGGCTGAACTCTAAGGGCCATCTCCAAAATTCTAAGAACTCTCTCACTACAAGATTTGCAGGGACAGAACCAAGGCATCAAGATTAAGAACAAAAGCGGGGATGGAAGGGACAGGAAGAACACCTAAGTCAAACCCACTTGTAACAATACTGTCATCTAGGCATAGACCACTATATAGTTGCAAAGGCCTTTACAAACATATCTCACACATGAGTCAAAGATGAGAACAAGAGAGCAAAATTAAAATTAAGGAAGGAAGCAAGAGTCAAGTCACAAAGAGCTCCTGCTGGTCAAGGCCCGCAGAAATCCAGCAGGAAGACCAACCAAACCGCCCTCGGGCAAAGCAAAGCAGGAGGTTAAAAACAGAACAAACAGAAAAGAACTACATAGGTAATTGGGCAACCAAAAAAAAAAAAAAGAAGATCCATCCATCAGAAATATAGAAGATAGTATAAGGCAATTAGAATAGAATCAAATTATTAATAACTAGAGATGCTGATTCTGATGCAAACTCAACCCTAGACTGGAAGCTTCTTAGCTATCTTGTTTTATTTCCTTGGGCCTCCCTTCACAGGGTCATTGAATCTTAGATCTAAAGCTGGAGACCCAAGGCCCTCTACTCTAATGTGCTCACTTTGTTGAAAAGGAATTAGAGGCCCAGATTAAGTGGCTTGCTCAAGGTCATACAGGTTAAAAGTGTTAAAAGTGGGTTTTCAGCACAGTACCTTTGACTGAAGGCAGGGTTCTTTCACAATGCAATAGCAATTATAATTTTAATAATAGCTAATGTTTATAGAGGATGAAGTACTTGACAAATGTTGTACCATTTTTATCCTCACAAAATCCCGAGAGGTTTTTATTATCCTTATTTCAATTATTCATTCAATTACTATTATCCCCATTTCAAAGATGAGGAAACCAAGGCAAAGGCTAAGTAATCGTCAGACAGCTAGGAAGTATCTGAGATTAACTAATCTCAGGTCCTTCAGACTCCAGATCCAGTGTTCTATCCATCCTACTGCCTTAAGTGGTATATTTTCCTATGCAGATACTGGCTGTGCAATCCTGGGCAACTTTCTTAACCTCCCAGTGCCGAAGAAAGCCCCTTAATACTGTATTTTCAGAGGAGGTGCCAGTTTGCTTTGGTACAGAGAGTTCAGCACTGGAAGATCTCTCTAGAGATGAAATCACAGATCCTACAAACAGACAAAACCAAATGGTGATAACTATACCGGGAATTCTTGTGTCTCTGAGTTCTTATAGAGATGAAATGGGATCATTAAATTCACCTGCAAAATTTAAAGTATTATAGAAATGTCAGTCATCGTTATTTGCTTCCCAATTATATGTAGTGGAAAGAACTGGATGTGCAGTCAGAGGACCTGGGTTCAAATCCTAGTTCTTCTACAATACCCACGTGACTTTAGACAAGTAACTTCATCTCTCTGGGTCTGTTTCCTTGCATGTAAAATGAAGATGTTAAACCAGGTGACGTCTAAGTCCTTTCATGCTCTAACTCTATGATGCTATGATCTCTGAGGCACTGGTGTAATGGTAATCTAAATTTGAAGATCTTTCCCACCCATCAATAGGCCCACATGACCTGCTTACATCACAGGAAGCCCAAGTCACATGTGGTGGGAGGAGTTTGCTGAACAAGAGGAACTAGAAGGGTAGAGCAGGAAATTCTCAGAGCTGTTAGACCTGAGGGAGAGAGCCAACATGTGCTAGCTGTGCTGTGAGTGAGTGTTGGTGGCAAGGCACCAGCAGGAGGCGGGAATGGTTTTGAGATGGAGTCCTTCTCTGCTGTGATAATGTGTATTAATTTCTTTGCTTCTATGATGGATTGGATTTATTGGTTTGGGGATTTGGTCCTCTGGTGTCTGAACAAATGGTTTACTTCTACCTTCTATAGAGTCTCTTATATTTTGTGATACAGAACCACATAGGCATATTTACAATTATTTTCTATTTTGTGATTATTGTCTTGATAATACAACTGGGAGACCTCAGCAAGTCACATTCATTGGCTTGAGTGCCCAACTAATCTACCAAGTAATCAGTGCATTGACTTCAGATGAACCTTATGTACTGCATTAAGTATACCATTTTTTCTTCACCTGCAAAATGGGTCAGAGGGACTAGCACTCTGGGATCTCTACCAGCTTTAAGTCACATGATAGCTTAAGAGATCACTTGTGGCTAGGGAGAAAGGAAATGACAAATGGATTGAATCTTGAAGGATATATAAGATTTCAACAGGCAGCACATACCAGATATGGTGGAGAGCAAGAGAAAAAGTAGGTTGTTAGAGGCATTATGGATTGTCCAATTTGACAGAAGCATTGAATACCTAGAAGAAAGAAAAGTAGTGCAAGAGAAGGCTAGAAAAGTAAGTTGGAATCAGGTTGTAGAAAGCTTTGAAAGGCAAGCAAAGGATGTGAAATTTTATTCTGTAGGCACTAGGGAGCCATCAAAGGTTTTTAAGCAGAGAGATAGTGTGATCCAAGTTGAGCATTAACAATATTACTGTGGTTGCAATGCACAGGATATGCTGAAATAAAAGAGAAAATGGAGTCTGGGAGACTAATTAAGAGGCAATGGCAATTGCTGTTCAATGAGGTGCTGAATTTGGGTGGTTGTAGTGGAAGCAGAAAGAAAGAAGTATATTCTAGAGCTATTGTAGAGTTACAATTAACAGCTACAGAGCTAGGTGGCTCAGTGGATAGGGCTGAAAATTCTGTGTTAAACTGAGACACATTTGGATCTTGTTTGAAATGTCACAAATAGATGACTCCGAATTTCACATTTTTTATTTTTCTTTGAATCTCCAGCTCCTAGTACATCATATTTGTACATAATGGACTCTAAACAAATGCCTGTTGAATCAAATTGAATGTGCTTTTAAACCTTTCCTGGTTACCATTTCCTACTGCAGACAGCATCAGCAAAAAACCACAGCAAATGTAATGATAAAAAACCTAAACATAATTGCATTCCAAACATGTTAGCACAACATGTGGGTTCAAAGTTGGTTTTTTTCTTCTTCTTCTTCTCCCCCCTGCCACCCAGTGGTGCAGCAGAAAAACAGGCCAAACAGGTGAGCCAACTACAAGTATGCGAAATCAATGGTACTGGAGCATGGGGTGGATCCATGCACAAATGACTAGGATGCTGACTCTGTGAGGCCTCCCTCCTTAGGAAGTATTTGCTATTCATGGAAAAGGGGCTAAGCTACTGCTGAGGTTTGGGTGTTTTGTCATCCCACTCCCGACTCGGGGGTGAATTCTCAAAGCCTACTCCCTGTGAGGCAGCCTAGCACAATTGAAAATTTAGCAAGAGACCTGCATTCAAATCCCAGCTCTGTCACCACCCCAGTGACTCTGGAGAAGTCACCTACCCACTCTGGTCCTCACTCTCCTCATTCCTAAAATGATGACGTTTGACAAGATGGCCTTTGTGTTCCCTTTCTTGTCTAAATCTAATGCTCCACCCTGGCTCTCAGTACTACAGGGGAGGAAAGGAAGTTGGGCATTCTGATGAATAAATCATGTTTCTGAGTTACAAATTTTGTGCAGGCAGACTTATAGCCAGGCTGCACCTCACACTTCTATTTGTCTTAGATCCAACATATTTTTGCGGTGTACACCTGTTCTGGTATAGCGGGACAGAAACAAGAAATTCTCTCTTCGATAACGGAAGTCCAGTACCCATAGCGTGCAAAGAAGAAACCAACGGCTTTAATAACCTAGTAGCTGGGGCGGTGTCCTCATGCTGTTCATTGACAAAGCAATGCGGCTACAATGCAGAATAAACAATATATGTTTAATTCAAGCTGTCTCTTTAGCACTCAGAGAAGCATCTCATTTACACAGAACAAATGACCATGGTTTATTCTTCATTCCAAATTAAGCACCTCCTCCATTTTTAATAACTTCTCTAGTGTCTTAGAAAATTCAGTATGTAAGACCTCTGGCTTTGCAAGTGCATATTTGTGATCCTCGATTTGCATGTAGAGTTTTACTTCACACATTGCTGCCTGTACACTGTTAGAAATAATTGGTCATTATTTTTTAAGGCCAGGTCCTGGGCATATGTGCTAATATGTGACCCACTCAGAATGGATAATCTATACAAAAAAGTAAAAAAGAAAAAGGAAAATAATTCCCAAAGCTCTTTCTCGGCAGGAGAATCCTGGAGAATGAAGCAAAGTTTATTAAATCAACTGTGATTTACAATCAATTATTGAAAAACTCAGCTGGGTTCTTCTTGCCTTCATTTATTTTGCTCAGGTCAAAAAGACCCTCCCACCAAATGCATGCTTTAGTCGCTAACTCTTGCTCACTTACAGTGCATGGTTTCCTCTGAAGCTACCTCATCCTAAATGAATCCCCATTGCTCTTAAAATAAACTTGGTTTGTATAGGCCTGTTTTTTCCAAGTCATTTCTGTATGAATAAAAAAGTAAACTTGGGAAGGAAATGTCTCAGATTCATTTGTGTTCCTGTTGAATGGTATTGAAATGTTGTAATCTTGTAAGACATGGCTATACCCTTCTATCTAATTCAAAGTCTACAATTCCTCCCTTCCCTTGTCTGCTTCCTTCCGTGCTGAAATTCTTCATGGGAAGAGTGAGACCTCCTAATTGGAACAAATTGGCTTATTTAGGGTCTCCTGCCCCTCTGTTGGGAAGCTCTCTTTGGCCATCAAGAGTCCCAGGTGTCAATTTGTGAATCACATTCTTTTAGGGAAGGCATCTGGCTTCTTGGCAAAGGAATACTGACAGGTTCCATGGACAGCTGTGGCAACAGGGCTGGGCTTTCAGGTGATTAAACAGCTCTGCTTCCCAGCCTGCCCAGTATGTTTAGATTAGAGCCATTTCCCCTTGAACCTACTAAACCAAACATTTCTGTCTGCTTGTTGACTCTCACTCTTTATCTGTCCAAAAGCTGAATTCCACACAGGAATCTCCCTTTCTCCCCTATAACACTCAAACACCAAGTTTTCATAGACATGCTCACAGTGGGATTGAGAAAAAGATCATCTACTTTGGCTGAACTTTAGATTTTTCTTGTAAATAATCAGACAATTAGATAGCTTAAGGTCCAGGTGTGGGGAACCTGGGGCCTTAAGGCCACATGCGGCCCTCTCAGTCCTCAAGTGTGTCCCTTGAATCCAAACTTCACAGAACAATTTGCCACATGTGGCCTCCAGGCCACAAGTTTCGGCCCTCCTCCCCTCGCCCCAGTTAAGTCATTGAAAACCAGGGATTATGAGTAGCACTAGCTAACAAGTATTCTTTAAACTCTAAGAATGACTACTCAGAGCCATAACTAGTTATTTCTACACCTTCGCCTGGAGGGTGGGGGTGGGAGTGGGCTTACCTAAAGTAGAATGCACTGGCCAACACAGTAATGGGAAAGTGAGAGAAGAGAAATAAATATCCCAGGCCATTTCTGCCATGGAGATAAATAAAAGAGAAAGGATATCAGGATTCCAATGATAACCTTTAAATTTTCCCACCATAGTACAAATCTCTGATTGCTTCACCCTAGTTATAGAACTCCGTGTCCATGAAACACATCGTCTACTGCATATCTTCACCAGATATAGACAGGCTTAGAAGATACTGAGTGTATTTACATATTTCTAAGATATAAACGTATGAACAGGAAAAGCCCTCGGGACTTTTTTTGTTAATATACTAATATTATCCATTGCATCTACTGAGCCACAACACAGACCGCTATGAAGATTGGTAGGTCTCGTTCAGCAAAATTCACGCTACCCCAGAGAAGCTGTTAATAGACGATAGTCAATAGTAGGACAAAAATAGTTGGTGAAAAGATGAAACTTTTGTGTCCTTCCCATCTCTTTGTGAGAACCCATATTATTTGGTGCTTCATATGGAGTGTGAACACAACAAGGATTCATGGATTTTTTTCTATATCACTATAATTGAAAAGGTACCAAGAATGAGTCACTGTAATTTCTCCCCACATTCTCTCTCATTTGTACTTTACTCTCTGGGTCCATACCCAGATGCTAAGTATATACTTAGCATCAAGCTAAGTGGTGATGGACCTAGAGTCAGGAAAACCTGAGGTAAAATCTTACCTTAGACATTTACTAGCTGTGGGACCCTGGGCAAGTCATCTAACCTCTGTCTGCCTCAGTTTCCTCATCTGTAAAATGGAAATAATAGAACCTGATTTTAAGGGTTGTTCTGAGGTTCAAAGTATTTAAAAAGTGCTTCCTAAACCTTAAAGTGCTATATTAATCCTATCTATAGGTGTCATTGTCACTATAGTGCCTAATGCCTATCTCAGAAGGGAGAGAAGTCTGCTACAGAGCTTTCCTCCTCAGAAATCTAGGAAAACAATATTCATGGTGGCTGAAACAATGGAAATCACAAACAAATAAAAAGAAACTACTATTTTCAGAAGCATGGACCTGGAGATGGGCTGAGAAAATGCATCTCTCTATTTTCTTTGAAGAAATGGGAGACCATGGGTGTGAATCATTGTGTATACTATTGGACTCAAATGAACTGCTTTTTCTCCCCTTTCAAAATGTTTATTCTTTATTATAAGAAATGCCTTGGTGGATAGGGGAAGAAGAAGAGATAGATTTAGGAATGACGGTGAAGTAAAATCAAAGTAAAGTAGAATCAAAAGATCGATTAGAAAAAATAAGAATTCAGTAAAGTTATCATGAGATGTGCACAAAATTCTATATGGTCAATTTTTTAAAAATACCTTATTTTGTTTGGTTGATTTTGTTTTAGAATAACATGTTATCATTGAGAAGGATGCTTTTTACCTGTACTTAGAACAGTGGCTCTCAAAGTATAATTCAGAGACTCCTGGTGATCCCCGGGATGGTTTCAAGTGGTCCATAAAGTCAAAAGTATTTTTATAATTATACTAAGACATTACAATGTCTAATATGGTAAATATTGATAGATATAGTCTAGATTTTAAAAAGTTCTCGGAGGGGGGAGTCAATTTTTAAGAATGTATAGCAGTCCTGAGAACAAAAAGTTCAAGGACCACTGATTTAGAAAATAACTCAGGGGAAATTTGGTTGAAATACTTGTCTGTGCTGAATTTATTAAACTTGCCGTTGTAGTAAGGAAGCATTTCTCACTAATTAGAGCTATCGAGAAAGGAAACTTTTAACTCCCCAACACAAACTGTTCAAGCAGAACCAGGATGCTCATCTTTCAGAGATGTGATAGAAGTTGTGCCTAAGCAGGGGAAGGGTGGTATGGGGAGGAAAGGTTGGCATAAAATGTCCTCTTGAATCCCTTCCATCTTTAAGTTTCTGTGATTCTTTAATTGTAATTCACTGGCTCGGAGGTATCAACATTGAAAGGAGAATGAATAATCATTTGAACAGGGATATCTGGTCTCTTTTAATATATCAGTGGTAGGACTAGGAAAACAAACTCTTTATTTCTTTACTAGTCTTCTCTCCATACTAATTATCAAATTATCAGAATGGAGAGTTATTTGGTCCACCATTCCTACTTCTAGGCAGACCTCCCACATGTATTCAGATTGCTGAGTGTTTGTTCTTTTCTGAGATCACTGCAGGCATGGTGATTCCTCGAACTCCCTCAATTACTCTCTGGCATCAGGGTTAGATGCTCTGGCACAAATCACAACTTGGCACGGGTAATAAACACACAAAAAGCAAATGAGAACAAATCTAGCTTGCCCTCCAAACTAACCTAGGATAACCAGTGTAGGCATAGAGATGCTTGACCAGATTTCAATGATAATGGATAGGCTTGTCATTTCTTCCTTATGGCCTTTATAATAAGGTTCAGTGACGGCTGAGGGATCATGATCAAAAAATATTTCTCAAGCATATTTATCTCACACATATGCGTGTGCTTGAATACTTATTGACTGAATGATTCCTCAATCAAGCTCAAAGAGGATTTAAATATGTTAAGTAGGTATTGTTTTATTTGGTATCTAAATTCTCTGTCATTTCTTTATGTCTGAGAAAGTATCACCTGGGCTAGACCTGTGTTGGGAAACAAAGTGTGCTCTTAGCACTCAGTTCAACCAAGTGCCCTTGAAGAGTTTGGCCTTTGTTTCATTGATTAGATTGAGAGTCCTTGGTGACCTCCTTGCCTCAGAGGAGGGCCTAGTTTACACGTGGGTTTGAGTGACATGTTTGGGACATCAGAGGCTTTTAGACTACGTGGGTTTAAGTTGCCTCTTTGTGACGATTTTAGGTTATGTGGGTGACTCATCCTTGACCCTGAAAAAGATATAAAACCATGGGTTGGCTTTCTCTTTTTTGGAGCTCTTATCCACAGCCATGGTGGCGCACGTGACTCTGGGCCAGCCCTTGTTATGAGCGCTCGGGCTGAACTTAGATGTTGGTATCTATGAATTGTATTTGGCTTTGGTCTGTCGATGTTTGTAATTTGTTTGTATTTGCTCTGAAGTTCAGGGTGCTGGCTTTTTCTCCTGAGCACAGTGAATGGTATTTGTATGCTGAATTAAAGTAAGCTTGTTAACCCCTTAACGTTGCTTTCCTTAGTGAAGCAGATCAAAAGAACTTGGGCTTTTGCAGTGTGCTGGTAGTGTGCTTGTTGTTGGGCTTGTGTTGGTCTTTCACCCCCACAGCAGCTGCTAGCCAGATTGTTGAAATGAGACCCCAATTACTCTCTCTCTATCCCTTGAAGGAGAATATGATGGTTGTTCAGTAGAATCAAAAAGTTGGAGATTGAAAAGTTAGTGGCTAAGTGGAACATCACTTATGGTCTCAGATATTGAATAGGTCCAGGGTTTATCAACTAAAGGTCCCAAGGGCCTATAAAAGTGCTGAGATTCTACTATAGCTGGATGTCCTGGAAGCATACAGAGCCTTTGGGAGTTTGAAATCTCAGTGGATTGCATTGACCTTTACCAGCCTTAGCACCTATTCTCTCTATGTTCTAAAACCCTTCAAAATTCAGCACCGCATAGGATTAAAATACACATCAGAGGCTATAACACCCAGCCACCACCAGTCAACTGAGGACTAGTCTACACTCCTTTGTATGTGTGCTCACTCCTAGAAGATAATAAACATAGCAAACATCATAATTCCATATAATCTAAGTGCCACCAGTTATGATAGACTAATGGAAAGAGTGCTGTATTTGGAGGCAGGGGACCTGAGCTCAAATCTTGGCTTTGCTACTTGCTGCACATATGATTCGGATAATGCACTTTACTAATTTCTCAGCTTCCTCAGCTGTAAAATGAGGATTGTTGATCAGATGTTCTCTAAGGTTCATTCCAATTCTAAATTTCCATCCTATTCTCCCACAACCAGCAAGAGACTGCTTCTCAGACATTTTTTAACCATGATGAGATAATTAGTAGACAAGAGAAGTCCTAACCACTTTTTTATATTTCTGGGAGGCACTCAATAGGCTATTTTCAACTTTACATATCTGTCTGTTTGCTCTATTTCTAATCTTAATAGTAGCACCTATTTTCTTTTTTTCCCCTTGTTATCGAAGAGAAAGGACCAACCCCAAAAGGGTCCCAAGGAAAAGAACAAGAATTTCCCTTCAAATGCCCAAAGGGGTGATTCTATGTCAAAATAATATCACAACTTCCAAGAATATGTCCTTTCATTTCACCCACTCAGAGTGCCACCCTCATCTGCTCAGTAAGATTTTTCTCTCAATAAGCATACCAAACTTATTTATCCCAAAGATACTAGGTCATAGTGCCAGGTTGAGATGGAAACTGGCCCAAGGGTACACAATGACAGTTCATCCTTCCTAACTCACAATAAATATCCCTAAGTTCTACAACATTTTGTGAAGTCAGTTCATCATGCCTTCTGCTCACAATAACCAAGATCAGGTCTTTAAGTCATTGCTTTAGTGGAACAGAGGGGAAGGAGCGTTCAGGGGATATTAGAAATCGCCAAGTCACAACCCAGGCAGCTTTAAGTCTACTCAACCCTAAAACCCTACCCCCATAAAGTAGAACCTATCAAGTATAGTAGAAATTATCCCATCTTCTCATCATTAGAATGTTAGTCCCTTGAGGGCAGGGATTGTTTTTCCTTGCTTATATCGGACAGAACTTAGCACAGTGCCTGACACACAGATGTCTAATAAATATTTGTTGACTGACCAACTAGAATACTTCAAAAGGCCTTTCAGAAGATACCGTTGGTGCCTTCTACATACTAACAGTTATGTTGCAATGACCTATTCTAAAAAGATCACAGAATGGTACCTTTAGAATTGGAATAGAGCAGGCAAATAGCATGAATGATTGAAAAGTCATTTCCATTTGACCTGGGAAGGTGTTAGGAGTCTCTATTCCATAAATCCACATTAACTGAAAGTGACACGAAATACTTTAGAGTATGGTCAGGGTGGCAAGGGGAAGTCAGCCAGGGCTATAACGTTTGCTACGTCAAGCTGGATAACCTACACACAGATAATGGAGAGTTTGACTGTGGTCTCTTTACCTCTAGAAAATGGAAGTTAGCTACTGAGGAAAAAAACTGCAAAACACCTAAGCTTTAAGAAGCAAATCTAAGGTTTCCTTAGATTAGGAAGGAATGTCGATAGAAAGACCAGGGAAGATGTTCATTGTAGAGCTTTGAGATTCAAGAGACTGAGATGAACCAAAGAAGGAGTTACCACTGCAGGACAAAGGGATATATTCTAGATTAGAAAACCAAAATGCCAAGGTTTGACTAATCAACCAATGATCTGACACAACTTGATTTTCTAGATCCTTCAATTGAAGCTACTTGCATTCTTCACCCCCTGCCATCACGCCCTCACAGGAAGGGCATGATCTGCTCAGTCCCCTCCTCACTTAGTGCCTTGCCAGCCTATGGGTACATACATTTGGTGTCATCCAGTTTTCTTCTTTGTACTTGTCTCATACATTTCTTTGCCCTTCCAAGGTCCCTGTGCTGATGACAAAGCGTCTATTCTCAAATATCAGGGTTCCAAAATCATGCCTCATATTTTTTTTTCCTCTCCCCACTAGATAATCAAAGTTCCCATCCCTTCAGCCAAGTATGAATTAAAAAGAAAAAAAAAAGATATAACCAATTCACATGACCATGTGATTAGCTTTATTTTCATCTTAAGAATAAATTTACCAGGATGCTTATTTACCTAAATTAATCTCTAATTGATTGGATTCAGATCATAGGTTAGTAATTTCTGTATTCAGGGGACTTTCCAGCTGTCTTATGCAGGGACTGCAAAGACTTTATGACTTTTATTCCAGAGCAGTCCCTTCCATTTATTACATTGTTTGGAGGTCCCAGCCCATCTCCAGCTTTCACGATAATGCTGATTGTAGTTTTTTGTTAATCATCCCACCTTCACCTCCCAATTTTCACTTTAAGGTACTCACCAATTGCCCTTGTCTCTTTCTGTAACTGACCAGATTCCATCAAGGTTTTTTGTGTATCTCTTTCCTGTGGATCCAGGACCCTGAGGGCTCTGACATCACATTCCCGAGGAATGCATGACAAAGTCACATGGGAGAATAAAGTGCTATATTAACACCCATAGCAAATGCATACCCTCCAACCCCCAGATAAAAATGGGAAGAGAGAAAGAAACAAATAATAAAAGGAATTTGTTTTAGACTTCCTGCTTCAGTGTATTGGCATGTAGCTTTAAATACCATGGTTTAGAGACTGTTATTTTTCTAAAGTTGTCACGTTTCAAAGATCTAAAGATAAATCCCTCCTCCCATCCAAGGAGGAAAAATGCAAGACCACAGTAGTTGGTGAAGTAGGAGCCTGTTCTGATTTAGTAGTTTTCCTGATGCCTAGCCTTCTGTTAGGAGATGTGTAAGGGTGAATATGTGCATGTAGGGTGGGGTGGGGGGGTGCTCAGGACAGGGAAGATGGAATAGTAACCCAGGAATCCAATCTGCACACTATGGAGCATCCGTCCAGCACAGGTGAAAGCAAAAGTGGGCTTGGATACTAAGTGGCCAAATGAATCACCAAATTTGATACCAGTGATCAAAATTAAACTAAAAGTCCAAATAAACAATATACATCAAGAGAGAGACTCCGTATAAACTAGCTGAAATGGTTGATTTCCCCGCCAGCTGTGGGCTCACTGCTACAGCTAAGACTGGTATATTTGCCACCTAGGTTTCTTGAAGTTCTATGCTACAGAAAACAGCTGGACTTGTTTGCTGCCAGGAGGCGGCTGCTGTCTCTGCTACTCTTTCCAAATGCCTGATTTAGACATCTCCTACTGAAATGAAAAAAACAGATCTAAATGTTTATAGGAAGGAAGACAAGGAGGGGAAGGCTACAGCATCGGCTGGGGGAGGCGAGAGAGGAGCTGATAATACTTGTTTTTGATGGATTTTTGAAGAAAACTCAAGAACATACCTCACAGAGTTCATGTGAGGATCAAATGAAATAAAATAATAACTAGGATTTATAGTTCACTGTAAAGTTCACAAAAAGTTTGAAATATGTTATCTCAGTTTATTACATAAAAGCACTTTGCTGGCTTCAAAGTGATATTCAAATATCATTATTTATCATGATTAAAACCTACTATGTGCCAGGCATTGTGCTGTGTGCTTGGAATACAAAAACAGAAATGAAATAGTGTGTGATCTCAGAAAAGCTTAGATTCTATGGAAAGAGAACTAGGCCATACAGATTGAACTCAGATAATTAGGGCTCAGAACCAGCATTGGATACCTTGTAAAAATTTTGAAGACAAGAAATTTTATCACCTTTCCATTCTTCCTTTTTGGATCCTTTGCTTTTATTTCTTGGACTCTCTGCTCCCCTAGAAGGTCCCCATTGCTTTCATACCAGCTCCTAAGCCTATTGGTCCAGAATTCCTTATTGTACTCTGCCTAGAGAAGCATTCTGTTCCCTACTCTCTGGGATCCCCATTCTTTGTACGCTTTCTTCTATCCAGACCTGTCTCTCCCACTGAACTCAGAGCTCCACACTCAGCTAGTAGGCAATTATAAAGTGATTTCATCAACTACTTAATTCATAATTCGTGATGATAATTAACATTTAAATGACACTTTGCATACATTATCTCATTTGGGCCTTACAACAATTCTGTGAGAGAGCTACTATTTGTATCACTATACTCATTTTATAGATAAGTAAACTGAGATTCAATGAAGTCGTGACTTACCCATGATCACATAGGTCGTGTCAAGGCAAGATGTAAACTCAATTTTGACCTCTAAGCCACTTGGTCTTTTACACACTATCTTCAGAACAGATGAATAATTCAGCTAAATGAATTATTTGATATTGTTTAGTCCAAATGATATATTGAGTAGCTGGTGTGGTTTCACAGAGACAAAAATAAAAGTAAAACATTATATGTTATTTCTAAAAAGGCAACTTTGATTTTTCTTACTAAGAAATAAACTCCATTCTCTTCATCTAACTTGTCTCCCATTGCCCTTTTGTGGAATATTTTTCCAACCAGTGTAACATTTTGGGGTTGATGAATGATTCAAGTTACTGTGAAAATGGCTTTTATTTTTCTATTTTTTCCCCTCAAGTGCCAACATTTTGGGATTTGAAACTCAAGCTTAATGTAGAGACCCAAGTAAGAGGATGTCAAATATGGATTCCCTTTCATCTGGATTAAACCTCATTCCTAGTTTCTGTCTGGGACACAGATAACAAAATAGCTACTAAGTCCGTTTCAGGAATATGCTGATTTAGGGCTATTAAAACAGTCTATCAGAAGCAACTACAAAACCTAGGCAACCAGGCTTCTGATTATCTTTCCCAGGGAAAATTCTATTGACAAGATAAATAGTAATAATTATTGTAATTTGATGTGGATATCTACCCCATAAAAGTGAAGAGGTATTAAATTATGATGCCCAGATTGTGTGATAGTATATATACATATAGGTGCATATCTTAATGTACATGTGCACACATGCACTGATGTGTATATGATTTGTATGGATGTGTATTGTATGTGGTATATGTGTGTGTGTGTATTCTTAGTTCCTTGAGTTCAAATCCCTTCTCTGCTATTTACTATGTGTGACTTTGGGTAAGAGAAGTAATAGTAGTACCAGTAGTAGTAGTAGTGAATAGTGGTAGTAGTGGTGCTTATGGTAATGATCATTGTCATCACTGTCCTTGTAACAGGATTAAGGGGAGGTGGAGGAGGAGGAGGAATACTGACAGTAGTAGCTGTTGTCATTTGTCTTTCATTTCAAAGAAGACTAATGACATCACAGGATGACTTAACTTTTGAGTGAATTGGATTTAAGGGAGGCAGAGTTATACAAAGTCATCAGCTTCACTCTCTTTTTCAGAGTCATCAAAAGTCCAATGGCAACAGAAAAGTCAGGACGACTGGTGGTGGCCCAGGATGCAGCGGATGACCCTGGCATCTTTAATATCTGACCAAGCTCTCAGTTGCCTTCATGGGCATTGGAACACATTTTTCTCATCTGCCCATTCTGTCCAGAGTTAGTGAGGGTGGAGAGGAGAAGAGGAAGTCTTCCCAGGTAATAGGAGCAATGGTGGTGATGGTGATGGTGATGGTGATGGTGGTGGTGGTAGTAGTAGTAGTAGTAGTAGTAGTAGTAGTAGTGGTAGTGGTAGTGGTAGTGGTAGTAGCAGTAGCAGTAGCAGTAGTAGTAAATAGCTAGCATTTATATAGTATCTTAAGGTTTGGAAGACACTTTGCAATGTTATCCTATTTGAGCCTCACAACAACCCTGGCAGGTAAGTGCTATTATTATCTCCATTTTATAGATGAAGAAAATGAGGCAGACAGAAGTTAAGCAGCTTAAGTACCTGAGGTTAAGTACCTGAGTCTGGATTTAAACTCAAGTCTTCCTGATTCTTTTTTTTTTTTTTTTGCTAGGGGGAAGGCAGGGCAATTGGGGTTAAGTGACTTGCCCAAGGTCACAGAGCTAGTAATGTGTCAAGTGTCTGAGGCCGGATTTGAACTCAGGTACTCCTGACTCCAGGGCCAGTGCTTTACTCACTGTGCCACCTAGCTGCCCCAAGTCTTCCTGATTCTAAATAGAACCCTTTATCTATTGAGTAATTCACCTCTCTGGGCCTCAATTCCCTCATCTGTAAAATGGGGATAATAATACCCAGCATACGCTTTTCAAAGGCTTGTTGTAAGAAATATGAAGCTAAAAGTAATAATATATTGGACAGAGGAGAATGAGCGGCCCAGATATGCCATTTCACCCATCAATCAATCAAGAAACATGTATTAAGTACCTACTATGTATTAAGTGAGGCAGCTAGGTGGTGGGGTAGACACGGGTGCCTGGGTTGGAGTCAGGAAGATGTCTTCCTGAGTTCAAATTTGGCCTCAGACACACTATCTTTGTGACCTTGGGCAAATTATTTAATCCTATTTGCCTCAGTTTCCTTATCAGTAAAATGAGCTGAAGAAGGAAATGGCAGACCACTCCAGTATCTTTGCCTAGAAAACCTTAAATAGGGTTATGAAGAGTCAGACACAACTAAAAAAAAATGACTGAAAGCAAACACGTATTAAGTATCTACTCTGTGCTAAGCACTAGTAACAAAAATAGAAAACAAGGAGCTTACAATCTAATAGAAAACTGCAAAGGGCAGGGAAAATACCCAACTCTGGGGCCATGGGAGAAAAGTCAGAGAAGTCCCAGCATGGTGCAGCCACATGAGAAATGAGATCTTCTGAGCTGAGCTTCCTCCTTAAATGAAGTTTTGGGAGTTCATGGCCCCACCCTCCAATCAGAAGAACAGAGGGTGGTGATGAGGCCCAGGACCAAGTCAAACGAGATCTTGCAGGATAATAAAGTTTTCCTAAAAATGAGATTCCTGGGGCCTAAGAGGAAAGTCAAAAATAGTCCCAAAGTCTGGTGCAGCCCAGTGAGAAATGAGGAGCGGAGAATTCTTCCACTGAGGCTGCAGAGAAACCCACCTTCAGTTTATATACTTGTTGCATGGAACTCTGAGAAGTGATTTAACTCGTCGCTCAGTCAAAAAGCAAAGATTAAGTTCTTCTCCATCCCAGTCATAACAGTTTATATCTCCAGAATTTATATGCTGGGGTTGCAAATTAAAAAGTGGAACAGATATGTTCATATAAGTAATCAGGCAGGCAGGACCTAAGACCATCTCCCTGACTCCAAAGCCATTCCTCTACCCATCACACCTCACTGCCTCCCTATATATACTATTATTTTTATGTGTTTATGTGTGGATATGTGCACATGAACATATCAGTTAATCAGGGATGTATTTACTAGCTTCTGACATTAGGTAAGTCACGTCATTTCTCTGAGCTTACATTTGTCATCAATAAAACGAGGGAACTGGACTTAGATGTTGTTTGTGGCAGATACAATTAATTGTGAAATTAGCCTTTCTCAAAGTGTGTATTTCAGAAAAAAAGAAGAGGAATAATCTAACTGAGGAAAATGTTGCTGTGGTTCGGGGTTCGAATCTCAACTCTGCCACCTATTACTTATGGGACCTTAGGCGAATTGCTTCCCTTCTCTTGGGCCTTGGTTTCCTCATGTGTAAAATGAAAGACTTGAAATAAATGATCTCTAAGGTCTCTGCCAGCCTATGATCCTATAAAACGCTCTGTTTGCTTTCCCTCTGTGCACTAATGGGAATGCCACAAACACATCAAGAGTAGACTAGCCCCAGAAGATTGCAAACATGAGATCAAAGGCAAATGGAACCTCGTGTATATGTGATGATATATATAAACTGCATGTTCTGCTCTGCCAAAAGGCTTCTGCAATCTGCAATTAGTGGAAATGTTCTCATTCTTCTGATATTTCCCCCTAGGGTTGCAGCAACATTATTTTATAAGACAACCCTGTCTTTGATAAGTTAATTTGGTGTGATCAATGCAGTGGACAGCAGGCTTCCCTTTTTCCTGCTGAGCTCAGACTATCTGACACTGTGGTCCCCAGATTGATAGGATTCCATACTCTGCCCTGTGCTGTGCCTGGAAGTTAGCTTCCTGCTTTAAAATCTTTGAGGTGCAAAAGTCCTCTTCTAGAAAGGACCCTGCACACAGAAAAAGTTAATAGAATCGTAACTTTTGAGGAAAAGGCCTTAGAAATCATCTACTCCAAATCCTACTCTCATACCCATTTAACAGAGGAGCGTAACTTACCCAAAGTTGCACAGGGACTGACAAAGCTAGTATTTGAACCCAAATCCTCAGACTCAAATTTGAACATTCTTTCACTGCAACACATTGCCTCAGCTATTTCAAAGACCTGGAACAAACGCATTACCTATTCAAAAAAACACTTTTGTTACTAACGTCCAATTCATCCTCCAATAGAATGAGGTCCTTGTGAGGGCAGGAACTGGTTTTTTGCCTCTTTTTTCTATCTCCGGCACCTGATGTGGCACCTGTTTAGTAAGCATTTATTAACTATTGACTGACTTTCAATAAAGACACACTGGGTCTGAAAAGGTTGGGTTTCCAATCCTGGTTCTTTCATCAACTGGTTGGGAGTCTCTGGGCAAGTACCACCCTCCCTGTGACTTTCTTGTTTTTCTGAGCTGACTTGTTCCTGTTCTAGCTACCTCACAAGCATAAACTGAGAAAAGATATGAATCATAGAATTAATAACTTGGAAGAAAGGTCAGAGGTCATCTAGTCCAACCTAAACTGAAATAAGAATCCCACCACTGACATCCTAAACAAGTGGCCAAGTAGTGTCTGCTTGAAGACCTTCGGGGAAAGAGGACTCACTAGCTCCTGAGCCAGTCTCTACAAAACAATCCTAATTGTTAGGAAGCTCTTATGTGAACTGAATCTAAATTTACCTCCTACAACTTTCACCCACTGGTCTTTTTAGGCCAAGCCAAATATGTTTAATCCCTTCATGGCTGCATTTCAAATACATGAAGATACTTATCATGTCCCTCTCAATTCTCAAATTCTTCTCCAGGCTAAATATCTCTAGGTTTTTCAACCAATTATCATAAAGCATGATCTCCTCCCTTCACCAATCTGGTTTGCCTTTGTCTGGAAACTCCCCACTTTATCAATGTCCTTTCCAAAAGGCGGAGCCCTGACAGGTTGATAGGCACTAAATCTGTTATTAGGGAACTCTTAGTTGAGAAAACTCCCTCTACCAATCCAAGCTGGCACATTCTCTGTAGTGTCATTTTAGAGCATTACCTAGATTCTAGGTCTAAGTACTCTAGTCTAGAGCACTGAAAAGTTCAATGACTTGCCCAGGGTCATATAGATACTTTACAGAACCAGGTCTTCCTGGTTATGAGGCCAGCTTTCTATCCACTAAACCATGCTGCCCTAAAGCAAACACAATACTTTACTTTGTCATAATCTTTTTCTGTGGCTGACCATACCTTTAACCAGAATGATTAGGAGAAAATAAAGGAAAAAAAGAGCAAGAACAGTCAAAGGAACAGGGGCCCAACAGCAAATACAGAAGCCAAAGTTGGAGCAGAGGGATGCCTTTGGTTTCCATGAAGAGCTGACCGTGTCTCTTTAGCCCACTACTGTGTCCCAGCTTATGAGAGCGGCTACACCTGCATCTTTAAAACCTGTCTACTTAAAGAGGGAGCGTGAAATCATAATTGAGATGAGGTGGCAGGGGTCTCTAGGTGCCCTCTGGGAATGTTCTGATCTGCTTGTTCCTGTCTGTCAACTGTCTTAAAAGCTATTCCACCATACTCCCCACAGTGAGGGCATGTCAAAGTGATTCTGGGGAGTCCTGAGCCTGAGAAGCCATTTGCTTTCTTCTTGATGAACTGGCAAAAGGGTGAAAACATTCCCTTGCCCAGTTCCCATTCTTAATACGATTCTGATGAGTAGAAATTGTAAAGGAATAGAAATATGAGAAGCACCTTAATAAGCAAAAGGATAACACCCAAAAGAAAGATAAAGTCACAAAAGACAGGTTCAAATAAATCTCTCACCAAGATATTCATATGTGTGTTTATGCTTTTCTCTTTTATATAATTTAATATTATCATATAGAAATTTGGTCTGGTTTATAGAATCTGTTCTTTTCCTCACTATCCAAGTAGTCTGAGGCTCCGAGTGACTCTGAAAAGGATCGCCCATAGATGTCTTCTCTTTCCTTTTCCGGAACTCCAGCTCACAGCTAAAGCTACATGTTTCTTTCCTCCTGCTCCCACCCCTCCTCACAGCCTCCCCATGACTGTGTCGAATCCATACAGTGCAGGACACACACACACATACACACAGAAAGTGAGAGAGAAAGAGATAGGGGGAGAGAGAAAGAGAGACAGAGAGAGGGAGAGAGAAAGAGAAAGAGAGGGAGAGGGAGAGGGAGAGGGAGAGGGAGAGAGAGAGAGAGAGAGAGAGAGAGAGAGAGAGAGAGAGAGAGAGAGAGAGAGAGAGAGAGCATTAAAAAAAAAAAACTTTGCCTCCAGGGAAAAAGAGAGAAACATTTGAGTCCTGGCACACTGCAGCAAGCACACAAAACCTTTTTTGTTCCAAGGCAAAACCCCCAAACAATGAGCCGTAGGGGCGCTTTTTACAAATCCTCATGTGCCTAGTGAAGCAGAGCTGACTGAGTTATAAGCAGTGATCCCAAGAGGTGGCTGTAAATTGGTGCAAAATGAAGTTCTATTATTAAGCCCTTTAATGGGAAGCACCCGTTGGCACCTCTCCTTCCACGATATGGAGAGTACTCTATCCTTCTCTCCAAGAGGGGCTCATCTCAAGACACCTTGGGGAAATTCTTTTACAGCAGGAAAACAAAAATTAAGCAAATCATTTCTGATTGATGTTTTGCAGCAACATGACAGATTGGGGTGGGGGATGGGGAAGAATCTGCCCTGTGGAGCTGGAAGCATCCTGTGGATGTCCCATCGGTATTTGTAGTGCTTGAGAACAGGGGAAGATATTACAATTTCACAGGAGGAACTGAAGCAGATGGGAGAAGGGGGGAATAAAAACCTGCTCACAGATGTACTGAAATGGTGGAAATGCAAGTTAAACTGAGATTGGAAACATCTTCACCTAAGACAAGTAGTATAGTGAGTAAGAAGGGTGAGGAGAGGAGAGTCAACTGACAAGGTGTCTGGTGAGGAGAAAGAGCAGGCCGGATCACCTCCAGTAGCTGCCTTGCCATGAGGAAGAAGCACATTGACACTGTCAAGATTCAGCTGGGTCAAACTGGAAGGGGACTGGCGACAGCAGCCGGTGAAGAAGGAGGGAAAATGTTGCCTGTTGCTAGAGGCAGAGCTGCTCAGGAGAAAAACAGATGGCAATGGTAACTCAGGGGAGGAAGGCCTTCATGCCAGCACCCTCTAAACTGCCCACCCTAGGAAAAGCCCTAAAAGCCTCTCCCTAGTTACAGCTCTGAAACTAATTCTAGTCCCTCTCACTCACTGAGATTCAATGAGGCCATTCCCCTTATCACATATCTTTAGCGGGTGTTTATTGTTAATCAAGAAAAGTGGAAATTCTTTTTCCACATACGTCTCTACAACCTGGAACTAACCTAGCTTCCCAACCTCATCTCACGCTATTCTCCTCCATACATTCTACACAGCATTCAAACTATACCACCCTCTTTCCTCTAAACATGCCTTGTACTTTTTTTTAATCTTCCTGTTTCCCTATGCTTGGAATCTCCCCGCCCCCGACCCTCCCTTTAAAGCCCAACTTCAATGTAACCCTCTCCATGAATCTTTTTTCCTAAATGAGGTAAAGATAAGGGTCAAAGAAAGTATAAAACTACTCCTCACTGTGAATGGGACAACAATAATGGGGAGAAGGCAGAGTTATTCATCCTTCATTAGGCTTCTGTTTTCTCTGCCAAAGAGAATAGCCTTTGAAATGCTAAGGATAGATCAGCTAATGGATAGAGGTAGTGGAACAGCACAATGAATAGAGTGATGGGCCTGCAGTCAGGAAGACTCGTCTTCCTAAGTTCAAATCTGGCTTCAGACACTTATTAACTGGGTCACTTACCTTTGCCTCAGTTTCCTCATCTGCTCAATCTTAAAATGAGCTGGAAACAGGAATGAGAAATCGCTCCAATATCTTTGCCAAGAAAATCCTAAATGATGTCGTGAAGAATTGGACACAACTGAACAACCACAGAACAACAAGAAAAGCTACTCAGGAATGGGTATTCAAGATGAGTCAGAAGATATCAAGGGAGCAGATATCTGACCTTGATGAGTTCAAATCACCAAACCCAAGCGAACTACATCCTTTGGGTGCCAAAAGACCTGGGAGACGTAGCCATTGCCAGATATCTTTGAAAGATTGTGAAAAATAGAAGACTCAGAGAAAGACAAACGAATGGCTTTTCACGAAAGGAATAGGAATGCAATCTGTAAGCTGGATGACTTCAATTCCTGGAAACATTCTAGAATGTATTAGTATAGGAGAGGTAAATGAATATCTTAAGAAGGAAGTAGTGACCAAAGAGCTAACAGGATGGACCAAGACTAGATCATTTCTGTCTAAGCTTATTCCTTGTTTGACAAGGTCACTAGATGTGTAGACCAAGTGACTGCTATAGATACCGTTTACCTAGATTGCGCTGAAGGATTATGCAAAATTTCTACAGTATTCTTCTGTAGAGACTAGGTAAAAAACATAATCCCATAGTTTAGAAACTGATTCAAGAGCCAGATTCAAAAAGCTAACATTGATGGCGGTCCAACGATTCTATGATCCTGTATTTAACCTGTACAAGAGATGACTTAATGGCATTTGGTATCTATCTTCAAGTGTTTGCCGCACTGTCACCCGGAAGAGGGTACTCGTTCTAGGGAGCCCCAGGCGTAAGAACTAGAAACACACTGGTCAGAAATGGCAGATTTAGCCTGCTGATAAACTTCCTCACGGTTATCTCTATACATACACTAGGCCTATACACACAAGGAGCTTCCTTCAGAGGCAAAGAGTTTTCTACTTGACCACTTGTGACAATCCTTTCAGAATATTTGAACTCCAATAATATCCAAACCCTGAATTGATCACCCAAAGTGCTTTGCTCTACTCTAAAAATGCCCTTTCCTCTCTCAGCAACTTCAAAGATCCACAAATGGTACCTTTTCTATGGTGACAGGATGTCTGCAACCAGAACAGATTTCTCTTATCTTGATATGCTCGGTTCATTTGCATGTTAGAATCATAATCTCTAAGTGACACTACCTTGTCAATTGACTCGTTCAACTAAGAAATTTCCTTTCTTACGATACAGAGACCATAACTGAAGTTGAGATTGTAACTTGAACCTTGTCTTTTTTTCAGTCAATCAGAAGTTTGCTTCTGATTCCATGATCAGGTATCTGCTAGCTTTAAGGGAATAAACAATATGAATTATATATCGCCTAGCTTGTTTGTCTCCTTTAACCAAACTTTCAGGTCAACCCTTGTCAAGTGTGTCGAAAAGAGGAATTAGAAGAGAATAACCTTCATAAGGAGAGGATTCTCATCACAGTGTAGCTTGGACTAGATGGTTTCTGAAGTTGCTTCCATCTCTGAGATTCTGTTACCTTCCTCCTAAGACTTCCCCACTGCCATGAACAAGAGGAACTTGCTTCTTATCTGTATCTAGGTCTTGTGTCCCTAGTACACTCTAAGCTCCATGAGGACAGGAATAACATTTTATCTCAACTTCACATTTCCTGCAGTACCTGCCATAATGTCCTGTCCATATACTTTAATTATAAATTAAATTGCTATCTATAGTGAGGTTTGAAGGAATAATTCCCTATTCCATTCAAAACATGAGACAACCTGTGACTTTATTTCTCCCAGCATCTTTCTTCCTGTGTCAGTCAACCAACCAACGAATGTTTTCACTGAACCCCTACTAGGTGGTGAAAACTGTTCTGGTGCTGTGGGGCCTATAAAAGAAGTCTGATATGCTCCTCGCTCTCTGGGAGCTTCCAATCTTGATGGCAAAATAATATAGTGTTAAGTTTATGAGTCCTCTAACAAGCGCTTTTTGAAACTGAGAAAGGAGAAGATCTGTCTAGCCTTGGGTAGCATAGGAAAACTTGGAGGAAGATGGATTTGATCTGAATCTTTGGGGATAGGTAAATTTGTTTAGAGGTGAGAGGAGAGCCCCATCCCAAGGGAAACAAAGGGAAATAGCAGGACTAGCAGCCCAGGGTAGGCAGGAATTAGCTTGGACCCTTAGGGGAGAGAGTGAAACAAAAAGAGAGACACATTTAAGAAACACATTTGAGAGAAGAAAATAAACTGAGATTAACATTCATTGAAGTAATTAGTTTCTGATTAGTCTCAACATTCATTAGTTTTTCCTCACTCAAAGTGAGAACTTGAAAAGACCTTAGCTTAAAAGGCCCAGGGTCTCCCAGTGCATCCTGGGCTACCTCCAGTCATCCTGATGAACATCAGGCTACTGGACCCACGTGGCTCTGGAGGAGAAAGTGAGGCCGGTGACCTTGCACAGCCCTCCCTCCCTCAAATTAAAGTCATCTGTAAATCATGTCAGACATCATCTCCCTGATGCCATGGTCCTCTTCCAGAATGAAGGACAAACCACAAACAACCCTAATAGGTCATTGTTACTCTTTCCTTCCTCTTCCCTTTCGCCTTGTTTCCTTCTTGTCTTTGCGCATTCAAAGAGAGAGTATCGCTACGGTGGAGATGGCAGAGGATGTCATTAAACAGCGACTACTTATGGAAGAGGCACAGGGAGAGGCGAGGAAGTGACAGAGTAGGGGGAAATAGCTTCCCAGGCTCTGGCCAAAGAAAAGCCAGAAAGGGAGTGGGGGAGGGGAGGACAAACATCATATCTTCAGGGGTATATTATTCACTCCTTTCTGACTCTAATCTGTGACAGAAATTATTTTCTATTATAATAATAACCAATTATTAAATTATGATGGAGATTTTTCCTTTCTATTTCCTCATTCAGGGACCAGCTCTTGATGGTCAGTTAGCCAGTCTCTGATAGAGGAGTTCGCCCAAATCCTCTAGGTACATGCTCTGTGATCTCAGGCTACACCCCACCCAACTAGAAGACTTTACAAAAAGAATCCAGTCTAGGAAAGTTCTTGCACTTGGGAAATAAGTCCCTTGTCCTTAGAACCCTCTATTAGAATTTAGGGTGAGCCATTTTATAAAGGAGAAAACTAACCACAGTAGTATTGAGAGAGATGGATTCCTCTGTCTAGATTTCTGGAGGTGGCTGAGTCTCAAGATCAAGTCACATTCTCAGCAGGAGTCGCTGAAGACTTTTAACCCGCCTCCTCATTAATACGTCTACTTCCTTATCAATTGTTCACCAATAATCAGGGTTGATTTTCACCTGTCAGGGGCACCTCATTTTCCAAAGGTATTTAAGCATTCAGGGATCCCCGTGGTTTTGTCTTTGGTTTTCAAGAGAGATCAGTGATCATCAATGTATTGATTATTAGCTAACCTAATTAATAAATTGATTATTAATTACCCAGAAACTCTGTCTCTCAGGATTTTAATTTGTCACATCTCTTAGGATGACAATTTTTATTTTTAACAAATCTTCGCAAATCATCTGACAATAGCTCCTTTTCCACTATTGTCTTTTCCGGGAAGGACAATGGTTTCTAGAGGTTCAAGTGGGGTGGGGGAGAATGCTTTACAAATTACTTTTTTTAGCAAAGGAACTCTTTTTTTTGTTTGTTTGTTTGTTTTTACTTTTGAACATCTATTTTTTTAAAACCTTGAGTTCCAAATTCTCTCCCCTCTTCCCTTCCCATCCACCCTCCCTAAGAAGTCAAGCAATTCATCATGGGCCACATGCGTAACATTATGTATAACCCTT
>CM053622.1:576455774-576470880 GCA_028646595.1 Phalanger gymnotis
GAAAGGAAAGGAAAGGAAAGGAAAGGAAAGGAAAGGAAAGGAAAGGAAAGGAAAGGAAAGGAAAGGAAAGGAAAGGAAAGGAAAGGAAAGGAAAGGAAAGGAAAGGAAAGGAAAGGAAAGGAGAGGGGAAGGGAGAGGGGAAGGGCATAACTTCTGTCCTGGTTGAATCAAGGGAAAAGATCTTGGCTAGATTCTTCCTTTCTTAAAAGAAAGATACAGATCTATATGTCCTGGGCAGGACTGAGCCTGGGGTTAAATCCTGAGGTATCTTTGGCACCTTAAAGTTCAAACTGATTTCCAAGGTGCCACAGCCAGTGAATAACTCCTGAAGACCTGAAGATTTGATAGAGAGAATGAATAGGGCAGGGACTATTAACAGACTTAAAACTACAGTAACTATAAATCAGAATTTTATTTAGAACTTGATTTAATATATAATTATTCATTGATTTTTATGTAACATTGATTGGTTTGTAAGTTTTATTCAATATAGCTAATTTGTGAAATCAGTTGTGCCTGGCTAGCATAGATCCTTGCCAGAGTAGGCATTCCATAAAAATTTGTTGATTTGCTATGTTCATCAGAAAATTAATAGTTCCCAAGGAACTTTGAAGAATAAAATGTTGGAAATACATTATTTGAGGAGTCTATTGGAAATTTTACACCTTACAATTGCTGCCATGCTACAATAATGAACCAGTCAAATCAGACACCACAAATGGGCAGAATGTTTCTCTCCCTTCGCAGTCCCACCTCTAGATTAATTGTAGAGCATGGCTGGAACAGGTCTCTACATGTGAAGGGGAGGCAATTACAGAACCTGGTAGAGAACACAAAAAGCCCACTTCCAGCAGTGTTGACCAGATAGTTTCAAGTCCCAGCATAGCTTTGCCTCTTCTGTGTAGACATAGCCTGATTCAGACTGAATTTTGGTTTTCAAAGAGTCTCTAAAACCATTCCAGAGCTGCCCTTTCCCATGAATCTCAGTGAGGAATTGCATCTAGCAGCCTCGTGGCAATAATATGAACTCCTACATGTCATGCACAAGGTCACTATATTAAAAAATCTCTATGGTTCAAATTCAGTTTAGCAGGGTTTAGCAAATTCAGTTTAGGGGGTTTGGCACACCAGAAAGGGCTTCTTTCCTTAAGACTCAACCCAGTAATCTTTGGATGTAGATTAAGGTTTCCCACTTTCATGTCTTCCAACCTTTCATTTGGACCTATTTTGAATGTGCAACTATGTGGTACAATGGGTGAGAACATAAGCCTTGTGTTTAAATTTCAGCACATGACCCTGGGCAAGTCACTTAACCTATTTCAGCCTCAAATTCCTCATCTGTTAAGCTATCTCACAGGGTTCTTGATTAAAATATATAATGCTTTTCAAATCTTAAAGTGATAAATATATATATGTGTGTATACATACATATATATGTATGTATGTGTATGTATGTATGTATATAATATATATATGCATATATATATTGCTCACTATTATTTGTATTATCTATAATGGGGGGCAGATAGTTGTTAGATTTGGAATCAGGAGGACCTGGGTTCAAATGCTACCTGACATTCACTTTCTAGCTATGGGATTATGTCATAACCTCTCTGAGCCTGAGTTTGCTCATCTTGAAGATGTGCAAGATCTGTGGTGGATAGAGTAGGGAGTCTGGAGTCAGAAATACAGTAGTTCAAATCTTGCCTCAGGAACTTACTAGCCACGTGACCCTGGCCAAGTCACTTGATCTCTATCTGCCTCAGTTTTCTCATCTGTAAACTGGAGAAATAATAGCATTTCCCTCCCAGGGTTGTTTTAAGGATAAAATGTCCTAATATTTGTAAAGTGCTTTGCAACTCTTACAGTGGTATCTAAACGCTAGCCATTACTTGTGTGACCCTGGCAAGCAGCTCAACTTTTCTGGACCTTAGTTTCTAATCTGTAAAATAAGGGGATTCAACTACATGAATTCTAATGCCCCTTTTCTAGATCTCTGATTCTGTCATACTACTACATGCTCTTCAAATCAAGATAAACAGACCCTAACATCTCAGTGCTTCAATTGCAGAGGCCCCAGTCCCACATATCCCTGCGAATTCTATAAACATTAATGAAAATAATAACATCAGCAGAAGATTTTTCTCTGGAAACATCTTAACAGAGCTTCAAACCCCTCATTTTCCAACTATTTTATTTTGTATATGATAAAACTGAGTCCAGTTAAATGACTTCTCCAAGGCCACACAGGGTGAAAATAGTAAAGCCAGGATTTGAACCCACATATTTTGGCTCCAAATCCAGTTGTCTTTTATTATACCATAACCTACAGAAAGGCCAGGGTAACCCACTGCATCCTGGGTTGTTGCCAGTTGTCTTGACTTTTGACTTGCCACTGGACTCTGATGATTCTGGAGGAAAGAGCAAGGCTGGCAACTTTGCACAGCTCTGCCTCATTTAATTCAATTCACGAGCAAGTCAAGACATCACCCTCCTGATGTCATTTGTCCTCTGAGAACAAAGGATGAACACTAACAACAACCTCTGGAGGTGGCCCTGTGAGGAATGAGGAGTGTTTGCTGTCCTTTGTACTGCAAGAAGATTAAAGAGCCATCGCTACATCAGGGCCAATGTACAGTGTGTCTGACTGGCTGATCAGACCAATACCATCTCAGAAGACTCTACCACAGGTAGAGCACGGGAGTGAGGAACGATTTGTTATTGTTTGTCCTTTGTTATTGAAGAGGACCCGTGACATCAGGAGGGGGATATCTTGACTTGCAAGTGAATTGGATTTAAGTGAGGTAGAGTTGTGCAAAGTAATTAGCCTCATCTCCTCCAGAGTCATTGGAGTCCAGATCAGGATGACTGGCATTGGTCCCAGATGCATGGGGAGACCTTGGCCTTTTTAAGCCAAGGTCTTTCCCAGGTCCCACTTTGTCTAAGGCAATGCCCATTCATAGGAACAAACAGTCCAGGAGAAGAGAGGGTAGCTATCAGGAGGTAGCAAGTAACATGATTAGTGTAAAGAATTGAGTTTAATATTGAAGACTTGAGTTCAGATCTTGACTATTTCACCTGCTTCCTATATGGTCTTGTGCCAGTTCTCTAACCTATCAAATGAAGGAATGGGACCCCAGGATCATAGTTTTAAGATCTGGAAGGTAACTCCAAGGTCACTGAATCCAGTCTTTTTACAGAGGAGAAAACTAAGGTCAAGATGTTCAGTGACTTGCCCAGGTCATATAGCTAGTAGCTGAGGCAGGATTGGAAACCACCCAAAGTACAGCCTCTATCCACTACTCCATGTTAGATATCTGGTGTCTGTCCTAGTGCCAAGCCTATGAACAAACTTGTCAGAGCTTTGGGAAAGAAAGGAGTCTTCCATCTGAATGGTCTCAGCACGCTTTCCTCCCAGGCTTCCTGTTAGCCTGTGAACAGAGGAGAAAATCCCAACCTCACCCCCTTTGTGTGCCACCAAAAGTGAGACTCGGATTTCTTGAAATCTGTCTCTTTTATCTCAGGGGACAGATTGAATAATTTCAATAGCCAGATTTCTAAGGTGCCTTTCCGGCTCTCAGGTTCTATATTTCCTTAGTTTGGTAATTCTAACTCCATGAATTCAGAATATGTGATAATTTGTGCTTGTTTCAATCAGTCAACAAGCATTTACTAAGTGCTTACTATGAGCCAGGTGCTGTGATAGCAGCCAGTCTGCAAGATAGCTAATTGAACAAGTGAATAAATAAATATCTGGTTGCATTCCAGTTACTTAGTGGCTCACCCATGGGAAATGACTAAGCTCTAATAAAGTCTAGGAGCAGCTAAGGTGGTGCAGAGGATACAGAACAAGGTTTGAGGTCAGGAAAACTCATCTTCCTGAGTTCAGTTCCTGGCTTTAGACACTTAACTCTGTGACCCTGGGAAGTCACTTAACCCTTTTTGCCTCAGTTTCCTCATCTGTAAAATGAGCTGGAGAAGGAAATGGTAAACCACTCCGTCTCTTCACCAAGAAAACCTCAAATGGAGTCATAGAGAGGTGGAAAAAACTGAGAGATGACTGAACAACAGTTTCTCAAAGTAGGAGAGGAGTTCCTCTGAGGATAATGAGGAGAGAAGGGTATTATAGGCGGCTTAAGGGGAGATTGTTTGAAAATTGTTCTTTGCAAAATGTGGTAGCGAGTAAGTCATGAAAGAATAAAAGTCTTGCCATGCATCAGTAAGGTCCCATTTGTTAATAGATAATATGAATGTGTAGTGAGCTCAGCTGACAGTTTTGTGACTTTCTAAATCAGCATTTTGTAGCACATGAGTCAGAAGGGAACAGGGAGGTATTTGAGAGTAACCCAGGGCTAAGGCTTTGGTAAATTATGACTGTCCTTGGGACAACAGGACAAGGGATTTGAGGACAGAATATGCATATAGTTTTACTAGTAAACCCTAGAGGTGGCACTTAGGTGACATAGTAGATAGAAAACTGGACTTAAAAGGCAGGAATATCAAATCCTGCCTCAGACTATCACTAGCTGTGTGACTCTGGACAAGCAACCTAACCCCTCTCAGCCTCCTTTTCCCCTCTCAGCCTCCTTTTCCATCTCTGTACAATGGGAATATTAATAGAATTTATCTCACAGGGTCGTTGTGAGGATTAAATCAGAAAAAATATAAAGCGCTGTGCAAGCTTTAAAGTGCTATGTAAATTCTTGTGATGATGATGATGTGTATGTGTGTGTATAGGGAGAAAAAAAGATAAGAACAAGGGTAATGGATTAGAGAAACAGGAAGGAGAAGAGGGACTGGAAATCAATGTAAGGATAAAGAATGGGCTTGGGAGCAGTGAATCAGAGGAAAGGTAGAAAATAGGAGTTTATGACTGGAGAGAGAAATCTGTGATCGCATAATTAGCACAATTATGAACATGCATGAGATCGAATGCACAACAATCCTTATGCAAGTTTAAGGAGGAATGAAAATATGGGTCATGGGAGTTAAGGATGAATTGGGAAGCCAAATAGTGTGTTATGATACAAAAAACACAGCACGAGGAGTCAGGAAACCTGGATTTTCATTTTTATTTAGAGAGGAACTATTTGACTTCTTGCCAAGATGTCTGCCTGAATCGAGACAGAATGTCCAGCACCCACATAATCTATCCAGCAAAAAACTGTAATTCACACCAGACCAAATAATAATCAACAAATCCAATGAGAAAATATAGTGACCTCTTCCACCTAAGAATAGCACCAAGAGATGGTCAGAACCTCATGTGCAATAGAAAGGAAGGCTGCCAACAAAGCCAGCACTAGAACAGGCAAACAAGCTGCAAATACCCAGAGGTGAGCAAGAAACTCTTGTAGCTGGTAGGACTCTGTGTGCAGAGTCATGGAGAGTGAGGCACCCCTAGAAAGCCCCAAGGTGGTTAAACACTCTCAACAAGAACTCTGAAAGCTACCTGAAGTGGTAGCAACCCATGTGGGTCCAGGAACCTCAGACCAGGATAGCCCAGAGTTCCTAGATTCCTAAAATTCTGTCCTGAAATTCTAGAGAGCTTCTGTTTAATTTTATATCTCTTATTTCTTGTCTTCTAGGTAGTCATCTCATTCTTGTGGAAAATAATGTTTTTTTCATCTGCATCTCTGCTTACAGTCACTGTCTTCTTTAGTTTACTCATATCTACAGCTTTAGTTCCTAGACTTTGGCTTTGTGCCAAGCTCAGGTTCTGCCCCTTGAACAAAATGCATTGTATTTGCTTACCTGTTTACATTGTTGTTGTACCCTGCCTTCCTATAGAAAGGGAATACCTTGAGGACAGAAATTTGTTTGTTTGTTTGTCTTTTATATGCCTCTTATGTAATAAACGCTTAATAAGTGTTTGTTTACATTGAAAATCTTTAAATTGAGTGAGATCCTGCTTGGTCTCACTCTTGATCTCCTGGGTAATTGCGCTGATCTTCGGCCTGTTACAGGGTTCTGTTACAGGGTTACACGGCCTGTATCTTTGAAGGTCAAAGTGGTAGGTCACATATACCACCGTGGCAACTTCTACTAAAAACCAGAGTGGATCTTGGAATATCATATTCCAGGGACTAAAGAGATAGGTTTATTATCCAAAAGCATTATTTCTTTTTCCTAAGGGAAATAATAGGCCTTTAATAGAAGAGAAGACTTTGAAGCATTTTTTGATCAAAAGACAAAGCTAAATAGAAACACTCAAATGTAAGCATAAGAATCAAAAAAACTTAGAAAAATAAATGTATTTGAGCAATTAGGAAGAACTGTATGATAACATAGTGCTAACATTATTATAGAGGAGAAAAGTGTCCCTTCAGAGTCTTTATGTCTCCTAAGGGTATTGATGGAGTTAAATAAGAAAACCACAAGTTCTAGGAGGTGGATGGGTTGTGTTCTGAGGATTTGAAGAGGGGAAAGAGAAGGGAGGGCAAAAGGAGAAAGGCACTAATGTAGAAAAGGGAAGAAAGTGGAACTTATTATTACTCATACTGAAGTATGAAAAGAGTATATAAATATGGAGGAAAGGGTAGAAGAAATAGGCATCAGACAAATTTCATTCTTATTTGAAATGGACAAAGGGTTAAACATACAAACAAATTCAATTACGTCAATTGTTTGTTAGAGAAATGCAGGGATATAAGTGGTCATGGAGGGAAACAAACATCCTGATCTTAAAGGGAGTGATTAAGGAAGGGAAGGGGGAGGAGAAGGGGAAAAAGAAAGGGGCAGGGGAAGGGAAAGAGAAAGTGAAAGGAAAAGAGGAAAGGGGAAAAGGAAGAGAAGGGGAGGGAAAAAGAAAAGAAAAAGATGTAGAATATAAAGGGTTGCATATCAATGGGGAATGGCTAAACAAATTGTAGTAAATTAATATAATGGAATATTGTTGCACAGTAAGAAATGGTGAAAGATATTATTTCAGGGAATCCTTCATAGTATGAGCTGACACAAAATGAAATGAGCAGAAACAGAACAATCTATACAAGGACAAAAACATTGTGAGGGAAAAACAACTTTGAAAGACTTAAAAAATTCTCATCGAAGCAATAAGCAACCATGTCTTCAGAGGATTAGTGATTAAGCATGTTGCCTACTTCTAAAAGAGAGATAACAGGCTCGGGGTGCAGGGAAAATAATCTACTTTTGGAAACATACAAAAGGGGTATTTGTTTTGCTTGACTGTTTGTTACAAATATTTCTTTATTTTTAAATGGAGGTGCAGAGGGAAGTTAGCAATAGCAATGTTAAAAAAAAAAAGGTCCATTGAAACTTTTAAAATGCACAGAAGAGGGCAGAAGGAAATTTAAAAGGAAGCACAGAAAAGCGGGATAGTTTTGAAAGTGTGGAACTTATAAAGTTGTGGTATTTTAAAGAACTATCGGCACAAAATGGAGATTCATAGTAACATGTGCAATCCTCTTTTTTTTCTGTTCTACTCTTTATATGGAAATGTTCTCCTTTTTCAGGTGTTCAGATTCAGAACTTAAAAAAAATAGTAACTGGCTACCAACTAGTCATGTGACCTTGTCATTCAATGCATTCAGCCATTTCTCCCCTTTATTGAAGAGGAATAATAACACTTCATCACAAGATTGACTTGAAGATTTAGTGGATAAAAAAAGTACTTTGGAAAACATCTCATTAAAATAACATACAAGGCACAGGTTTTTCCTATGGACATTTACGATATTTTATGGCACAATTTTTCCTTATAACAATCCTTTGAGGTAGATAATGTATCTTTACCCTCACTTTACAAATGAGGAAACAGAATCTCAAAGGGGTGAAGCAACTTATCTGAGTTTGCATTGCCATTCAGATTCTCTGTAGGGCATGGGGTACTTTGGCGACTGTGGGTTAGTCATTCTTTGAGCCTCAGTTTACTCATCCATAAAATGGAGAGTTGGACTAGATGTATTATGAGGTACCGTCACGTTCCTGATCTATGACACTATAAAATCAGGATGGATTCTGTTGGATTTGGAGGTTTAAATAAGGAACGGGGAACGAACTCGTGAGAAAGCGGTAAGTGAAAAGCAGACCACCTCATGTGTAACCAATATTTTATGGACCTTCAGGGAGTCGAAGTTTGAGAAATGCTGGTAGGACTGTTTCCTGCTCTGTTCTCCCCTCTTGTTAGGTATTTTGCATTCTTATTTAAAGTCCTTTTATGTTGCTCTCATCCCACTTACTCCTCTATCAAACAAAATGCAAAGAAAATCCTCTTAACAAATATGCACAGTCAAGCAGGGCAAATTTCCTCACTGGCCTTGTGTTTCAACAACCTGGCTAGCAGCTGCTGTGGGGGGTGTAAAATCAACAACAACCAGCTCACAGAACGCTGCAAGCCCAGGTTTTTTTGATCTGCTTTACTACGGAAAGCAATGTTAGGGGGTTAACAAGCTTACTTTAATTCAGCATACAAATACCATTCACTTACTTCAGGGGAAAAAGCCAGCACCCTGAACTTCAGAGGAAATACAGACAAATTAGAAACATCAACAGACAGGCCAAATACAATTCATAGTTACCAACATCTAAGTTCAACCCAGGAGCTCGTAACAAGGGCTGGCCCAGAGTCACGTGCGCCACCGTGGCTGTGGGTAAGAGCTCCAAAAGAGAGAAAGCCAACCCCTTATATCTTTTTCAGGGTCAAGGGTGAGTCACACATGTGACTCACCCATGTCACCTAAAATATTCACAAAGAGGCGACTTAAATGTGGTCTAAAAGCCTCTGATGTCCCAAACATGTCACTCAAACCCATGTAAACTAGGCTCTCCCTTGAGGCAAGGAGGTCATCAAGGAGTCCTAATTTGATGGATGAAATAAAAGCCAAACTTCTTCAAGGGCACTTGGTTGAACTAGGTGCTAAGAGCCCACTTTGATTGCCAACACACCTTGTTCAGAAATGCATGTCTCATTTTGAGTCCATCACATCTCTGTCACTGCTTCCTCTCTGGTCCTTTCGAATTATGGTTCTTTACTGCATTAATCAGAGTTCTAAAGCTTTTCAAAGTTATCTTTCTATACAATGTTGTTATTATTGCATTATTATTCTCCTGGTTCTGTTCACTTCTCCTTTTGTAAGTTTGTGCAGGTTCAATTTAATTCAATAAGCATTCATTAAGCACCTACTATGTGCCAGGCACTAGTGATAAGTACTGGAGATGCAAATAAGAAAAATAGTCCCTGCCTCAAGAAGCTTACAATCTAATGGGGGAAGGCAACACACAAAAGAAGCTGGAAAGGGGGAGAGAGAAATGGAATACCAGGAGGTACCTGGGGGCACCTGGGGACATCTTGTTTGTGGAGTTGAAACCAGATAAAGTCGCAGATGGAAAGATTGAGCCGAGACCCCAAGTTCTGACCTCTATAAAATAAGGCTTTGGGAAAAGTTTAGTATTCTACCTTCTAGCCCTAGAATCAGAAGGGGGGGAGAGAGAGAGTAGGTTGAAGTGTGAGATGAGATTAGAAGTGATGAGTTTACCCTGGGGATGGGGGTGGGAATTGGGGTGGTGATAGATCTTGGTCTGAAGAGTTGAGACCAGACAGAGCTGCAGATGGCAAGGGATGCCAGTGATCTGAAACTGTCCATTTCCTCCTTTCCTAAGCCTATGTTATGCTGTGATCTTAGTAAAGCAGCCTGTTTTGTTGTTCTTGTTCGGTTGTTTCCCAGTCATGTCTTGACTCTTCGTGATCCCATTTGGAGTGGTTTGCCATTACCTTCTCTAGTTCATTTTACCGATGAGTAAACGGAGCCAAACAGGGTTTAGTGATTTGCCCAAGGTCACATGGCTACCAAGTGTCTGTGGCCACATTTGAACTCAGGTCTTCCCGATGTTCTATCCACTATGCCACCTAGCTGCCTTATATTGCAGGGCCTGTTTATATCGTATCTGCCTGTTTGGCATGTTGCAAAAAGGACAATGAGGCCTGTGAGAAATGGTGGAATAGATAAAGATAGTGACTGAATAGGCTTAGGATCTAGGATATGCTAATGGACACTATAAATAATTTAAGCTGAGACTTGAACCCAGATCTTCGGACTGCATATTAAATATTCTTTTCACTACATCATCCTGCACTGTGAATGATACTCCTTCTGTGCAAAGATGAAGAAGCCAAGATTTAGTAATGTGCCCAAGTCATAGATCAAATCGCTTCAGAACCAGGGTGGTCTCTGCAAGGTTTAGGACCTGAGATAAACCATATTATGTAGCTCTCCTCAAAACCATTCCAGCACTGCCTTCTTCAAGGAAGCAGTTTGGGCACGTTTGTGATTTCCCAGAAAGAAAACTGGGATTTAGAGTGAGACAATCTCGATGCAAACTGTGTTTCTGCTGACTGTGTGATTGACTGTGGGTCATTGACTTCCCTTCTCCCCAACTATAAAATGAGAGTCAGACTAGAAAGACCTTCAAGATTTTTCAACTCTAAATCCTATAAAATCCTATAATTTAAAAAAAAAAATTAAGAGCAGCTTTGAAGAAAAACAAAGAAGTCACCAAAGGTGGGGAAAGGAGAAAGAGAAGAGGAAGAGAGAGAAGGGGGAAGGAGGAAAAGGAAGAGAAAACGAGAGGAGAAGGGAGGGGAGGGGAAGGAAAGGGAGAAGAGAGGGGAGGAGGGAAGGAGAGGAGAAGGAAAGAGGAGAGGGGAGGAGGGGAGAAGAAAGAGTTCTAGGAGGGAGGAGAAGGTAACAAGATGGGCCATATCCTAGATTGAATTTATTATTGACATTTCTTCAACTACTAGCTAGCCAGTTGTCCTCTCACAGCATCACTTTTTTTTCTGAACCTCTTAGCATCTAATTCTGTGGAAAAAAGGCAGCAAAGTAAACTGGCCCCCAAAACAAAGTTTGTATAACAGAAAGTTCATCCTTTTTTTAATTTCCAAAGGTTAAAAGCAAGACCTTTATGGAAGCACAGTAAGCAGTACATCAAATCTTTGTGGACATTTTTACTAGAATGATAAAGTCTGAATATTTGGAAAGGGTGTGTCAAAAGCAACTCATAGGCAGTCTTCAAAGATATTTTGGCACAATTCTTTTCAGACAATAAAGAGGACAGAAAGCTCCACCAATATAGAGAAATTCCTTAGGAATTTTTATTGGAATCTGGCTTAGTTTTGTTCTTAAGAAATAGAGTACTTTTAACTTGAAAAAACTCTTCTCCTACCAGGAGGCAAATGACCCCAAAGAAACAGCACAATTTTCTGTTTGCCAAGTTTTGACCTGACCTGTTGTCAATGAATTGTATGGATTATCTATATGGAACTCCTGGTGGCTCCTGGTTCGTGCTCTTTGTTTTAGATTACACTTTTCTTCTTTCAAGTCATGAAGAGAAACAGAACATGGAGATTTCCATGTAGGAAATTTGGATGAACAAAACTAGTTAGCAGATACTCTGCTTGACAATAGTCATTCTTTTGTGTGCCCCAATAAGGAGCAGAGTGAATAGTGTTTTGTCACATGAACAATATGTAAATAAAATGTAGAGAGTGCAGACGGGGACTTGCAGTCCCTCAGTAGGATAAACACAACAGAACTTAACTCACGAATCTAGTTAGCAAGAGTAGCAGGGAGTTACCAGGCCTGGTAAACTTGCCCTATTCCACTTTGTTCCTCCCTACCATTTCCTATTTCATCTTCCTCACCACTGGCTTTCTGTTTCTGTCTCCACTTAAGTAAGACTTTTCTGCTCCACACTCCCACTCAAGTAAGTGTTTCTGGTACTTGCCTTAGGCACAAAAAATTTCTAGTATAATTGTCCCCTGATAGCTGAAGATTGGATGAAATTGTTGAGAGTCAATTCAGTTCAGTTGAAAGTGAATATGGAAGATTTATAGCAAAATCCTGTTAATATATGTGTTTGTTCCTAGAGTATAACTCTATGAGAATGGAGATAAGTTAATCCAAGTAGCCAGTTCAAGAGCCAACAATCAAAAAGACATCCATAACTATCGATCCGGTCAGCCAACAAACATTTAGTAGGTGTTCACTATGTGTCAGGTACTGTGCTAAATGCCAAGGATACAAGAAAAGGAAAAAGTGGGGTCCCCGCCCTCAAGGAGCTCATGTTCTAATGTGGGACACAGAAGGTAATCTGAGAGAAGAAGCTCCAGTAGGTAGTAGGACTGGAAAAGACCTACAGACAGTGGGATTTAAGTGATATCGAAGGAACCAAGGAAATACTGAGCCAGAGATGGAGAGGGTAAATAGAGCATTCCATGCATGGGCATGGAGATGGGAGGTAAAGTACAGCGTTTGAGGAGCCGTGAGTATGCCAATGTCTGTCCTGCAGGCAGCAGGAAGCACTGGAGCTCACTGAGCAGAGGCTTGACAAGGTCATATATTCACCTTGGAAGTTAAGTGGAGATTCCTATCCCCTGGGCAGCTCTTCCGTCTGTTTCCAATGAGCAGAATTATTGCCACACTTAAAGGTTACCTCAATGTCACCCCACTCTGGTCCCCTAACCTAAACTTGAAGAGAATCTAAAGGGAGAACTGAGAGAGAGTGAAAAATGTCAAGCAGTACCTGGGCGGGCCCTAACTTGGCCCATGGACTCAGGGTAAGAGCAACAATCCCTCAGCCCTTCCTTTTTTTCCTCTTTTCCCGTATTTTATTGGAATAAATTTCTAGAGAAATAGAATCTGTGGTTCAGAAAGGACCTCACTGAAACACTTGTGGGTGAGTGTGTATGTGTGTGTGTGTGGGGGGGGGATTAATAAGAATACTGAGTCTGCGTTACAATATTTTTCAAAAGCTTCCCCTACCACCACCCCACCCCTTTTCTTGGAAACAAGAGACCAACCTTTTGCCCAGAGAGAGAATGAACCTGTGTTTTAATTTGAAATGTCAAACCACTCTAAAATCCTGCAAAGTGGTATTTTGTTCAAAAATGTTTTCCTATTCATTGTTAAAAAAAAAAAAACACTTGATGCTTCCATCTGATCGCTTAGCTGAAAGTGGCCGGTGTGCTCCTGTGAAGCTTGGGATCCAGTTCCGCCTGCTGATGTTGGAAGATTTTGTTTTCCAATTCTTTCCTTCTATCAGATTGCAGCAATCATTCTCTTGGGGAGTGGGGGGAAGTGGGGAGGAGAGGTTTATCACTCACATCTCTATCCACTGGCAGGCAATCTCCAGGCTCCTAACTGGTACAGCAGCCAGCCATCATTTTTTGAGGAATTTAGGCTTTTATTTTATGACTTTCCTTCTGCAATGTCTGTTAGGATTGCATTTTTGTAGGTCCTCCCAATTCCCCCAAGCACTATGTTTTCACTTGTTTACTTTGCTGTCAGTCTGAGGCAAATGGAATTTTCCCCCCTTGAAGGATTTTTCTTAGTTTATACATTTTTTTCTTGTTTTGTGCAGCCCCTATTGCCAGATTTCCTGGGGTGTTTTGTTTAAATGATGAGTCACACAGCCATTCACTAGAACCATCAGACCACCTTAGACCATCCATGCACATACTCATGCCTTATAAAGAGTAAATGCTCAACCATTATATCTTGATTGGTTTTACACAGAGACTTGTAGTATGAATTGGGGGAAAAAAACTTCTGTTTTGGGGCGGGGAGGGACTCTGAGATTCATAAGGCTTGTGTGCACAGTGGGATGCCTCTGGTCTAGATATGCTCCTGCCCCACCTCCCCCTTCCTGATTAACATCTCAGCCTGGCCCATTTTCTGGGAATCTGGAATCTGCCATGCTAGAAATTTCTAGCCCAATGATATGCTCTGGCACACCTCATTGGATAATACTTGTCACCTCCTTGCATACTGTTGATATCAGAGTGGGTAAACAGTGAAATGTACCTGAGTAAGACCCTGCCATTCCCTATAAAATCCAAGTCCATTTCTATTAATTACTTAACGACATTATGGAACTCCATATCAAACTAGAAGGAGTGATGGAGCTTGGCACAATTGGGAGGGGGCACCCAGGGGAATCCTCTTGATAGATCATTAGACCCCTTCCTCCTCTTGCTGCAGCCAAAAAGTTCATCACACCTGACGCCCAACAACTGAGACCTGGTTATAGGCTTCTCCCTCTGGTGGTTGATACCTCTACATAGGTAGATACATACATACATACATACATACATACATACATACATAGACAGATAGGTAGATGTGTGTGTGTGTATATATATATATATATATATATATGCATATGTATGTATGATTTCTTTTGAGTGTATTTTCCCTTGTGCAGCAGCTGTCTCAGAGACTTTTGACTGGCTGTCTCTCGTGCCTGGAATGTTCTCTCTGCTAACCCCAGCCCCCCATCTTAAAACCATTGGCTTCCTCTAAGACTAAGCTCATGTAGCAAATTCTCCAAGAGGTCTTTGCTAGTTCCACCACCTGCTTACCACTCTTTCCGTCTCCTCTCCATCTTGCTTGTGTCCATTGATGGTTATATAGTCTCCACTATTAGACTGTAAGCTGACTGAGGGCAAGGACTGTTTTGCGTGTGTGTGTGTGTGTGTGCACACACGCGTGTGTGTGTCCAGGACTGAGCCCAGTGCCTGGCCCATACTAAGCACTTAAGAAATTCTTATTGATTGATTGCTCCTAGCTCTAGGTGTCTCAGGTCAGGTTTCAAGTGTTGTTTGCTGTGAATTAAAGTGAATCTAGAATAAAGACCTACTGCTTTTAACCTCACTGGATGGTTTCCCTCTTTTGTGAAAGCCTCTAAATTACAGAGTAAATATAACTAACTGGCACCAATATCCAGTTAAAGTAGACAATATAAACCTCATAAGTCTACAACTACAAAAAAAAATTCCTTTTGGTCTTCAGCAGGTAATAGAAAGACTGCTGGATTTTCAGTCAGGAACCTGGGCCCTGGCTTTTTTACTTACAACTTGTGTGGCCTTTGCAAAGCAAATGACCTGAGTCCTCAGTTTCCCCATAACCAAAATAAAAATGTGGAGCTAGATGAGTTCTAGGGAACCTTACGGTTTTTTTAAATTTATTTTTGACATGTTTGGTTTTCAGCATTGATTTTTACAGGCGTTTGAATTACCAATTTTCTCCCCATTTCCTCCCCCCCCACTCCAAGATGGCGTACACTCTGGTTGCCCTGTTCCCCAGTC
>CM053622.1:576471380-576505602 GCA_028646595.1 Phalanger gymnotis
CACAATACTCATGTTGTGAAAGACTAACTATATTTTGCTTCTTCCTAACCTATCCCCCTTTATTGAATTTTCTCCCTTGACCCTGTGTCTTTTCGAAAGTGTTTGTTTTTGATTATCTTCATCCCCATCTGCCCTCCGGAACCTTACGGTTTTAAGCTGATGATTCTATGTTTCTAGTCTGTAATGGCTTATCAACGCCTTGACATTAAAGGATCAGAAACTTATTAAGAAAAATAAGTACATACAGTACCCAACTTATGAATAGGTTTTATTCTCTCAAATTTGTTTGTGAGTCAGTTTCTTGGAGCTCACAACATATTTTTTTACAGAGGCAATTTTGTGAATTGTGGCTAGGTTCCCAAAACAGCCCACAGAAGCCATAATGTACCCAGAGTCTATGTGAACGGTAACATTTCGACTATAATTAGTCACCATTTATAATTATTTCCTTTGGGAGAAAGAATTCTGATTTCGAACTCAGGACTTCTTTTTCTACTCTGTGATAGCAATAATGGTGAGACTTGGAAGAGAGGGGCCTTTGCTCTAGGGAATCAGAATTGGTTGATTTTTCTAAGGCTGCATAAGAAAAAAGATTGCTCCTATATTCTGATAAAATAATGTAACTCTTCAGGATAACCACTACCTGGGTCTTCCAAACTGAAGAATAAAGAAAAGTCAACATCACCCCACCACCCCCATCTCACACTATGATAACAATGGGTCATATGGACAGAGCACTTACTATGGGCACCATGCTAAGTGCTTTACAATCATTATGTCATTTTATCCTCATAACAATCCTGAGAGATAGGCGCTATTGCTTTCCCCATTTTTACAGATGAGGTAACTGTGGCAAATATGGTTAAGTGACTTGTCCAAAGTCACACAGCTAGTAAGTGTCTGAGGCTGGATCTGAATGCGGGCCTTCCTGACACCGGGCCCAGCACTCTATCCACTGTGATGCCTAACTGTCCCAGAAATGATGTCTTAGGTCAATGGTTCTTAATCTGGATTCTATAGATGCTCAACTGGTCTATGTTTAGATATCAGGGGAATCTGTGAATTGAATGCATAAAAAAATAACATCTTTATTTCAAATATAATTGAGTTTCTTTTGTATTCCTGTGTATGGGGTATATACAGCCTGCATTTTATACAAGTAAAACATTATTCTGAGAAGGGGTCCCTAGGCTTCATGAGCCTTTCAAAGGGATCTATGGCACAATGAAGGTTGCGAACCCTTGTCTTAGATGCAGATTCCACCTGCTAGTTATGACCAAATCGTCTTTAAGTAAGATGTGTTTGTTTCAAGTACCGCCACTTTTACAAAAGAAATTATGATACCTATACTACCTGCATCATCAAATACTACACATTAGAGAAATTCTAATCTCATTGTTCAGAAAGTAGTGAGTATTCCATCTTTCTACTCACCAGTAGAATGACCTTCTCACCTCCTTACCACTATCACTATGTTATTCATGCTTTAGGGACAAAGTGGCATAGGTACAAAGAGGGCCTAGAATCAAGAGGACACGGGTTGAATCTAGCCCTTCGATTCATGAAGGCTCAGATGAGTCAGTCATTTTTATCATCTGTAAAAATAGGTTGTGAAAACCAAATGAGATAATGTATGAAAAGTACTTTGTAGGCCTTAATGTGCTATATAAATATTAGTTATTGAATGCCTGGCTTAATTATCACTTCTTCTCTGAAGTTTCTTCTGATTGCCCAAGACCATCTTATTAAGAGCCCTATTATATGTCAGGCACCTAAAGGCAAAAGACAGTCATTGCCCTCCCACAGCTCACAAACGATCTTACCCTCTTCTGGTATGGCTTTGACTGTCTGGCGCTTTTGGCGCATGCATTTGGCGCTTAGCATATACTGCCTTATGCTGTCAGGTTTTTAAATGTAAATACAAATGATAAAGATAAAATTTACATGATGAAATAAGGCTTGCAAATATATTTAAATATGAAATGATCAAAGTATTTTGTTGTAGAAACATATACACATGTTTGTTGTGTGTAGGTATGTGTGTGTATATATATATGTACATATATGTGTCTATACAAGTATATATTCTCTCACTTAATTCTCATAACAACCTGGGAGGTAGATATTATTATTGTGCCCATTTTATAGATATGGTAACTAAGGCTTCTGGCGAATTAAACTGACTTGCCCAAGATTACAAAGCCAATAAGTAACTAAGGCAGAATTTGAATTTAAGACTTCTTGAGTCTAAGTCAGCTACTTTATCCATTGTATCACCTGGCTACATATATATGTATGTATATATTCAGCTTCTTTCTTCAACTAGATTGTAGTAAGATGCCTGAGATATTTCTTTATGTCACTCAAGTGGTCCAGTGCTTTTAGTATTGTAAAGGTAAAAGAAATTATTTTTCTAATATATTAATAACAAATTATTAAATTAGGATTAAGGCTTTTTCACTTTATTTCCTCATTCAGGGATAAGTAGACTGTAGGCTTCTCAGAAGGACATTGCTGATAGATGAGATTGCCCAAAATCTTCTGGGAATATGTTTGGCAACCTTGGGCTGGCCCCCACCCAACTGGGAGACTTTACTTCTGTCTAGAATGTAAATAGAATCTAATCTAGGTGAATTCCAGTCCTAAAGCATTAAGCCTGTGCCCTTGCACCCCTCCATTAGATTTTAGGGTGACCTAGCTCATGAAGAAGATTGCTGGAGGTGGCTGAGCCTCATGATCAAGTCACGTTCTCATCAGGAAGAGAAGAAGACTAAGCCGATCTCATTTAAGTGCCCACCTCATCGTTAATTGTTTGCCAATCAGGGTTAATTTCTCATGTCAGGGGCATTCCCTTTCAAAAAACAGAATAAAAGCATTCAGTGTCTTCATTAGGTGTCTTTGGTTACTGAGAGAAAACACTGGCCACCACTTTATTGATTATTTGCTAGACTAATTAACAAATTGATTATTAATTACCCAGAAACTCTTTCTCTCAGGTTTTTCATTTGTATCAAAGGACTTAATAAATACTTCTTGATTAGAAGTGGCTGGGTGACACAGTGCATAGACCACTTGTCCTGAAGTCAGGAAGACCTGATTTCAAATCTAGCCACCAACACTTACTGTGTATGACCGGGGTGTAGTAAGAAGGCCGAATTTATGATCTCAAAAAGGATCATGTATATATATTTGAATGGTTCGAAATCGCAAGGTATGAGGGATTCTCTAAGTAGAGAGCAACAAAAAATTTATTCAGGCCCCATAGCAACAAATTAGTGAACCAGCCTCCCCATTCCGATATTGTGATCACAAGCCTCCAGGCCCAGTAGGCCCGCCTCACAAGAGTAACCAGAAGGCCACAGAGAAACAAGATAGCATTAAACCACATATTCACTGGCCTCAAGTCCTTGCTCGCACTCCTGGGTTCACACAGGTCTCCTGCTTCAGCTTTTTTCAGCTTCAGCTGTAGTCTCTCTTAGCTCGCCTCTCCTCCCAGCGGTTCTCAAGCCCTGCCTCAACGACCAGAGACCATTGGTTCCCGAGTTGGCCCCTCTTAAGTCATTAATCTATGCCCACACAGGTTTCACACCTGGTAGGGCTTTGGGCCTGGGGCTTAGCACTTAACGCTGAAAGTTCTTTCACTCTAAGTAAACAAAGGAAACAAAAGCCAAACTCCTCAAGGGCTAAGGAGCCCATTTTGCCTTAAGGACACACGTGGGCAAGTCATTTAACCCCTGTTTGCTTCAATTTCCTCATCTGTAAAATAGGGATAATAATAGCACCTATCTCCCGAGGTTGTCATAAGGTTCAAATGAGACAATATTTATAAAGCACTTAGTACAGTGCCTGGCACATAGAAAGCACTACGTAAATGTTAGTTATTATTATTTTTATTGATTGATGTGTCTGTATAATTTTGTTTATGTCTATCTGTATAACAAGCTATGTTAATAATTCTATACTACTAATTAGTTCCTCAGAGGCCTAACAAATCAAGCCACAACCTACCAGGTAAGGTTGCCATATTAATTGTTGGAACGCATAGGATTTCGAGCTAAAAGAGATGATCTAATTGAACCCCCCAGTGGGTTATCAATAAGGAAAGAGAGGCCCAGAGGAGTTATGTGACTTCCCAAAGTTACAAAAGGTAGTGAATAGTGGAACTGAGATTTGAATTTGGAACCTCCAAGTCCAAATTTAATATTCTTTCCACCACATGCAAGCTACTTAAAATATCCTATAAAGTTTCCTGTTTTCACCACTCTGCTGACAACCTACTGCCCAAAGGTCACTGATGATCTCTCAACTGACAAATGCAGTGGCCCTTTCTCAGGCCACATTCTCCATGGCCTTTCTACAACAAAATATTTTGATCATTTCTCTTGAAAGTATCTACTTCTGTGGCTTTCCTAGCACTGCAAGGCCCTTGCTCTCTTTATCTCTTATTATTTTTCTCATTTTCCCATCTCCTAATTTGGGCAATCTCCAAGGTTCATTTCTTGGTCATTTGCTCAACAATCACCATAGTGTCTCCCTCGAACTCATCTACCCTCATAATTTCAACTGTCACCTCCGTGTGGATGACTCCCAAATTGGTATTTCCTTTCTTGGCTAACCTTCTGAACTTTAGTGTTATATCTCCAACAGTCATTTCTGATTGAATGTGCTAGCATTACTTCATATTCAACATATCTAAGGCCAAACGCATTGTTGTCCTCCAAAAACTGATTCTCGTTTTTCTTTCTGTTTTATTTCTGTTAATGGCATGAACATTTTCTTAGTCACTCAGACTTCAACATATAAGTCACGTATTTTTTTTTACTCTTTACCCTACTTTCCTCCTGACACTGTTAGTTCTTACATCATGTTTATTTTCCCACAAAATGTCTCTGTAAACTCTTCTTTCCTCTCTACCCTTCCCCTTCTCTATTATTTCATGCTGCATTGGTATAATCCAACTGTTCTTCTTATCTCTCCATGTGGGGGGTTCTTAAGCATTTTTATGTCAGGTACCCTTTTGATCATATGGTAAAACCTATGGACCCCTTCTCGGAAAAATGTTTTTAAATAATTGAAGGAAATATTAAATTTAATTCAGGGGTTTATTAAAATAAAGATAAACTTTTCTCCCAATTAAGTTCATGTAGCCCCTAAAATCTATTCTCAGACCCCTTGGGGATTCTTAGACCAAGGTTAAGAACCACTATTCTCTCCTCTCCAATGCACCCTAAAGATCACCACCAGATTAAACTTTTTAAAATATTGCTCAAAAAAAATCTAATGCCTCTTTACTGCTGAAATGATAATGTTTCATATTCAAAGATCTCTATAATCTAGTTCCAAACTGGATTACCTATTGCCATTCAATCTGCCTAATATGTATGGAATATCTGTTATGCACAAGGTAAAAAAAGTAGAGACCAAGGATCCAAAGACAAAAGTTGAACAATCCCCTTAATTAAACAATTAAACAAGCTTCCCCTTGGGAAGCTGACTTTCTACTGCCCAATAAAATGATTCCTGTCCCTGCCTGATCTACTCAGTATTGCAGAACACAATTTATACATTTCAATATAATTCAACAAACATCCCATTGGTTCCTATGATATACGACACATTTTGTAACAAGTGTTGGAAAAAAATGATGACTTTACCTTAAGTAACCTCAGTAGGTGGCTTTGAGCCATACAGGATGAAAAGGGCAAGAGTTTCCCTCTAACCTCCACCCACATTCTCCAATGTAAGTAAACACACATTTCTGCAGACCTTCTTAGCCATGCTCTGGGCTACATAACTGCCAAGGGAAAAGACCACATATATAAAGCATTCGCTTACTTTCCTTCCTAAATGTTTATGGATGGTCACAATGACAAAAGGCTGATGATTGTGCATAGCTCCCTGAATGAGTTTATTTTTGTGAGAGAGCCATAGGAAGGCCTTGCTATTCATCCAGGGTTTCATTTGGTGATTTTATTTTACTGAGTAAGTGATTATGTTTCAGTATAGTCTGTTGTAGATTAGAAGCTGAATATGAGTAGACAATAATTCTTGCAAAAATATGTTTTGATGATAAAGAGAATGATAATGGTTTATGTGACCCCAAAAAGGTGATAGCAAGAGATAGTCTGTTATAACAGTATAACAAAAAGGCTTACAAAGGTGAAAGGGGACAGTGGTCATAATGTAGGAAGAGGTAATCTCCAAACAAGAGAAGATATCAGAGCAAGAATCTTAACAGCAACAAAGAGAGTTGAGAGTGATAAGTCTAAACATGAGACATGACCTCTTATCTTCTCAGGAACACACACACAATATGCCTCTACACACAGTGGCACAGGAAACAAATTGTTATGTGTGTTTTGCACAGAAATACATTGAGAAGTAGAAAAAAAAGGCTGCTAGCATGGTTGTTCTGAGGCTCAAATGAGATAATGGATATAAAAATTCTTCACAAAACTTAAAGCGCTATCTAAATGGTAGTTATTTATTATTATTATTATTATTATTATTATTATATTACTACTACTTTGACTACAACTACAACTATGACTATGACTACAACTGGCCTATGTGGTGTTAATGTGATTAAAGATCTTCCCCACCCATTCAATAGGGCCTTTACTTACACCCTTTTCTTACCATGTGTGAAGCCCTAGGCCCACACCCTTTCACTAACTAGGCATGAGGCCCCAGGCCCATACTAGTGAGAGGTGTGAAGCCCTCAGGGCCCTAAGGAGAGTGCTAAGATCAGAACCAATTATATGTGCACGGAGTTCTAGCCAATCAAATGTGCATGGATTCAGCCAATCGGCCACCTGAATTCTAGCCAATCAGATGCCAGCTAGAACAGTATATAAGGAGAGCCCGGAGTGAGAGAGAAACAGAATGGAGAAGCAGACATCAAGAAGACATTAAGGCAGCAGACATCAAGAGGGTGTTAGACAGTAGACATTGAGAGAGAGCTAGTGTCAAGAGGGACTGCAGAGCAGAGAGTGAAGACCAGAGAGATGAAATCAAAGAGCTGAGACTCTACGGCATCAAGAGATTGGAGAACTGAGAATCCAGAGAATCCAGGACACTGCAAGGTCTCTGAGAACTGCAAAGGCTTTCATAACTGCAGGAGAGGCCACAGGCAAGCAGACAGTTAGGATTCCTGAGTGATTGTTTATGGGAAGGCCCCAGTGTTGGGGAAGGGTAAAGGATGATTTGTTCCTTGCTATAATACTGTGTTATAATTTCCTTGCTGCTACACTGAGGTGGGCTCACTGGGTTTGGAATATAATTACTGCTATATTGAATTGGAGTTATTGGTCTTAGGATTTAATACTCTGGTGTCTAAATAAATGTTATACTTCCTCTACCTTCTATCTAGACAGTCTTTCAAATGTTATGTTTCCAAACCATACAGGCATGTTCATGGTCATCCTCAATGTCATGAATCTTGCCTTACTGATACAGCCTTGTCACCCGGTCTCCAGTTGGTGGTGACATCATTTTTAAGCTTTCTGCTAGGCTTCTGCTAAACTGAAGCAATGTTTATACGGCAACATAGGGGTGTCCTGGGAAATATTTAACCACCAGGCTCTCTGAGAAAAACATAGCACACACAATTTAAAATCTAATTAGCATTATTAAAACTTTCTTAACTCTAGACAATCAATAAAACAACAAACTAAGCCTTTATTTGCATTGCCAATTTCTGAGGTATGAATGCTCATATTGAAAATTACATTGCTATACAAGCCAGTTAGATCTGGCTCCAGCACCTTCTTGGGTGCAGCCACAGCATCAAGCAGCCAACAGGCCAGCTACCAGAGGACAACAGTAGCTAATAATATCCCATAATACTTCTTAGACATAAGACTATTTATATTTGACCAAGGCCAGATGCTGGTGATCCATGGGGACTGGCCCATGCACTGTAATGTTTTATTACTCAGAATATTTGGACAAGGTAGTATTCAGGACAGCTACCACACCACACGGATGACACACCAGTTGTAAGTCCCTAGGATTTCCTCCAGGAGGTCTTGAAACCCAGGAAATTTCTCCAGTCTTTGGGAATTGGGAGCAAAGTGGCGGGGTGGAGTAGGGGAGCAGAAGGGATATAGCAGGGACAGAGTAGAACGTGTTTAGTATTGTCTGTCTATTTTTATAAAAGTAAGTTGGGGTATGGCCCAGTCTTCTCAGATCAAAGAAGTCACACTATGATATAAAATGGCCCCAGGCTTTACAGATGTTTCCCCGCTATTACCAAAAGAGGCAGCATTGAGCTGGAAAGGCATTGCTCTAAAGAAATTGCTAACCTTAATTCATACTTGCAGCATCCTGATTTCTTTATGTGGTAAGAACATCAGACCCCTTGGCCTTATTGCCAAGAGCAGGATATAATGAATCGCTACAGCCTGGAGTTATTTGAGAACTCCAGCAATCACTGTGGACTCTGTAGGTGTGGAAAGACAAAAGTTGAAGACAGACAGTTCCAGTCCATTCACCTATAAAACTCCAGATTAATTCAGAAAGTTCCATGTGCAGAAGATCAAGAAGAATTAATTGACAAGAAAAATATCTAAATGTAGTCTCAAAATGCAGGGCATAACTGTTTCATTCTCTGAAAAAAATCCATCATAATCAGCTAAGAACTAAGCTATAAGACAGAATCCTTCCACAACCTCTCATATTCTCCAGTCATCTCACTGGCAATTAATATCTACTGAATATAATTTCCTATAAAAGACTGACAACCTTGTGTGACTCAGGTCATAGTCAATGAACCCTTAGTTCAAAAGCAGATGTTATTCAATGAGTAATTTATGCTTGTGTTCTTATATTTTACACTGTCTGAAAACAATAGATAAAGAGGAATATAGCTGCAAAGCAGAGGTTTTTAATCCAGGATCCATAGATCCACAAAAGGCACCATGAATAGATTTCTGGGAATCTGTGCTCCTGGAAGGAAAAAAAAAATCCTTATTTCAATGTAATTGGTTTCCTAGAGACCACTAGGTGACCATGGATAAAGCACTGGGCCTGGAGTCAGAAAGATTTGAATTCATCTGGCTTCAGACATTTTCTGGATGGGTGACTTTGGGCTAGTCATTTAACCTCTGCAATCATTTAGTCTTTGCGGTTTCCTCAACTGCAAGATGGAGAAATTAATAGCACCTGCTTCCCATGATTGTTATAGAGATTAAATGAGATAATATTTGTAAAGCACTTACAATTCCTGGCACATAGAAGCTGGGTAAGAAATGATTGTTACCTTCCTGTAATCCTATGCATTTTGTTGTATAGATTTTAAAATAATATTCCAAGAAGGGGTCCCTAGGCTTCACCAGACTGCCAAAGGGGCCACGACAATCAAAAAAGGTTAAGAACCCCTACTCTAAAGTATTGCATTGTTTGGCTGTAAACAACAAATTGGTGGACAATAATGGAGCAAATTAACAACAAAATGTGCTCCTACCTTGTCTATTTGACTTTCAATGAAAGGATGAAACAAAACTTCAGCTTACGTGAACAAACATTTAGTGAGCATCTACTGTGAGTGTGGAACTGTGCTATGCAATAGGGGTATAAATACAAAAGTGAGGCATCTTCTGAAAGTTCTCTCTCTTTGTCTCTCTCTGTCTTTCTGTGTGTCTCTCTCTGTCTCTGTCTCTGTCTCTGTGTCTGTCTGTCTGTCTCTGTCTCTGTCTCTCTCTTTCTCTCTCTCTCTCTCTCTCTCTCTCTCTCTCTCTCTCACACACACACACACACACACACACACACACACACACACACACACCCCTTCTCCACACAGATCTAGAAAGAGAAGCAGATCAAGTCCTGATTGGGTAATCCAAGAAAAAGAAAATCATAATGAATCATTTTCCCAGCCCAGGTCAAAAAAGTGAGACAGAGGTATGTAGACATGTTGGATAGCATCTAACCAGGAACTGACACATGGAGTATTCTAGCATAGAGACTGAAAGGGGGCTAAAGCTGTGCACCAAGACATGAAGAGGTCCCAGGTCAGGCATAGAGGTGTCCAACCTTGTGTAGCATACAGGAATTGGTGCCAAATGGCAACTCTGTCACTTACCATCCATTTCCAGATCATAGATCCATTATTGAACCAAGAGGAACTGTGCCTAGGGTGGCATTCCAGGGTCGAGTGGTCAAAGACCTTATACTATATTACTGATCAAGTAGCATATTCAGAAGCAAGCACCAATTGTGTGGCTTTGGCTTCTTGGACTTCTTGGCTTTGGCTCAGTTCCGAATTCTGCCCTGGCCTGAACTAGAAGAGGAGTAACTGCTTCAAAAATATCAGACCAAAAAAGGAATTTGTAGTTCTGTCACTCCAAACTAGCAAAGATTTCTAGCTGGCCAACAGTGGTTGTGTCTCTCAGGAGTCTACTGGAATTCCAATCAGGGCAAACACACAGTTGTGTTACACGTAAAGCTCAGATCTAGAGGTCAATAATCAGATTTTGACCTCTATCAGACTACTTTAGGATCACTGAAAACTTTCTGCTTCCCAGTTTGTGCTGCCTCTGAGATCCTGAAATAATGCAGCTCTCCAAAGAAAGCAGCATAAGGACACAAGAGCACATATGTTCATCCCAAATATCCTCCCTTCCTCAAAGCGTGTGGAGTATATGATCCTATCATAAAATCCAAAGTCGGGAAATAGGCTTGAAGAATGAGAAAACAATAAAAGAATCCCACTATAAGGAGTTATTATGGTGATAGGGATGCTTAGGAAACAAACCCAGAGGAAGAGAATGACAATAAAACATTTACAAGCAAAGCCTCAAAGAAAAACACAGCCTGGGCACATGTTCAAATAGAATTCCATGAAATAGATGAAGTGAAATATTTCTTTAAAGAGTTAAAAATGCTTTTTATAAATTAAATGAGATTGCTAGAGGGAAAGTGGGGAAAGAAATGAGAGCTGGGGAAGAAACATTTGGAAAGAGAATTAACAGCTTATCATGAGGTACAAAACCATATCAACCTAACAAACTTTCTGAAAATTATAATAAAAGATGACTTTATAAGATAATGGGAAATATTATAACACAACTCAAAAGATTGAAAAATAGGGAAAAAATGTAAGGTATTTCAGAGCAATAACTATTGACCTAGAAAACAGATTAGAGATAATTTTAAAAAACCATAACAAAAAACCCTAAATATTATATTTCAAGAAAACATAAAAGAAAACTTCCCAGCTGTCTTCAAATAAGGAGGCAAAGTAGAAAGAGAAAGAATCCGCCAGTCACTTCCTAAAATAAATCCCTGGAACATTATAAGCCAAATACAGAGCTTTCAGGTCTAAGAACGGATGCTACAAATAGCTAGAAAGAATTTAAGTACTGTGGAGCCACAATTATAAATTTTTGGAGGTTGACACTACACAACACAAAGGATATAGTTTCACAACCAAACGTAGTCAATCCAGCAAAACTGAGTATGATCCTACTTTGGGGGAAAATGATCTTTAATGAATAGATGACTCTCAAAGATTGCTGATGAAAAGACCAGGGCCACGTAGAAACTCTGAAATGCAAACACAGAAGTCAAGAGAAACATAAAAAGGTACACAGGAGCAAGCAGTCATAAGATACTAAGCAAGGATAAACTCTTCACATTTGACTGTACGGAGATGATATATGTGAGAACCTTATCATCATTAGGGGTCATAGAGAGAGTTTAATTAGGCAGCGGAACTAGGGATAATGTTATATTTCAATGATACTAAAAGAAGAAAAGAAATGGAGAAGATAAATATACAGTGTGGGAGGACTTACGGCAAAAGAAAGATGGAGAAATTATCTCACTTAACTATGGTGAGCAAATAGGAGTATATAGAAATATACATAAAGAAGGAAGAAGGGATACTCACTCTCAAAGTGAGGGAGGAATACACAAACACACTTACAGTGTTGGGGATAGGAATGTATTTTACTCCAAAGGAAAAGAGAAAGACAAAGGGAGAAGAACAGGAAGGGTAGAGTAAAGGAAGTGATTAGTCCTAAACAAAACCAACTCCAAGGCTATATAAAAATATTTATTGTAGCTCTCTTTATGATATCAAAGAATTAGAAACTAAGGAAACACCCATCAATTGAGGAATGGCTGAATGAGTTATGGTATATGATCATGATGACATACTACGATGAAAGATATCGTTTCAGATAAACCTGGAAAGACTGGTATGAACTGAACCAGAGTGAAGTGAACAAAACCTGGAGTACAATTTATATGAATGTAAGACTACCATAAATACAGACAGCTATGAAAGATTAAGAAACTCTGATCAATATAATAACCAATCGTGATTCCAGTGGACTCATTATGAAATATGCTACAATATCTCAGACTCATGATGAAACATGTTACCTACCTCCTGATAGAGAGTACAAACAGAGCCATAGTTTGAAAACAGCCAATATGGGGATATATTTTGCTTGGTTATATTTGTTTGTTATGGGGGTTTCATTTCTCCTTTCTCAGTAAAGAAGGGGAGAAAGTGCAAGGGAGAGAAGACAAATTTGTTATTAAAAAATTTAATTTAATAAAAAAATTACCTCCAATGCTTAATAGATTATGAGTTTAGGTCAGTCACTTAACTTCCATGTGCCTCAGCGAACTTCCTAGAACTTATCTACTAAAATCACTGGAGGACTTTGACCTTTATTGATGGAAGGAGTTCACATACTGATAAAATTACTACCTGCCTGTCTTTTTCCATCATATAGCATATGAACAACGTGGCATAGCAACCTAAAAAGCTAATTCATACAGTCAATACTAAGAGATATAGTAACAGGGGAACACTAAAGACAGTTCACACAGGCTCAAGAGAAAGCTAATTGTTAAGTTTTCAGTGTGAACAATTACACCTAGGAAATTGACAAACTCTACAAATCAATGCTGGATTTATTGTTTTGTTGATTGTTAATAAAGTAATGGACAATATATTAATAATACGAGTTAAGCTTAAAAGTGTGTCATGCATACATTTTATTTTTGGAGAGTCGGTTGTTAAAATTTACCAGCACATCCCTGCGTAGAGAGTATAGAAAGAGGTAGGTGATAATCCCACTCTTCTCTGCTCTGATCAGATCACATCTGAAGTACTGGGTTTATTTCCAGTTGCCATATTTCTAGAAATATAGAAATATTGGAAGCCCTTAAGAAGACGATGACCCAGATGTTAAGAGGATTGAAGATGATGACACGAGATCACCTGAAGGAGCTGAGGATTTTTAACCTGGAGAAGAAAAGACAGAGAGAATATGGAAGCCAGGCAGCTATCCTCAACCATTAAAAGATGAAAAGATTAAATATTTAGAGTTTACGAAAGTTTTTTACAATGAAATCCAGGTCCTTAGCACCAGCTACAGAATGTTCAGAATCTACCATTCTTAGCTACTATACACCAAATTGTTTTCCCACTTTGGGCCTTGATTTTAACTAAAGTCTAATTCCATAACCATGGAATTGTCTTTCCAGGATAGCAGACTTAGAGAGTTTCCTCTTCCTAATTCCCAGGTAGCATGGTCATCCCTAAACAGTTATCCTTAATTCACTGGCCAGAGCCTTAGAAAGGCTATCCTACACTCTCTTAAACTTCTCATGAAAATAGATGCTTCCCTTTCTGGGCCCCAAACTACCCATCCCTGGGTTTTAAGTCTTAGCACCTTTATCACCTTATTTGAAAGGCTCCAATATCGGTCAGTCACTCAGTCAACAAGAATTCATTATATATTGTATAATATAAAATATATCATAAAAATGTAATACATATTATGTAATATAAATTAAACATAATTTATTAATTAATATTGTAGGTTTTGTGCTAAGTTCTGGAGATGCTAAGGAAGGCTCTGAAAAAGTTTACATTCTAAAAGAGGAGACAACATACGAATATCCATATATATATAAGATCCACGCTCTGCCTTTTCAGAAACTACAAGTTCTCCAAGATGATTTTTCTGTCCTTTTGGCCCCTTACAACAGATGCTACAAGCAACATCTTTTAGTCCATCTAGTCTTTGGTGGAAAAACTGACCCTTTCAGCTATAACATGTGGGCCTAGGCCTGTGTATCCATGTTCCTCATAACACGTTTCTCTGGGACTAACCTGTCCTTAGTTTTAGGTCTGACATTCCAAATGGATCCACTAGTGCGCATTATTGTCCTAGATAAATTGCTCAGTGGATGGACCACCAGGCCTGGAATCAGGAAACCCTGAGTTCAAATTTAGCATCAGATGCGTACTGGTTGTGTAACCCTGGACAAGTCACTTAATCTCTGTTTGCCTGTTTCCTCATCTGTAAAATAGGCATAATAATAGCACCTATCTGCCAGGGCTATTGTGAGGACCAAATGAAATATTTGAGAAGTACCTGACATATAGTAGGTGCTATATAAATGTTAACTATTATTACTATTAGTTATTATCCTGTCTGACGTGGCAGTGCCAGTAGAAACTAGGCACATTTTTCCCCTCAGCTTGGATTTCAGGAAGGAAAGAAGGAAGGAAGGAGAGAAGGGAAGGGAAGGGAAGGGAAGGGAAGGGAAGGGAAGGGAAGGGAAGGGAAGGGAAGGGAAGGGAAGGGAAGGGAAGGGAAGGAAGGAAGGAGGGAAGGAAGGAAGGAAGGAAGGAGGGAAGGAAGGAAGGAAGGAAGGAAGGAAGGAAGGAAGGAAGGAAGGAAGGAAGGAAGGAAGGAAGGAAGGAACCTTTTTTAAGTACCTGCTTTATCTTATTATCTTATTTGATTCTTACGTTGATTCTGAAAATTAGGTATTCTTATTATCCCCATTTTGCAGTACTCTTAGGATTATAAATCATTTGTCTTACTTGGATTCCCTGCACCCCACTCCATCTTCCAACTCCAACCTACAGGCCACAATTTTTACTTTTTGTTTTACCATAATTCCTAACAAGAAGTCATGGGCATACATAGAATTCATTATATTCTTTCAGACACCTCTGATAAGCAAGAATGGTCATTTTTATCACATCTGAAGTTTTATCCTTCTGTTTTTCCTCTCCCAAATGATCTTTATCTGCTTCTACCTTCAAATTTATGGATTTACACTGTGCTAAGTGCCTTTCTGAAGTGCAGTGCTTACTATCTCACTGCACGTGGAAAACTAAACCAAACCAAACCTGTGCTATGTTCCTTCATTCACAGTCGTCTGTTTTTCTCCATAGATTTGCATTTTACCAGAGATAAATACCTTAAGTTAAGTGACGAAGCTCTGTTAGATAAAGCATTCTTTACCATCCAGCAGATACAAGAAGAGATATTGCTTTTCCCTCTCCACTTCTGGGGACTTCCAGAGACTGTAAAATTCCTAGCTAACTCACAATGAATCATTAGGCTTACTAAGTCCCAGGCATTGTCCTAGTCCTGAGGATATAAAGATAAACATAAATAGTACATGCCCTCAAAGAACTTAGAGACGTCAGGTGAAAGTACATATGTTTGTTTATACGTGCACACAAAAAAAAAAAACACATACAGATACAAGTCAGCTTTGGGAGGAAGGCACTGACAGGTGTAAGCATTAGAAAAGGAGGTGGAAAAGGACCTGAATCCTAAAGGAGGCCTGGAATTCTAAAAGAGACAAGGAGGGAATATAGTCCAGGTGGGGTGGGGTGGTGTGGTGGGGCTCAGCCTGAACGAAGACAAGGAAATGGGGGAACGGAACTCTGGATTTTGAAGAATAGCAGATAGTTTGACTAGACCACAGAACGCAGACAAGAAGAGTAATGTATGATAAAGTGAAAGCCACAGGTTGAATCAAAGAGTTGTAAATACCAAAAACACCTTGTTTTTGAACCTGGAGGCAACAGGGAACCACCGGAACTTCCTGACCAAGGGAGTGCCATTGTCAGATCTGTGCTGTAGAAATATCGCTTCAACAGCTTTGTGGCAGATGATATTTGTCCACAAAATGTTTTCTTGGTTTATTACACACAGAGCCCAATGTTCTGCTTTTGTAATCAATGTATAGACTTGTGAGTAACTTTTTAACTTTAAGTAAAGTATCTCTCTCTCCCCTGGTACTAACATCTCAAGCATATGGCTAGTAAACAAGACTAGGGCAGCTAGGTGGCACAGTGGATAGAGCACTGGACCTGGAGTCAGGAAGACCCGAGTTCAAATCCAGCATCAGACAAGCATTAGCTATGTGACCCTGGGCAAGTCACTTAACTCTGTTTGCCTCAGTTTCCTCTGCTGTAAAATGAGCCAGAGAAGGAAATGGCAAACCTTTGCCAAGAAAACCCTTAATGGGGCATGGAGAGTGAGACATGACTGAAAACAACTAAAGCAGGACTAGCTTTAAATATAAGTAGATTGCCATCTATATATTATGATTTAGAGGCATTAGGGTGTCTCCCCACCCCCAAAACATTTATCCCATTTATTTGCCACTGTAAACGAAATTCTATCTTTAGAAGTTCTCTCCTTTGGTTGAACATTAACCTCTGCCTCAGGTTTTCTTTTAAAATACAAAAACATACATGTGTATGTGTATTCACACAAAAATATATGTATGTACATAATATTCATGTACATATATTTATACTTGTATATGTAAATATAATGTGTATATGTATACATAGAAAACATATACTTCTTATGTACATGTGTACATATAATGTGTATATATATGTAATACATGAGGAGGTAGAATATTATATATTGATATAATAGGTACACTTACAATGTATATATAAAATTTATGTTTACACATACATAAAGTGTATACATATCGTGTGCACCTACACAATATATACATAATGTACGTAAGTATGCACACATATATATTATGTACATATATATGTGTATATATATATGTATACATACACACACATTTCTCTAACGTAGCAAAATTGAGGAACTTAACATTGTGTGTATCTTTATGTGTATACACAAAACCCTTTGAGAGGTTAATTCACTCATACTGCACCCCTCCGGGATGAAAGAATGAATTTATCAGAACATTTTCTTCTGTGACAAAAGGGCCCCATGGAAGCAGTGCACGCCTTGGGGGAGGGGAGATGGTCATAAGAATGGGAGCTGGAGGAGAGCAATGATGAATTCTACCTTCTTCACCATTTGACCTAGGGCAAAGTCTGATGGTAGCAGCTTTCTTGGGAATCCTCTCCCTCAGAGAGCTGCACCCTCACATTTCCACTGGAACTATTTCCTAAGAGATTCTAGAAACTACACATGATAACTCTGAGTACTGTCATAGCTGATACACCACAGCTTCCTCCCCATTTCTGTTGGAGACATCCATCTACCCTGAGAAGCATCTTCTCTAGTCCTAAGCAGAGAATCAAAGTGATAACATCTTTTTAAGTCCTATTCATTCTCTTAGCATGAAACTTTGTATCTGCAGCTGCAGTTTTTAGTAGCCACTTAAGAGGAACCTTAATCACCACTCTGCTTTTCTCTGGTTATTATCTGTTAAGCCTTTATAATACCTGGCTGAATATTTCAGAAATGAAGTCATGGAGTCAGTAGCTTTGGACTAGCAAACTCTTCTTTGGGTTCCTCTTCAAATTTACAGCTTTATGGCATGCAAAGTTTTTGGGAGCTCAAAGTAAGGTAGTGATCACACCGTCTATCAATTAACATGTTCTGCAGCACTATAATTATGACCACTTTCCTAACCCTCCCTCACTACAAAGAGCTGTTTAACCCCTTCCTCAACACATATACTCTTTCACCAGCTTTTTTTTCCTTGAGGTACAGAGTATGTGTCATCCAGATGTGGTTACCACAATAGCTCAGTTGTGTTGACATAATTACCAGGAACACCCTATAATAGTGAACTGCTGCAGCTGAGACCAGTTTTTAAATACAGTGCTAATTTTTTCATCACCCTTCATTAGAGTTAATTAGTTCATTGATTGCTATGTTACATTATTTTCCATACTTGAAAGTTACACTTTTCTATCTTTGTTATGTTAGTTATGCTAGTTTTCTGAATAATAAAAAAGTCACATTTGGACTATTTCTATGAGAAAGAAAATAATGATAATGAAAGAGAAAGAAAGACAGTTTGCTAAATTACAAAGAATATCTAGAAGACAAAATCTTGGTTTTCAAAGAAATGAGAGGCTAAAATGCATCACTGGCACATACGTAAATAACAGTATGAATGGAAACATAAGCCAACTAGTTATTTTTATTAGTAATAGAGCTGGAGAAGGTTGAGACAGCAGACACAGAACTTCTAATTGAGGGACTTATACTGTAAAGAGGGAAGTAGATCAGACACATATATGTGAAAAGATATATGAAACATAAAAGATATTAAGTTAACAGTTCTATGAGAAAATTTGTGTAAGTACTAAAAGTTTCAAAAGATCAGAAATTTAGAGCCAAAAGGGACTTTAGGGCTCATCTAACCCAATGTCCTCGTTTTAGAATACGAGTCTTAGGGAAGTTAAGCATCTTGCCCAAAGTCACATGGATAGTAAAGGAAATAGAAAAGATTTGATCCCAAAAGCTCTGTCACTTTTCCCACTGAACCACATTGAGTAAGCAGAGCTGGAGGTGGATCTTACTGGGAAAGGCTTCCTGGAGGAGGTATACTTTGAGCAGGGTTACTCTAGAAGGAATACAGTTATCTCTTCCACATCCCCATTGCAGTTTCAAAATATTGTGGGTCAGCAGAAGAAATCCAATGATAATTTTGGAGGTGTTTTACAGAAGCCACAGAAGACACACAAAGGCCAGCAGATGACAGAGAAAAAGTTCAGAAACTCAGAAACACATAAAATATATGTGCAATATTGTATAATATCAAAATCTTTTATCTTTTAATACCATAATAATTTAAATTTCTCTGGTACAAAGAGAGGGTCAAAAATTTTATAGGGATTTTTCAAATCGCAGGGGTGCTGCACTTCTAACCGCCTCAAGTGGAAGGAGTAACTGTATAAGGTGTTGACAAGAGGCAAAAGAGTTTGGGATGATGGTTTGTATTAAAGCTGAGGCGGGAGTGAAGACTCTGTCATGAGAGGCAATGACCTAAAATTTCTTTAGTGCCCACAATACTGTTCTCTGTCCTATTGCACAAGGAAGCCTCTGCCTCCTGCTCCTCCCACAATATAGCCAAAGACTAAGTAAAGGTCACATGTAATTAAAAGCCAAGTTCACTGCAATTATGAAGTGAAGATCGATGAAGATAGCTGGGGCTTCAGAGGTATTAGAATTACCAGCTATGTTCACTGACCCATCCCCATAACCTGGTAAGTACATTCTTAAAGCCATGATTAGGAGGAGTATCACATACCATCTTTATTAACATGATTATTTTATATTTGAGTTCTAAGATCCCAAGAGGACAGCATAAAATAATGACATTATTATTGTTTTATAGGCTGATTCACAAATTCATCCCTTAAGAGGCTATTTATTTCCTCCTACCTAATATATATATATATATATATGTATACATATATATATATACATATATATATAATTAGGGTATATACTGCTTTGCTATCTTGCATGTTAGAGTTGATGTTCTGTCTAAAGTCTAAATTTGTAAATCAGGTATTGAAATGGTTGTTTCCCCTAATTTGTGTGCTTTGCAAATTTTGGTCTTCTTAGAATGTGTTCACTTATATCGCATCCTACTTAATTAATTCTTGATTTTCTGCTGGAAAATAATGACTTGTAAAATTGCCAATGATTGGAAGCAATTATTAAGTTTACAGCAAATTTTCAAGCATCTTCTAGCCCAACAAAATATCTAATATCTGCAACTATTCAGAATGTAAAATGCGTACTAGCCATTAACTTTAACTATGTATGTAGATTGATTCTTTGGGGAAATAGGAAGATGGATGGATTTGGGGCAAATGTTAAATAAGCATTACAAGGTGAAATTCATTTCTTAAGTTAGAATATTTTATGTAGCATGCGCCCTCAGTACACAAAGTACTATGTTATTGTTATGGTAGTCTCAGACCTTATTAAGAGCTCACAGTTAAAATCCACAAAAAATCCTCAATTCCTAGGAAACTTGTTTTCTATCTCCTGAGACAGCAACGGTAGTTCAATATTACTTGTAGTTAAGAGTAGAGATATTAATAGGTTCATGGGTTCCCTGTGGTCCTTCCCCTTCTCCTTTATAGTAAACACTCAATGCAATAAAAAGTCAGCTAATCTTTATCTAGTGACAAAATCCATCACAAAAGTACATAGGCAAATGAATAAATAAACAATGTCATTTTGCCAGGAATCTGAGGCAGAAGAGAGGGAGGAAGTGAAGAGAGAAAAAATTTCACCAGGTCCCAGTAGCAGTAACAATCAGGAAAGCTATAAAATGCTGTCCAGATAGATCACTCCTTCAGACAGTGAGCCAAGCAAAGCTCCAACTGAACAGGATTAGATTCAGTCAGGGATAGCAGCACCCTCCGTTTGCAATTGTCTGGTCCCTGGTTGTGACCACAATCTTGAGCTTCTCCATCACTTGTCTTCCTCCTCCCATGATGCTTCACTCCTTTCCAGGTGAGAAAAACTATCTTTTCCATTAGTCCCCTTACTGATAGGGGACTAGATATGTTTTGCTTAGTAGGAGTAATAGTGGATTTTTGATCTTCCACTACACCACTCTCTCTTCTATGCAACATCCTAAGCCTATTAGACTGGCTGGCCTACTGTTCTGGCTAGATTCACATTCAGAGCCCTAGAAATCACTAGGCATTTCAAGTGAAAAGTTTTTGAATGGTACTTTGAGTATGGTCCGGTTCAAAGGAGTCCCTCAATCTATGGGGGCTTGTTGGAAAAGCAACCTGCTTCAATAATGGGATAGTGAAAATTGGAGACAATTCTTCTGAATGTTTAAATTAGAATTCCTTAGTAATTTTTCCAGAAGGGTTACTACTCAAGCAATTATCATGAAAGATGAAATCTAATGTAAATGCATAATCAATAAAGACAGCTGTACCTAATTTTATTGAAATGAAGTTGCGAAACCATACAACTAGAAACTTTATAAATCCAATCTCATTTTCAAAGGAACCCTTTGGTAAAATGAAAACTCTTTGCACAAAGTGAATTATATCTCCTCATTTATCTGCTTGGTAAATCTAGATTTTCATAATGTTTACTTAAAGCATGTCCCACCTGTACAATCAATTCTTGATTACTTATTTGCATATCAAGGGTTTGGAATATCCCCAGAAAATGTTTGATCCTAGCCTTGAGTCCCCCTGCTACTTATCCAGAGCATTTCTGGCCTGTTTCTCCATGACAGGAAGTGGTGTGTGTGTGGGGAGCACAAATTCATTTTAATATATTTTTAATTTTAATATAATTTTAATTTTTTAATATAAACCAAAGCACAATAGAATACTGAAGGTAAATCTGCTGCCAAAAATAAATGGGTACAGAAGTCAGATGGTATATGCTAAAGGCAAATAAAAATTATTTTGGATTATCTTTTCCTTGGGGATTATCTGCCCCATGACCAAATCCTCCATTTATGTGGATAATAGAGACTTCTCTGAAACTATTAGCATCACTAAGGACATGAACACTAAAATCTCACATTACAAAATTCAAATTTTCTTCTTTTTCCTTTTATTTTTGCACTAGAAAATTAATTTTTATCATAGACAACAGATTTTTTTAGTCCAAAAAGTAATCCCCCCCCCAAAAAAATAGGGAATATGCTGTTGATACCTTGTTTCCATCAGCCTTTTCTACCTGAGTTGCTGTTCCTCATTCCTTGGCCTATTGAGTGGCATGGGTCAGAGAACTGTCTGGTGAAGTTTAATCCCAGCCCTTCGTGTCATGTCAGCAAACAGATGGGAATACTCCAAAAATGTGGTTTGTTGAGGAAGACCACAGCCAGGCCCCAGCTGTTCTGCGTGCGGTCAGTCTTGCATCTGTCCTCGTGGAGATTGGGTGCATATGGCATGGGAGCCAGCAAAGAGAGAGAGCCCTTGCCAGATCTTCCTGCCAGGGCATGAGGCAGTTCTCAGGCAAGGGGCCAGCCAAAGCCTGAGCTGGGGGACTAGGGCACAGCCAGTTTAACCAGCTCAACCTGAGGGCACTGACATCTATTCAGATGAACTTGAGGGGGTGATATGACTTCAGATACCTCAGAGGGCTATTGGCAAAACCCTGAATTAAAGTTGTACCAGAGCCAACCTGAAAATTACCTTTACTCTTCATCTGGCCAAAATGATGCTTAACAAGCATGTTAGCTAGAGATCTTCCCTTCTTTAATGATCACCACTGACATGAGGGCAATACATCCAATCTGTTACTTTACCTAAACAGCCTGAATACTTTTATTCATTTACTTGATTAAGGGTGGGAATATTTGTTCCCACCCCAAATAATATAACCTCAGAAGGTCCAGAAATCTTACTTTAATCAATCAATTGAAAAGTAAACTAGGTGGGAATAAGAGTTTATTCAATTTGAAAGACTCATCGAGATTTGGGGTCATTGGATGACATCAGGTGATGTCACACTTTTGATTGGCTGAAAGAATCAGATATACCTTTCGGCTAATATATACTACAGCAAACCAGTCCAAAGTTATGCATTCCAGGAACAAGTCAGTTGAGTTGTGGTTAAATCTTGTGTGAAGGACTCAGAAACAGAACTGCTTTTGATGTGGGGATGTGCCTCTCTCCCCCAATATAATCTTATGAACATAAAAGATCCAAAGATCTGGAGTTCCTGTATGAACTGTGAAGGTCAGACTTTATAGTAATGTCCTGTGGAGACAATAGAATTGTCCCCAGAGTAAAAATGACTGATGGGAGTTTCTGCATCAGGAAATGAGAGGCACGTCTAAGACAAATTATAAACACCAACGGAAAGCAGCCTCAAGACTTTATAAGGTCATTGACCCTTGGAGTCCAGCAGAGAATTACACCTCAGTGGAACTTCATGAGGACTTCACGAGATGTTCAAAAGGAGAAGGGGATTTATAGTAATCAGGAGCAGTGAAGTCGCCCCTTACCTACATGTGCCCTCCAATTTTGAGTTCACTGTCTCCAAGAACTTTGTGTATGAAAGGACAGAGGGTGCCTTGGGTTGGGAGGACATTTCTATAATAACTAACCTTTGTATGCCTTTGTATGAACTATCCTTTCTAAAAGCAATTAACTCTAGCTAATAATCCACGTAGAATGTATTGGTGGAGGTTCAGGAGCAATAGTACTAGAGAAATCCACCCACTCAGGGTTACTGCTAGAATGCTCAGGGAGAAAATTAGTAGTAGCTGCTCCCAATGGACATGTCCCATAAATGTGAGTGGGAGTTGGGGAAGTAGCTCTAAAGAGGTTGTTATACTTGGATATACTTGTAAAAAGCCTTCTCATGGACTTGGCTTCCATTTCTGCCTTGTCTTTATGTTTGAGCAGTCCATTGCAGAATGTGATTCTGTGGGCAGGGGCAGAGAGGGTAAGATGGAGAGAATAGGGGCTATTACAAAAAAAAGGTGGGTTTTAGTAAAAGGCAGCATGATTTAATGGAACAGACTCAGGCTGTGGAGTCAGAAACATAACTGGGCTTGGCCCCATGGGCCCTGAGTTCAAAAGCAGGCTCTGATACTTACTACCTCAGTAACCGTAGGCATTTAATTTCTCTTGGCTCCAGCTCCTTATCTAAAAAATGAAGAAACTGGAAGAGATGACCATTAAAATCTCTTCCAAGTGTAAATTTATGATCTTAACATCCATCATTCTGAGGAGCATCATGGTAGAGGGGAATACATGCTGGCTTTGGAGTCAAAGGAATAGAGTTCTAATCTTGCTTTTGTCACCACACATTTGTGTGGCCTTAGGCAAAGCACAAACTCTCTGGGCTTTGCAGTGCTCATTCTGGAGACAGGAACAGTGTTCTTGCCTTTTTTTATCCCTCACAATTACCACAGTGCCTGACACTTAGTAAGTACTTAATAAGCTTGTTGACTGAATGACTTGTTTGTGAAGTGAAGGGGTTAAACTAAGATGGACTTTTAATATCCCTTCCAACTCTAAATATTATGATCCTATGCTCTAAGATCCAAACCTGCCATTTTCTTCTTGTGTGACTTTGAGTAAGCCATTTTATTTCTTGGCACTTCAGTTCCCTTAATGTTTGAAGACCCTCCCAGCTCTTTTATCTTTTGTTGTTGTTTGGTCATTTCCATTGTGTCTGACTCTTCGTGACCCCATTTGGGGTTTTCTTGGCAAAGATATTGGAGCGGTTTGCCATTTCCTTCTCCAGCTCATTTTATAGAGGAGGAAACTACGGCAAACAGGGTTAAGTGACTTACCCAAGGTCACACAGCTAGTAACTGTCTGAGGCCACATTTGAACTCAGGAAGATATGTCTTCCTCATTCAAGGTCCAGCACTGTGCACTATGGCGCCACCTAGCTGCCTATATTCCAATTCAAAGAAAGTCTCTAGTGTATTTTACTAGTGAGCAGGACTGTGGGAATTCAGAACCCAGGAGCCTGTGAAATCTCACACTGCCCTTGGAAAGCTGTCAGGTAAAACTCTATTCAGGGCAGCTTTTATAAAGTTTAAATAATGTAGTAAGAAATCAAACAGCCAAGGAGTTGAAATCCCAGCTGCCAAGAGCAGTTGGTCGAATCATTTATGGTAGTAAATAAATGTTATGAAAGTTCATGTAGAAACCATTATCTGAATGATTAAATAAGAAAGGACTCCCATCGTGCCCAGGAATGCATTTCTGGCAGAGAAAATAAGTTTGTACACAATGTCTTTTTTTAGCTTGCTTTGAAAAGGAATGCCAGCATTATTGGGGTCTTGCAAACTATAGCAAGTTTCTTCTTTTAAGGAATGAGAAATGACATCAGTTTTCATGACATCTGAGAAGAATAGAATTTATGTTGTTGAAAGTCGTCCAAATTTTTCCTTCTTTGGATGGCTTTGTTACTGAAACAAACTTTTTCATTGTTAATTGTTTGACAGTTTATGGGATTGGTAGCTAAAGAAAATTGTATTTCATCGGCATCATCTGCACATATGCCCAGTCTGTTAACCCTCTGCTTTCACTAGCATTCAGAATCTTTAAAAGGAATGCTAAAGAGATTCACATTTAAGACATCCTTACAAACGCAGGAGACTTTTAAATCATATACATGCTACCCAAGTTTTACTGAATTATTGGCCCCAACCTACTTTTCCAGCCTTATCTTCTATTTACACAAACATATGGCTCAACTGCAGTCAATGAAACGCAACAAACATTTATTAAGTGCCTATTGGTCACCAGATACCATAATAAATTCCAGGAATACAAAGACAAAGAAATCTGATAGCCTCTGTTCTCAAGGAGCTTATGTTTTACTGAAAAACGGTAGCATGCCCACAGACAGCATGAATGGATCATCTGGGGTTCATAGATTCAGAATTGGAAGGGAGAGACCTCTAGCCCAGGGGTTAGTAGGTTAAAAAAGGGGGCAGTAGGCTTTGGGGGCTGGATTTGACATCCCCTATTACTCCATATCATCATTTTACATGTGAAAAAACTGAGACCTGGCGAGATTAAGTGATTTGTACAGGGTCACACGAGTATGAAATGAGACAGGCAAGATAAATACAATGAGTGAGTGAGCATAACTAGAAGGAACAGGTAAGACCAATCTTCAATCTGGACCTTGAACATGACCAACACAGTCATATCTCCATGCTCTTATTTATATAAACTTAGAATGGCCTCATCTCTGGTTTCTACCTTTCTAAATCCTACCCTTCCTTCAAAGCCTAGCTTCAGTCACTCCTCCTCCATGATAACTCTGATCACTCTAGGCTATCATGATTCCTTCCTCTTTTGAATATTATTACTTGGAATATGATTATAGAATATTATTATGGAGCATTCTAGCAGTAACCCAAAGTGGGTGGGTTTCTCTAGTACCATTGCTCCTGAACCACATATACCTGAATATTTAAATATATATTATTTTGAATATTATTAAATTGTACCACTTCTTTGACACTTAAACACCTACATTACCTTGTGATATCTCTTACTGTTTTTTACCCTTTGTGTCTTATTTTCTTTATGTATGCCATGTTTTTTTTTCAGCTTGAGTGAAGTTAGCACTTTGAGAATAAGTACTATGTACTTGATAGCGTCTCCCACTGAGCCTAGCTCAGTGTTGCATGTGTTAAAGGTTTTTCAATAGACGTTTGTTGCATGAATGAATGAATGAACTGGGTAAACAGACAAATAATCTAAAGGGTGCCCATAACACCCATCTAATATAGGATCACAGAATCACAGAATTAGAAGTTGAAGGGATTTAGGAGGTCATGTAGTCCACACCAGGAGTATGCTGATAAATGTTTAACTGGCTCTCCAGGGGGAGAAATGTACATATTACACACTTCTAAAATTGATCTGCATTATTAACATTTTATTCATCACTTTCTTAAGTCTAGACAATCAACAAAATAGTAAATAATGCCCTGATTTGTAGCATTTGCTGACTGCTAAGGTATAAATCTGAAAATTTAACAATCGGGTCACAATCAGGTTAGAGCTAGATCCGAAACACCACTAGTCAAAACTCTCTAATTTGACAAATAAGGATAGTGAGAACCCAGAAAAGTGACTTGCCCAAAGTCATGAATGAAATGATAGGTCTAGGATTTGAACCCAGGTTCTCTTCTTTCAAAACTGGAATTTGTTCTGCTATATTTCACCTTCAAAATGTGTACCCTTCAGAGTCCTCTCCAGCATGTGAGGTGGGGATCTCAGTTTCAAATGATGCTAGGAAACTAATTGTAGACTGGTATACCAATAAAAATCCCTTAGAAAAACAACAGTTTCCTCAACCCCTGATCACCCTGGAACTTGATTTGCTGCTTGCCAAGCCAGATAGTAGTCAAAAAAAGAGAAAGTTATTTTTTCTAGGTCCCAGAGCTAGTTAGTGGTAGAGTGAAGTTAAGAGGGTGGGTCTTTTGGTTCCCAGTCCAATGTTCTCTCTGTTGCATAGTGCTACCTCCAGCTTTGGTCCCGATGGTAACACAGACTGTGGCAATGATGTAGGACCCAGACTAAAAAACTCACCCGAGGTCTATGATGGCTTTTGGGGGCAGATCATCTTAGATTGAGATCCTTTCGATGCTTTTCCAACTGAGCTCCTTCCTTATAATGTTTTCTGACAAAGGTCCTCCTTAAACCAGACCCTACTCAACAAAGAATCACGTGAAAAGGGGATTCTGGTATATTATTAATGGAAAAAGATGGAGTGGAAGAGGAAACAAGCTTTTATTAAACTCCTCCTATATAGTAGGCATAGTGCAAAAGCACTTTTTAAAGTATTATCTCATTTGAAAGAAAGGACTTTAGTGCCATTAAAAGACAAGACTACAAGATTATTTGTTGTTCAACTTACTCTTTTTCAGATGTCTTATTATAAAGAACCTGACAAACTAATTCATACTGAAGAGCTAGTGAACAGCTTAACCTGTTACTCTTTCCAGATGTATTTGGATTTTAACAGGGGATATCTCTTTCACTTAAAGGAACAAATCTCTAATGGCATAATTTCATCTACCAGAGGTGGGCCAGTGAGGAAGATAGAGTGAGGAGAAGTACCTCCCTGGAACTGTTTCAGTCAATTAAAGAAAATGAATGATTCAGCATTGATGAAGTGGAGAGTCATGAATACCATCAGACAAGAAACATCTAGACTTAATTATTAATAGCTTTCTTCTTTATGTAATGCTCTCACAGTTTGCCTTTTATCAAAACCAGTACTGAACATTTCAATCTAACATTTTTGAACTTCGTTCTTTCTGACACATATCTCTTCAAAATTGCTTGTGTCAACATTCTTACAATGTTAAATTTTTACCTCTTGGGTGCACCTTTCACAGTCACAAGTAGGCAACAATTATTTGCAAAGTAATTAGCCCTAGTTTATTGTTTTCATATAGAAGGGACCTTCTTTCTCCCCTACCCCCACAGATACTATCAATAACATTATTCTTAAGAAGAAGAGAAGGCATTGGGCAGATAGTTAGCATTTAATAAACATTCATGTTCCAGGAATAAAAAGAAAATATGTATATATATATATGTATATACTCATACACACATATATATAAATATATATAGTTATTCATCTAGGAATTTAAAATATTCAGGGAAACAAGACTAACCTTATACATAGAAGAAAAGACTCACATATACAGAACACCATTGACTTTTCACATTACTCCCTCACTTAAATCTAATTCATTTGCATGCCACGGCATCATCTCTCTGATGGTCCTCTTTGAAAAGGAAGGACAAAGAAACAACAACATTCCATTAGAATGGAAATTCTTTGGAGGAAATGACTGTTTTAGTTCCTTCTTTGTATCCCCAGAACTTTGGACAATGCCTAGCATATAGTAAACAGTTAATAAATGGTCCTGATTAGTTGATTTAAAATAACAACATGTAATTTTATAGAACAGCATAAAAATGAACATATCAACCACAGGACAAAGCACTATAGCAATTTCACATTATAAAATGAGATATCCTTGAAATATGAGGACAAAGAAGGAAGTCCTCCAACACACCATGTGGATCCCTATGTGGAACTTGTGAAACAACATGGACTAGAGCTGAATAGGATGGCCAGGAATAGATGGGTTGTGATCCTCATAATTGAAAGGAACATCCAAAGCAATGAGATCACTGATTCATTTGAGCTTTGAGTGCAAACTTATTCTCAGGCAACCTGTGAACGTATGAGATTTTTTGACTGCCAAAACACACTGTCAACTCATAACTGAATTTGCAATCTATTAACACCCCAGATCTTTTCCAGACAAACTGTTATTCAGCCTCCACCATCTCACATCTCACAATTGTGAAGTAGATGCGATGAACCCAAGTGGAAAACATGGTATTTATCCCAATCAAATATCTTTTTAATAGATTTGGATGAATGACCTAGCTTATCCAGAACTTTTCACATCCTAATTCTGTATCCAATGGTTGTTATCTATCTCTCCCTACCCCCAACACACACACACACACACATACACACACAGAGCACTTTTGTGCCTTTGTGCCATCTACACATTTGATAAGCTTGGTCTCTATACCCTTGTCCAAATCACTGATAAAAAATTGTTAAAAAGCACAAGAACAAGGAAAAATCCCTGAGATACTTTCCTAAAGACCTCCTTCTACACTGATATCAACTTATTAATGACTATCCTTTCAGTTTTGTCATTTAACAAGTTCTAAATTCAATTAATTATCCTATTACCTAAAGCAGCAAAGTTTTAAAGACTCATGTTCTAAATGTTCACTGACTATCCCTTGACCAACGTGCTTAGAATTTTACCAAGAAGTGAAGTCAAGTTCAGTGACCCATCCTGTGAAAGCTCTACTCTCTTTGGGCACTTGCCCATCTCTAGTCCTATGGTACCTCTCCTATGTTCTATGATCTTTAAAAAAGCAGTGACAGTGACACAGCAGTTCACTCAGTCAGTTTGTTCAGTCCCTAGGACCATAGCTCATCTATAATTGATGGCAAAATCATCAAAAGCAATATAGTATTATGTTTGTGTCTCCTTATCTTGGGTTATAATTCTCTTTTGACCATTTTTGTTCTAACATTATGATCCAGTATCACCTTCCCTTTCACACCCAACAGAGGTCCTCGCCCTTCTTGGATTCTTCTCTTTTCTCTCAAACCCTTCTTTCTTGTAGATTAGAAAAGTGAGGCCCTCAAATGCGAAGTAACTTCTTTCCATTCTTAAGTAAAGAAATTCAATTTAACTAGCATTTATTAAGCCAGTAACTACATTTTGTGATGCCAAAAGTTTCTACCTAAATGGTCTCCAAATACATCCTTCCGAACATTTCCAATTTCCATAATTAGAGGTCATTTGTTGAGTTAGGTATTATCCCTAGAAAGTTATATCAAAATCAAAATACATAAATAAAAGAGTTGTATGAACTTATGAGAATAGCATCAGTAAATATCTTGAGGGCAGGAATTATTTTCCATTTTGTCATTATAGATATAGTGCCTAGAACAGTGACTTGCACTAGGTAGAAGCTTAATGAAGGTTTATTAGATTAGATTGTTGGATTATGACCATCCAGGAAGGCAATAACGACAGCAAGAAAGGTCTCTTTTAAAAGGTATTTTAGGATCAAAAGACAGCTAGATTCACCATTTGAGGGAGGTGGTGTCACTTAATGAATGACTGGGAGAAAAAACTGTTCAGAGGCAACATGGTTTTTAAATGGGAAAAGGCAAAACCAAAAGAGTTAAGAGGGAACTGAAGTCCAAGAGACAGGAAAATAATATATTGTCACTTAAAATTAATTCAAATAATTACAATACAATCAGATCGCATCCTAGTTGTCCCACAGAATTCAATTCAATTCAGCAAATATATATTAAACACCTCAAATATATAAGGCATTGTGGAGGGTTCCAGAAATACAAATCTAAAAATGAAATAGTCCCTACCCACATAGTCTATTGAAGGCATAGAAGAAACATTTAATAGGTATGCAAATAAATATCATTCAAGAAAAATGGAAGAAGGCAAGAATACTAACTGGGGGAATGTGGGAAAGCTTCATAGAGCACGTGGCACCTGAGGCTACCCCTGAAGGAAACAAGGAGATGAAGATGAGGGATGAGTGCACTCAAACCAGTGGAATAGTTTGTGAGAAAACATTGTTTTTCATTCTTTTGTCCTTCACTTTTGAAGAGGACCAATGACATCACCAGGTGATATCTTGACTTGCTTGCAAATTGGATTTAAGTGAGGCAGAGTGGCACAAAGTCGCGACTTCACTCTCTCTTCCAGAGTTATTGAAGTCCAGTGGCAAGACAAAAGTCAAGACAACTGGCAATAGCCCAGAATGCTATGAATGACTTTGGCATCTTCTATATCTGACCAAGATCTAAGCACTCTACAGCACTTACTTCAGCTGCTTTCATAGCCATTGGAACAAATTATTCTCCACTACCAATTATGCTGGGGCAAGTCTTCGCATGCTTGGGATAGACACCCCCCGCCCCAACTCACTGACGAGTTTGAGGCCTATTGGTTTCCTCCATCCTGATTTAGCCTGTATGCTGAGGCAGTTTTACCAAGGTATGGCCACTGCACATGCTATAGCTTCTTGGAGCCACACATGAGAGTTGGGTGACAGGTGGACACCAAAAGTGGATAAGAAGCCCTGAAGAGAGCTCAGCGAGCCCTCACGCCAGAGGTGCTAATCTTCTCTGAACACCTCATACAGCCCTGTGAGAGGGTGTGAGAAAATATGGAGGTGTCAGAGGGAATATTGGGTTGGTTCAGGGAAATGTTCATAGTCATTTTTTTTCCAGACACAGTTTATTGAAAAAAAAAAAATGGAAGAGTGTTGGAATACAATGAAACATTCCAGAAAATAGAGGTGGGAACCAAATGGTAGAGGGCCTTAAATGTTAGGCTAAGGGAAGAGAGAGTAGAAGAGCACAACTATTTATTAAGTACCAACTATGTACTTTAAAAACATTTCATTTGATTTTCACAACAGTCCTGTGAAGAAAGTATTTCTTTCTTTTTTCAGGTTTTTTGTTTGTTTGTTTTATCATCTGCACTTTACATTTGAGGAAACTGAAGCAGACAATTAAGTGACTTGCCAAGGGCCACACTGCTAGTAAGTGTCTGAGGTCAGATTTGAACTTCTTTATTTTCTAGGCCAGAACTAAACAAAATGCAGCCAGCTGGCTGCATTCGCCCTGCAGTGTGATTTACATGGCCAGCCTACAAGGATAGAAATTTACATAAATGCTTTAGTAAAGGAAGCCGAGCTACCACAGAGCTCTCACTAAAATGGCAAATCAAAATATATTGTCCATTGTTTCAATAAAAATCTAAGGTTGGACGGCCCTGTTCTAGGCAATAGGTAGCCCCAGAAGATTTTTGAGCATTCTGATGACCCAGATATTTTAGGAAGATGAATTTGGCAGCTGTTTAGAGGATGGATCAGAGAGGGTGCAAATGGAAGCAGGAAGAACAACTAATCCAGTAGTCTGAGTGTGAAGAGGGAAGGCCTGATCTAGGCTCGTGGCAACAAAGCCACAGACATGACTATGGAACTCCTATTGGTAGTTATGGAAGACTGAGAGAGCACAGAATCATTTGATTGCAGAATTTTATGGATGGAAATGGCCTTAGAGATTATCTAATATAACAACTTCCTTACACAGGTAAGTACACTAAGACCTTATAAAGAATAGAATCAAATAGGAAAGTATCAGAAAAATTTTTTCCCCAATTTTCAAAACAAGGTAAAAGATAGATATTAGAAACCACAGACAGGTATGTGTGTTGAGTTGTTTCAGTCATGTCCTACTCTTAGTGACCTCGTTTGGGGTTTTCTTGGTAAAGATACTGGAGTGGTTTGCCATTTCTTTCTCCAGCTCATTTTACAGATGAAGAAATTCAGGTTAATAGGGTTAAGTGACTTGCCCAGGGTCACACAGCTAGTTAGTGTCTGAGGCCAGATTTGAACTCAGGAAGATACATCTTTCTGACTCTAGGCTTGACACTCTGTCCACCATACTACCTAGCTGCCCTTATAGACAAGTAAGTGTGACATAAATTATTAGCAACATTTTAGAACAAATTGTTAAACCAATAACACGTGAGTGCTAATGAAAGGAGTCTCATTTTTTAAAAATGATTTTTAAAAGTTTTTTAAATCTTTTTAAAAAGATTCTTGATTAGATGAAGGGAATAGCTTGGATCTAATGTTTGGATTTCACTTATACATTTAACAAGGTTTTACATGGTCTCCTTATGAACAAATCAAGAAAAATGGGCTGGAGAATAATACTGAATAAAAATATTGTAGAATAATGACATGGCATAAACCTAGGTGATGTGCCAAAGGACACACATTTTTATCACTTCCTTGAAGGAATACACAGGAGCTCTGCTTTTGCTCATCACAATTGCAGATAACACCAACCTGAGAGGAATAGCTAGCATGACAAATTGCAAGAATCAGACAATAGTTATGACAGGTAAGAATGCTAGGTTGAAATCAACAAAAATAACAGGCATATTTGTAAGATATTTCATTTGTATTTAAAAATCAATCCCACGAGTACCAAATGGAGACTTACCTTGACTACAGTTCAATGGAAAAGATTTAAGACTTCTAGTTGACAACGAGGGTCATTGCTATTAGCCAGTAATATTGTGACCACTAAAAAAAAAAAAAAAGCTGAAAACTCTTAGACTGTATGACCAGAATACAGGGTGTCCCAAAAAACTTCATGTAGTTTCATGCTCTTACAACTTAAAACTTCACTAAAACGAGGGACAGAGCCAAGATGGTGGCTGGAAAGCAGGGACTAGCGTGAGCTCCCTGCCAAGTCCCTCCAAAAACCTATAAAAATGGCTCTGAACCAATTCTAGAACTGCAGAACCCACAAAATAGCAGAGGGAAGCAGGGCTCCAGCCCAGGACAGCCTGGATGGTTGCTGGGTAAGGTCTTTCGTGCATGGACTGGGAGCAGAGCAGAGCCCAGCATGGGCCACATGGACCAACCATACCAGGAGCCGGGCGGAGCGTGCCCTAGCAACCTGAATCAGTGAGCTGCAGCAGTTACCAGACTTCTCAACCCACAAACACCAAAGACAACAGAGAAGGTTAGTGGGAAAAGCTGCTGGGGAGAGGGGGACAGAGTTGCCCGTTGGGCCACTGCCCAGGGAAAGCTACAAAGCTACAGCTGCAGTTGTTTCTGGCCCCAGGCCCAACTGGTGGGAGGAATTAAGTGGTGGATCAGAGCAGGAGGGCAGAGCCTGCTGAAGGTCTAAGTCCAGTCTGGTTTGGGGGTTCTTGGGGAAGGAAGAGTGCTGGTATGGCAGAGCTGGCTGTAATAGCTCTGAAATCAACAGCACATCCCCCACCTCCAAGCTTGGAACATAGTACTCTTCACTCTACAAGCAGTCATACCCTGCTGAAAAACTCAAGGGTTAAGTAAGTTGGCTGGGAATATGGCCAGGCAGCAAAAACACATCCAGATTCAGTCTCAGACTTTGGAATCCTTCTTTGGTAACAAAGAAGACCAAAACATACAGCTAGAAGAAGTCAACAAAGTCAAAGAACCTACAACAAAAACCTCCAGGAAAAACATGAACTGGTCTCAGGCCATGGAAGAGGTCAAAAAGGATTT